>JADFDV010000089.1:687220-1287220 GCA_019097775.1 Moniezia expansa
TGGACCCTTTCCTCCTCCATCCATTCACTGTATCTGTGATATCGAAAGGTCTGCAGTAGCAAGAGGGCAGAACAGCACTAGATGATCTGGTAGTAGACATACGTATTTAGCGTCCTTTCAATGAATCTACTAGAGTGCTCTCGCTTGATAGTGTGAAGGGCACATGAGGATGATGCACGATTCAGCGAGTTCTCGGCGTCTGCACTACTGATGGAGGTACGTTTGGGTGAGAGGGTTTTGGACAGCCGGCGAACTAAACAAGAGATGGATTCACCCTTCTCTACTCATCATCACCTGCTTTAACTGCCAGAAGTAGGAGAACACGTGGACTTAGCACGGAGCGAGAGTGACGCCGTATAGTAGCACTTGGAGACTGAGTCTTCTTTGCTCATTGCCAGTTGTTAGCTTGTAACTCTCTTTCGTAGTCTCTCGGCCATTGATTCCGATTAGCCAGTGCGTGGGACGGACCACTCCACGTAACTTCACCTGTCTGTCCCACTCGCGTTTCACATATGCCCCCGCTTTTCACCTACGACAACGATTGGTTAATTTTCATACCCCTCATTTGGATTTTGCAGTCTGAATTTACACTTCTGCATGTCCGAACGTCAAACATTATTAAGTTTCATATTTTTGGATATTGCTGAAAGTCCAAGTATTTCTATGTCATGCGTCAGATTTTTAATTCATCCATCATGGAGACACAAATAACCATTTATTTCATATCATGTCTCGATAGATAAGAGAATAGAATAGATGATAGATAGATAGATAGATAGATAGAGAGAGATAGATAGATAGATAATATATAGATAGAGATTGATAGAAGTAAGATAGATAGATCGATAGATTAGATAGATAGATAGATAGATAGATAGTAGATAGATAGATAGATAGATAGATAGATGATAGATAGAGATAGATAGATAGATACTATAGATAAGATAGATAGTAGATAGATAGATGAATAGTGAATAAATGTATTCAAAATGTTAATGTGTGAAAAAAGCTATCACAGTAAGCCACACGTTGCTACTCAATGGTTCTGCCGTGAATGTCGATCCGATTTCTATCAAATTGGGTTCCACGCATTGGACACGGCCTATGGTGAGGGATTCCGAAAGATACTTTGACATTGCGAAAAAGTTATTACTCATTACTTAAGTAGCAACTATACTAACTAAAATCTTACCAACAGTTTTGTAAAATATATTATATTTCGGCAGTCTCGAATACTAAAAAATCTAGAGAATGATCAAAGGTATTCCGAAAAAGTTAGGCGCCTTGCAAAGAATGTCACCAGTGAAAGTACTTGCCTTAATGGCTCTATAGATGTATGCACTTCTGCAATTAACAAACATCTAAACGAACCAGGAGTGTAGGAACGTTCGCAGAACGTGGACCGCCACAACTTGGCATACTGCTTTATTCTGCACCAGGCTTCCTCTAACATAAAAAATGTCCACTTCTCGTGTCATTTCAAAGTGGTCATTTAGTCTTCCACTTGGCGCCATCTCTTCTCCTGATGACATCTTTTGGTGTAAACTACTTCTGTGTTGCGCATGTGAAAAGAAAAGTTTTAAATGGACTTGACGATATAGTCCAGGCGCCAGACATGGATGCGGAATAAATAAAAGGTCAAGGAAAGTAAAATTTCTAGAGCATTAGGCAAGGCAGCTGGAGTTTTTGCAACAAAATTTTGTGGAGGGAAAACGGAAAAATTGCCTGATCCAGTAGTCATACGACGTGCAGACGTTGCCAGGGGCACGATCGACTTGTTTCCAAATAAGCAATCCTTATGGGTTGTCTTCATTTTATTGTTAGTTTTTTGCCCGTCGATCACGTCCTGGCAGATTATTCCGATTTAACTGCTCTACAGGCGAAGAAATTACCAAACGCTAAAGGACTAGAAATAGTTTCGATGACGTTCTGAAGTAGAATTGCCGATCTGTAGATAAGCCTGATGGAATACCAAATAGTAGAACAGTAAAAGTTGCTTAGTAAATTGAATTATTAATTTACAATCTTCGGCATTAACAGTTCGGTTGAAATGTACCAAAATGGGTACCTCGTTAGTTTTCTTTGGATTGGAATCTTTTTCAAGGCCATTATTTCCTCCGCATTTTTTCATTAGCCATTGGACATCCATCAGTTATGATTGCTGGCGGTTGGCCTGATTTCGAAACCTAACATTTTGATTCAGTATTGAGTCGCGGTTTACAAGGAGCCCATCAACAACGTTTGTTTGATAATTTATTTACACATTGAGATAGTGGCAACATAAATCGTTTGAGCTTTTTTTTAAAAAAGTGTAAAGAGACTACTAAATCACCTAATGTTTAGCAACTTTGTCATCAAATTTCTTGTCATAATATAATGAATTAGATTGTTATGATGCAAAACGAACATGGCGAAGCTTCAAGATTCAAAAAACGTCGAGAATTTGTTATAATGTGCATCAGAAGTTAAATGGTCGTATAGAGTATGTTTGCATGTATGTATGTATGTATGTATGTATGTATGCATGTATGTTGTGTATTGTGAATGGCGAGCCGTAGAGATATCTCTCTCTGGAAGAAGGACTTGGGCAGTCGAATAGGGGCTCATTAGCTAGATTGCCAAGTGAATCAACAGCAAGTGCGCCTTTCTCAATCGTCCACTGGAAATGGGTAGGTCCAGTGCTTCTAATCACCTAAATAATGCCAACTTTTATCAGGGTTTAGGCCAAAACTACCCAAATAAAAGGTGACCTGTTTGAATTAATTTGTTTCACGCACATTTTCGGCACACAATCGAGGCGATAATCTAAGCAATTCTCTAAAAGTTCCGCTTTGAGCGACTTGACAAAGCTTTCCGGTTCTTGCCTTGCTGGACTTATCTTTACTACCATGACCAAGTCTATAGTAATATCACCAAGCTCAATGAGCAAATGCATGCTATTCGCCTCCTTCACATGTTTTCCGAAAGGGAATCATTCTAAGATAATCGCTATGGCACAGTCTCTAATACACCATCTTAGGAGTTTCGTTGCGCCCTCATTTTTAGTGAATCTCAACGAGCGAAAACGTACAGGAGAACAACTGATTTGAAATGCTAACTGAGGTATTCACTTAAAGATGGCATTTTAGTACTGCCTCCTGTTTTCTTTCATCCTAATACGCTCCTCCTACAACGCTCCGGTCAAAATTAATGCATTCAGACTAGTTCAAAGGTTCTATTGCTGCCGTTTATGTCAGCGTGAATCTGTCTATCCAATGTGTGGCACATGACAAAGTCACTGTTTTTTTTTTTAAATTCAAGCTAACTCTCCTGCTTATAAAATCCAGTGGTTACATCGACTACTTTGGATTGAGGACAAAGGAGTTCACATCTCAGTATTTTGCCCAACTTGGCGTAATCATCCCAGCTACTTAACATTCAGCAATTCAGGTCGAGCGCTGCTTTGAAAGGATATAGTGCAGTATTGGTTGTGAGAAATTAAAAATCCTTTCATGTTATAGAGGATGGTGAGTACTCCAGAGAACCGGTCCTAGAAATATTAAGTGCTTCATATGTTTGGGACAACCTACACAGTCGTGAGCTATTCAGCATGGAAAGACCCGATAATAATCGAATATATTAGCGGATAAGTTTATCGTGCCCAGTTGATATTCAGGAAATTTTGACCCACAAAGATGCGTAAATTTTTGTTTTTGGATTTTCATAGGCACATTCAAATCTTGGAATCAGCTCTTGGACATCAGCTATCAAGTAGGCAATCGTGCCTGCATAGTTCTTCAAAAAGTTCAATATTTTCTAGTTAGGCTATTTGTCTGAGTTTGAATACAACCAAGTCTGCTTTTACCTAAACCACTAAGAAAGAGACTCCTAAAGACAAAGGTTTGCTTGTTTGATACACCAAAATTCAGCTATAATTCCTTAAGATCTCTAAGATTGGCGGTTCAGCTCTCTTTTAGTAAAATTGGGACACCCATTCTTTAACCGTCTATTGGCTTGAAATGCTAAGGATCGCCGAACACTGAGCTACCATTCAATTAAATTTGCTTTGACAGCTAGTGACTAGAGCTACTTATTTAAAGCCGTTTAGAATTTTCGCCGAGCTTATATTTTATTCTAGTACTGAGGATACCTTTTATTGAGAATGCCTTTATTCTAATTGGCATGCGCAATGTCAAACATGGTAGGAAGATCTTAACATCACAGCTTTTGACTCCCTCCTTTCATTACATTACAATCCACAGATAATGTCTGCTATTGTGCTAGCAAAATCTTTCTGGTGAATAGCTGCACCGAAACATAGTGCACGACTGCAGCATAGTGTTCAGAGTAATACATGAGCGTCTCGTTTGTGCTATTAACATGATATTTTTAAATTGTGAAAGTATGGGGAGTATTATCTGCAACCAAATCAAGAGGCATTGCTGCGAATTGGGCGAAGTGGATAAAGCTGAGTGAAATTTTTGGCAATTGACCAGCACAATAAATTTAGACATCATAAGAATGAATAATGAATCATGAATAATGAATTCGTTTCTTCTACTTGTATTTCGCCCAAAGCCGAAGATGATCGTTTAGGTCAATTTGCTGTCTACCACTTCAGGTCGAAATTGGCGCTTACCTCCGCACACTCAAAGCTGAAATTACCAACATCACATCAACCAGGCATGGACGCCCCAATCACTGATCCCACCTCAAATTCAGTTGTTGCAAAAACGCAACATTGTTAGTTGTTGAAGATGAGGTCAACTATTCAAGGTATTAGGTTAGGCTACACTCAAGTCTGAGCAATAGGGCCAGAGGGTTCGCTTTCTCAACGAATATTCCACACGCAACACTAAGAGTTTACCGACATCTCTAGTCTCTGGTCAATTCTCTGTCATGGTTTTGTCGTACACCTCGCCCATCCTCGACATTGTTGAGGTAGACAATCTTCATACCTCTTTCAGAAGTCATTTCAACTTTCAGGCGTCGAATGCATTCATTGCTACAGGAACCCGCTTTTCATAGTCCATTATGAGCCATGAACCCAGGTATTTACGTCGTGCCTCGTTTATACAGGCTGTTCGAAGTTGTACTTCTGCTGGCATGATCTACTTGTATACGTCCAGTAGGTGATTAGTCCTATCCGGCCTTCACTTTTGGTATGATTTCATTTGCCCTAATGCCCTCTCCTTCCATGGACACTTAGAAAACATCAATTGCGCCTGCCTGAGTCATTCTGCTGCAGGATGGTTGAGATGCCAGCTTGAGACAAACGCCGCGCGATTCGTCGTTCCTTTTCAGTTGAAACGCCTTGTTTTCCTCCATCACACATGCATCTGACTTCGCAATAGACTCTGCAAAGGCAAATTCCCCCCTGTCCCGTTGTGGCGGCCTCATATTACTCAAGACCACTGAATCAAAGGCACGAGGTTACATGATTCAGGAATGTCGTTGTGTGCACTCATACCCACACCAGACCTTATTTTTACCCGCCAGCACGTATCCAGTACCTTATTCAGAAATCTCTGAGGCGATCGGTAACAGCGGACCGCTACTCGAAACAGCGTGAAGGGCCAAATTTCGGTGTAAATATGTAGATCGGTGCATGAAATTCATGTTCAGCTTTCAGACGACTCTTGCATCGCCACCATTATGTCCCATGCAGACTAATTGCACCCTGTCACCACTGAATTCCACTACTCTTACTCATGCTCAGCATCAATCGCATCACAAGTGGAGAATAGTATTCTTGCTTACAATCAGTTAATTACTCTCACTTGTTTGTAATTTTAACAGCACAAATTGACATGTAGGGGAGAATGAAGTTACTTGGCTTGCATTTTATTGGCGAATTTGAGAAGTAGGAAAGAGAGGATAAATAAATAGCGCAGGTACCTCAAATTAGCGCATCTCCCACGCTTCACTTGGAGTCGGTGGAAGCCGAATGGAGATTTTGAATAGCCAGCGGAAATGCAGAATATAAATTTGAAGTACATTAGCGAAGGTTAGATGAGATTAAGGACTACCGCCGTGCGAGGCAAATAGGCAGAGCAAGGAAGAAGTGGAGGGCAGTACGCCTCCTTAATGCCAATTCTTTAGGCAGTCACGTGAAATATTGTAGGGGCGCGTGATTGGCGTTGTCGTAGGCATTTGTGGCCCGTTCGCACCATGGTGGACGCTGTTTCATGTGAAAACTGTGAGAAGGGCTCCCTCTGCCAATTGGGCCTATCCTGATACTGTTCGGTTCCAAATCATAGAAGCCATGCGGTGACTGTTCATCAGACGGCGATTGGTAACCGGGGTAGGGGTAGTCTATTGGCAAGTACTCAGCCATACCATAGGTGATGGTGCACTTCTTGCCACGGTGGAAGCTGTTCATGCGGATAATGCGAGGAATCCCTTCGTGCCATGAGGGCAGTTTCGACACTGCTGTGGCACTGTTTCATACAATCCATATTGTGGGCCTTTCCTCATGTGGACATTGGTAATCCGCATAGAATTGTTGGTGGGCAATTGTTCGTTGACAAGATAAGGAGGTTGTCGAGGCTCGTACCATATTGGTCGATACTGTGAGGAGGGCTCTTCCTGCCAATCTTGATACTGGTCGGTTCCATGTCATAAGAGCCATGCGGTGGCTGTTCTTCATACGGGTACTGGTATTCGCACGTTAGGATAGGTGATTGGCAATTGTTCGACCATACAGTGTGGTGATTGAAGCGATTCAGAGAAAGGCGGAGTTTGTTCGGATCCATATCTGGGGAACGTCCTTCCTGAGATGGGGGCCAAACTTGGTACTGTTCAGGTACTATTTCATAGACCCCATGTGGAGGCTGTCCATAATAGGGGACTGATAATCGGCATAAGGATAATCATTTGGCGATTGCTCGGTCATAACATAAGGTATTTGACGCGGTTCATGACATGGTGGAAATTGTTCATGTGGACCCTGGTGTGAAAGGCTCATCCTGCCAGTGGGGTAGTATCGATGTTGCTGTGGCACCCTTCGATACAATCCATATGGTGACCAATCTTCGCGTGGCCATCGGTAAGCATTTTCAGTTGGCCAGCTCGTCGACAGGATGGAACGCTGACGCGATTCGAACCATGGTGGAAGGTGTCCAGGTGGATACTGTGAGAAAGGCTCTTCTTCCAATGAGGCCCATCCTGACTGTCTTCTGGCTTCATTTATGCATTTCGGTGGGTGCTTTTACTTCGTGTGGCCACTTAGGATATCAGCGAACAATGGGTTGCTTAGTGGGTGATGGGTTGGTGGCGTGCAGTTCGTGTAGCTTTACTTATCTGAGCTATGGTGGATGGAATGAACAATTTCATTGGTGGTTGTTCATGACAGGTGAGGTAGTTTGCGTCCTTCGGGCCATGGCGGCGGCCTTCTAGTGGATTTTGTGAGACGTACTCTATGGTCCAATAAGGCACATTTTCACTGCTCTCTGACTTCATTTTATGCACTTCGCTTGGTGATTTTTCTTCCTGGCCATGTTGATCTGTCTGGAAATTTTCAGTTGGTGGTTCTTCATTGACAGGTGAGGAAGTTTGACGTCCATCGGAGTATGATGGAGGACGTTCTGGTAGATTCTGTAAGAAACCTCGTCTTGCCAGCGGGGCCAAACTTGATACTCTTCTGGATCAATCATTGAACTCAGGTGGTGGTTTTCCTCATGCCTCCACAGCGAATCAGATCGCGATAAACCGCACCGCTACAAATGTCGTCGTCATTGGAATCGCCTCCATACCCAAGGACGTTCCAGATTCGCCATTGCTTCTGGGCTCTGCGTATAGGTACCGGCGGGTTCGTTCATCTACCCTCGATCAATGAGGGCCTGTTGATAAATGCAGATGAGTGAGATTGTGGTCGAGATTGGGCGCTCTAAGAGGAGAGATGATAGTGATGGACCATCTAATCGCCTGAGATATGAGTCGAGTCTTGGAAAGTTGTCAATTTCCTCCTGTATTTCCTCGGGCGACATTTTATCTAGAAGCTCAGCAATTATATCCACGTTCATATTCGGATCACGCCTTTGTGAGTGACCATCCCGATGTTGCGGCTCAATGGCCGTGCGAAGACGATACACAAAGCAGCAATAGGAATTGACTTGCCAGTGCAGTCAACTGCGCATGTTGAATTGGTAATGAACTTGATTCGCAGATACTCTTCTCTATACCTGACACGTTTTCAGAAATGTGGACTACGCTTTTATACTTCACCACTATCACCTCACCATCGATCTTGTTTCATTGTGTGAGGACTACACTTCCTACATTCCACATGTCGAACCCTTTTCTACTTCGCACTCGCTGCTTTCACCATCGATTTCAGAATCCAGCTACTGGTTGTCGAGCATTGCTGCGTTGCAGTTGCATGAGTTGTCACTCATGATATGCTCACGGCTTTGTCTATAAGTTCACTAGGAGGTGAACTCGAAATGCAATTTGACAACATAGAGATCATGTGGAATGAATAACTCATGATCGTGTGGGCAAGTTCTGGCTGAGGGAATCGTAATTGATTGTAATTCAAATCCGCCACATTGCTTGATCAGATGATCCATTGTGCGCCCAGTCAAGAGACTATATTTAATGCATTCAACGTGGCTCTAATCGGCGGTTTGTGGCATATTTGGCCATGAGGCACATGTCGCAACCGATTTACAACATATTCAACTGTGACTATACGGATACGGGAAAGATTAGTGCTTGATATCTCTTCGGAATAAAGTAGCACTTGGGCCGAGATAGAGCGGATGCTAAGCATTGCCTTCAAGAGGGCGAATATGGTGGGGAGCCGTATACTTTGTTCGTTTTCATGGAGGGTCCTCTGCCCTCGGATATGTCCTTGCATTTACACGGACTCTCTTAAACCTCCCTCCCCTGTACACTGATCTCAAGCCACAATGCAGACGTTTATTCTGTGAGTCGCCTGCAGGTCTCCAGTGAAATGCGTGCGGGCAGTGTGTCGCCTTTCGCAACTGAAAACTGAACCTGATCCCATCCTGGTGAAATCCAATGCTAGCACTTGGAATTGATGAAGGTCAGAGAATAAGCAGGCTACTAGTGAATCGGTGGGCGATTAAATCCAGCTGTACAAGCTCCCGATTCTCCCTTAATCAACGAGCTCTTGCTCTCATTCTGCTCTCAACGCCATTTGAATTACCTAGCAATGCTTGTTGAATCACACTATCTGAAGCTCTTTCTCATAATCGGTGCATTAGGTTCCTACTCGATTCCAAATGAGTAAAAGAGGCAGAATAGTGCAGGACTTTTGTGGTAGTGCTGGTGAGTGTTTCAACTGCGGACGCCCAACCACGCAAGGGAGCGCGAATTCCTCAAGATCCATCTTCCCATTAACTCTTGTTCATCATTCTCACATTCTCAACGCCAATCACCACAAATACCTGATCTCGAGCACTTCCTGAAACATGTTTTAAGTTAGGAATCGCTTGTGCACATTCCACATGCCCTTGTAGCGTTTCGACACTCTTATCGTGAATGAGGCAGGAAAGTAGAGTCACCGGTCATTCAAAGTGCCTTTTCACCTACTTCACACTTCTCCATTTCTGATTGACTAGAAGCATTTCTTCCACTTCACAACTAAATATTGCTCATTCACTGAAAGGGAACCTAGCGTGTTACTGAAATGGCTGCGAATGTCTTCAGAATCGTGTTCATGCTTCCAGACACATCTTTATGACGCAGAATGGCTCGGCCGCAATTTATGGCCGGGGTAGACAATGTGATACATTTATTAACAGACCCACCGACTTAACGCAAATTGGACAACATTATATCCAAGCATTCCGGTATTTGCTTGATTTATTTACAAGAAAGATGTCCGTTTTAGGTTTCCAAAGAACTCTCCTCCAATATTCACTGCTGTCTTGACCTAAGTATTTACTTAGAGAGTATGTGTTATTTTAGCATTGATGGCCCGGCACGTGTATAGTACATTCGAAGGCTGTCCGGAAAGCTACAGGTGAACAGGATCGTTGCTTTGGGATCAATTCAGTAGCTTCAGTATCAACATGCAGTAGCGGGTATTGCACCTCTCGACTCACTACTGCCTCCTGTTCTCCAACTGCATCGAGGGTCTCAAGTCCATCTTTGAAGCTGCTGACGGTGGGTGCGTGGGAACGAGATGCTAAACAACAGCCATTAAAAATCAATAGAAGTGAAACAAGTTCCTGACCTCCAAGAAACTGCGACGCACCCATTCCCCAACTTCTTTCCCCAGAGTATCAATTGCTCTCTTAGTTGCTAGAAACAAGTGATTCTCGGAATCCGAGTTCGCTTTCCTCGACTTCCTGCCACCTCCAGTCACGTCACTTTCTGTTAGAAAATATCTACCGACTTCACAGCAAGTTACGTGTTTTCCTTCCCTGCCAATCGAACATGAAACCAAGAGCATGTTGCATTCCAAGATACGTGGTTAAAGCGATTTCACAAATGTACTGCTTCGGTGAATTAGGTATTTTATTGAATAAAATCCGACCCTGTTTTGGCAGCGAAAACTTGTAAAGGTGATGCTAGAGGTTTGACAAGGCACCACGCGATTTGCACACATGAATTGCCACTCAGTAGATCTGTCCTTCCTACAGACATGCGCATCCACCTCTCCATATTCCTAGAGGTCCGAAGCAGAATATTTCACTACACTTGATCAACTTTACTCATCAACTAGGTCAATGTGTGCGTTTGCGTCATTTAAGGATGCATCAAATCTCAATATAAACAAAATGCGCATTTCGGTGCCCAGAAACATGCAGTCAGTTGAATATCTGAAGTTTGATGACACACTTACGTGACACACAGTAGACTATCCATTCGACACTGCCTCTGCCAATATGTTGTGGCAAAGTAAGGGCATCAACCCTGGTGGTGGCGCACATAGGTACCAGGGCGAAGAGCCACAGCATCCAAAGGTCAGCTGCAATCGAGTGGAAAGTTCAGTGGCGTGCAGATGAACCTGTTGCCGAAATGTTGCGAGCGACGCTAAGGAAGTACAGCAAACCACACCTCTTTCCCAATTACGATTTCGATTCCACACTCTACGTCTTTAGTAGTCTTCATACTTGAACGCGTAACTGACCCATCTGATCGAGGCAAAGTGGCAGCCCCTCTGTTCCATTTGAATTAAATGCGCATGCTATTTCCTTCTGACCAGAACTTGCCACACCGATCATGAGTTATTCATTCCACATGATCTCTGTGCTGTTAAATTGCATTTCACATTCACCTCATTATAGGCTTTAAGACTAACCTGTGAGCTTATCAGGAGTGACAAATCAGCCAAAGCCTGCAATGCAATTGCAACTGCCATGCTCCACAGTCAATAGCTGGGATCTGACATAGCTGGTGAAATCAGCGGCTGCAAATATGAGTGAGTCAATCATGTGGAATGTAGGAATTGTAGTCCTCACACAATGACAACAAGATCTGATGTGAGGCGATAGTGGTGAGGTATAAAAGCGTAGTCCACATTTCTGGAAATGTGCTCAGGTATAGAGAGGGCATCTGTGAATCGAATGCATTACCAATTCAACATGCCGAAGTTGACTGCACTAGCAGGCAGCTCCTCTTGTGCTCTGTGTTTCGGTCTTCGCACGGCCCATTGAGCCGCAACATGGGAATGACCACTTCCATAGGCGTGATCCGAATATGAACATGGATATCATCGCTGAGCTTCTAGATAAAATGTCGCCCGAGGAAATACAGACGGAAATCGACAACTTTCCAAGACTCGACTCATACCTCAGCACTTCGATGGCCCATCACTATCAGCTGTGCTCTAAGGGTGCCCAACCTCGAGCGCAATCTACTCATCTGCAAATCCCAACACTGGCCTTCATAACGAAAGGTGGATAAACGAGTCCGTCGGTACTACACCTATTAGCTCCAGAGGCAATGGCAAAGCTGCAACGGGTGCTGGATCTGAGAGCGATTTCAATGATGACACAATTGCAAGGGTGAGGATTATCACAATGGCAAACATATGCATCCTGATTGGCATTGGAGCACGGCGATCGACCACCACACGATTTCATGGCATGGGCCGAACAGAACAGGCTGGCCCTACTGGCAGAAGGGCCTTTCTCACAGTATCCGCCTGGACGCCTTCCAACATGGCCTGAGTCGCGTCAGCCTTATTATCATGTCGGCAATCAACCTCCAAGTGACCGTTATTACGATAATTACCATGGCCACAGGCAGAACAGCCTCCACATGGGACGTAAACCGAACCAAGAGACAATGAAAATGTTTTCGTCGGAAGAAGAAACCTTTCTCACAGTATCCACCTGAACGCCTTCCACCATGGACTGAACCGCACCGATCTCCTTACGGTATGGTAGACAAATCACCAATCGCACACCCCTACCAAACTACCAATGGCCACGTGAAGAAGGGCCACCATATGGATGTACTACACGTTGCCACAACAGCATCGAATCCTCATTGGCGCGATGAGCCCTTCCACACACCCCCCATGGCAAGAACCGCATCTTCACCTTATGATATGGCCGAGCAATCGCCAAGCTATTGTCCTTACACCCGATCACCAATGGCCGTATTACGATCGCCTCCTCATGGGTTCTATGCAATGGAGCCTGAACAGTATCAAATTGGCCGTTCTCACAGTATCCGCATGAACAACGCTTCCATCATGGCAAGAGGCACATCAACCACCTTATTATGTGGACGAGCGATCGCCAATTGACTATCCTGATTCTGACTACCGAGAGCCGTATGATGAGCAGCCTCCACACGATTCTATGCAATGGAACCTGAACAATATCGAGATTGGCCTTAATCGCGGAACAGCTTCCAACATGGTCCGAACCGCGTCAAACACCCTACAATATCACCTTCCTTCGCCTTTACAATATCTTTACGCAACAAGAATGCTATACTGCTCTCACCTTCTTCCTCGCTATGTCTATTCCTCGCCAAGGCACACTTCTTAGCGCCTCTAAGCTTCTCTAACTTTCAACCCCGAGCTTGCACTATACTCTGTCCCTTTACCATGGAGTGTCCTCTGATCTGATTGCCCATTTATTTACATTGGCTCTTAAACCTCCCTCGCCTGTACACTGATCTCACAGCCAGCCTACAATTCGCCAATAAAATGCAAGCCAGTAACTTCATTCCCTCTCCTACATGTCAATTTGTGTCGTTAAAATTACAAATAAGTGAAAGTATTTAACTGATTGTGATGCGATTAATGCTGGACTTGAGTAAGAGTAGTGAAATTCAGTGGTGACAGGGTGCATTATTCGGCATGGCGACATAATTGGGGCGATGCAAGCAGTTGTCTGAAAGCTGAACATGAATTTCATGCACCGATCCACAAATTCGCACTGAAGTCTGTCTCTTCAGGCCTTCGCTTCCGCGCATATCTGTTATAAACACAGTCGTCTCCTGCTAGCATTTAAGTCGCAGTTTCTGTGAACGAAGGACTTGAGGTGTCAAGCACTCGCCAGGTTCGCAGCTACCTTCATTTCTCCATGGAAATAGGGCAAGCTATCTTGCACACTAAAAGGTTATGACTGTGCAACGACAAGGCTTTTCAAGAGAAGCCTGCCGTTCCTACGGAAATCAGGTGAACATTCTGCATACATCGGCATCACAGATAAAGGCAAGTCGATTGCGTGAAAATCAGGGTAAGGAGAAAAGACTCCCTCGACACGTCCATCCGATGTTGCAGTTATGTCTTTCAAAGCAATTTTCCTCCTTACATCAAATGAAGCGTCTCTTCTCCAATATCCAAAGAGACTTGAGGTCCTGCGCTGCTGCATCGATGTTGGCTTCACTCAATCCTTTGACGTTTCATGCTGACCAATCCCCACTGTACTTCACGCTATGGTAAGTGTCACTACTCACTTGACTCAATCAATTTGGCGAGCAATATTGGTCACAATATTGGTTTCAGTCGATATGTGAAAATACTTGATGCTGTTTCTATGCTTCTAGGTCCAATTTGTGTAACTTGTGAATGCCACGCAAGGAGAGGTGCATTGTAGAAGTGTCGGGATGAATGTCTGGTGCCCCCAAAGACATGGCTGGGCATGGCTAAGAAGAGGAAGTGCTACAAGCACACAAGGAGATGTATTTTCAGGCGCCAAGTGCCTCCTTAGTAGGATTTCCGTGCTGATATTGCATGTCGATGCATCACAGAGTTTGGACACTATCAAGGGACCCCAAGTGAATCGAATGAAGTAGCAAATTTTTTTCAGCTCTTTGTTGACACCTTCACTATCCTGATTCCTAATGCTCCATCATAGAGTGGTTCATCAAACTGCCCAAAATCTGCATCACAATGCTCGTCATCTAGCCCTATAGCAACGATGAAGTAGAATAAAGTGACTCCGTCGAAGTTGTCGTCGTTGATGAATTGCCGATATTTCCACATTCACGCCATGCTCATGTCATCCTCAATCGCTGATTTGAGATCAGTGACATTCATGCACTGGGATGAGGGGCACCTCGTTAGTGGTCTGTTGGTTGGGTATGTTTAATGGACAGGAGTTCGCATGAAGGTGGGTTCTTCAAGCCCTGAACATTTGTTCGCAACCGAGCACTACCAACAATACCAACTAGTTAACAACCAGTGATCGACGAGTAGCCAATGAAACCGTTTTTATTCATCCCCACCCATTGGACAAGGCCCAAGGACTTATTGGGGGTACAACAGAAATACAAAGAGCTCGTGCAACAGTTTTAGCCTCCCAAGACCTTCTTCAGCATGCTTCCGTCGTGCAGCAACAGTTCATTCTGCAGTTGCACTTATTTGCGGCACCTCGTCCGTCCTCGACACGACATTTTAGTGTCGTTTAGGTCGACGGGCCTTTGTTTTCCTCGTCTGTTTGTTCATATCCAGTTATTCCTTTCTAATAGGCGACTGTGTGTGCTTAGCCTAACAGTGATTCATGATTCCTTTACTTCTGGGTAAGCATTGTCCGCAGCTGTGAGGTTCATCCTGCTGGATGTCGTATCCTTTTCCTTCTTCGTGTTCAGTTCTACTTCCTCTACTGCGTCCTTTGGTCGTTTCAACTTTTGTATTGGCTTTTCGATTTCTGTGATTACAACTGCAGGGTGACAATTTCTAAACGTCTCTCTAGCCACCCTAGAACCGTTTATCTTTTAAGGCAGTCTTTAAGAGGGCCTACGCCCCAGTATTTCTTCAGTTTTGTCTCCTTCTTCTCTACGATCTTGTCTTACGTGTCTTCGCATCTCCTTTGCTGTGGCGAAACTTCTGTGGCAGTTTGCGTTAGTACAAACAATATCACGTTGCCTTTCGCCTATTAATCTGGGTGCATAGTTATCATCTCGACTTTTAAGGCTTTCTTTTGGATCAAGTAGCCATGAATCGGAGTGCTCTTGCCACATTTCTTTCGCATCCTTGATTATTTGAAGCCTCCGATTCCTTGTATGTGAGGCTGTCTTAATTTCACCATTTTCGAAGTAACTGCCAGGTATGGCGAGTATCAGGGTGTCTTTGTCCATTTTCCAACTCTTCCATAGGTTCATTCTCTTTGCCCGTATAAATCTAGCTATATTACGCATCAGCAGCTCCTTCGCGAGCACATTCCAAGTATCATACGTCGAACCGTATTCTGTACTGTTTGTGGTCGATTGTTATCTTTTACTCTCGAAACAATAGTAGTAGATAATCCCTAAGTGGCCACAATATCGGCAAAACTACCTACAAGAGAAGCTTTTAAGGTATTATTTAGACTTCTTGAGCGGAGGACTGGTCGTAGTCGTGTTAGTTGTCTGTTTGCCCTGACCAAGTTTGCTTGCACTGCTCCGCCTGGCTCACCGATATTTTGGATTATAAAGCCAAGGTATTCGAAGTTTGAGGCATGTCGTAATGACCCTTCTGCCCTTTTGAGAGGAATTCGGTCCTCACCGACACCAACTTGAAGTCAGAGGGTTTTATTCACTGTAATTTGCACTCCATATTTAGACAGCATTATCGCCAGATGCTCCATTAATCTGACGCCTGAAACTTCACTTGGGGCAATGAAGTAGAGACCGTCTGCATATTGTAGATGATTTAGCCGCCATTATTTTGCCCAAGCGATTACTCATTTGAACCACACCATCATTGAGTGAGGAGAGGGCTTCATCCAATATAAGTTGGAAGGTCAGGTTGAAAAGAAGTGGTCCTTCTTTTGAGTCTTGTCTCACGAAGCAGTTCTTTGTTCCCCTCAATTTCGCCATCGGAAAGTCCATCAAGGACTTCACCGAATGGACCATTTGCCTAGAGTCGATCAAATCCTTTGAAAAGTGTCATACAAATGAACTGCTTTGAAGCTAAGTACTTTTGCTCGGAATTCTTTGGTTGCATTCATTATTCTTCTAAGTACCTCCGAGTATATTGAGCCCTGAGAGAATGGCAATCCGAGTAAACGTGACCTTGATGAAGTTCATAGTATTGGCATTGTATTTAGTGAGGGTAGCAAGAAAAGAGGAAAGCGGATTCGGATTTCGACGAATCACCTGTTTCTAGCAACTAAGAGAGCAATTTGATTCTCTTGGGTAAAGAAGCTTGGGAAATGGGTGCGTCGCAGTTTCTTGGAGGTCAGGAACTTGTTTCACTTCTATTGATTTTTAATAGCTGTTGTTTAGCATCTCGTTACCCACGCACCCACCGTCAGCAGCTTCAAAGCGTGGAACTTGAGACCTCGATGCAGTTGGAGAACAGGAGGCAGTAGTGAGTCGAGAGGTGTAATACCCGCTACTGCATTGTTGATACTGAAGCTACTGAATTGATCCCAAAGCAACGATCCTGTTCACTTGATTTTGCATCGTTGACACTGAAGTTAATAATCTATCCCTTTTAGTGAAGAAATTTAGCTTCTTTTTTTCGCACAATCTTATTGCACAGTCTTTAACTCTTCATCTCATTTTTACTTTAACCTTTTCAATTTTCAGCTCATATAATTTTCTACCTTATCTCCTTTTAGTGTCTGCATATTTTTTCTACCTGCTGATTTCTGTCGCAGAAGCAATGCTACGCACGCATCCCACAACTACCCAAATTTCCGTATTTAAGTGTCATTTTCCCAGACTAGGCTCAATGGACAATTCATAATTGTGGTATTTAATAAGGTTTCAGCAGAAGAGGGCCAACAGTCTGTGTAGGCTTTGCTGTAATCTATGGGAACAGTTACCTCGCGACTCGGTAAATACCAAAATATCCATATAATGTTAGAAGATGGCGCTTATTTGTGATTCTGCTAACCAATTCATATGGATGAAGGGGAAGTTGGTTTCATTGTACGCAGAGGAAAAGTGTCTATTCTGTTACGTTAGTATGGTAGCTCTGGTTTAAGCCATCTGATTAATTTGCTAAGACCGACTGTCAACAATGGTCAAGTATGGTCAAATATGTTTACATTTTGATTTTAGTCCTCTTCACATGGTCTTCTTGTTACATCGGATTTTCAACCATCTCATTGCAAGAATGAATTCTGTGGCCATTTGTTACTCTCCGTGGACCCTGGAACACGGATTTTCAGCAGCCTTTCAGGTTCTTGTCAGCGTCCAAAAAATGTAAAATTGAAAGACCTGCTTCTGATATTTCTAATGTAAAATGTTTTCTGATCTTGTTCAATTTACCATTGCAGAAGCTGAGTTTCATGATTGAAGGTGATTTCATAACTATCCTTCATTTACGAAAGTTATATTCTACCAAATTTTTCGTGGTAAGTTGGCATTTACCGTCATCATCGAGGTGACCTCTGCTCAGCATTATTTAAAAGAATTCCTTCGCTTCTCTCCGATTCTGTAACGCTTTAGATCCACTTTCTTCAATTTTATAAATCAGCCTGCTTTCAGTCAGGAAAATAATGTACAACCCATATTTCTCTAACAATAAAAACTTCAATGCCGAGGAAATTTCGTTTCTAATATTTCGAAACGAATATGGCCGACAGTATTTATGTACGATGTGGAGACTTTTGTTGCCCTACTAATTGAATGGAATCAATATTAGTGTTTAAATCCGTGGTGAAAATAAACAAGTATCAACTCTCTTTCAGCCGTAAATTGTTCCGCTGATGCGTTCTTTATTGAATATGGTTCATTCGGCCTTTGTTCAGCAACCCTGAGGCTTATTGGCGTCGTTAATGCGTCTAAAATCGACAAATCCGCAGGTGGAAATCGACCTTGTACTCTCTGATTGGCCTTGTCGTTGGCATTGTCAACGCTTGTGGTGCACAGGAATGGAACTCGGCCAGACGACTAGACTGCAGAGTCTCGCCCTTCGGTAGTCAACAAAATGCATGATTTTTTTATCGAGTAAATAGATTTACACATTTTTGAAGTGGGAGTGTGAAATGCTAGCCACTCACTCGAAGTATATATCCGATGGGTTTTTTATCGGTTAAAAATATTTTAGTGATTTAAAATGCAGGCATGTAATAAAACGCGAAAAATGCATGCTAAAGCCAATGTGGGTATCTACTAGGCTTGATCAACTATGCCTCAACCAATTTTCAGCTCTTTGTTAATCCTCACAGGTGAAAAACATTCCTCAATGAAAATGTAATGGGCCTATGAGCTCGGCGACAATCTGAGCTGGCAGGTGCAGCAGAGAATGTTGGATTGAGCGAAATGACTATGAATTAGGTTGGACTCGATTTGCTGATTTTGAATATTGATATCTTCATTTACGCTTTAACTAACGAATCTATAGTCAAAATCAATGCGGAATGGATCGAACACTTAATTGATTTGGCGAAAATTCTCTGAGTACTAACCGAGAGAACTTCCTTGGGAAGTTCGAAGGCGAAATGTGCTATTAAGCTTATACAAGTGTTATCAGCAAGGACGGACACTTTTAAATTCACCCATATTGAAGTGGAGTCCTCTAAGCCTACTTTAATTGAAAGAGTAGCATGTACTGTTATATTTGTGTTAATGATTGTCTACTAACGCGTAACACTAAGTGGATTGCTCCATTATCAATAAGAACTATGGACGCTAGATTTATCTCAGTAGCACCATTCTAGACATACGAATAAACTCACCTATTTTCACCAACTTCTGCGCTGTATTCATCAACTTAAAATGAAAAATGTTACCTACAGAGAAATCATAGTTTGATACACCAAGCAACTAACTCATTTAACACACTCTAGTCCTAGTCTTCGCTTCTTTTTTGCAATTCGGAATTTTCAAAACGATAGGAAAACTACAATATGTTGGGGTCAGTTTATTAAAGAAAAATAAATTTCAGTCGATTTTCAAGCTTGACGTCAGTCTCCTTAGTAGGTTTATGCAGGATTGATGAAATCGGCCAGTTCTGGCAGTATCAATCCGGCATCTTGACTTATAAAAGTATGAGTTTCTTAGCTAAATTAGCAGTAGGTGCAGGAACTGATAGCAATTCGTTCGGAAGTTAAGGTGCCGTCTTTGGCACGAGCTAAAGTTTTACTTGAGGAAATTATCTTAGGAAGTTTCGCAGCATCTTAGTCAATTGATTACGGCTCGGGAGAATAGTACACAAAAGGAGACTGCGTTCATCCATCCAATTCTCTGATGGAAGCACTGCTTTGTTTTGATCCAGTAAATAGGTACTACTCTGCACTAATCTCAAATCTCATTATTTAATACTATCTACCCTAGCTGCTGACAGTAAAGCAGCCGTTTTTATACAGATTTACCTCTTGTTTCTACTGTGCTATAGGCCAGCGCTTATCGTTTCGGGATAAGCGATAAATTCCATACAAATATGCTTACATAGACTGCGGTGAAAGGAATAACATTTAGTCAGTCATGACAACGAAAAACATCATCTATCGAACGTTAGCTAGCAAGAGGCGCTTATTCCAAAGACCAGTAGAACTGATCCCTGAGGGCTCTACTAACAAGGTAAATCAATGTTCGGAATCAGGTGCAAAAGCGAGTCCATGCTTTCATATCGCGATCCTCACTAAAGCCATTCCCACTTTCAGAATGCAGGTAGAACCGATGTGTTTTGCAGGATAGCAAGTAAAATTTTGAATCCGTAGTTTATTATTATGTCCAAATAATTTCATGCCGACCTAACTTTTGATTTATAAAAAAATAGTATCAATTCTATTCTTTCATTAATGTAGCCTTAATTTCGGGTTTGCTCAATCTCTGACCTTCAATGCAGCAAGGCACACCTAATCCACAAATCTCGAAGTCGGCTAAGTTTTGGTCCGCATATTTCTTTCCATTTGCGCACTTTTTCGAACTGCAGGATTGAAATATCTGCGCAAGAGCTAAACCCATCGATGCGTCAGGAATGTTTGCGCAAACTTTATTAGACCACATGCTGTTTTAGAGACAAGCCACAATCACCACGGCTCCCATTGGTAGGAAAATGCGGTGCAGCTATTAGTTTCGATGGAAAGTAACTCTTCACAAAGTGAATCCAATTTTGGCTCAATCCTCCCTTCATCCTCCAAGACTTGCTTTCTTATAAAGGTGATAGCCATGAGCAGCCTCTTTGATGCCGCATTTGGCCCGGTTTTTGCAATTCGGAGTTCTCCTAATCGAGGACCTTTCAATTAATCATTATAAGCTAGCATGCAACCAAACCGTGTTGCCATTCTGATTGCCAGACCAATATTCTGAGTTAAATCAATTGGGTCCTTGTTTGGCATCATGATTATCGAGAGCAATACTACTGTTTTTCTCGATTAAATAGACTAGTCATTTCTATTTGATATTGTAGTTCTGTAGCGCTGTTCTTCTCTGCTCAAGGGTGCATATTTTTGCTCAATGAAATGGTTTTCATGCACTTATTTGCCAGTAGTCCAAATGCCAGCAGTCAATCAAGGCCAATTAGATAGGATTTGAGTGCCGTAACTCTGCTCGTGCGCAGCGACCTTACTATCTTACATGGCAATTGTTGGAGTTCCTACGAGGGTAACTCAATACAATAAACATGAATCTTCTGGAGTATAATTGAATAAATTCATGGGTATTATAAACTGTTAAACTTCCCAATCTTTACGTGTCTGATAGAAATTGCTCTTAGCCTTCATGGATAGGTTTGAATTAGTTCAAAATGCAGACTTACGGGTGTTAAATAGGGCATCGGTGTATGTCATGGTGAACATTGGAGTATCCAAATGATGCAAACAACAACTGACACGTAATGATGGACTAGGGCGGTTTTATTCAATGAAACCTCTGAACTCCGGTTCGTTTCGTTTAATGAATCGGGGAAATGCATTTTCATGTTTCCTAATTCACTAGCACTTTCCAAGTTTTCAATTGCTTATCTTCCTTGTTCCTAACTACCATGTATGATATATCCGCCTTAACCGGTGTACCCGAATCTCGTGAGAGAGGTCAGGCTCAAATGTTCAAACTGACAATGGAGCAAAGTTAAAATTTCTAAACTGTGTGACTTCACAGCATTCAGCTAGCCAATCAATCAAAAATTAGTTTTGTAGAAGCGGATTTTAGTTAACTAGGAGAGATTATTAATATGCCTAAGTGTTCAGGACGTCGATTCTCTTGTTTTGAGCTAAAAATATTGGCCTTTGAATCAATTTGGAACAAACTTCCTACCTTGACAAAGAGTTTGTTTCCTGTCCTCTCTAATGATTGGATTTTGGATCAAGTTTGTAAGAAATCAGTACCCCTTCGACTCCGCCTCCTTACCGGAGGCTTTCTCCTTGAATAACTAATCATGATACTGCTACGATAGATTATGTCCATTGATCCCAAACGGTGGATCAGACAGTAACTGCTACAGCTGGTTGGATGCAACGAACATTACACTCCCCCGTCCTAGCGGCTGAGAAGTGTAGTTTGGTTAAGCAACTCATTTCGATAAGAAAACCGAAGGCTGCATAAATGAGTTTGATGGGGAAAAGAAGACTACGAAAAACCCACACTTGATTCCGATCATACTTTCCCTCAACTGCAGCAGGGTTAGTGACTGTCCTCTCTCGAAGAAGGCTGAGGGGAAAATGAACCAGTGTAACGCTTCTCCAGTTTTCGTAATAGTGCCATGTCAACCAGTCATCATCGCACATTGCTCCCCGATTCATTTGACCTTGGTTTTGTTCATATGATCTCTTACTACCCATCCGTCTTGCCAAACAATTATCCGTTCTCCTTTGAATTTAGAATCTTCAATGCTTCAATGAGCAAACCAAAGTCCGTGTGGCTGATTATTACGAATGCATCCGCACGAAATACCGGCCAAGTGGTCAAGGTCCTCATGGCCACAAGCTTCCAATGAAACCCAGTCACGACCATTCGTAAGAAATTCAACCCCTACGTAGTAAAGCCTACGTCAGTCACCGCCCTTAGGTAGATGAAGGAATAATTTTGGTTCGAGAGATGCAAGTAACTGACAAAATGAACACGCAAACGAGATTGAACTTGGTGCTTGGAGCAGCTACTCCAAGGCGATCATTGAGACTTCCACTTTTAAGGCTCCTAAAGCCGAAAGTCTCAAGAGACTCGTTCCATCAAGTTGGAGAAAAAGACAGCAATTATTAAGCCAAAGCACAGGAAAGCTGGATGTCAGCGATACTCAATTCACTTTATTAACTCCTTTCGTGGAAAAAAAGTCAAATCGACAAGGTGTATAGAGATATTTGGGATGACAAGCAGCAAGGGAGAGACATGTAGAAAAACCCAAATGCTTAGGCAAGAGGAGAGACAAGCTGATGTTGATCGTCGAGTTTTCTAGCCAGGAAAGTGGAGGAGATAAGTAGGAAAGGATTGCAAATTGGTTGGTATCCGCATCAAGTACCCAAATTTCTTGTACAATTTCATAGTTCATCATGGGGATAAAGAGCTTGTCCAAAGTCTGTCACTTGACTGGCAATGAAGACATGATAATGCGAAAGTATCTCGGCCTTTGACAGTTTTCCATCCTGAAACAAGAACACATAAAGCATGCCTCCGGACACTGTTATCAAGAGCTAGGAGAACGTACCTTGTTATCATCAGTCTCAGACATGAGGTGTTTGAGTTCGGACTCTATGTGGTCGTAGTCCGTGGGGAATAGCCAAGCTCGAATCTCCTCGCGATCTAGGTAACCATCTTTATTTTTGTCGCGAGTGTTCTTAAACTGCTGCTGTTCGGTCTTTACCCACTCCGGAGCCGGTGAGTTATCCGCCCACATGTCCTCTGAAGGGGGGGAAGAGAGAAAAATCTGGTCAATTTTGCAAGAAGGAATACTTTAGTTCATTATGCGAAGAGTCAAACGATATCGACAAAAACAAAAGCTGCGTCCTGAAAAACCAAAACCGCAGCATAAATTGTGTCTGGGATCACGCTAGGATACAAGTGCAAAGTCGCGATAGAAAATGATTTTAAGTAAAATTATTTATCGTTAATGTCACACAAATGCTGACTCATTCGTGCAAAAAAAGCGAAAATTAAAGCGTTAATGACGCAATGATACGAGTCGCTTTGTGGCCATAGTGTGCGGATGGTCCCAGTAACAAGTTATCCGATGTGCAATAAGTGTTGGCGCCGATGCGTAATAATATCAGCTGTCCACATATTGACATCGTGGTTTAGCACATAGATCGGTAGATAATCTGAATGACCACCAATGAAGAAAAATGGCTAAATAAGCATTCAACATGTATTCAAATCTATCCTCTTTTTAAGGATAATTGGTGAACAAGCCGATTAACTTCTAGAACTTACTGGTATATTCGTCAAGATCAATTTTCCCATCTTTATTGGTGTCAAGGTCATCGATGGTCTCCTGCAAGGTAAACGTGAATCATTGCCCAGCTAACTTAATCACACTCTCATGCCAATTAAAGTCATATAGTGGCCAGTCTAAATGTGCTTTCATTTTCTATGAGATACGCTTACGTCAATCACAATATCCCTCATCTCTTCGAATTCCTCGGGGTGCAGAAAAGCAGCAAATTCTTCCTTCGTAAGTTTACCATCACCATCTTTATCGGCCATTTTGAAGCGTTTTTCATCTCGAGAAATAGTAATCTGAAGATCGTCATCTATACTCACGCGGGTGAAGAATTGTGAAAGGGAAAGTACCGTTAGAATCAGCGTCCTCGTCAAAGTCGTCTGAAAGCTTCGATTTGTGTTGGTCAAACGTTATGAAATCAGTCTTGAATTCACGGACGTATTCGTCGTAGGTGCGTTTAACGTCTTGATTGACGTATCCGGTAACAACACATCTAAGCCCTTTTCGCAATTCCTCCTCTGATATAAATCCATCTTTATCTAAGTCTATTTTATCAACGAAGTCACTGCAAAAAAATTATTATGAATTTTAAATTGCCCTAGGCGTTTTTTGCCCTCCTGTTTAGTCGTGGCAGGAGTGTGTTCGTCGGTCGGCTCATACAAGCCTGCGATATTTTCAAATTTCTACTCTGATAGTATGTCACTGTAAAATTTACGTGTTCATGAATTCGCGAATTGGGATCTTGCGGTTTGCCTATGACGAAACCAATAAGTAGAGTAACGGCCAAAATCCTTAACGTCATTTCCCGTAAACGAAACACACAAAAGTCGGGCTTAAAAATAGGCTAAAATTTGTAAGGTTCTTGAGCTACAAAAAACAAAATTTTATCTAATTCTTTAAAGAAAGCTCTACTAGCTACCAAACCACTGGGTTAAATTATTTTTTGTTAAAATTAAATTTTAAATATTTTTTTCCTTGTTATTAAGCGAATATGCTGTTTGTATTCTCAATATCGTCCACAAGGCAGTCTTAACTGAGCTATAAATTAATTGTGCGAGGTCTTCAGAACACTTTTCGTGCAACTAAAATGAAACTTTCTCAAGTTAGACATAGTAATTTCTTGGTCAATATAATTGTAACGCCCGAGAATAAGCACAACTGCACCTCACTATGATGAGCATGCCAGTTATTGAAGCATAATTGACGTTTTAATTTTTTCCCATCAGTCGTATTTAAATTTTCTACTCGATCAAAATAAATGGAAAAATTATTATTCTGCTGCATATTTCCCGATGATATTCTATTTATTCCTCTTATTTCTGACTTTCGTCACAACTCTCGCCACGTACGCAGGTTCGATCTCGTGTAGTCAGATTCAGGCAAAGACGCATTTGAAAGGGCTATTAACGATAGGTACTCGAGGAGCGACTTTTATAATTCGCTACCGTTCATCATCATTCTTTTCACAATCAAAAATCTGAATGCGCACTGCAGCCTTAATAGGCCATTTAATCATCTTATATGGTCACAAAACAGTACTCCATTATTTTCTTTCGTGGTGACTTTGTAATACAAGCTATGTGCCTTCTAAACCTCACAACATCCTCAAAAATCAGTGAGATACAGAAATCAAGGGTTTAGCTGCAAGGGCCTTCGAAAATAATATTCAACTGTTTTCTGTCACCTCTTTCATTCCTAAACCATAAAATGATTTAAAAGCCGGGTTAATCTTATATTTTCTTGCCTTCATCTTCATGCGGTTATAATCTGCCTTTATTATTTATGACGTTATAGAAGGATTGCGACCCAACAATCGCAAACCCTTAAGGTGTCTTGAAGGGGGCTCTGAGCGACTGGGTTAACTGTCTGAGCTCGTGTCACACATCTAATTGAAGGTTTCGTTCGCTTAATTTCGCTTTGATGAAGTGTTTGATTTGGTCCCAAAAACAATACACGCTTTGGCATCCCTTTCGTTTTTCGATATACGACAAGTAGTTTGCTGCAATGTGGGACAGCTCGATTTTTTACAAGTACCCATACGATCTCGACCTTTATCTGCATTACAATAAATCTGTCAGGCCAATATCATAGCCTTTATTTTTGGAAGCGCAAAGATGGAAACAGGATAACGCCCACAAATTTTGAGTGGAAAGAGAAAATGTTCTGTTAAGTCCCAGGCGTGTTCTATTTGCTTGTTAGGTGTCTCAAAGCATGTGACAAAAAAATAAACAATACTGACTATCAATGAAAATTGATTCAGCAATAGAAAAAGCAAAGGCCTGTTAATTTTATATTCTCAATCTGCCGATTTGGTGACTCAGCATTTACTATTCATAATTTTAAGTCGTTCGCTGCTTAAAGGGTTGATAAATTACATCAATGTAAGGTTTTGTTTGTATGCATACACGCATTGACAAAAAGGATATTTCATCATTTCTCGACTTAGTTTTTCTCTACGTAGTGGAATTTAGCATTTGTCTGATCTGACCAAAGGTCCACTTTGTGAGAAGCATGTAACGCGTCTTAAACTGCCATCCTTTATAAACAAAAAACATTTACAGCGCTATTCAGTGGCTTGATTTATTGGAATGTCATGTATTCACGTCCATAATTGGAACCTCTTCGATAACTAACCAAAGGGCTTGTGGTTCTTTTTCTACTTTCCAATCAGAAATTTGTTTTTACTTGACACTCCGTTGCTCAAAATTTTTGAATGAATCGAAGAGGGAGACTAGGGAAAACTCTCATAAGAGTTAATATCAATTTGTTGAAATTATAAAATGTAATGATTCATACCAGGAAAGGTCATTTTCAGTACTTAAATAATAGAACAATGTGGTTTGCCGGTGCAAGGAATAAACTATTCGAGCAATGGTTTCTTCATTCGTTAGTATAGGCGATCAACCATTTTTCTAAAGAGTAGACCTTTAAAAGTGCCTATTCTGTATAAAGAGGTAATCAACAACCCTTGGTGGTTGTAATAAAATTATAGAAGAGCAGGCGTGTCAAAAATGCGATTCCATGCAATACTTCAAATAAATAGTTGTTACGATATTCTGTCTTTCTGAAAATTTGGATCTTTTATGTTTGGCAATGCGATTATATCTGCATATAACAAACCACAGCAAGTGATTTATACAATTCTAAACTAACCAGTGCAGTTCTGATAACATCTACGCCAATTGTAGTCAAAAACAATTTTACACCTCAGCGATTGTAACCTACTTTAGAATTGGATTTTTGGATGATTCAGTTTTATCGAACCGAAGTTTTAGATTTCATTCAACTGAAATCTGCAATAAGGGCCCTGCAATCGGTTGGTTACTCTGCCATGATCTGGCAAGATAACAATTGTAAAACCACATCTTACTCAAATTAATCAGGCTTACTAATCAAATAAAGCTAATGTCAAGGGCTTTCAGTGCTGTTTTCGTCAAACAATACTGCTCGAAACACTGTTGCTTGGATCCAGCGATATCTATTTAGTCTCAATGCGATTCTCATTGTGGGACTCAAATATTCTATAAAACCCCTAACTAAATTAATGGCTAAATGCCAATTATCCCTCAATTTCGACCGCATACTACTAATTGAAATCGTGCTGATTAACACACGAGGGTCAAAAGGGAAGACCTCTTCAAACAAATTTCCAATAGCGTCTGAGGATAAAATACGTTCTCGTTCAGACACCACATTTTCTTGCAAAAGATGGAAACATATTGGAAGTACGCGTAATTTAATGTCAAGCAATAAAAGCACGATTAATATACCTTTAAGAAACTAGTCCTCTATAAAGTTATTTCTTCTAAGCCGACTTTATGTGGCTATGATTATCACAAGTTGATCGGGTATGAACACCCGAGGAGTTCAGATTTAACTGAAAAAAATTACAAGCTAAAGGTACAAAACTCAAAAAGATTAGAGTTCTATCGACTAAGTTGTGGCAAAAGAAAATCGAAATGTTGACAATAGCAATATTTTGTTTGATTTCACCATGACCATAGCAACGATAATACCGACACGGCATCCCATCGCTGGCGTCAAAATGGGTCTGGAAAAAGGGAAGGACCTGAAAGGACTTTGTAAACTCGCTACAGTAAAAAATTCAATGTTAACTAGAAATATTTAGCTTGAAGAGGCAAAAACTGCGTTTGAGACTGTCTGCAAAAAATTAGAGGATGAGAGAAATGTGAGAAAAGATTAATACGCATGTCTGAATATCTGCTTAGGTATTTAAGATCCAAATGGCCAAGATAGAAAGAGATCGCGACATATACAAACGAAGATCCCAAAGTCTTGCCGAAAAAACTGTGGCCTATGAGGAAAGCCTCCTTGCACACAAACGAAAAGTACAAAATGCAACAAGAAAGATCCAGATTGAAGGAAACAAATTGGACAACATTCAGAATGAAATTGATAAGTACAGATTTCCGCACATAAAGATGTATTAAAGACTTAAGAAGGAATATAAGAAACTTCAAATTTCCAAAGCAAAGCAGGAACGCAGTTTGCGCTATTTCACTCAATTTTATGACTTTCTGAACGCGGCTGTACAATGCTCCGAAGAATATGGCGAAATTAATGAGTTAATTAGCAGGGCAGAAGCCCTTAAGTCACTTCATTTAGAACTAAAATATCGAGAATCAGAAAGCTTAGAATTAATTCATCAGACCCGAAAGTCGGTACAACTCATGCAACTGGTTAGGCTATTTTCCCAAATTATTTTAGGCTAAAACGGAACATTTGATAGAGAATTCAAACTGCTTGATAAACAAAGAGAGAGAATATGATGAAATTCACGCAGAGAACTTGAACAGAATTGAAAGAATTATCTCTAATGTGGAAGCATATGTGAAAACAAAAGAAGCCTATGGGACATTAAAAATGTAAAGCACAATCATCTTACAGATTCAAGGGCAATAATGAATATTTACGGGATATCAAACGGCCATGCTTGCAAAGAGTCCAACATCTCTCTTGAAAGCGCACTTAACTATGCAAGATCGCAACATGACGCTGATTTTTGTAGATAAAGACGTGCATTGAGGACCTTGAACAAGTAAATAACTTACTAATGCAAGACGACAAGAATTAGTGGCGATCCCCGGAGGATTTCAAATTGTGAAATATGTACTACAGACAATGCCTCACAGTTTCATCAATAAATCCAAACGATCTTCTAAAAAAAACAAGGTTCTATCATAGTCTTTTGCATAATGCCGCAGGCGTTAACCCGGAGCCGATCAGATGAGAACTTCAACTGCAATCTCAACAAAGAGAACGAGGGCAAAGTAACAAATTTTATTGAATTTTACAAAGCGTAGAAACCGCGCAAAAGCTATGACTTTTCATTGCGTTTCAAGGGAACGAAAACGTTAATATACATATAGGCTGAAAATAAAATATAAAGGTATCGAAACCATAAAAGTTGGCTTCGGTGTTGGAGCATGGCTTCATGAGGAAGAAATGCAGAAGTGAAGGGTACAGAAAACAAAAACTTTCTCGACGAACAGAAAGCCAACAAGAATACCAGCAGTGTCAGATATTTAGCAGCAGTGTTGTACGTCTTTAATGAATAAACAACTACCCCTGCTTTGAAGATGGTCTCGGCTAATGCAGAATGGATTTGGCAATGGTTGGAGTGACCGCTCACACCAAAACGATCAAAGGAAAGGATGGCTTTGGAATGCCACTTATCTACTGCCTGGAGAACATGCTTCTGAATACACTCTGTGGGCCATGTTTTACGAGGGTGATCCTGCAGATTTCCATCGATAACTATTCGTATGTGGCGAATGCCAAGAGTTTTCGCAGAGCTCCTTAGTTCTTGACACCTCTTCCGACCAAGACCATAAAAATTACCAGAAGAGAGGCAGAGTAAATCAACTGGAATAGCTCTTTGTCGCAGTGACAAAATGACAGGCGAGAAGAACATGCATTCATCATCAGGATGCGCAGTCACAAGCAAAACCGGTCCCTTAATTTGCACAGAATTTGAGATTCGGTTCGCATATATTATACATACGAAGAACAATAAAAATATTCCTGAAAAAAGCAGCAAAACAAACCCCAAGGCTACCATAATAGCCAAACAAATGAATGAAGTGGTTTAAGAGTCGTCATAGCCTCGTAGAATTTTGGGTAGAACCAATAAGCATAGAATGCGTAATACTTTAAAATTTAATTAACATTTACCTCTCTAAGGCCAGAAAGCTGAAAGTTGATATTTTTTTGTTCTTTAATTTCAGGTTTTTTGGGTGCCTTTTGGCCAAGTACCAAATAATATTTGTTCTAACTCAGACACTATTGGCTTTATTTTTTCTAAATTAAATATTTGAAACCTTCAAAATATATTGAATTTTTTTAAATAAAGTCGACAGGTTTTGACAATGTGACTATAGGCGACTAGTTTTTATATATGTGTGCAAACCGCGCTAAGCATTGTTCCCGGGCGAACCCTCTACAGTTTCCGTATTCCAAACGGGAATGGTGATTACTGAACTTTCCTAAAATGATAAAAAAACTTGAGTAGCTCGGAGAGCGTGTGAAAATAAATAATTTTCAAGGTAATTTCAGGATCATATTTTCGACTGTACCCACTGGAGACACGAAATATTGGTCACGAGTTAATCTGGCCGAGATTTTAATCCTAACTGCTATATTAAAATATTGAAAGCCTAGACGCCCGTATTATTGGCAAAACTGAGTCTTGATAGATATCTGGGGGATGGCATCTTAAACATCTATGTGACTGAAGATATTAAAACCGTACATTGAAGCTGTGCTATTAGAATAAGAGCGCTCGGTTCCAAGGAAGTGATGAAATTCGTGAATAAAACTGTAGTCGTTAAAGATAAAGTAGTGCATAGTGGTGGTCATTCTTACTGTCTATATCCTCATGGTGACCACCAGCAACTTCAGGGGAAACTCTTGGGGCCTGAGTCCACCGAGAGTCTCTTAATCAAGGCCAAGGCACGACATAATGCCGGGATCCATGGTCTTAAATTTGGGTTGTGGGATGTGCGTGCATCTGGCAGTAAATGGAAACCTCACCAGATAGTTGAAGAGATTTTTGGTAGGGGTATGGGGAATGTTGCACTCACGGAAACTCGAATGAAGTCCTTCTCCTCAGTTATAGAGAATTATGCTTTCTTTAGCTTTGGACATAGCGTCGCCTTGGTGGCGTCGCCTTTCTAGTTAAAAAGGGCATATGTGCTGGATTTAACCCTGTCACAAGTCGATTTGCCACACTAACCCTCTAAAATTAGAGGAGTAAAATTTGGACTGATGGAATACTATGCTCCGACCGAGTCCACGGAAGTGCAGTGGTTAAAGAATCTTCCTACAGACTAGTGGTCGAAATCTATAGATTACTTCTCATTAAGTGTGCAAAAATAATTATCTCTGGCGATTTCAACTGCAGATTCGGCTCTTGTGCTCGTAACTTGTCGGTCCGTTCACCAGTCAAGATGACACTAAAGAGGATGGACTAAGGCTCCTAGGCCCAGTCCATGAGCTTGACTTGAATGTGATGAATGCTTCCTTTCTGAAACCACCTTTTGGAAGATCGACTTGGTAACATCCTAGAGGAAAAGGGGCTATTCCTGACTTTGTTCCGATGAAAAGGTCAAATCTATCCCTTACAAGAGATATACGAGCTTCTAGAAAGGCAGATGCCAATTCCGATCACTGACTGCATACAGTTATCCTCAAGCTCAAATCGCACATTAGAAAGCACCTGGGAAAACGAAAGAATAGAACTTTGAAGGAGGGCAAAAATAGTCAAAATCAAATGTGGCAACTGCCTAAAGGCCTCGAACACCTCAGAAGGGAACTGCCTCAGGACCCTTTGTCAATTAAATATGAAGAATGAACTGTTGCTGCGCGTCGAAACTATGCCGAGGAAGGGCCAAGGAGCTGAAGGCGCCAACATAACTGTTATATTATTATATGCACGTGTTTAACTGTTGCACAAGCTCTTTGTAGTTCTGTTGTACCTCTAATAAGTCCTTGGGACTTGCACAGTGGGTGGGGGATAAATAAAAATGTGCATTATGATAAAATGTTCCACCGAAGCATCTTTGTCTTTTTTACATGACCAATGCTTCTAAACTTGACCTATTTGATAGATATGAAAAGAAAAGAAGTGAATCTCAGATATCAAGAGTAAATGAGGCACTAAAACGCACAAAAAATCAACAATGACTTTGATCATGCAGGAGGAGTAGCTAAATAGGGCAGGTAAGATGCAAAACTTTGGGATAATGTAGAGGTCATTCGACCTCCTGAGTACTCCAAAAAAGAGGGATGGGGCTAGAGGGAACGAAAAATCCACTCCCAGCCTCTTTTAATTCATGCAACGGGGAGAGGAACATGGTCTCGTCTTGAGCACCGCAACCGACAGCAGATTAAGGCGAAGAGAGCTGTGAGGGCCGCTGCACAACAAACGCAGATCAACCCGACCAGTACAAAGTCCGTAGTGCTGAAGACATTCTTGCCTAGGCCCAATCTATATGCAGAAAAACCAAGAGTTACATCAATTACTGCTTCTGCTGATCATTAATATTGTACATTAAATTGAGTCGAGAGAAACAAATCATTGATCCCAGTCAATTTTAGTGCGAAATTTCAGATAAAATAAATAGTTATGCAGTTTAAGCAACTAAACATTTAAGGCGATAATTTTGACCAAAATAATTTCCTTGAAAGCGACATGGAAACCTCATTAATGAAAGCGAAAACATAACCGAATGATAACAACTCTGTTCGAGCTGAAAACAGGAAAAGACGAGCTTCCAAATAGAAATGTAATGATTTTCCATCCTTTAAGTGTACCCGAAACCATAGTATCTAAGATCACGATAATCATGCATACGAGCAACACTTGAGTGTTTGGTCCCTTTATTTGGACCGGATCGAGCTCGATATTACGTTGATAATACCTTGCTTTTAACCGGGAACTGATCATTAGAACCTAAGTTTCACTCTCCAGTGAAGTTCAAAGACTAGAATTGAACGAGTTCCCTATAAAGCATTGAGCATATTTAAAAATCTACTCTTAGTAAGTGTCCAAGGGTTCGTACTGTGCATTCATTAGTAGTAAAGACTTTAAAGAGTGCTCACTCATCTTCATGCATCAATTGAGACGAATCATTACTCATATCTCTTCACATTCTTCGGCTATGAACTGTTCGTATCACACTCTGCAACTTTTAAAATAGTGATAATAGCAGTCTAATCAAAAATATCTTGGTAACGCGTTTCTGGCTCAAAAAAACCGATATTAAAAACTGCATAAATGAACACGAGTTTGTAAGCAGAAGAATAATTCCTTACCATTAAGACCGGTTTTTCATCCACGAAATTTCCAGTGGATTACACCTATTTCACCTTCCATCAAACCAACGAGAGTTAGTGAACACAGCAAAGTACAAGTTAGTGAAGGTTGAGTTGAAGGAATACACTTCAAACCACGCTACCAAACAAATTGTAATTAGAAGGCCGAAAATTTCGCAAACCAGAGTTCCTAAATAGGGAATCAGAGCCTATATCCAAACCAGAATAAATCTGCGATACACAGAAATATCGTAAATATAGTAAGGTCATTCTACTTTTATTGAGAACAGATAACTTCACACTTCAAAAAATCTCGAGGAGGGTGCGAAATTCGATTGTGAGTATGAAACGACATCAAAAGGGCAACCAACGAGAGTAAAGGCATTTTAGGTGTCTTCTCTTAGGTGCTAACTTAACTGGTTCTGCTAGTTTAGAACGCGAAGTGGCTGAAATGAAAAAAAATTAAGCAAGATTTTAACACAAAGTATTAACAAAACCCAAGATAGATTACTATTTTGACGGTTTTAGTGTACAGAATGCTTTGTGAGCGATGTATTTCCAAGATATTCACGCTCTTAGCACCCACTGAACAAAATGTACTCAGAAATATCAACAATAATATTCAAAGATGGACACTGACAATGAGGATTTTTCATAACAGCTAAATTGCGAAACTGCAAATTACTGAACAATGGGGCCTCTGAAAGTCAACATTTGGAAGTGGAACATGTGTTGGACATTCCCAAATAAAGACGGCAGATATGAAATGCTCAAGAAACTCGATATTAAGAAAACCCTCAAACGAGACCACGCGAAGCTGGATGCCATAAAACTAGCTTCCTTGACTGGTACACGTCAGTCAGTTTATTTGAACAGATCCCATTAAAGAGTTTTGTTTTAATTGAATCAGGAGAGGAATCAGGACTATGCAAGAGGATGATCTATTGAAAGCAGTAACCGACGCGATAAACCAAGGCTCCAAAATTTAAAATGTACAGAAAGGCAAAGTTTGTAAATAGCGAATTTAACCCGATTACCTTAAAAAAATTGATGATGAGCTAGACACATGATCAGTCAGTCAGCAGCGCAAAATGATGGAATGCTTTGTCTGCCACCACCTTGCCGTACGTCTTCATACCACTCATCTTACCAGATTCAGTAATAAATGGGTACGTTTGCCTGTATATTTCCAATCTCTATCATGTATTTATATGTTGACTGATCGAAACTGAAGTCAGCTTGTTTGAGGACCTGAGTGTTACTAATATCTTCCGTGTGAGCTCCAAGAATTTCATTCATATTCATCTATTTTTCACCTTGATACATGGTGTCACACCCATGTCATATTTTAAATCAAAAAAAGTATCTCAATATGGCATATTATTAAATACACTTTTGAAATGGTTCGTTCCAATTTTAATTGGAATTATTTTCCATGACTCGGAACTTAATGCAACAATCAAAATCAGAACTAATGTAACAGAATTTCCGAAGGCTTTACGCTCTCTTCCAGTAATTTTAAAAAGACATCAATATGCAAGAAAGGAGAAAAGACATTTTATGGTGGTGCTACTTAAACAGACAAAAGGCAGACGATTTCCAAGTGAATCTAAACAAACAAACTTCAGCATGGACCTTAAGTTGACTTGGATCTGTGGCTAAAATGAAAGGGCCACTCACCGGTTAACGTCTCAACAGTTTCAGGAGCCGACTGAGATAGCTGTTGATTTTAAGTACACGGCAGGTGTAAGAACATAAAGCACAGCTTTAGCATGTCGTGTCTAATCATTTCAGTTAACCGTTTCCGTATTTGTAAATTTCAAATAACTCAAATTAGTATAATTAGATTCCCTTTTTTTTTAAATATCCACTTTCATGATATCACTCATGTTTTGAAGGAATCACTGGTTACTCCGGGTGAGTTCCTTGGACGTCTAACGAAAGATCTTGATTGGCGTCAGGTTCCAAGAAGTTAGCCTATTAACCAGGGTGTCAAAGTAGACGCATTAGGATGGAGAGAGATCCCAGACATGTTAAATACAGTTACTCCGCTTAGACCCTATAATTTATCTAAAAGCGTGAAAGGAGCAGAGTATAAATAGAGAGTCATTCTAAGCAGCTAAGAAATCGACTCTCCGCTTTCACAAAAGGACCTAAACATTTCCAATGTTATTTTAGCGATCAAATAGCTTTAAATTCAGTCTCGCTCCAGGCGTAACATTTGATGTAGAAAAGTCTGAATCAAATTTCAGATGTCATTTAATTTCCACTATAGTCTTAGAGATAAATCCATCTGAGAAATTATCAGCTGGGACCAAATTCCACCTTTCTCTTGATGTACACTGCATACTTAAAAGATTGACAGCGCAGCAATTAGATTGTGCATTCAGACTGTCAAACCATAACTAGAACCGGATTCACTGCTATTCCACACGAACGGATCGTTAACGGACTCAGCCAAGCGTCTAAGTACGTAGCTGACTGGGACAGAATGAGAGCGTATATGACTCACTGAGAGATGTCTTCAAATGAGACACAGACTTCGTCCCATCTCCAAGACGAGGGTCTGTAGTGATGGACTAGGTAGGCCAGCAACTCGTCGGTCACGTCAGGACGTGCAGCGAATTTGTTCTCAACCACTTTGGTCCGCGTCTCCTCCGACCAGCAGGCACGACACTGCTGGGGTGATGGAAATACCTATAACAAGACAACAGATCGAAGCACAGCCTTAAAAAATATTTCAAACAGTGACATTTAATTTTAGCATTCTTTCTATCGGTTCGATCAGCTCTACATATACTTCTGATACAGTATTTTCCTAGCACTCATATTGCTGTTGAACAGTTCAATTATGACTTTGTAAATTATCTACCAAGTCTTACGGAAGGGCTGAAAAATGCGAAAATCAAAATGAACCGAGAAAATAAATCCAGTCGCTCTTGATTGACCACTTGTCGCGAGCATCAAAAAGTGAACTTTCTATAAAAGGCGCCACTTAAAGACGGCCGAGGAAAAGTTGAACTCTGGTTAGTATCGTTGGATCTGATAGAAACTGGTAGATGAAGATGAATCATTTGTTTGGGAATTAATGCCGCATTGTAAGATGGCTAGAAGGGGTTGTCCTCGAGAATTTGATTCGTTTTGAATATTTTTGCGCCCTTATACAGGAGAAGACTAGTTTTAGTGATCGTTCCCTCGATTATGATCTTATGCGCTTCTTTATTAATATAATTGGATCTAATTACTAAATGACAAACTCTACTTTGATTAAATCAAGCGATTGGCATGGTTAGAAGCTAGCGGCACCATAGATGCAGATTGACAGTGGCATCAATGAGCATAAATCGATGTGTTTAAATGGGTGCAAAATAACTACCGCAAGAAATGGCTTGTTTTAGCCTAACCTGAGCAAGACTACTACCGCAGGAGAAATAAACAGATACTAGAAGGAACGATCACTAGACGAAGGAGCGTCAAAAAAGGAAGCCTTCATGTACCGAATTGAAGATTGCTTCAAGACCTATAAAGTCGGAGGTGGCTAAGACGACACCTGCTAGACTGTCATCCATCTCTCCAGTCAGAAAAGTGGAAACCGGGTGCCAATCAGGAGGTTCCCCTGACTAAGCTAATTCATAAGAAAGAGAGGGACGAAATAAATGAAATTGTCTTAGCCTGCGATGAGTTCAGGTACACACGACGATTTTTCAATAGAGGCTGGGATCAAATAATGAAATTCGGTCTTCCGTAAATTAGACGCGGTTAGATAATTACCACCATCGAACTCATTAGCAGCCCTGATAACTCACTTTCTACTCGCCAATTTTTTTCTGTTCTAATTAAAACTTTGAACCTACCGACTTCGGGGCTGCAGGATCCTCTGAGGGGTTGCCAGACAAGCGTTCGTTGACCATATTATGGGCGATGTTGAGCCAAAGTACTTCATCGCGAGCAGACTTCGGGGGAATAGGGAGAGTGGAAGGATCAGGTTCCATTAGTGGAAACGGTGGGTCCTGATCAGGTAACTCTGGATAAATTGCTTCGCCAGGAAGGCGCACATTCGAGGTCATTTTGGCGAAGTGGAAGGCACAGTTGCTACAACTGAAGAACCGCGGCACGAAACGATTCAATGCATGCGCGATAGGCGCCTTCTCGTCTGGGAGGAGAATACGAACACTACAGAAACAGCGATTTGAGAATGCAGGTAGTACACTTCACTTTGAACTCTACAGTGGAAAGGAATGTACACCCCAACCAGCGCATTTACAAGTTCTGCCTTTCCATTCGAGTCAATATTTGCAATAGTTTAAAATAATGCAACTTCACTTGAAGCATTCTCTTCCCTTCTAAGATTAGTTAGCTGAAGTTAAACAATGAGGGATTGAAGCTAATTAAGACCTCGAAATCAGTTGAAATTTTTGAATACTCAAAAATAAGGAGAGAGGAAAAGTTTAGCGAATTGGAGTTCTTATCTTGCCCCAGAGCTTTACGAAGATGAAAATGATCAGTACATGAGGAAGTATAAAAAACTAATTTCACGAAGGAAGGCAATACTGAGGACGGCTTCAAGGGCGTAGCCAATAGAATTCAAGCCACGAGACAGTCTCTTATTACCTTATAATCAATGCGATACTTCTTAGAAATTACCAGAAGAGAAAACAAAATAACTAAGCTAAAACATTGCAGGTCCGAAAATGGATTTTCGACGTTTAATTCACAATTATCTATTCAACTTTAACCTCCTTTGAGTGCTGTGGTATTGCGTTAGTTCGAGAAAACAAATCTTAAGCCAGACTGTGTAACGATAATCAGAGTGCCCATCCAATACAACATCGCAGGCAGAATGATTTGAAGAGAAGCAACAGAGAAAACTAGTCCGAGAGGCCACTGAAACTGAGGGCTAGGTGGTGAACGGCGACTGAATAGAACATTGAAGGGTATGCAGTAAGGCGACGTAGTCGAGGTGGAGGGGGGGGGGCCATTAAATGACGAGGCTTCTACAATTGAAGAAGCCAAAGGAAGAAGAATGATCTGGCACGCATGAGGGAGAACAGTAACCGAGAAATCGATGTTTTAACGGAACGACTGCCCCCTGATTTTATTGTTCTTTGATACCAGCTAACTTCAGTCATTATGGACTTTTTCTAATTTATGTTTGGTGCTCACCTAGCAGTTGAGGCTGAATGGGAGTCTCTCTTCCCAATAAAAAAATGTTTTCCCTCAATATGGGCTAGAGTAAAATTAGTATTATTATTATGAGAGGTGTAGAAAAGTGCGAGAATCCTAACGAATGCGCCCAATTGGTAATTCTTTTTGGACATCAATAGACAAATATCGGTTTCTTCGTAGGTTGGTAGTTAAGAAAATTCGCCATCGCCGATGGAATTTTCCAACATGGCAAAAGACAACCCATCCGAGGAAGTACAAAGCCCACTGCCTGGAATAATGGGCTGAAAAGGCCACACACGAAGATGAGGATGTTAGGGATTGAATACAGGGTCAGTCGAACGAAAATCTTGCATTTTAGGTAGATATTTCTCTTCCTACTTCTTTCGGAGGCTTGATGCCTTGCACATGCTAAATTTTTGGTCGCACAACCACTCTGATACTCGAAGGTAGCAAGATAGTGCGGACCAGAGTTTCGCGAATCGAATGATATTTTAGGAACACCAGGGATGCAGACTGATTCATAAGATGAAATAGATTCATAAAGGGATTAGTGTGCATCTAGTAATTAAAATGACCACTGTAGGTGGTCATTGGTCTAAAAGAGGATAGCTAACCGAGAGGTCCCCAACCAGAGACATCGAGATATCATGGCATACTCGCAAGAAAAGAATCGGGGGACATTTTCTTTGCGTTCTTCCAAACAGAAATCATGGTAGACTTTCCTTTAGATCTCAAAATAATTATCGAAATTCTAACACAATTACCTGACTTCTCATCCTTAAGCAATCTGTTCACCGTCATGGAGTGGAACATGATCCACAGGCCGCAAGGATAGCCACGGAGATAAACTTTGCTTCCACGGCAAGCAATATATTGCACCTTATCAGTTGACAGCTAAACAATTAATTTAAAAAATTAATGCGTTTTTAACTAACACACCACCGGGCGTTCAATTAGTTATTTGTGGCTGGAAAACATACTTTCATCTGAGCCAAGAGCCCAAGCCACTCTTCTCTCGAAATTGCCGTCTTGTTCGCCAAGTTCTCCTGGAGGAAGGCAATTTCCTTATTGTACTGTAGGCCCAAATCCAAATACTGTAATGGATAATTACAGACCGTTATAATAAACCACGTCTAATCCCTATAAGGACATCTGACATACGATTCTGCACACATTTAACTATGAAGTTTAAAGAACAACAAGGGCTCAGAAAGTAGTATGAATCGCAATCGAAATAAACCTCTAAGTTGGTCTTCAGAAACTAAACTGCCATTTCAGTATGCTTTTGCGTGATCGAGTCCCGGTAATACAAAGACCAGAGCCCGGAGCAGAGTAGAATACAAAGACGAGACATCCGTGACGCTTCAAGTTTTCGTTTATAAAGTGAAAGAGGTCTTTGAGAGATGGTTGGTTTCACTAGTTCCCAAGTGGAGTGCCTTTTAAACTGACTTCTACTTAGGCTCTTTGTGTTCAACTACCATGTTTACAAATCGCTAGTACGTGGTTTTGCCTATGATCGATAAATTTGCTGCAGAATAGGAGACCACCAAGTGTAGACTGCCTATGCGTCGACAATGAGTGCATTTGGAAGAGCCAACCCATACTGCCTGAATCCATGACGGTTGCTAAGAAGTTGCAAATGTCTCAAGTACTTGAGGATGTTCGACGATGTCCTAGCAGAGGCTCTCAGTCTAAAGAAACGCCGAATTCTTGACTTTGACGACAAACTGAGCACTCATAGGATGTCGAGGAGGGCATAATAGATGAAGTTGCGTGGAGTCTATTCAAAGATACTAAGAAAATCGTTATAGAAACGATGAAATAAAGTGGTACAAGAGCCCAAACTCCTAGCATCGATAACATTGAGGATTCTACTCTGTTGAAATAAATGGCGTCATAAATAGATCACACTCGAAGTCAGTAAACTTGTGAAAACGAAATCTGAATCTTGGAATAATTAAAGGAACGGCGCAAATCTACTTTTCGCAACTGAACGCTCATCGACTTGCTCTAGGAATACCCATCTCCTAGTCAGGTATTTAATTGTCTAGTTGACAGGACCCAAGTAGAACCACTGTGTTAGTTTGAAAAATAAAGACAAGTACACAGGAATACTCGATCTTTGTCAAAGAAATGTCGGTACAATGAGGCCTCTGGGAATGAAGTGCCCACAAGTGCATTAGTGTGCAACCAGGTCACAGCACCTGCTGAACGTTCCTCCCACTTTGCTTAGCATCTCCTAATACAATGTCTATGATACAATTGGACATTGGGACGTAACAGAAACTTGCAACTAGTTAACATAGGGACTTTTATTGAAATGCGATTGCAACTGAAGCTACCACTACATACCAATAGGTAGTAGGCCATTTAAGTAACCGAGCTATATCTGATAGACATTTGTATTATGCACACCAGCATTCTGGAGGTCTCATGGAAGATAACGGATTTAATGCACGATCAATTTGCAACAATTTCTACCTTTGATTTCTTGAATGTTTCCTTTGTAGTGATTGTCAACTCAGTGAAACGAACCACGTTTCTAACGATAATAAAAACCATGCATTTCCCTACTTCTTGTCTGAAGCAGTGCTTACACCAATCGACCTGGTTTAATTCATGAAAAAACGTATTTTTAGGCACACGTTTCTTGTTGCATTATGGTTTCACCATATTTATGACAAGTTAGAATTGGGTCATTGGGTTTAAATGAGTTTAACTTGAAGTACTAATAGGCAATGTTGGTATTGAAAAACTGTTTAATATTTAGCCATTGTAAAACAAACAATAAAATATTTCTTAAGAGTCCAAAGGCGCGGGGCCGAACCTTATCCAGTGTCTTTAAGTCCAGACTTAGGGTTAATCGTCGTATCAAATCACTTGAAGTATTGCTAGACGTCACTATGCCTAATCTCATAAATATAATCCAAATAAAGAGCCAAGGTTCACAATCATAGTCGATGGTTTCACAGAGCGAATCTCCAAGCAAGAAAACGAAGTGTTCATTCGATTAGAAGCGGAACAGCGCACAAAAACAATTAGCACTATTTTTCCTTGATTTAGGACTGTAAAAGTCATTCACTTGACAAGGTCTCTAGTATACTTTACTTAGACGATCAAAAAGTCGTTGTTTGTCGGGAACATCAGAGATGGTTCGTTATTAACTCAAATGTTTGAGTTACTAGGAAATGCTTCAAGAAAAGACCAATGAGCTTTGACTTTGATAATCATCAAAACAAAAATTTTGAATGTGAAGTGGTAGGTGATATCCGCGGGAAAGCACCCTTGAGGCAGCTTCTAACAGTGTTAAAAGACGGATGCTTGGTCCTCAAAGCTCAACCGAGAGACCTCCGGTCAGCCTTCAAAACAGAACAAGTAAAACCAACTAGCTTTTGAATCGGTTTTTATACCTAGTTTATCGACGGAACTAACACTCCAAAAGCAATCATGGATATAAAGTGGACAGGAAGGAATTGATGTCATAAATAATCGCTCAATAAAAGACGGCAACTGTTGGTCAATGCAGATGGTGGAAAGGCGTGGGCGTTCGGTGAATAGATTTATCGAAAACATTCACTTATAGATTGCGAAATCACTACCTTCATTTTGCTGATTTAAAAGGTGTAAAATGCTGACCCATTAATGACTTCGGTGTAATAGTTGAACCGACAGTAACGTTTAGTCATTCAACACTTCTTTCCAACCGCGAACAGTTAACTCTTCAGGATAAAATGGCCGGCAATATCAATCGATGTTCCTTGATCCAGCGCTCTATTTTAAAATTTGAAGAAATACTTTTATGGGAAATCTACTGAGATTAGTGAAAGAGAAATCAAAATGCTCAGGCTTAGTGCCCTCATTATTTCCTTCTGCTTTCGTTTGAATGATCACTAAGGGAGCAATCGCATAAATCATTCAATACTTCAGTTCTAGGTGTTCAAACCTGTTTTTTTCCCTAAGTAGAATTTAATGGATTGGATCAAATTAAAACAGAACGTCATTTTGAATTTAACAAGGCACAAATGATTCCACGAGCTTCACAAAACCATTAATCAACTGCCCACTTAAAAGACAAGAATCTACCAATCGACTTTACGAGGCTGCCCTCTAGTAATTGCGCTAGAAGTACATTCAGCCGTAACGAACTCGGTCTCCGACCGGCTCACTAAAAAAACGTTTGATTACGATTTAAGCAGACCTGGACACATCAATCTTAGATCACTCTAACCCGAAGTGGCATCTACTTGGACAAAACAAGCTTCGTATGAATGTGCAGATCCAAAGCCATTTAATCTCAGTGGCATCGATTTCTAGAACGATTTGATTAATGTCCGACCCCAAAATTGAACCATTCAATGGCGAAATCGCAAGCGAAGAATTTGTAATCAAAGGATACGTCATTTACTCTCCGATCAAGGCTCGCATTTCCGGCTCGGAATAAAAAAAACCCTCAAAATCGCATATGTGGCACCGGTGTGGCGATTGCAGGACACTCTAGAACAATTTGATCGCACGAGCTCGACATTAACAGACTATCTTGGCTGATCAAACACTTATTTACGAGGGGAAAGTAGGTTTGAGGATTCGTTACGAAGAGAAGCGGGGAATATGAGTTGGCTTATGCCTACTGTCGAGAAAGAATATGGAAAATGGTACGAGAGGAGCTTTTTCAAGGAATTTTCATTTCGCGATGACTAAAAGGACAAGCAGAAGAGTCAGAAGGAAGATCGCGAGCAATGGAAGGGAAAGTGGGGAGGAACCTGAACAAAATATCAAACTTACTTATCTTCTTTTTCTAATCTTCTTTAGATCCGAAGTGGTGGCTCTAAAGACTAACGTTCATTCTGCGTCCTTCTAATCAATTCAAGACCTTGCAGGGCTTAAGGCAACCTAACAAATTGCATGCTTCACAATTCTAACCTTAAGAGTTCTCCCTTTGGTGGTCATGTCTCCGGCATCTGCGCGCACTCACCCCTCCATCGAAGAGCCTGGCAACTGCTGGATCTTAAAGCCATAAACAGCACCCACCCCTTTCAAATTTGAAGTTCCGATTACTTTCTTTTTAATCAGCTTGAAATAGCCAACACTTTGTTTGGCAATAGGCCACAGTGTACAACTGCAACTCTAATGACAGTTAATCAACTGATTTATAAAGCGCGATTATTTTAATTGATATTTATGAACCAAATGGAACTATTTAAAAATATTTGTTGAAGATTTATTTACCATTCTTTACAGATGGCTCCCATTAAATTTCATAAAAAAATAGCACTCTTTGGGAGAACAAACATATTTCAAGGAAAGCTAATCAAAATGAGTAATGAGTTAAAAAAATCCGCAAAACAAAATAAACGCATCAATCTCTTGTTTTTGTTTTAAATATATTGTAATTTTGATGGAAAAGTTGGCTTCAGTCATTACTACTCTTGTTATAAGGAACAAAAAATTATACTAACCCCAAATTTCTGAATTTAGCACGCCATAAATGGGGACTGAAAAGCCCAAGAGACAGCAACACCAGAGCTTCGGTGCCTAAAATGACGTCCATCTGGGCCACTGACAATCATTTAATGACCCTCTTCGCAGAAGCCAGGATGTCAACATATGCAGTAAATCAATGTGATCTTTATGCTCTTTAAATGTCTGGATTTACTAGAAAACACAATTTCTGGAGTGATATTAGTAGAACCCTTTTGCCGAACAAGTTTTGCTAACAAATTTACAAGGAGAGGTGGATGCTAAACAAGAATGAGATGAAAAATCCTTCTTGCCTTTAGACGGGTGGGCTTGAAATTGGGCACCACTCCGGCATTCCCAATTAAAAAGGTAACTTGACTTCTTCAATAATTGTCCATGTAGACAATCGATGCTATTGATATTAGCCTGAGAGGGCCTCAGTAGTATTTTTAGCAGTAATAATAGCATATACATAAGCCTAAGTCTTCGTTAAAGTAAACCGTATTCCAACGATTATTTTGGAGGGGCAATCTAAGAATTACTGAGCACTTATTACCACATTACCCCTTTGTAGGCCGATATTTGGCCAAGTGGATGGTACTTTCAACTGCTGAAAGTTCACCGTATTTTTTTGTGCTATTCAGTACCGTAACGGACATCAATTCCAAACTATGTGCAAGTATCGAGAGGAGTTGTTTAGGCTCTTAAGAATGCACATTCGAAACTTCGAACCAAATGTTGTTTAGAGATTTTAGCACCATTTAAGAAATAATTCAACCATATAAAATGCTGCCATATTCGCTGAAGTATACTTGATAAGCTGCGCAAAAATCGCCAAAATGCAATAAAATCTAGACTTGATAGTTAAATGAAAGTATAACAGCAAACACCAAAGATTATCTCCAAATGTGGCAAAAGCCCACAAGTTAACTTTCCGACATCAGCTACTATTTGATCTAAGGCGATCTGCAAAATGAAGTTTCAATTATCAAACTGATTAAAATATATTGCCCGATTTGAGAAGCTAGTTAAAATTCAGCAAAATGTAATGAAAGCAGATTGTTAAAGAAGGCAGGATCGGAAGCGTCGAGCCAACGAGGTGACAGGTCCTCGAGCTTGATAGCGAAATATGCATAGGCGATCGTTCGAAGGTGAAGTTTTTGTCGAATCTCCAAACCATCACCAGAAGATCATAGACTGCGAGGAAAACACCGACTCAGGTTGAGTCCAGAGAGAAACACACCGAGAGGTTGTATTCTACTAACGCATCTCTTCTCTAAAATTACTTCCCTTTTTAAACAGCCCCATTGGTATTTCTACGTACTATCCATTGATCTTGATTATTAATTTTATATCACAACTACTACTACCAAAACTAGTCTTCCTGGAATTTTCCACTGCCAGATGTATCCACTTCTTTCGCATATCTCCCCATTTAAAACTTGACATAAAGCAGAATCAGACACGAGGCATATGGGTCGCGACGATTTTGACAAACTGTGTTTACATGGCGATCTTCAAGCCAGAACTGGCCGGACTCATCTGCATCTGTTACCCATTGGGATTATTCCTCGCGAAGGCCTTTGTCCCAGCTGTCATGAGCAGCAGCATTCATGCTTCTCTGGGTTTCAGCCCATTGACATACCCATGGCAGATAAGGAAACCATTAATGGCCATATTGCCAACATGGCAACAAAGCATGCACTCCATCATAATGAATCATGCTATCTGGCTCCCTAACAAATTCATTTACATCTGTCAAAGCCAGTAATATGGTTCAACAATTTTGAACCTCGAATTTCATCAAACCATAAACACGAAATTTCATCGCATTTCATGAGAAGGGATTGGTTAGTGCAGGCTATCTCAGAAATTTAAAAGCATCTACGATATTAGTTATATCAAGGGTTCATGAACCTGGCACTATTTTAACTGAAATAGCAGTGCACACCTGCTGCTCAAAGCAACCGATGGCCGCAAGTCCAACCTCAGAGTAATTAAAATATCAGTAATAAATTTTAGTTGAGTAGGGAACCAGCAGGAAACCTTCAAAGCAGAACACATGCGACTCACACGGAAGATGCAGATTTTCAAAGCCTGTATAATTCAAAATATATTCTCAAAAAATAATTTAACCTCCGCAGTGTTAGTGCAATGAAGAACATGTGCATGGATAGCAATTCAATTTTAGAACCTAAAAATTTAAGCGAGCGTGAAACCCACTTAACGATATCTCGAGGCAGAGGCTTTTGATATATTCTCTAAAAGAATTTGAAAGTAGTTTAGGTGGTGGTCATTCAGATTAGTTGTAAAGCACAATATGATGATCGGATAGAGACGATCACGCGCCACCAAGACCATCGTAATAAAATGTACCTCAAATCATGCGCTTACATAGAGTTTAGCCATGTGTCACCATTTTGATTAATTGAGAGTAGCCATCCTCTAGATAGTTCCAAGTAGAACAAAAAAGTCAAATCGAGAGAATCGCTATTGCCCTTCGAGGAACAGATCCCCCAATGAAATAGCAGTGTCAATGTTCACTTCGTACCATTTTATCAGCAAAGGATAGAGGTCTAGAGACGGAAGAAAAACGGCAGTATGCTTACAGTGTTTGACAAAGTACATTTATTTGATCGACAGATACGTTTTTGAGCAGGTCTTTAGCAACCGTCGACGAAAGATTAATCTCTCACACAAAAATGAACAAATGCTGAAATCGGAAACAGAAATAGATCGGACATGATTACCAAAGGCTAATTTATTCAACTGTTACGAGTTAAACATAGTGTCAGTTTGTTCGTCGCATTCTGTGATTAAATCTGCGTTAGCTCAAGTGTTCATCTAAAAAAATTTGCTACCGCAGTAATTTGCAAATCATAAATGACAGCGATGAATCATATAAGATAGGTTGAGAAGGAAAAGAAGGCTCGATATTCGCTCGACTGTTTTGCACTTTTAGGAAAGCAAGAAGTACCTAAGCGCTTCCGATTACGTGGAAAACGCAGCTAGCGATTACGTACATTCTTAACATGCAATCAATGAGCTTTCGTCGGTCGCTATCAAGAAACTATGTCTCAGGGGGAGGGGAACAAGTAGCTCAATCGAGCAACTTCGAATGTCAATCCAGTGTTTTGACAGTTAAAGAGGGAGGCCCTGCTTCTACCTCCTCCATCTACCAGGTGGTGAATGGAAAACTGATTGTGTTAGTGAGCTTGCCGGCCGCATATTCCAGATTTTTCCAAACAGTTCATCTAGATATCCTGAACCAATGGTACTATTAGTACAGTTGGTGCAAATACTCCCAAGGGGCAATAGCCCTCTCCCAAGAATTTTGCGAGGGAGACTCAGAGAATTGGAGTTTCAGAATAGAGGTTAATACAATCCATTTTAGCGGTCTATCAAATCCATTAAATTAGAAGTATAATCAAAAAGTTAGGAGCTCACAAGATCTGTGGAGTAGGGCTGAATATCGGTCAATAAGATCAGGTTACGCTATTATTCAGTGACGATTGGCTCAAATTTTTCAATTGCTTTTTCCCTCAGATAAGTTCCTGTCGTTTTATGAAAAAAGTCCAGTCAATCAAATTCTCGAACCTGAGCTTCCTGTTTTTCACAGCCTGGTCATCCTAGCCAAAAGTTAGCGTTAATACATGTTCAAATCTCAACCGATTAAAAATAAAGGCGCAGTCTTGGCCATCATCACATGCAAGACAATCCGTACCCCAAAACAAAAGCCCAGAAATTGAAACCAGCATGGCCAAGTAGCATAAAATCTAATTTAGCAGTTTAATGAGCGCTTAGAAGAGTTTAATAACTTGTCTGTAAGTGAAGAAGAGGTGAACATAATGGATGTATAAGGGATTCACGGTAAGCGCTACTTCCATAGCCTAGGGGTACGAACAGACCGAAATACCTATCATTACTAGCAAACATGGGTTCAATACGTTGGAATAAAATGGTCGACTTCATATTGGTGAAAAGACGCCGAATGTCTTATTCAATCTCGCCGAATTAGAAAGAGGTTAAGACAATTTCACCGCCAATAAGTGTTCAGATGAAACGCGGTAAACATTGAAGTGACTTACCTTTGAGAGAACGGTGAGAAACTCCTTGAGAGCTTCAAGACTGACTCCTCTGATGTCTTGCTTCAAAGCTATATCATGAGTGAGGAGGTTCTGAAGGGACGTGATGACATCAGCCGCGTAAACAGGCATCGAGTAGGCGGCTGGGTTTACTGATGGCCGGGAATCGCTTTAACGAAATAGATAAAGCAATTAAAAACACCAAGACCTAATATTCGAAAAGCAATTCTACGCCGAATTCACCCTTTCAAACCCGTCCTAAAATTTACAGATGACGATTCAACTGTCATAGTTTTGGCTAGCCTATGAAAACTGAGGTTCTCATGATTGCACGGCTCTCCTACTCTCAACGAATACTATCGAAAGTCACTTCTGAAAAAAAATTACATGTATTTCAAAATTGGCAGTAAAGGAATATTAACATTAACTATATATCACCGCCATGTGTCTAAGCCTCCCTTCTGGCTTTTCAAGGAGCGACCGAGAATCGACAGTTAGGTGATTGCGAAGCCCTTCCGCTTCTATTACCCAAGTTTTTATTCACCCCGCTGACCATCTGAGGATTTAATTACTTAGCATCGGGATGTTTGGGAAACAAGTTACAGGCGATACTCGAGTGAATTCAAATCAGCTCAACATGGAAGAGTTAATTTTAATTGCATCCGATCTCGCGAAACGCTTCGCAGGGAGAAGCGCACAATTCTAAGGACAACCACATTACTAAAAGATGCGCTGTGGACGGACGAATCTCATGTTGCGGTTTGAAACAAGGGGCGGGGGTAGCGGTTCTTATTTGAAAAGGTAAAATCAAAATTTTACAATAATTTTGAGCCAGAGAGCAGCAGAAATATAAATATGGTCTGGAGTTCAAACGGCAAGGGCTTGAGTTGAAGGGGACAGTGCTAGCTTCTTCTCTCAAGTAATGAGAAGATAAACGTACCTCTTGATTCGCCTTAATGATGGAAACGTGCTAGAGCTCCTAAATTAGGCGAATGGCACAGCGTCTGATACCCTAATATATACCGAGTGACCCTCAGCTATCGGTCAAAATTATGTCCACATTATATGAGCTGTTTATGGAACAACAATATAGCTAAGTAAGCCTAGTAAAAATAAGCTCAATGCAATCTTAACGCCATTCTCGATAAATTATGATTTGCTGGGAGCTCGAATACAAAATTCCCTGAAAATGAAAATACCAAATTGCACAGACAACTCCTCTTCCCTTTCAAACCTCAAAACATTGACAATTAATAACTACCGATGGTGGACTAAGACGAAAAGACTAGATTTCTTGGAGCCTAAGGTCTTCACACTTCGAATCAGAACCGAATGAAGAGATGAACTCGAACAGACAGAAAACTTTTTTCTGATAATTTCAAGACCTCGTCTAAATGAATTAAACTGAAATAGTAAGAACCCTGAGATACCTTAAGCTGCCATTATGGGAGTGTGGTTCGAACTGATTAGTCACATTATTTCACAAGTGATTCTCATGCCAAGAATTTGAATCTTAGACACCACTCCAATTCCACTTCCTTTAGAACAAAATAAGTATTGTTATTAACACAGATAGAGTAGGTAAGACCTCAAATTCATTTAACTTTATTGCATCGGAAAACAAGTGCACGACGGGCAATAGAACTCGTTCTCACGCAACCTTTACCTGAACAAATAAAGAATGAAAAAAATGGGTCAACAGTGGAGTGTGTGAAAAAATTGGGCGGACGAAAAAACCAGAAAAGAATAAAGAAAAGAACTTAGCATTTTATGAAAGGATAGAAGAAGGCTATCATTTCTAATGACAAGCAAAATACAAATAACGGAGAACAACGATAATATTTATGCAGGAATGTAGGGGTAGTCAATGTTTATAAGCAGTTATTGATAATATGCCACTCCATCTATTGCGACTTTTTTTAAAAACAAAGCAGGAAATTGTGACGTAAGTATTAATAAACATCATGTTCTGATGAGTGGTTTAATGTGGCTGATATTTATACTGCCGAGGCATTTGACAAGTCGGACCTTCCGCTTCATACAAAAAGTACGACAACCAGCCAAACTTTCTGGGGCTCAATTAATCAGGTTATTTTCAGCTACCTTCTGGGGAAAATAACGCAACCAGGACCAAGATTGCGTAATAACTGTTGCTTCAAATCGACAGCCTTTAATAGGAAATAATGTTTGCGCACTGTTACCCCTAAATGAAAATAGGATCGCAAGTCCGAATCCGTTATGTAAGTGCTGAGAGCAGCATCTCGAGGTTTTCAGGTCACCACAAAAAAGAAAAGAATACATGGAGATCAGACGGCCCTCTCGTATGTACATTCATCATTAATCTTACAATAGCCTTAATAGCACATCTCATTAAGAAAGCAGGTAACGGGCTCCCTGAACATGGCAGCGAACCCAGCCTCGCGAAAGTTCGACAACTAAATGAGTTTCCGAAAGACCTAAAGTAAATTTAAACTAAGTGGAAATCCAATTATGTTATGTTCATCCATGGAAATCCCAACTCGTCCCTATTATGCAGTACAGTCCGTTTCTTAGAGCCACTCAAGGCTCTGAATAGATTAGCATGAACGGCCACTTCTGTCAACCTAGACTGCGAATCGAGAAATTTTTTACAAAAAATGCAAATAGTGCATAGAAATGAGTCTTAAAGGCGGAACGCTAAAGCGAATTTAGCCATGTTTTGTATTTAGACAGCAGGTAAACTCACTTATAAACTGGTTCGTTAATCGGCTGGAGAGGTTCCTTTTCTAATGATTGATAATTTTTGATAAGGAAATCTCGGACAGCTTCCACATCCTCGCTTGATATGCAAAAAAAACATAGTAAATATTATTAGAATAAGGTGAGTGGCAAAATGGAATCTAACCTAGAGAATACAGTTTTGCCAGATATGTCTTTAACGCCGTATTGATCACCTTTTACGATAAAACTCTGTAATCTTGCTGGAATGTTAAGCTGCGTATCTAGGATGATCTAAAAGGAACACTTGGGGTAAGGAAGACACATAACTTGCCATCGCAACTTGATTAATATCCGGTCCAAAGACAGCGATAGAATTTGAAATGTCCCTGAGAAAGTGTGCAAAAAATTGAGAACTTACACTTTCGGTACTAGACGGTCATGAATCCTCCTGTTTACCAATAAATCACTGAGTTTCTCCCGAAAGGTGTTTTCAGAATAGTACTTATTGACTGGAAATGGTTTGATGCCTCTAGAAAAGAACTAAACAATGGGAAAAATAAACGCTCATACCAAAAATGTGGGAAACGTGTCGATGTCAAAGTGATTGCTTATGTTTCTGTCAAAGGCGCAGTTAATAACCGCAATTTTTACGGCCCACCGCCAGCCTGCAGAAATAACCATTATATATAACATACTTTCAACTGATTTGCTTAGATTCTTTAATTTTGGAGCATAATCCTGACAAAAACCACAAGTATGTAGATAAAACAGCACTAAAGTCGGCTGCGATTGCACAAAATCCGTGAAATTATCAGCAGTTAATACAGTTATTCGCCCATCATTTTCATATAGTTCCATAGAGGATACATATGGGGTGAAAAATAGACTGCTTATAATAACGATGAGCAGGCCACCCATTTTGTTCACCGAATAGCCGCCGGAAGGGCTAATTTGAAAATGCACCAAACAACCTTGAGTTAAATTTAATTCTGTAAACTTAAACACATATTTCATAATTGATAAGAATTTTTTCGGAGATAGTTCTACACACTATCTTGGTAATAAAAAGCCTTTTCATATTGGTGTTTTGTACTGGAAGCATTTTGGACCTAGCTTTACCTGCATTTGCTCGTTGCAGGTCCTTTTCAATCTTTACCACTCTTTAACCATAACCATTATTATTGGGCTTCTCGACTTTATGCGCAGAAACTATCGTCTGAGAAACCAAGATGGCACAAATAAAACCAGCATTTATAACCCCCAAACGTCAACCACTCATGATGAAGCGTACGTTATTCAAGTTCTCCGTCGTCCTAATTTCCCTTCCTTGACCCTTCTCGCCTTTAGATGAGTCATAAAAATAACACAGACTCTTCCTCGTCTGCACTTCAAGTAAACCCTTGAGGTTGGAATTTTTACTTTCTTTTCCCTTCTTCACGAGGCTTCCGTCGACCCTACTCTACTATTTTGAATGTCAACCACCTAATTTTAAATGTTTACTCAAAAATGGGAGAGCTATAGGGGAGGTCATAAACTTCTGAAGCACCAAGACTTAAAGGATACGTTACCGCTTTCATCAAAAACTAGATGTGGGCCTGAAAATAGTTTTATTTAAAATGGTGCTTGAATGCCTCAATTTCTGCATAATCAGAGTCCAACCTAGATAGCTTCACGATTTTGTGGCTGTAAACGGAATATGGGACCGACAATACAGATTCAGAAGAGACTAGCTATTGCAGGCTGACTGGTATATCTTACGGTTTAATTGGCTTGACTTGCCTAGCATACTTTTAGCCCGCAGCGGTTGGTTTGTCTCCGGGATGCCTGACTCTAGAGTTGAAGAGGACTCCAGCTGAGAATAACTCCGGAAGTGTTTCTCCCTCTGAGTACCTTTCCACACTATTCTTACAGTTTTACATTTGCATTAGTTTTTTATGTACGCGGGGCTACCCAAAACACTAAGCATTTATTACAGCGATTTTTGATCCTGAAGGGAACTGACATTGAGATAGAAACGATAAAATATAGTAGGGTCTCACAACTTGAGTCCTCAATGCAGATTAGATACTTTTCATTGTTAAATAACAATCAAACAAATAAATTCTAGGTTGACTAAAACGGTAGCGAAGATTAGCAGAGCCTACAGCTAGCTTCAAATTCAATGTCATCGAAAACGCACAAGCTCACTGTCGTTGGTGAAAATCGGTAATCGCCTAGTCCAAAACGCTAACTGAGAGGTCTTTTTAAAGATGTCAGAGCTCGATAAGCCAAGCCTTAAAGCAGGTCATTGGAACTGTCATCATCCGTTTCAAAAAGGGAATGTTGGCAGGGTGGCAGTATGTGGGGAGGAAAATCGATGGCTGAGAACTCCAGACCAGAGTTTTGCATTGGCTAGCCGTTTTGCGGGGAGTAAATAGGCCTGGCGGCCATCAACAGACATTACCACCAAGCTCTTTGAATGAAAATAGCAGCACATTAGATCAGCAGTTTAAAGAAAAAGTGGCAAATGAAGTGATCATACAAGACCAGAGCTTAGACGATCTTCAAATGGTAAACGCGAAAGTCAACGCTAGTAAAATAAGGTAAATTGGACAATTCAAGACCCAGGGTGACTGATCTTTTCCAGACTATATTTCCTTTTGACCTTCCACAGATTCATCAGGGTGACAATGGTTTTCAAAGTTTGTCTAAATAATAATAAGCAGATGGTTTTCAACAAAAACAAAAACGAAAAATCGGTATTTGAACAATTGCTGCATTGATAACAGATACAAATAAAAGTAGTTAAGTATGTACATATAGTCATTTCGCGCCCTAAAATAGATTTTAGACCTGGTTGAAGGGACCAGCAGTCAAAAGGAGGTATGGATGAGCGAATTTTACGGCCAATACCGCTGTCCTTCGAGTAAAAAAAGCATCTTGCAAACACCTACGCGAGACCTCATATCCGCCCACCATGTCGCAAAAATTGTTACCCTCCAAACCGCCATTAGAACGAGCGTCCTCTCGCGCGGCGTTGTACAATCCCAGCAATGAGGGGCTGGAGGCAACTCCCTCCGTCTCCCCCAAGCGTGAACCTCGTTTCGCCCCGATATTCCATATTCTTAGAGCCCCTTCCATTCCTCCAGTGGCCAGTTTACCGCCATCTGGAGAGAAACGGAGGCACGTCACAGGTCCTGTCATCAATTCCCCGGTGCTAGAATTGGATGGTGAGTTCTTAACTCCGAATAAAGAGGTATCACCGCCAAGCTGACCAATCTGAGAACCACTTCCGATGTCCCATAAGCAGGTAGCGCCACACCAACCACCAGAAGCAAGATATCGGCCACAAGGCGAGAAGGCCAAAGACTGTACCGAGCCCTAAGAGTGTGGATTGGTAAGATGTGATGAGATAAAGAATGCCTACCTTGTGGCCGGTGTAGATTCTGACACACTTTCCGGAGCGTACATCAAACAGGCGCACAGCTCTATCGGCACTGCCAGTTGCTATGTAGTTGACGTTAGGATGAAAAACCACTGAGGTTACATCGGACTTGTGTCCAATGAAGATACGGAGGGGCTGCGGTGCGTGGTCACAGGCGTAGAGACGAGCGGTTCGATCGCTACCACCCGTTGCCATGTAATGCCCATAGACGGGGGCAAAGTCTACGCACCTGATACACGAAGGAACTCAAATTTATGTATCACCGTAACATAACTAAACAGTATTCTGGCGAATTTGATAAGCTAGGGCAATGGAAATGAATGTTGGGCTGGCTCTTGAAGTCTGTCTCACAAGCGGATTGGAATTCAAAACGTGCCATAAGAAACCAAAGCAGTTGCTCACCAGAGAGGTGTAATGTGTTCACGCCATACACAGAGAGCACCGCCCCAGAGGATGGTGGACCAGATCCGCAGAGTTCCATCAGCACCAGTTGAGGCAATTAACTGGCCGTCGGGTGAGAACGAGACACCGTGGACGGCACCTTGGTGACCAATTAAATCTCGAGAAGGCTGAGGTTCTCTGAAAACGATATTTAAGATTGATTTATATCTATAATTCACAGGATGGTCAGGTTATTTAACGTTGGTGCACGTGAATCGTAAGTTACTTTGATTTCACTCTCAAATTGATGGATACTCTTATCAAAACACTTAACAGAAACGAGCAGGATGTCGCTTTGGCGAAATAGAGTAAACCAAACAGCAGTCCCGGTAAGATAGACATATAAGCAGAAAAATAGTCAGGTCATGGCTAATTCTGATTGAGCAACCGCAGTTAGAAACACGACCACCTATTTAACCGACATTGTTACGATTAATTTTCACTCACTCAGCTCAGTCTTTAACAGTAAATAGTCTATATGTTTAATCGGACTGCAGAACAAACCTGGAAAACTCAGTAATGAGTGGAATAGAATGGAAGACCATAATGGTTTTTTTCGACTTTCTCTTGGGACTTCCCCTTCCGTATGACTTATCAACCTTAAGGTGGGTAACATGAATCCAATCAGTACACTGCTGAAAGAGAAATGAAAAAAAAAAGAACGATTTGAGTAACATTGCACCACAAATATGGAGACCAGCCCATTGGGCCAATCTTCGTAGGGAGGATGGTACACCGTTAAGATTTGTAATAGACTTTCAACTGTCAAAAATGAGAAGCTCCAAATTTGTGCAAAAAAGAGAGAAATATGGACAAACATGGGCGCCTAATCCTACTTAGAAAGAATGCCTAAAGCAGAGGTCGTCCGTGCGAATCTGCGTGTCAACAACCCCAGGAGGGACGATTACTATAAATCGACAAACTTTCCACCCAGCAGATTAATGCTAAGATATTTAGTTAAAAAAGGTTAGCTTCAAAACCACTTAAAGTTGCGCTATTCGGGCATTCTCTATAGCACTAAAAGAAGCATTTTAAAATAACCAAATGACTCAAATAGGACAAGTAACTTTCCAGACTTCAAAGTTGACAATGTCTGAAGAGCATAAACAAATCACCAATGGTAAATACCAACTGGACCGTAGGTGATGAAGTAACAAACATGACAATTTGATGTTGAAAATTCGGACATTATAAGTTCAATATTCAATGAAAATTTAGAGCAATCACTCACCCATTACCATCGTGCAGCATCTTGCTCTTAATCCGCGTATCATTCAAATCTAGTTCTTCCAGCTTATCAGGAGGCAGCATTTGGCGCAAGGACTGGGCCCCCAGGGCCCATATGCGAATTCGACCGGAGCCCATGCCTCCAGCCAGCATGCTCATGTCCTCAGAAAAGGCCATCGAAGCCACACCGCCACGGCGTATAGCCATTGTCGATTCACCGGGCTGCGCGTTGCACACTGTGTAGAGCAACGCAGAGACTTTCGGATTCGAATCATTCTGAAGCATTCCTCGAGTAATCTGAGCCGTTTCTAGGTATAATGTTCGACGTTGATCCAAGTAAGTCTCAGAGATCTGAAAAAGAACGACAGTGAAGAAACATTTATGCAGATAACGTGGCAATGAGAAGTAAAACCATACAGCTGGCAGTGGAATACGATCTAGAGCAGGTGACTTAGATTGGACTTTCGATTCATCACATTTTAAAGTCTTGTTTCCAGCCGAACCTGTGTCTTTTTTCTTCTTTTTTTTCGGCGTTACATCCTGTTCATTGTCTAAAATAAGACGGATTACAAAAAGCAGATGTATAATGCAGATAAAGCGACTAACCTTGAGTGTTGTTTATGTTTTCATTCATTTCAGGTGTGTCAAGTTCAGCTGCAGGATCTTTGAGGAGGCCATAGAGAACAGGAGCTGTGTTTGCATCACGTCGAGACTCTCCAAAAACAGCACCACGGCGGGCGAAGAGTTGCAACTTGGTCCTTGGAGGCCCGTCAACGACTTCGATTTGAAGTTGATCTTTAACTATACTCTGAATTACGGAAAGACCTTTTTCGCGTACGAAACGGCGGAAAAGGGAGTAAGATAAAGACGCTACACTTATTGAAAAATCAGAAGCTCGAAAAATTTCCACAACAGGATTGGTAAAGAGATGGTTTGTCTCTGTGATATTTGCGAGAGAATCAATATCCTGCTGATAGAAATCGTCTTGATATAGACGGTATTTTGATAAGAGTTCAAGAGCTACAACATCTGAGTAGTAAAAATGAATACCTTCAGTTGTGTAGCCACCGCTGATAAGCCTCATGTAAAGTTGAACGAAGATTGGATAAATTAAACCAGAGAGTTCAAGCTTAATATTGTTTTACCAAATAATGATATACTTTATGCTCGTCCGTACAGCTATCGATGAATCTTATGACTTCCTCGTAGGCCGATGCAAATAGGTGAGGATCGTCGGTAGATTCCCTACATAATTGAATAAAAACATAAATCAGTAGTCACATTAGAATTGCTAATAAAATTCACTTCAGATTTTCAAATAACATACGCCTTAAACTCGAGAAATTCATCGGCGGCGCCGCTATCAGACAAACCAGCTTCTTTTCTCAAAGCAGCTTCAGCTTCCTGTAAAAAAAAATTACAAAGACAAATCAAACAAAACCTTGAAATTATGTTTTTGAAGGGTTTTGATAGCCTGCAAAACGTCACAATCCACAACCCCATCCATTGCCAAACCAGCGCAACGAGTTTCTGGTATTATAAACAAATCTACTTCCTGTTTTCCGCTACATTAATTGAAGCTATTTAAATGATGCATTTGTGAATTTCGAATTTTTTTCTTATAAGATTATTAAATTTATTTATTTTAGTACCTAGCGAAATTGTTTTGATAAACATTTTTTTGGTAAAAAAGCATAGCTGAATAACAGTTAATTTCGAACCATAGAGCCAAACGTATTCCTAACGTAAATTTCATCATTGATTGACCAGTATATTTTACTAGGACTCAATTGCTATAACCAGTGAGTTATTCATGCAGAGGTTGATGAAGCAATGTGAAAATTAACCTTATTCCAGTTTATTTAGTCCAAACCATCGAGAAAGTCAGGTCACCTTTAAGCCATGCTTCTGCTATGTTCTGTGTGTAATCTAGTAGGTAGACCGATTTTTTGTTGTGCACAGTCTTGAAATATTGTAAATTATGATATTTAATGTGCGTAGGGTGATGTAGATTTTATTTCTGCTGTAACTAAAAGTGTTGAAGAGCTCTATCTGAATCTTGGATATGCTCTAGGAAAAGTAGACATGGAAACGAAAGCGGAAATGTAGTGCCCTTTGTGATGAAATGAGATCTTTGAAAGCTTAAAAACATTTTTTTTAATAATCCACAACACTAGATTAATGCTAATGCGGCAAGGTAATAAATAATTATCTGCGCTAATTTTAAAGAAGTGCTGCCCTAGCGGTCGCCTTAATAAAAATTTATTCCTTTTTCCCTAAGCAATCTTTACGCCCTTTTGATTAGCAGCAGTCCCATATCAAGAAGGCTCAGAACCTGATGAGCTATTCACAACGTAATGAAACGTTATAGGTTAGCCTTGATAAGCCAAAGTGATCTCTACTCTGAGAGTTTTTTTAAGTAATTAAGCGCTTGGGCCTAACAAAGAAAGCTTGAACAAGTAAAGCCTTCATATAGGGTAGAGAATCAACACGGTTGGAAAGGTACCTGAAGATCGAGCAGTTGGGGGCCGGTTAATTCACTATAAATGTTAGACTGAGCACGTATGGTGTTCAGGAATCGCAAAGAAAACATCGAACGTTGGCTAAAAGATTTTATTAAGCCGAAGAACAGAAAACGATCACTTATTTACTGAAAAAAAGGCAGGCAAACAATTACAAATGAATTGAATGATACGGAATTATTTCGCTCCTTCCCCCAAGTCGCGCAACATTTTTGGGTTTCTAATTCCGCTTTCATAAAATGGTCGAAGAGTATAAATGAAGCAATTGATTAAATATTCACAGCAAATCATCTACGTAAAGCGCCGAAAATCAAGGTTCGAAATCTGCAGCAATTGCGCCGTATAAAAGGATCTTCAACTAACGGAGATAAAGAGGTATTTCAGGAGTCATCTGTCATAGCGGTCAAACATGTTGAGAATAGTATCACAAAGCAAATAATGATGCACATATTTGAAAGATAAAGAACAGTGCCTCTTAAGGATATTTTCAAAGAATATCTGTTCGGGTCATCCGGAAAATATCAAACTTGATTTCGGCAAACAAAACTTTCCCGAGCAAATTTTATTAAAAGGCCTCTGTCACAACCTTAAAATAATAGAGCCGTGGTTATCATCGAAGTGTTTTTGTCACTAGTAGAGTTAATATTGTCATTGAGTTTAAAAGTTTTAAAATGCATCAGATTACAAAAGCCTATTTTAAATCAAAATAAATAACCGCAGAAGAATTTTGAATATGTATAAAATTAAGTTTAGATAAGACAAGCAAAGCACATATTTTTGTTTATGATTACGTCCAGGCTATAAGGGCGCTGCAGCCGAGCTCTCACATTTCAACAAATGCTCTGTTTAATTTATCCATATTGTTCAAGTACTTGTGTAACCGCCGACACTCAGCACAAATTTAATGTTCGAATTCCTCGTGAGTTTGTCGGACTTGGTCTTTAATACTCTTTCTTTACGTTTGTTACGTGATATTTGTCTTTCAGGCCCCTACTTCTGTAAGTTTTGAACTCAATAAACCGTGGAGCTTCGGCTCTCACGCTCTTTTGTCTGATCATGATCGAGTTTTCATGACACGTATGCTGGAATGTCAAAAATGCCGACTTAGACAGGTTTATCACAGTCTTGTTGCTCGGGAGTTATCAAAGTTCCCAACATTTGACTGCTGGGTGCCACTCAAGCCAAGGCATCATTTTCATCAACTGTCTCGTCTCATCAGGGCAATTTTGATAGCATATAAACGGCAAAAAACTCTCTATCGTTCTGGTGGTAGCTTGTGCATTTGTATCCCGCCTCTGCGTGGGATGTTACCGTCTAGACCCCCTCGTGTAAGACGTTGGGTCTGTCAGTGCCACGCAAACGATCTTTTCCATTACATACTTTACGCAGCAGATGACGACATTTATGGTCTTCACCTGAGTGAAGTAAGCTCATCTAAATCGGCCAAATGGGTTGGAGACTTTTTTCCAAAAGGCCAGAGCGAGTTATATCGGAAGAGTATTTCTGATTTCGAAAAGGCATCATGTGTTTCACAATTTAAGACTTCGGTTACTTATCCTAATTTCCTTCTCGCTCGTGATGATTTCGCTCCCTCCTCTTGTGGCTTAAAGCTTGTAATTGCCAACGATTTATCCACGACCTCTGGTCGCTACTTGTCTGACGTGGATATTGAAGATGCAAATCGACGATGGAACGAAGGATATAAGGATCTCAGTCCTGTAAAACATGTTTATAAAGGCGGTAAACGTGTCCGATTCCCTAAATTCTCTCCTGTAACTCGTGTTCATCACTTGATCACCTACGAGACCGCATGTAGGCATGTACGTGAGGATCGGACATGGGAGTTTTGCATGCTAGACCGTATTAGGAGTGGGGAATCTGAGAACGATAATGATGATGAGGAGGAGGTGGAGGACTTAGAAGATTCTACCGCTGTCGCGACTGAATCTTCCACCATTGTCGCTGCGGCGAAGGCTAGTAAAGACCAAACCTCCATCTGTTTTGAGGCGGAGTTGGAGATTTCCTCCCATATCGTAACCGAAATCTGTCCTGTTGCTATCGCAAATGATCCAGGTAGGAGAAGGCGTCGTAGGAATCGTCGACGGCGTTGTAAGAATAAGCCCCGTTCGCCGAGGATCTCCTCTGTCTCCATCGCTTCTGATTTATTGCAAAATATCTCCTCCACATCATTCCAAGTTGAAACGTCCTACTTCCAACAAATATCATCCCTCTTATTTTCAAATTTGTATTCTGCCTCTAAGCATGAGCCTAATTCCCCTGTCGGACTTATAGATGAATTTTGTGTTTCTGAAGTCTCACAAAGCTCATAAGATTTCCTTTTTTGATTTTGTGCAGTTTACGCTATGCTCTGCCTTTTTTATCTTGGGAATGGTTGGAATTCGCCATCTCTTCTGACTTAACGGCTTATTTTACCTCCCCAAGGTTTGTTTCACCTCGCTTTGATTTGGCATGGTTTCGCATATGATTACCCTGTAAATGTTTCTTAATATAATCCTCAGACCTTTATTGTCTAAACTGTTACTCCGGAGATGCAGTCTGATGTCGTCTCTGAATCGTCTCCCACTCAACCTTCACACTTAGTCCGTCAGTAGTTCGTTGGAAAGCCTTTCAGGCAAAGGGGAGTTTTTGGTCAATTAGTTTTAATCAGCCACTGGTCAGTAACGAACCTATTAATGTTACACATCCTTCGGGGGTTGCTATTCGATCACGACAGACAGCCTGCGTGGTGCACATCCCTGTCTTGCGAAATCCCCATGTCGTTTTGGGGGTGAGGATTCTTGTGTGTACATTTGATTGAGCGGAAATTTTGCATGTTATGCAAGCAGGGCGTGAATGCTGGGCATCCCATTGGGGACCTGCCTGCTTCGACCATTGAAACGTCTTTGATGCAGACGGGATCGAGGTTGTGCTGCAAGAGCTAACGCGGCCAGGAAGCGAGGTCATTCGTTGTCCCCTATCCTTAGGCTTGGCCAATGGAAAGAGATGAAAAAAACTGGGGGAAGGGGGAGTTATGCCGGCGTCTCGCCGGTTGAGAACTCTCTATTCGTCAGTCCCTCTGGGGAATAGAATAGGTGGCGACCGTACTTATTGGATTCACTTCGATAGATTTTGGATGCCTTGTTTGGGACGCGTATGTCACTTTAATATCTTTGATATCTAATCTTGAGCAGTGTTAAATGAATTACCTGTGGGATGATCACTCATCTTTCGAGTAAAGCCATTGGCAGAGAATATTTCTTGTCGTCTTGGTTCGTCGAATGGTAGGATTTATCTGAGGAATTTTCATAATTTTAGCTTCTCCCGATGGACAGTGCTATTTGTTGTCAATAATTTTCTAAAAAATATATTGATGCGATCTCTAATTAACTTAGTCCCTTCGGCTTTCATCTACTCTCGATGATCTCGTCAAGGTTGTGGGTCCACTAAACCAATGAAATTCGGTAATTTACCGAAACTGGGCAGTATTTCAATTTATTGAGGTAACACCACTGAATGGTAGAAGCTACACCTCAGAAAAGTCTTCCGTCTTCTCATTGAGATCAGTTTTTAACTTTAATGTCCCCGACTTCCCAATCTGGATCCTGTCTGAGACAGGCTTATTAATTCGAGCATAAGCCATAGTAAATACCCTAATATTAAGTTACGTGGAACTTGCCAACTGAGCTAAAGAAGTATTGACGATCGGGCGAACGAGGTGAAATGTGGTGGCCACCTCGAAAGACTGGAAATAGAGCACAAATCTTTCATCTAAGGCTGTTCTCGGTTCGAATGTCGCACAGAGATTACAGCTGATAAGTTTGAACGTTGTTAGTGTCTACTGACTTAAGATGCTATTTTCACAGACTTTGCTGTGATCAGGTCCAAAATACCTTTATGCCTCTATAAACACTTTTGGCACATTGTTTTCCTAGCGTCGCCACTTTTTTTGGTAAGCGAGTTTTGTCTATAATGAGGCTCATTTCACCTGAATTGAAGGATTTATGTTTCACCTCAAATAGCCTCTGGGCCGAGTAACCTTTCACAATGACCTGCAAAAGTTATTGGCACGCCCTCATTTAATCTAAGGACGTAATAATCTGGCTTTCAGCACGCTTGCTACGCCATCAAAAACGTTTCTATGCTAATCAACCCAGATTCTAACACCTGGTCTAGTATAATAACCTCAAGCTTAAAAGAAGGGTCCGCAAAATGCGTCTAAATGATCAGAACTTGGCTGGATTTAGAGAAAAAGTGCTATAAAAACGTTACCCTTAGTCCGGTCCCAGAGTGAACCGGAATATGGGTCGACATTTTAGCATTCCTTTTAGCTTGGAATCGGGAAATCGTCTAATTAGTTACAATGCCAGTTAGGCAGCATACCAATGCCCATGAGTTTGTCAGGCAGGCTTGCAGGAACTCCGTTGGTAACCTACCGCACCTTCAACTTAGCCAAAAATAGTTGCACTCAGCTTCCACTCCTGAAACCCCCTAGGACTAGATATTTGAAATACGTTAACTGCAGCGGAATATGACGAAATATTTAGGGTCGATTTCATCATGCTACCATCATACACTTGACCACTACCGATATCGCTTTGAGAAGAAATCTTAGGTAAATGAGCTCCGAATAACAATGAAGCAACTAAGCTTAGTTAAATTTATCAGATCGAGCATAATTGTGTACTTCAATAAGATTAACATTAATGTCAGCATGCCTGGAATCGACAACGCGTTCGATCTAATCGGTGGCTAAGGTCAATCAGGCCAAGCCGATTGACCAATGGATGTTGTTAATCATTTGTAAAAAAGGAGTTGCATTCTGAAAGAATTCACTTGATATCTTGTAGGTTACACATTGCCAAAGACAGGTCAGTGCATTCGTGATGAATACGTTTGTGATCTATGAAGGAAGTAAACCATGGAGTTTTGGCTCGCATGCGATGTTTTCCTACGACGATTACTGGTTTTTCCAACGTATGCTAGAATGCACAAAATGCAAGATACGAAGATTATACCAAAAATTTGCGGCCAAAGAGTTATCCACTCAGAAAACCGATGGTCTAATTATTGCATCATCTGAACCCCGACGCCACTTCCACAGAATCACTAGAATCCTGAGAGCGATCAACACAATAGATATGCGCATCAAAGCTGCCAAGTCACCTCTTGAGCGGCACAAATTTAGAAGCATAATCTGTGAGGATCATCTTTTCGATGCCTTTGATTATATGTTCCAAGCTGCTGATGACAATATCTACCACCTTCGAATCCCGGGAATCGGTTCTTCACCTCCTGCAAAGTGGGTAGACAAGATCTTTCCCCGGGGTCAAACCATGTTGTACCACTCCGGTCTCAGTGAATTTCAAAGAGTTTCCTATATCAAAATTCCTCGTGACATCATGAGCAGTCTCCTCGAAGTTCCGATGAAGGAGCAAAGTAAGACCATCAGGCGAGCTAATCGACGTTGGTTGAAAAGTTACGGTGATCTCGATGGCATCAAAGTTAGAAAAGAAGGCAAGAGAGTGCGATTCGCCGAGGCTGGATCTCTCGTGCAGGAACGACTATTTATTCGATATGCCAGTGCTGCTCAACTTCTCCGAGAAGATAAAACGTGGATACTTGAGTCTATCGCTCGCAGAAGAATCGGTTCTTTAGAAGAAGAAGAATATAGGATTTTGAGTAGAATTAATCGCAGAAGAATTTTTAGAACATCAAATCTGTTAGCTGTTGGTGATGAGATCAACGAAAAGGATGAAATCTTCCACGAGGTTTACAGCAACAATGAAAAAGAAGCGTGCGACAATGACAGCATATCAGAAGAAAAGAAAAAGGACGGTAATAGCCGCACGGAAGGAGCAACAAGTAACGATGGGAGCACAGGAGAACAGAGAAGACGAAGAAGTAGATTCAGAAAAAAAATTAGCGACTGTGAATGCGAAAGTGCGGACTATGACTGTTAAGTTCCCCCCCCCTTCCCAAAGCCTTGTATCTCCTCCTTCAGATGTTTGTAGCCTATGGGCCTTGATGCCTTTTTTATACTGATTTTTGACCATAGTTGGTATCTACTTGCAAATGTCGGAAATATTTCAAATTAATATACAGTTGTGGCTTTTAATTCATTAACGCGCTTGGAATGACTGTACTGCCATAAGGATGGCTTTCCAGACTCCCGAGGCCAGTTACTAGGGGCTGATCCATTCTTTTTTTGTAATTTATTTTATATAAGGCTGAAATACATGGATGACTTTCATGTTTAGTCCAAGAATAGGGTGAGCATTATATGATTTGAACGGAGCCAAAGCTTAGCTTACATTGACCTCGAAGGCCATTATCATTCAGGTTAGCGCCGTATCTAATTTAACAGATATTATGACACAAACCGTGTGTCTTGACAATGTTCGGCTTTGCGATCAGCGATGACATTAGGCCACAATCTATAGCAGCCGGCTCAGTTTAGTAATTGCGTCGACATTCGGTGTTTCGGATATTCAGATCGCATGTTAAGTTACGAAAGCATTTAAACACTGCTCACGATGAATATGGCGTTGATTAGGCAAAAGTGGTCTCTTTCTACGTGAAAATATGAGAAAATGACAGCATTTTTACGTTTTTTTCCAATTAAAGCACCTACGAAACTTTTGCTTTTCTCAACCTTAATTAATATTTCCTCTAAGCTCTGAATAAATTCATGTAATAATCGATGCATTAAAGCACAGGGCGTGTTTAAAACCTATCTTCATTAAACAAGAGAACTAATTTAGTCACTCACAAGTGAAATGTGCATATACTGAGGATGCTATTAAACGAGGGTTACAGTCAAACTAGAGTTGCGTACTAATTACGCCCAACTAAGCCAGATTGGGCGAATTTTACAGCACATTCGTGAGTGTCAATCTTTATAATTCGCAAACAGAGAACGAATGTTCTCTATTCCTCACGTGAGTGCCCTAAAACAGTACTAGCCCTCGTGGCATCTTGAAACAATTAGAGTGCCAAATTACCACTTTAGCAGGTCTGATTGTATTGACAAAGACCCCAACACAAATGACTCGTCTTTGGAGAGAATGTTAAGCCTATGTGGTTAGCTTCGACATTATGTGGTGCCGAACCAATTATCAGACATACCACGATGGATGTTTCACATTCGTGATGGAGGGATTCCGCACTCTTGAAAAAGTATTTCGGCAGGCTTCAACCCCGCAACCTTAGCAGCAAAGGTAAAAACTAATTTATCATGTTCATCTTAACTTTTTAAACTACAATTTCAAAACCGCTCTCGATTCTGCCGGTGCCTAACTTTGAATGAACAGTAACAGAAAATTGAGGATAACGTTAACTCTTTCAATTTAGGCAGATTAGGACCATGACATCTGATCGCTATAAACGAATTTGAGACTTCGAGTGTCTTGGCCTTAAAAAAAACTAATGGTCATAAGACATCTGTTGAAAGTTTATTTGCAAACTGGGGTGGAAGTTAAGGTGATAACCTTTTTCTGTAAACAGAGTATTAGCTAGCGATGTTGTAAACTTCGAAGACATGTTTCAACTTGATTATGTTCTACACCGGTCTGAGTTTAGTGGCGATTTCTATCAGTGCATGTGATCTCTCCATTTTGGTCGATGTTCTTTATTTGAAATAGATTTGGTTACTTTCCTGTAGACTCATTCCGGATGTTAGTTAGTCATTACAGCTCATCTTTCTGGAGGACTTCAGGGATCAAAGGTTACAGAATGAACTTCGTGCACCTTGTTGTCAAGTTCCTTCCATGGTAATTAATAAGAAAGCGCGATACATCCATATTTGTCATAGTTTGGTGCATTAAAAATAATTTTTTGTTTGACTATCAGGAAATATGGCAAGAGAGATCCTCAGTGCAAGTCCGAGCGAAAGGCTAGCCAAATAAATAATAGGAGAATTGCTGATGACTGATTGAGTCCCTCACTGAATTTGCTTGCCTTTCTACCCATAATCAGGTAAAAAGGGGAGTAGAAGTAGAATTAGCATTAGAATGACAAGTACTTGTTAGACTCGATGCATTTTTTGCCGTAGTTTCCAACTGTTTAGCACATCCTCTTAATGGTAAATACCATTCATTGTAAGCCATCAAAAGTCATTAACTTCAATTCTCACCCGTAAAGTTTTTTATCAGTGAAGGACGTTGACGCCAAAACTTCCAACTCCCCCTTCTATTCATCATCCATCCGTTTTAGAAGGCTAACTTCAATGCATCCAGTGAGACTTAAAAGCAGTCTGTGGCCTCGCCAATAGGACGATTTAACATAGAGGAGTTAAGAGGGAACCCTTTAGTAGGGCAGTCTTCAATATATGGCTTCCTTAGCTACTGTACGGAAACTCCATTGAAGCTGCAACTTTGAGCAGCCTCTGTGTCCTCATCAGGAATGCTCCTGTACTCGTACCCGCGAGCAGATCAACACCAACTTCGTGAACTTAGTGGCCTTTTTTATGAAGGACTCTCCCACCATTTAGACATGCTGGCAGAGAGATGTAGACAGTTCCGGAACTGTCTGGATCCATCGTTAACCGCCAGTTCCATTATATCTTGGGACCGCTAGTAAATGAGATCTAGCCCCTCTATGGCGCCAGAAAATTCCTATACAGTAGGATTTCAAAGTCCGCTTACATACCGTAAATATACCATTTCATTACCAGCAAGACAAGTTCTTACGGTTTTTATGGGTTAACTCCCCTCTACGATTAAAATCAACGAAATTATGATCTGGGAAAAGCTTAGTTGCTTTAGTTTTATAATTTAATGGAAACGCATTTTCGAAGTCTGCTAGCACTATTCTTGATTGTCAAACGTTGAGAGTTTAGTCGTATTTTGTAAAAATTATCTTTAAGGTTTATCTAAGAGAACGAGAAGGCACTGAATTGACTGAGAAACAACCATCTGGCCATCAGTGAATCGCTTGAGAGTTTTTCACAATCGCCACGTACTCGCGCCGTCGATTAAGTAAAGTGAGCCTGTGAACGCTGCAAATCACATGGTGTAATTATTTCCAATGTAAAGAAAGGTCATCGCGAAAGGCATATTTCTTCTACGAAGACCTGGATTCACTTTGAAAATGCGGGGTTTTAGAGCAGGAGTGTATTTGCAAAATCCATATACTGAATTCCAAGTTCACAAGGACTAAAGGTCAACTGGGGACATTTTTATTGTGTAGACTTTCCTACCTCAAACCAATGGAAGCAATGGTTGTTGTTGAATCAGAATTGATGTAGATGACTGATAGAGCAATTCTCGCCAATTTTTAATTTAAATTTCCGAATGTCTCGAGTCTAAAAAAATCTTTGCAGTTTGCAACTGTTATTTTCTTACAATTTTAATCCTTTAATCTTTAATAGAAAAAGAGATCTGAGCACTTAATCATGGGACAACAAAATGAATTGTACCAAATCAAGCACAGAACATTTAGATTCAGAGCGGTAGGATGTCGAAGAGGATCCTACTCAAGGAGGTTTCCCTCACAGAATTGTCTCCGACGATAGAAAACTGTTTCTCACACATCCGGATGTTTGTACCGTAAGGAAGTGTAGAATTATACTAATATTATCTTTATTCATGAATAGGTTGAAACCAAGTTTTAGATTATTTACAAAGGTCACCTTTTCATCCACTCTATTTGTTTCGCCTCAGCGCAACAATATTATCGCATGAACAAACACTTTCACTGGTGTTCATTTGATGTGAAGAAAGATGTTCCCAGTCCACTGGGGTCAGAAACCGATGACTTCTCTAATAGATGCCAACGAAGCGGGTTTTCAATGGGGACTTTATGTTTGCTGACTGAGAAGAGTTACGAGATACCTGTTTATCGTTGAGCAAGTTTCTTTCGTCCTGCAGGATGTTCTACCTTGTCATTATCTGCAGTGTATTCGGTATAAAAAAACAACACCGATGCTTATGGATCTGCTACCTAATCAATATCTTGCCTGATGACAAAGATGTAGAATGCATGTTTGCAAACAGATAGATAGATAGATAGATGGATTGATGGATGGATGGATGGATGGATGGATGGATGGATGGATGGATGGATGGATGGATGGATGGATGGATGGATGGATGGATGGATGGATGGATGGATGGATGGATGGATGGATGGATGGATGGATGGATGGATGGATGGATGGATGGATGGATGGATGGATGGATGGATGGATGGATGGATGGATGGATGGATATCTACAACTTCAACCACAATGAGGTCAACACCTGGACGTTCAGATGGGGTAATATCGATCACCCCGTTAGACTGTCCCACATGTGAAGTGAATTTCACAATCTGGCATTATCTAATGCTTGTGGAGCTGAGTTCATTTTCCATTCTTTCATAATAACTTGCTATCAAAAGTTGATGAGAAGGTATTACTGGTCAGTAGACAAGTCTGATCGATTATTTTTACTGATTTGCTAATCACAATTTCGGGCTTTCTATGCAGACTCGCATGCACCAAAGTACACAGTGAACTAAGTTTTATGGACTGCAAGTGATTTACTTGCTGTAGAATATTCTGTTTTTCAAAAAATGTTTACGGACACTTACCGCAATCTCTTCTACTATATTCAGGAAATCACTGGCTCCTTCTAGAAAGATTGGACGTTGAAAGCATTTATTGTCTCTTCAGAATAGTTATGAGCGAAAATGTTCACTTTCACGTTCACTCTTCCGGAGCTACATTGCCTTCTTTCTCCCCAAGAGGCATGACTGGCGGTTTATTGGAGAGGGAAAGGAGGCTATGTGTGGAAAAAATTTCAAGGCCTGGGAGGTCACATTTCGAACGTAACATCTTGTTTCAGCCAGCAATTTCCCTCGCTTGTGACGACGACTGCGAACATATTTCTCAAATAGCCACACCAAACTCCTTTTCTTCAGCGTCTATTTCGATGACTTCAACATTAATAGATTTAGCTGAATCTTGACATTCTTTGAGACCAGAAACCTCTCTTTCACAAATCCGGCGCTGATCATCAGATCAAACTAATCATGGCCATTAGCCCTCGAAGAAACTGACTTTGTCAATCAGCTTCACTGGAGCCTGAAAGTCAAATATTGTCCTATCCTCTTCAAAAGCACTTTGTGTCGTAAATGCCAAGTTTGATGACTAATTTTGTAATTTATTTAAATTTAAACCATGGATATGATTTTTGACTGTATCTTGAGGCTTGCCTACTCGAGCGTTAAAGCGAAATCGCAGTTGAATAAACAGTCCATAAATCACAAGGCCATCTTAGTGCTTGATGAACATTTCATCCTACAACGATTTTAAAATTGTAAAAGCGCAGTAAATGGGCAAATCAGTTTTGATTTTGGATCAAAATCATCTGTAGACTCAGTAGAACCATTTAGTGTATATTTCTTCTGAATTAGATTCTACTGTTTGGCTGGAATTTACGTGCATAAGAGGTAAGACACAGCCCTATGAGGAAAGGAAGGGAATTAGAAAAGGAGCCGGTCTTGCTCAGATCTTATTCCTTCGTTCGAACATCAATTGTCATCAATTGAAATAAACACTAACAGTCTTGTAGCGGTGATCGGTTAATATAGCGGTCCAAAAGGCCTACCTAAATTGAGACTATCAGTCTCCCTTTCAGAAAGAGATAAAAATATGTCATTAGTAAAGGGCACGCTGAGTTTACTGTTTGGCTGGCTACCAACGCCCGGAGAGATAATGTCAAAAAATACAGCCGATCGGTAAGGAGGCCAAAAAACCCATCAAGAAAATGGGGTTTATTTGTTTTTATCACCACTTATGCCCTTTGCTTTCGCTCTAGAGGCTATTTATTCCAAAATCGGTGTGAGGATTTGTAATTTCAGTACTGTATAGGTCTGAATATCAGTACCATGTTTCTTGGCCACCTTAAAAGTATGTGGACAAAGCAGAAAGCGTTCAGTTGTAGCAAGTCTATTGCAAGTCAAATGTCATTTAAATTTCGCTAGGCATTTCCGTTGTGTCATAAGTCAAATGCCAATAACAACATGTATAGGCCATTGCGGTAATCAGCATCTTGCATGTAGGTCGACTGATGCATGTAATGCGCAAAGTGCATTATTATTCAAAATTTCTGCCTGTCAACCGATTCCATGCTTTTGCTGCATATCTTATTACAGCAGCGCCAATTTTTTACAGAATGTTTTGTCCTCACTCAGAGTATAACTGTTTAAAGTATTTAATCGGTTATTACATTTCAAGAATGTCCTAAAGCCCGGCCAAATTTGTTGTTTAAGTAATGTGGTAATTTTAAGGATACAGTCACGTGCCCAAGAGTGATTTGGGTCTGAAAGAAGTGCTCTGTGTTTGTTCACATCTCTACCTCCTAAACCAAATGACATCCTGTCAGCTGAATCTTTTTCTGCTCCAGGTTTGAATAACTAACTAGGTCATGAGATGTTCGGGCTTGAAAACAAAGAAAATGCATTCTATGGACTAACGCTCGAATTTTGGCCTATCAATAAAGTACACGATTCTCATTGGGTATCCATATTGACCTCATTCTTAGTAGCCTAATGACTGCTTCAGTTGATGGCTACTGCGAGCACGTCAAATTCAATATTGGCGAAATAACGTGTTCTTCAACGCCAACTGACTCAAGTGAAGAGAAGTAAAGAAATGTACCTAGATTGCATCTAAATTATTGTAATTTGGAAATTTTAAACAAAATGAACCTAAAATGGGCAGAGGAACAGGAGGAATCTTGAATTTTACATGGAAGGGAGACACTTAATGACAAAAATCGCATAAATACGAAAGCTTGGGGTTAATGGGATGAATAAAATGTAAATAGGCGCCCAGTGTATTTGACTGATCATATAGTAAATATCCGGATTATTCAGGTGAATAACGGTATATTTTTCAGTGGATTAACCAGGGCCTCATGAACAAACATGGTTTGTTTACAAGCAGGTTTCAAATGACCTTTATTGTTTTCTGAAAGACTAATAGGAAACTCACAGGTAATGTGATGAACGCTCTTGCGTAGGATTCCGACAGTCATATGACGTCAAACTGAACTGGATAATGAAATGAATTTTCCGTTGTTTATTTAAGAAGGCTGTTTATCCAGAAGTGACGATCCGTTCTTCGAAGTGCCTTTACGATTACGCACATAACACAGTGCCAAAGGTTCCAAGTTTGGATATGCAAGTGCCTGAAATCGTGCTGATACACATCGTCTTTCCGTAAGGATAATGTGGCGGGAGATTTTCCAACTGCATGGCACAATGCGTGCCGGATTTTGATGGAGCTGAGGCAGCCAAACAGTGGAATATCTATAGGCACAAACGGCCTTAATGGTACATCAATTGATACGAATAAAAAAGAAATTAGGCAAATTCCATTGAAGCCAGATAAACTATTCGTAGTAAATTCAAATACCACCATCATAGACTGAAAATCTGGAACACGACTGACTTTTTGATGGCAGCATGAGAGCCGTGTGGTAGCCGAAACCTCTTCGGTTTAAACTTTTCAGTCAAGTGGACCTGAAGACTAGTTCATGGCTCTAACGCTACTATAGGGGCAAGAACTTCTGCCAAAGCCACCCATTTTACAAATTATTCGTTCATGCCCACATGCCCATGTGGTTATCAATCTCATGAATCAAGTGACGCTAGGGGTCTGAAAACAGCTGAACATGTGTCTTCGAGGGAAATATGGACTTTGATTCTATTTAAATTTGGGTTTTTCGCTTCGATCGAGCTCTATTCATCTTTCTGTTCGTGTTCTTCATTTCTTGTGGAAAATTTATGCACATAGGAAATCGTGGTGAATTTGTAGTCCATTTCATCTCATACTTTACTTCTAATAAATGTATATCATTTGGCTTCTCTCGTGGACCCTTCCCGCCTGACCTCCAAAACCGAGGCTGCATTTAGGACAACCGCTTCGGCAACTATATTCCCCACGTCCGATGACAATCTCAGTTCTTATTCGTAGCGCAGTTTGCCCAATTAGAATGGGGTCAATTGGCTTGGACAACCGTAGAACCATCACCTTTGACTTGTAAGATTTGGCTATTCTATCTAGAGCCCACATTGGCTGTTAGCCCCTTTATAAATCCACTTACATAGTGCTGACCCATAGCAATTTAGAAGGAAGTTTAAAAACTGGATAACTCCTGCAAGTTCTCCTTTTCATCAGCAAACAGCAAATGGTGTAAAAACGAGTTATTTTCTAAGTCAGTTCTGAGCCTGTCGATGATGTCTTCAATAGCTCACGAAAAAATCAGTATCCGCATCTTCAGGTTATATAACCCTTACTTCTGGATCATTGGTTGACAATGCCAGATAATACCGTCTCCTGAATAAAATTCTCTTAGACGCTCCCTCACGAACACCGATTTTATCTCTTACTCCTTAGTAAGTGGATGATTAGATTTTCCCTTCCTGTCGCCCTTCCTTCTCCTCAGCAATAGCAGGATTCGAATCTAAACTATGTAGGTCAATCTTTCAAGAAGGCTTTTGTCAACTCTAAAGTACATTTTTAGTCCAAAAAGTCGAAGGTATTTAGTACATCACATAATCTGTTGTTTTGAGTTAATCAGCTCTAACAAAGTTCCATATAAGATTCACTGAAGCATTTCGCAGGCTGCATTTAATCACTGAAGTGTTTTTTGATACTTTCGAACTGAAACATCCTGGTATCCCTTTTTTCCAGTCTGAAGTGGCATTGGGCCCAAAACCCCCATGATGTCACTCTCCCGCAAGTTTACTTCCTAAAATATGTATTGGCTTAAGCCTACGGTAATGGTATGAGCTTTCAAACCCATTCTTGATTAAACAGGTCGCTTCTTAAGGATTTAGAACTCAGATATTGCAATGACACATAGTAATATGCTATATCGGTTTTAGCCTTCAGAGCATTCTTTTAACCACTGAAAACTTGAAAAATTTTCGGAAAATGGTCTATCACGCTCGTCGAGATCAAACTCTTGAAATCAGTCTCGGTACAGGAATTCCGTTCTATATAGAAACCCCATGCCAGGTCCCGCACTTATTCATCTATTTAGATTTCTTTACCACACTATCTCTTACAGACAGTTATAAACGCGTTTATCAAAAATCACGCTTATGACACTTTTACAGACTTGGCTGGATACGAGCTTATTTATCCACAAAATGTGAGACCCTTCAAATATCAAATCAGTCGATCGGTGAAAATTTATCAGTTTAAATTCACATTTATCGGGAATTTTTTCATGCTTTGGCTGAAATAGACCCAAACGCGAACTCTCAAAGCGCATTCGCAATGGAAACATAACCTCAACATTGTAAGGTAATTATACCCACAAATTAGAAAGAGATATCGCACGCAGAGTGCTTGGAAATATTTTCTGAGGTCAGTGATTCCCCTGGAGTAGTGGGTGAGTACAGGAAGAGTATTCCGTAGCGGTGTAGCTATGCGCAACTGGCGAGCCTTCAGGGAAACTAGCCTGAAATCACCGATGCGTTAGTAACACCCTCTCATCATCATTTCCACGATTGACAATTGTATTGACGGGTGGAAGAAGAGGTAACTTTGGGAGAGAGAGAAAGAGAAGGAGGACTTTCAGGCTCAACTGTAACCTCGTAGTAGAGTTCTGGATAGCCCTTTAAGGAGATTACACTCACCCATTTAGCGTCAGCTGAAGATACTCTTTCGAGGATTCGAGAACTGTGACAATCGTGGTCTGCAGCGAGAAACATGTACTGAGAGATTTCATTGGCATGTTTTCTGCAGACTAGATTGCGAGGTTCAGCTATATTCCTCCAGTGATTTGCTTGTTCTTATTCTAATTTCGAAATCATTTATCACTTCTGAGCGGCGAATTATACTGTGGAAATAACGTTATGGTCTAATAGGCCCAGTGAACCATTCAGATGACTGCCGAATTGAGGGTTCTTTGGCTGCCAGCTGCATTCGAGAATACTAGTAAATCAATAGTAATTGCTCCAAGAAATCAAAGCGCAGGGACCAAAGCTCCAGGGTTTAAGCTCTTTGAACACAACAAAAGATGTAATTTCACTCATTGCAGTGCAAATAGGCAGTTGAGGGTTAGTTAGTGTTCAAAGATTTGAGTTCGGTTCCAGCTCTATAGTTAGCAAGGTCGGATGCGGCTCTGATAAATCTTTAATAGCTTCATCTCCCGCTTATAACGTGTAAACTGGGAATTTGGCACGTGGCCAATATACATAGTTCCTGCCACATTGACAACCACGAGTTTTGATTTATAAGAGCACATAGTAAAACTACTTTGCAAGGAAGTTTAATTGACTTTTGATTGATCTGTGACTGCGACCTTGACAAATTGGTTCTTTAACTTATAGATATTGTAACTGGCAGAGGAAACCATGCATATATTAGTGTGTTTTTGAAAGCTTAATATATATTATAAAATATCGCCCTTTAGGAGTGCACTGATCCAATCTTGCCACTTGCAGTGTTTTCATTCGAGGAGTAAGATCATTTCACTGATGGACATATTTGACAACCAAAATTCGCATCTTTCGCGATGAGTTTGACTGGACATTCAGCTAAGCTGGTCATTCTGAGAAACTCCAGATCTTGTAGCTGGGTGAACAGTTGTGCATGTAGGTAAAGGGTGAAATGGTTGTCAGAGATTGGGAGGAGATTTCGAGTGGAAATGAGCTCTGTTATTTCAATGGCTGATACCTTCCTTTAAATCGATATTCATTTCGACCTCAATTTGTTATTCGAAACTGTTCCAACCCCTAGACTCTTCACTCTCCGCCGACCTTAAAACATGGCTGTTTCTATTACTGTTGCTTTCTATTAGCGATTCCTGCTGAGATCTAGCCATACCTGGCAGAATGTTTGGTGAACGAGCTAAATTATCTATACAATTGTCTGTACCACAATTCAAAAGAAGAAGGATCGATATTTTACCATCAATAGTGTTAATTTATTTAGATCCTCCGTCTAAAAACCTCTGCTTACCATCATAATATCGATGGAATATAATACGACTCCTTCCAAATGCTTTTTTGTTCTTAATTTATTGTCGCACCTTAATTTAACTCATAAACAGTGTAGATCGTGAACATCCCATCCATCAGGTTATTTTAAAAATGGTAAATTTTTACCATGAGAATACGTAAATGTTTATTCATATTGAAGTGGGAGTGGTCGTTGGAATGACCTTAATGGTATAAACAAGCTAAACTTTCGATGGATGATATGTGGGTGAATACAATGTGGGTGGCAGGGATTTGACTGCCCAATTTAGAGACCTTTGAATAAATTTGTAGATTTCAAGTCTGATTAAATTATACTATTTGTGCCTGTTTACCAACTTGAGATATAGTTGAAAAGGTTAAGTGTCAATAGCGCAGCAGTCGGGCATCCGGCACACTACATAAAATCGGCTCGAAATCTTTCGGTGCGTCTCCAGTGATTTAAACGGCCATCCACATGAGTTGAATATCGGTCGAAAGCGGATGGACGAATGAGGAATACCCTCTCGAACTAATCTTAAGATAAGAGGGGGAAAGCACCTTCTCTCTATAAGAGCTTAGTCTGAGGCTTTTATTAGTCCATCCGTGCTAAATGCCGTTATTCTTCAAGTTCTGATTTGATGAAGCAAATGGTGCTTTTTCTCGGCCCAACTTTGATTGGTTCGTCTGACGGCTTGACCAAGAGTCCATTGACGAAACCCTATTTATGGTCATACAGTAAATCTTATGAATCAGTTTAGTCTTTAGGTTTAATATTCAACATACAATAGTGAAACATAAAAAAGATAGACTTCTGAGCTGTGATATTTGTGCTTATGGCATTCCCGAAGTCTACCAAATTGGAGAATTCGTACCTCTTACTTCACGTAGTTTCAATCCTAGTACATTCTAAGGACATTTCCTTGATGGTTCCACATGTATCAATAAATATAATATGGATTAATTGTTCTCTGACCAACATGCGAATCGGTGGTATAGCAGTGAAGTAGCAGGCCGGCTCATTATATAGTGCCTATTCCAAGCTCATTAGCATGCGTATGGTGAGAAGAATGGCTATCCACACTGAATAATGCTGATCTTCAAAGGAATGGACAATTATAAGCACTGAGGTACCTTTTTTCTCCAGTACAAGAACTGGAAGACAATTCCATTCAAGAAAGGCTTGGGTACATGTTTGAGCCATAAACCATTATGTTTCTAACTAATATATAAAAGACGGATGAGAGGATCGGATGAATTCTGGGGAGAATGTCCTTAGACTGTTTCGGTTCTGAAAATTCGTTAACATCAAATCAAGAAGTGCATGAAATCGCATGATCTGAACAGTGAAAGATTTTTTCCACTTCGGGGGAAACAAATAGAAACCCGAAGGTAACTGGAAAGCTGCTTTAGGTCAGCTTAACCTGAAGTTTATCTAAAAGGCGCTTTCGAACACCGTATTCCCCTATGCTCAATTTAATGAGAAATGGCTCAGATTGATGAATACTTAAATACTAAGTCAATTTAGGCTCAAATGGCACATTGAATCAACGTGCATGCTTTCTGCTCATGCACGGAACATCTATATGTCTATTTGGGTAAATTCTAAGGATCGATCTCTTGTTTACTGAGGTTATATTAAGCATAGTAAACTACTGCAGACCACCCACTGCTACCTCTACGAAATTCATGTAAATATGGCGGAACAATAAGATTTTTTTAAATTTCCGTATAAAGCAGACGAGAGGGTCTTTCATGTGGGCGTTTTGAAAAGGTAGTGAAATAATCGGCAGCATGTTTAGGGAGGATGAACCGCCAGTATAGTTTGTTATTTGCGTACACACCCACAAAGCTGCTTGAGTTTCTTCATCGATGGTGCCGGTTACGCGATGTTCATGTTTCCGAACGCCAATTTTTTTTAGTTTTAGAATCAGCTGCAAAATTAAGTGCAGGAGATAGGATAGGATTGGCGATAAATTACAACGCAAAACTTCTCAAGCCAATCACCATGATACCAATTAGCAGGAATGGGAATGGCACTGATTGCACCTCGTTTAAAGAGCTTATGATCTCAATATTCAAAGGAAGATGGGCTTAGGATCGTCTCGGAGTCGTTCTGAATACATTGGTGGCTTGTCTCAATGCTATCTGGGCCCGGTCCAAATCATACCATGGAGACACTTACCCATGTTCCCACAATCTACATAACCATCAACGACCAATGGCCGATTCCTGGCTATTTTTAAAGCCCTTTGCGTCACCTATAACTCTTTTTTATATTTTTTTCACGTTGTGTTTGTGCTACAACGATTGTGAATAAACTGCTTTATACGACATACTGCATTAATTTCTCTAATGGGCACCTTTTCAAAATTCATCGTAAAATTTGCAATTTGAAAATAATACTCCACTAACCTGATGAAACACTTCACCATGATCGCGACGTCAAATTGGAGTAGAGCTCTTTGCCTTAAGTGGTCGCCTGGTGAAGTTGATTTTTTGAAGATCATAATTTGTGCTCCGAGACTGCGTTTTCAGTCTCAAAAAAGAAAGCCAATTGTCGGAATGAGGATGAAATTGCTAGTCATTTGTGCGAAAATTCGATCATAAAATTGACTCATCGTAAAAAATATTGCGTCAAAGACTCGAAATATGGTGTTTGAGACAGGGTTACAGCATGTGCCTTGGCTCCCACAGATAGTCAACTCAACCCGCAATATGCGCAATGCACAATACACAAAACATGCGCGTTTCTGTACAGCCACGAGTGTGATTTTCGATCGCCGATTGGGTTTCACGTGGTGATGACTAATCGAAGTTAATCGAAGTTATCGATTTTTCTACTCTGAGCCAAAGCAGCTGCCGAAATCCTGCCTGACGTTTTATTCCGCTCCATCAAGATAGGGAGACTAGCACCAAAGTATTACAATACAAGTTAAGGTCCCTGATTGTTTTTTATAGACGTGCAAGAGAAGTCAAGTGATGCCCTCAAGGCGAACAATTAAGGGTACAATGATTTGAAGGCTCTCTTCACCAAAATTTCCGGACGATACTTCGGTTTTGTTTAAAAATGAAAACAATGCTCTTTATGAACAGTTTTACTTTTGATAACTAACATTTCAGAATCCGTAGATTTGACAGTTTCGTAGATGGCTGAACTTTCTAGAGTAGCCCTTTTCTCACAACATCCTGTGGTGTTTTATAATTTCCAAAGAAGACAAATTCAGATGTCAAAGTCAAACTTTTGTGTAGTAGGCCAAGAATCCGGAGGAGGAAGGTCACTCTAGCAGTGAAACAGTTCACGATACTGTTACTGACTAATTAATGATGGTCAACAAAATTGGTAGCCAAATGGTAGGAGATCGATCGGAGAGGCTCCAAGATACCGGGGTGCATTCCCCATTCGGGGGGTGAGAATCGTGATACACGGCTCTTCCCTATGAGTTCGGATGTATGCACTCATGTCAAGGTATAACGGTATAATTAAAGAAGATTATGCTAAGATTGGAGCATTTGGATGGCACTCTTCGTGTCCAGCCGTGGTGAGATGGAACGATTTGCCTACGCCAGGGCCGTTGTACTAGTAGATGCACATGTGGACACTGTGGCGTTGCACAATAATCCACTACTCCACATTTTAATGTTCATAGTTCATTTTTTTCTTCCAGACAGTTCATGCCGCCCCGGACAAAGTCCACTAAGTTCCTTTTAATTACTTCAGGAGAGTTATCAAACTTGGACAGGTGAAATAACCGCGGAACCCATATAAAAGGTACTCATGGAATCGGAGACGATGATCTTGAATAGTTCACGTTACGTCGAACGGTTGACAGATGGAAAGGCGATTCGTGCTCGTATAATGATGAAATCTCCTACCATGTCCGAGGAACTAACTCATTCGTCCGTTCGCGTAGATTCTGGTGCCTTCCCAGATAAAAACTTACATAATCCATTTGTAGAACAGAATTTACCCAGTGTGGATGACCATTTCGATAATATGCACATAAACCATGTTAAATGGAAGTCATTCTCACTCTCTAATTAGAACCAGGCGTTAGATAAGCCTCATACGGATTGACGTTAATCCGCTGCACTATGAGAATTCAGAGATTCATTTCGCTATGGTTAGTTCTATGGATTTTCTCACCTAAGAAGTCTGGATTGCAGTTGACTAAAGAACATGTGCATTGTGGTTTTATGCTGCTACTCTCACTTCTCATCTGCATCTCTGAATTTGTCGAGGCAGTGTTGGACTGTGAATTGTGAAATTCGAGGCCTGTGAGTTGTACTGGCTGAGCCTTTACCACTTTGGATTGACGTATATGAGCCTGCCTGTATTTGAATTATCTTCATTTAATTAACTGATATTTCATCTGCACATACAATCTATTCGCCATTTCAGTCTTCAAAGCCATCAGATTTCATATCCCAATTCATTTAATTCACTATTAACTCTAACTACAATCACAATTTGTTAGTCATTGCGTAGGGAGTATCTTTTACGCTTTGTTCTGACTTTACTCATGGTATACGACTTTAGCAATGTCTCTTCGACTCAAAACCTTGCCCAGCCAGCACTCTACTTTGTTCGCTTGTCGAATGTCTGAATGCATAACTCCTCCTATAATTTACCTATTCTGGTACTTCACATCATGTCATCATTCAAAATGTACTTGTTACTAATTTACAAAGGTGCGGGGAAACTATTAAGAGTGCGAAAGGGCAATCAAAGGTCGAGAAATACGCGTAGGTGAACTAGGAAATGTCCGTTTGGCCGAACAGATCTTTAGATAAACCCCTTAGCGCTAACAATTATTTCATGTATATTGTACTCTCCCACAGGTAAAAAGTGACGTTTGGTTTTTCATTGGTAGTGAATTCAAATGAAGTTAACAGATATTTGCTTATTAACAGAATTAAAATTGTTAGAAATGAAGCGCAATATCAAATCGTTGAGAGATTAACATATTCTGCCTACGAAACCAAAAAATCTCAGAAATCAAATTGATGAAAATTATTTTTCGAAATATTTTCACTTCTTATGATGAAATTAGCCTCTGGAATTTATTTATATAATTTGATCACGAAAGTCCTGATCTAAGGGTAGGTAGTAGTGAATGGGTAAACATCAAATGACAGTGAATTCCCCTCCGTAGAACTGGTTCAGCACCTAACCAGGTAGCTAATTGGACTGTGCTCCATCTTCAGCAATATGCTCCACCCAATTTGTTTGTCACTCATTTCAAATCTTTGTTCCGCAATTCGATAGATATAGAATAACATCAGCCTTGGTCAAAAATTCCTGCATATGGGATGGGGATACAGTTGATTAACCACTCTATTCCAGCACTCCAGACAGCATTAGGATCAGCAGAATCCACTTCACCTTAGATGACCAAGTACAATGTTAAGAAGTCTGGTCAATCCGATTAACCATATTTTTGACTTTGCATTCCCTCTTCTTGAAGAAAAGAGTGACGTTCTTTGAAATTGTAGAGCACATAGTTTCCCATTATATTTACAGGGGCCTGTGTACTTCTTTCTCCGATGGGTGCATAGATTTTTTTAGAATGTTAGTCTTAAATGCGAACGAGGTTTTCCCCGGGAATATTAGCAAGAGTTTTCCTTTGCCCTTCAAAGACGTTTCCACCATTTCATTGACTCATCTTTGCTGAACTTTCTGAAAAAAACCCATAGGTTGTTGCATGGTCTTTCATAGAATATGCATTGTCGATGGCGATCATCCGTAAAAGGATTTGTATGAATGTAAATTAAATCATTTACAGTTTCGTAATCCTATTCTCTCTAGTCTCTGTCGTGATTGAGTCATGCCACATAAAGATCCTTTTGAACTACTGAAGCTTAATAACGTCATCGACTCGGTGAAGCGTTTAGCTGTCTTTGAATGAAACATCACTTTAAAAAATCGTCATTCAGATTACAGTGCGTGGAATCGTAATGTGCTTTAAAGTGCGGAATGTATTAAAAGTAAAATCTCTCTGAAACTACTTGAAGGCGATTCTTTGAAGTGAAGGCGAGAGTGATTTAAAACTCTTATTCAATTTTATTACACAGTTTACTGAAAGCCATAATATATTTAGGTTATTAAAACCTGATTTTGATTAAAATAAACCGGGACAGTTGCTTGATTTCACTATCCTCACTAGGTACTTGTAATTCGATTTAATGAGGACCAATTATGACGAGCAGTTCACGAGATTTGCAAGACAGTCCCGTTTTGTTAAGCAGTTCCTCAAACAAATACTGTTCCTGCTGTCCCAAAGGAACTCTGGTTGATCCTGGATGAAAAGTATTGCTGCCATACATACATATACGCCCATATATTTTCGAAGTTTGACTGCGCATTGTCAAAAAGGCCTTTGAATTCTAGGAGTAACGTCTTTATTGCCCTCTGTGCGTCATGTTGGTCAATCCCATAGACAATCTACATCTAAGCAAATCGCTCTACTAGCTTGAGCAAGTCCTGAGAGTCCACTACCAAATTATCCAAGTTTTGATGTACTCTATAGTGGATGCGAATGTCTACTAGCTTAAGCCTGCGAACCATCTGCACAATTAGGCTAGACAGCTTCATTCATCGAAAGAACTTTCATCTCATTGTGCAAAAGCATTATGGCGCTTTCATCGAGAAAATCATATGCAGGCAACAACACACAGCCTCATTTGGAGCAAACCTTGTCGTTCTCCCCCCTCCAAACCAGCATCTGCTACACTTATTAATTTCAAACAGCAATTGTAGAGATCATTAACAAAGGTTGTTTCTTGTACTTGATGAGCTTAAGTCCTTTAGCTTTCTGCTTAAATACGCCAACGCCTAGGCGATTACCTAGGTTACTTAAAACTTAGTCATGTAACTGCTTAGTATTTCAACCAAGTCTTAACATGCTCAAAGGTTTAATAGATGATTATGTTACATCACTCTCTGAGTCCTTATAACACTTTTTACTGAATTATTTAACAGTAGGCAATTCTTCCAAACTATTCAAAGCAATTGCAACGATTTTCGGACTGTGAACCTCAACCGGAATTCAAAATGTGTTCTGTTGACCAAATTTCATTCGATTTTCCATAATTATTCCACTATTCTATAGGCCTTTTTCCATTGCTAAATGCAATCTATTTTACTAAAGAAGAGGAAATTTCACCCAAATTTCATCCTCCCCAGAATACACAACTGTTTGTCACTTAAACTGGTTCCTTCAGAATGCCAGATTCAAATAACTGATTATCGAAATAAAGTTTTTTGATTGCATCATCGAAGTTTTTCTTTTCGGATGCTTTTAATCTGCATTAATTGAGAGTTGAGTACAGCGTCCCTTCTTCGAGATTTCTATTTCATTTAGTCAATCAGTTATTTTACTATCATTACAAAATATCGAGAAGGTTGCTCTCCAGACCGGATAAATAATTGTTCATCGTGCTCAGCAGTGATTTATAAATTTTACAAAGCTGTCACATTAAAAAAAATATTTTGTATTCTCACAAAAAGACCCTGGTCAAAATTATCTGACAGCCTGGCGTATGGTCTTTGAGTGAATTGACAGTGCTCATAGTTCGATTCCTACTGCCCTAGTAAACTTTGTTCACCGAAAACTATAGGAATTAAAGAAACTGAGACGTTTATGGTAAATTAGTAAAAAGTCAAGGAAATGTAAAAACATTTGAAGCAATCGCTAAGGATTTTGCTCTAAATGGACTCCAGAGTGAGGAATACAGAACAGGTGCTACGCGAGACAAAAGTACCAAAAAAGGAAGTTATTAAAAGCCAGTCGCTAACCTTAATCCTGTGCGCTTTGATTGTCTCGCATGCGTAAGTATGAAATAACTGCACCAATTGGAGGCTGGACTAGAAAAAGACAACGATCACGTGCTATCATGGAGAAACGTGAGTTGCGCTAAAGATGCATTGTTATCTACCCAAATCGTGACGAAGTACGCTAGAATTGGCTAAAAATCAGTGGATCTCAGTCTTCTAATGGCGCTGGGATACCCTGATCACCATTGCGGTTGGAATACGAAGCACGGCTTTGCTCCTTATTGATTAACACAAATTACACCAATGAATGAGTAGGAATTATGAGCAGTGGCCACACACGAATACCGTCGATTGATTGGTTGTTTGGTGTAAAGTCTATGGGTTCCGGGGCTCCGTCAGCAAGAGGTATTCTGTTTCTTGTTTTGAACCTGTGATTGACCCATTCAGGCTTCTAATAGCCAGAGAGTCACTGGAACTTATTCTGAATGCTCGAAATATAATTACCTCAACATGTGAATGTGCCCTTTTGAGTCGTTATAGTCACGATTTTTTGGGTTTCAGTAACGGGTCTCAGCTGTTGTCGAGGCCTTTTAACTTTCTTCCATAAAGGTTAATTTTTATTGCTCTATCTGGAGGTCCATGTTTATCAAATCGTAGTTTTGGTGAACTCTTAAACTACCTTTCAATATGCCCCCATTTAAACAGCTTTTGTTCGCTTTATGCGTTCATGCACTGATCTTTCAAGTTTAACCGATGCTAATATTCATCTTTAGAAAATGTGGCAATCTCCGATATTTTCACCCGCATGTATGCTGGATTATCTGGATTCACATCGAATCTAAAGAACTTTTGGAATCTGGTAAGTGGCATCACCCAGCTAATATAAAAACTGATTATCTAAGCCGTGGTGGTCAGACCTACTATCAACGTCCTCAAGGTGACCATCGGTAACCCCAGGAGCAACTCTGGGGGCTAACAGGACTAATCACCCACCGGACGTTTAAAATTAGATTATGTCAGCCGAAATACAAGCTCTTACAGTCTCAATTCATGGCCTCAAACTGGACTGTGGAACGTGCGTGCATGTAGCAATAAATGGGATCTCCTCCAGAAAGCTGAAAAGACTCCTGGAAGAGGCATGAAGATTGTCTGCCCTAAACAATGACGAGGATGGACGAAATGCTACTACGAAGGGGAACTGAAGTCGAACTGCCACCTGTACGATGAAACCATGCCAGAGAAGTGATCAGAGAACCAAAGACGCCGATAGACGCTTTTACTGTCTTCTATGTTAACTTTTGTGAGCCACTTGTTGCAAAAGCTATTTGTACTTCTGTTGCACCCCAATTAAGTCCTTCGGACTTGACCTAATTGGTGGGGAGTAAATAATATTAATGATAATAATAAAATTTTAAACCGTAGAAGACCTTTGTCTCGATGTTGGAAGGAAAATTACCAAATGCCAAGTGCAGAAGACGAAATAATACCAAAATATGAGGTTCCAAGTAAACCAACATTGTCTCAAAGGTGCCTAGTAATCACAAGGCTGATAAAAAATGCCTGCAAAACTGCCATTCATCCCTTCAAGCAGAAATATTAATTATCATTGTCAATCAATGTGTCTAGATGTAGACACTACCAAGCAATAAAATGCAATTAACTGAAAGAAAACGAATAGAGAGAACTGAAATTTTAATCCGAATTATTATGTGCTTTTTCGCTTTCATAGTTACTCATTTAAGGCCTTAGGACTTTCCGTAATATTAGTTTTATTATTTGTACTGATTTTGAAAAGATTGGGTGTAGTGAAATGAAAGAAGAGGATAGCCAATCTAACACTCTCTTCGATTAGTACCCTTCTCAGCGAGCACTCGGCTTTGCTTTAGAGGCAGAGTTTGATATAACCGAGATTTCGATTGTTCATGGTGAATTTCGACATACTATATGATATTAATTACTTCTGGAAAGTTCATGAGTTTCAAAAGCGGTGGATCACTGAATTCCTGGAGTAACTCGACAGGGTCTAATGTTTTATCTGATTCATTTGCAATAAATCGGGAATATTAAAAAAATTGGTTTTGTTTTAACGCGGTATTTGAAGAAAATATATACTCATAAATAGGATTTTAGAGAAACTGACTGCCGATTGGGATCGCTTATGCTCATTTAGTCCACAGCTAGCGACTAATTATTCTTGGCTAGCCAGTCGGCATGGTGGTTCAGCGGACTCGGCCGACTTCGGAGGCATCGAGCCTCACTTCTTGATTAATTTCCAAGAACACAATTAAAGTCGAGAGTTTATCAGTTAAAGACAGATTAAATCTAGGGGCTAGATGACAATCAGTCTAAGGGCAATGGCTGAAATGGACTTTGGAGAGGTGCCTGACGAGATGATTGTCCGAAAAGGAAACTTTAGTGGAAGAGATAAGATGATGGCGTAAGAAAGTTGGGCTGAGTCGAATGATAAAACTATTGAGATAATTTAATGATTAATACTATCCCGAATTCCACCTTCTCCCGGTCCACTTTAAATCTGCCGACAATTCGTTAACCCTAATAAATGTTCAGACCAACTGATCTATCTATCATGGTTCATACTACCAATCGTGCATATCGATGGCGTGAGACTGATATGGAATGGGACTTAAGCCAAATTGTTCTCTTCAATTCAAGCTCATTACCAAGTTCCTACGGAGTCGATCAAAACTGGAATACAAGGACCGAGTAAACATAAATCACTGACCTTGAAACCCCAATAAAGCCAGACTTCTGAGAGCTAGTATAACCTGCAGTCCAATGTGGACACTGTGAAGCAGAGGTTGTGGTGTTTTTATTAGAAGCTCACAAAACAGCACTTCAATGTTTCAACAATAAAGTTGGGTAGTCCAAACCACTTCAGTGCTCGAGTAGGTTAACTTGTTGATCTCTGGGTGTGGTTTTTCTGTAGTAGAGAGATCAGCTACCTTACGCAATATCAGCTGCAGACAGATGCAAGTTCAGGTAACTCAATTTAAGTAAAAACAATGTTACACTTAACAAATTTTTTACGTTATAAATATGATAAAAAATTACTGAGATAACTAACCAAAGCCTATGTTGGGGGCAAGTGTCTCCCACTATTTAACTAGTATCTTTCTATTTAAAGTGATTCTGAAGAGGATGAGAATGTTGGTGTGTACGGAGCAGTGCACCACAGAAATTGGTTTTCATTACATACTGACAACCTTCTTCAGCTACCAGCTGTCTCCAGTTGGCGGAGATTTATTACCCTTCTCCATCAACAAAGGTTTGAACTGCCATAAGCGTGAATGTGTGCTTTCGTTTAATTTCTGAAGGAAGTCTTAATTCAATCGGTTATGATCCAAAAGGCTATGCTGTCTAAATTTAAAAAAAAATAATTTATTGCTTCGTATGATAAAAGTAGTTACTTTGGTGCTCCTGAACTAACTGGCACCGTTCCGAAGTCAAGGCCTACGTTATCAGACATGGATGTCAAGCAATTTAGATAATCTCGTAGTGTCAACCAGTGAACTCGTTCACCTGTGTCAAAATGTTGTACTTTAAACAAGTTGGTGTTATTTACAAATATTCATGGCAATGATGGAACGATTATCAGTAGACACTACACATATGAATGAGTGAGGCCCTTCGAATACTACTTGTGTAAATATGACGTAGATTTCACCAAACTATACTCATAAATCTTATCCGAAAAAAGCACAAAGAATGGAAAACAGAACATAGCTAGTAATAATGAGTTCTACATTTCATTCATTTTCTGTGGAAAACTGTGAAAACTCAACTTATTTTTCTCGGCTCTAGAAAGCACCTCTCATTATTATGGAATTTAAAAGATATTCCAGACAGAGAAAAGTTATAAGAAAGCACATTTTACGCAGATAGTAAATGAGATATGGTTGAAATTCGAGTATTTTGTCCTATTTAAGTGTTGGAATGGCTATGAACGGGAAACGATTAGTTCTGCTATTAAATGTTTGCCGCTATATTGTGGACCAATGTCTTCTATCAGTTAACTTAGAGAAGTGCTCTATTTGAACGCCTCAAATTTGGCCATCTCTTTGTAATCCAATCGCTATCCACCATGAGCGTTTATTTCAGCCACTTGACGCGAGCTGAATGGCTTCAAAAATCCTTTATTTGAAGAGTAAATGTATTTGCTACCGCAAGAATAATGGTTGTCTTCCTATGAATGAATGTACATCAGTATTGGTCATTTAAATACGTAACTCTTTCTGAATAAAACCTTGACTGTTCTTGGGACCACTTCCGAATCGTTCTAGGAACACGTGTTAAGTAGCCTTTTTCTCGAGGCCTCAGCCTCTCAAATAAACATTCTGGTGGATTTATGAACATGAGCTAGTACCGCCATTAATTAACTAAGCTCTTATGATATACTAATTGCTTACTCAACAATAGCCATGGCGTTGCTTTATTATAGTGACGTGCAAACAAGTAAATTGCACCGAAATCGCCCCTCTTACAGTTATTAAAATATTATATTCTGATGGAGGAACAGTTGAATCAGCCAAATCTTACACTAGCGCTTCTCTGTGTCTGGGAATTTAATCATACAGTAAGAAGTTAGAATGACCCCTAACTGTTCATAAGATCACGTCCCGATTCGATCATTTAACGAAACAGTTGAACATTCCTGTCTAACCTTTTGTAGGTATGAAATGGCAGATGGCGGTGCATATTATGTGGAACACCAGAGCTGTATAAACTTACGTTAGAAAAGCGTCCTGAATAACATTACGAGAAAAAAGTATGAGACATTGGTCGAAGTACTAGGAGAAGAGACAATTCAAAGATGTCTTAGCCAAAACGACTCCCATAGCTTGACGTCAGAGATGCAGATGCAGTCATATAAATGAAAACGTATGGGCCTTAACTAGGCACCACCGAATGGACGGCCTGTGTGTGCACATTTTGTTACCTCAATAATTAGATTGGGCTAATCTCGTGGCCACCTTCGGACAGTCTATACTCGTGATTAACTTGACCTTTAGCTTCTCGGATCTGATTTTCATTTTATTGATAGCAAATGAAAATTAAGCCGAACAAGTGAAGAGCAAAAGCAGCCACCTCATTTTGTATTAATCCATTTTGCAAAGGTTGGTCTTTATACACTTTCCTCAATATTGGTTTGTTTTTTCGCAAAGTTGAGCCAGCTTAATTTCTTCGATAGCATCCATAATGGCAGATAGAAGGCACTGCTTTAACTGGTTAGGCAGAATGGCCAGGAGTGTCAAGGCGAAATCATCTTTAATCAAGCTAAGCTTAGATTTCCCCTCTTTTAATTCCGTCTAAAGTTTCCCATTTCATTCTTCCTCCATTTATTTACACCTTCAAATAATCCCGATTTTTGCGCTTCACAGTCTTGGTTGACTTTTCATATTAACTCGAATAGAGTGTCTGTCTCCTGATGATCGTCTTTGCAACGAGGAATCATTTAAAAATATATATATATATATCAGTTTCATTAGTCCTTTCAAGCATCAAAAGATGCGTTTTAAGAATTATCCGGTCAAATAATTTATTCTCCAAAAAGTGGTTTAATTTGCTTTATATGTATTCGATAATAATATTGGTATTATTGTTTAGTCTTACGCTTTACTTATTATTCCCGTTTCGGTTTACTTTGTATTAGTACTTCATCAGGATATTGCCAAGTAAGAGCCTGTTTTCGACAAATTTCCTCGTTAAAATAGACACGGGGACCGATTGTGTCCATATTGTCATTCCAATAGTTTAAGCAAGATTCAGCTGTAGGTTCTGTAAATGTACTTCTTATGGCCGTTACTTTTAATCCATTTGAAATGTTTGAAAATGGCATTATTTGCATTTTAGCCAACAGGCCTCAATCGAACTTCTTTAGTCATGTGGTAGGATCTGTGTTTTATTTTATTTATTTATTTTCTCCCCACCTATTAGGGCAAGTCCCAAGGACTTATTGGGGGTACAACAGAAATGCAAATAGCTTTTATAGCAATTAAGCACAACAGCTGACACAGAACAGTAAAAATGTTTGTTAACGCCTTCATTTGTCTGGTCTCTTCTCTGGCATGGCTTCGTCGTACAGGTAGCAGCTCAGTTTCAGCTCAGCTTCGTCGAGCCACCTCGTCCGATTTCGTTTGTCTTCAAATCTCCTCCAGAAATCAACATTCTGGCGGAGATTCCATTCATAGCTACTTGCACGTGCATTCCATGCTCCAGTTTGAGACCACAAGTCCGGTTATTTACGTCGTGCCTCGTGTACCAAGCTGTAAGAAGTTGTACATCTGCTGGCATAATCTAATTTTATACGTCCGGAGGGTGATTAGCCCCATCCGGCAGGATCTATGTTATTAGTTCTTAGATCACTAAAAGAAGAAAGGAATCATGCTCCATGCGTGACCACCCGATATACTTCCAAATGGACGGTCTTCCTTCTTAATATGATTAAGTATCGACCAACTTGCCGGTTATCGTCACTGATTAAGTAAGTAAAGTATATGTCTCCCTTCAATACCTTATCAGAACCAACGTTACCAACATGGCATTGCGTGGAGCTTGAGCTAAAATCTGTTATAGTGCTTTTCATAAGTTCTTTTAGAACCTTTACTAGAAACCATGAAATTTAGCCCTCATTTCCGTGATTTTCTATAATTCTTAATTATTTTATGCAAAGATTGCTCAGTAAACATATTAAGGATACTAACTCTGCATATGTAAATACGTCGAATATAGAAGTAACCTAAAGTTTAATCTGTTTAGAACTCTACTACAGGTTCTGTCTTTCCCATGTTTTACTTATAAGCGCGACTTCAGTGCAATGCGCAAGAAAACTCTAACGGACAAAGACTTACTTTATTTTAAGACGCCTTAAACTTCTTATATTTTGGAAGGAAAGTATCTTAGTGGAATCCCATTTGACTGTCTCTTTAAAAACTATTGTTTAAACAGCGCGATTGGTCATCCAGATCACTAAGTTTTGAATCGCGGTGTGCTACTAACTTTTTTGGACCTCTCCAGAAAGTTCGAGACTGCTATCTAACTGATGGAACTTTAAATTCCGAAGAATTAACAAAAATTTCAAAAGTCTGTAGAACTGATTGTTTCATTCCAAGCACTTAAAATGTAACATAAAATCTACAAGCCTAACAGGCTGCTTTCAGCCTGTGGTTATCCATCAGTATTTATTCATGTTTGAAATGAGCCTCAATGATTTCTCGGGTCAACTTTGATTAAACAGGTAATTTAATCCTCTCTAGCCTCTGATCTGACTTTCTCATCGTGATGGATGATTCTGAGGAGAGAATCACTTGTCTGAAGTACTGTGCAAATAGAGGGTTCTCGTTTGAGTTCCACTAGTGTTCGCAGAACCGAACTCCGGAATCCATTTAATAAAACTATGATAATCTACTGCTGATTTTGACTATTTCTGACCAAATTCATCAAATTTTCGTAGAAACTTTACTGTAGCACTCTTTACCACCATGCATTTTGTCAATGCATTCGTCCATGATCGTTTGAGCGTGACTCACCCTTTTGACGTAAGTGACATGCTTATATACTTCGATGAATTTTCGCTCAGTTGTGGTGCTCTTTTGTCTAATTCAAGTGTACCGACGGTTTTCACATGCGCTAAGTTCAAGTACTCATACTTTTACGAATTAATTTTGTGAATCAGTTGTATCCTACAGCATTCAATGTATACACAGGCCCATATTGAAAAAAAATTGGGTCCTTAAAGTGGATTCCTTTTTCGAAGAGCGATATTTAACCAGTCCTGGCGATCAGTTTAATCACTGGATTAACCCCATTCTCTTTGGAATCCGTGTTTACCGATGATGCAGAGGCATTAATTGGTGCTTCGCCATGGCATTTAACGTAGTTTAATTCCCGAATGACGTGTGAAACAGCTCGATTCCTTTAAATGTATGAAAGCAATTCAGTTCTTAATAAATTGTTTTAATTCAACATAATGATACGAGATCGGTATAAGTTACTATCTAGGACCTACAAAACTTAACGAATGCTTCTAAAAGTCGCCTAAAATAAGACATGCAAAAAGTACTCATGAAGTTGAGGGAGAGGTAAATAACCGTTCGGATTCTTGTGTTACCTGCTCAGATGTGATGACCCCTTCACTACTTAGGGTTTCGTGGAAATGCTCTATTGACAGAATTATTCAGCATTAATCACGTTAGTAACATCCTTTTCCTTTGTCCAAAACTATCATCTACGGCTTCCCAAACTCTTGAACATCCCCTTCAATTCGCTTCTTGCGAATTCGTTTTAATGTTGGACTGATTCATCAGCCCATCGCTTTTGGCCAGGTTGGCAAGAGTAGCTGGCTGAATGGATTCATCTTTTCTGATCCCCCTTAACCAACAGTCACTGCACCGCAACCAGATTTTCCTTTGTCTCTTCATGCCCAATTCAATACAATCCCCACATTAATTCCCACATCGTGCTCAAAAAATCAGAAACTAGATATTTTAGCACTTAATCATAGAATTTTTCATCTTATTACTAATCTTAGATTTATTTATTTATTTATTTATTCATGAAGTTCCGGTAACTACCTTCACGTCTGACATGCCCCTGATATTTAATGGCTAACATTACTTAAGCAATTCATTACCTCATAATACTTTCATTTAGTCATTAAATGGTTCCAGTTCGCATTACGTCCCAAAACATATTTTGATGAGCAAATTTTAGGTCAGTTTGCTGAATTGCAAAAATTTAATTAGCATAGCTGAGACCATTACTTGCTGACAATGGCTGAATTGAGAAGAAAAATAAGAATGCAGAGCGGACAAAACCTCTGAATGCTAAGTCAATCAGCAATGATCTGATTGGTCTACAAAAGCACGTATAAGCATGAGTGCGTAAGTGCGTGCGTATATGATGAGCGCAAAAATCAATGATACGCCTTGTTAACGAGATGCAGTAGCGGCGACTACCGCAACTGTGTGAAATGAGAAATACTGCATGACATGAAGTAATGGCAGCAGACATATTAAAATCTGAATTTTAGATTGCTTGCCTGTTGGTGCTAAAATTTACAGCCTATCTAGTTCATGTTCTCGCCCGCAAACTTAATTCTCATACTTTTGGTGTTGAAACATTACAATGGCCGCAAAATGTGGATAAAATGAAAAGACGACCTAAAAAAACTACATCGCACTTGCCTTTATTTCGGTAGATAATTAATTATAAGAAATTCCTCACTGCCAAGGCTACAATTTTCAGCTATTCTTAGAGTCAGTTGTGTTTCATGGCCTCTCAACCAGAGTCCTACTTAAAACAGACTTCAGAATGATAATCGTCGAGTACTAGACTAAGGCAAAAAAGGGATTACGAATCCTACCAGCGGTTATAGCCTTCACAGTTTGTCTAGGGTATTTTATTATGAGAAAAGAAATGAGAAGACTGTTAACTTTCACAAAATGGTGGTAGGAGGAAACCTTGAGCAACTAAAGACGACATTTGAGTGGAGTACAATGGGGCTCTCCCAATTCCAAGGAATTACTTACTTCAGCCGAGCCTGAAAATTTCAGCCCAAGATGGACGCGGTTTCTGAAGAAAAATGCAAACTGGCTATTTAAAGAATGATTCTCGGAAAGTGAATCATAGCATCGGAAGAGAGAGCTTGTTCGTGGACCTTCAACGTCCCAAGATGACCTAAATGAACCTGATTTTATCACTCACTCCTTCGAAGCCAATTACCAATCGGTGACAATTTCACTAAGAAGTAAAGTGTGAAATTAATGAAGGAAATAAATTGAAATGCACTGCTACATTTTCTCTAATTTTAAATCATCTTCGCCTATTTTGCCTTCGAATTGTCTTCTACGTGACAAATTCCTCATGATAAAAACCCGGGCTGAATTTAATAAGATACGTCTTCTTTAGTGATACACAACCAGAATTATAGAGGTTTAATCATTTCAAGATTACTGTTCAATATACGTGATTTTTAAGAGATTTGCCTATAATAATTATTTTGAAAGGAAGGCGAGAGTTCTACAAGGGTTTATGGCATCTTTGAATAACTGTTAGACGGCTGTTCAACATTTTTTTTAAGATAAGCCATTGCCAGTTAAGTCTTCCAATGTACAATTGTCCAAATCAATTTAGCATCCACATCTCCCGGGGAATGTCATCCGCAAAAGGTAAAACAGTTTTTACAATGTGTATATTTCATTTGGATCATGCATCACAGCCCAGCCAGCAAGACTTGGTCCACAAAACTACCGGTGGTCAAACCTTGGAATTTTTTATGTTCAAGGCACCTCTATAGTTAGACTTCTACCTGGATACCAAATACTACATCAGCTGCCTTAGTTGGTTAATCATTTATCAGACATTCCTGCGCAGAGGCTGACCAGAGGGCGGCCTCATAATCCTTAACGAATTTGGGTTTTGGAGAGATAGGGCTATTGAACTTGGACTTTCATTGTGGGATTTCTTGCTCCTTAGCTTGAGCCCGAAAGACTGCTTACGCTGGTTTGCGCCATTAGGAGCCCTTTCAGCAACAATAAAAATCCCTTGGAACTTCACAAAATGCATTTCGGGAAGGGATTGCACTGTACTATGGGTAGTACATAGATTGAAGATGGCAGCCGAAGTTGTGATGACTTAACAGCATTTTTTTTTCGTAAAATTTGAAACAGCTGGGATCCGTAGTACCAGATATCAGAGGCAATGCCAGAACCTTCTCAATCGTCATTTAGCAAACTAACATACTCTAATTCGCTACATTAGGAGAAGGATTTGACTTCTACTTTTCTGAAATCCAGTTCTAAAACTTAGAGCCGATTCCTCCAAGTTTAAACTTTAAATACGTCAGTAAGAAAAAAAAATAAGTCGATTCAACCAATCCATCATTAAAAAGGAGAAGAATGCACAAATGGTATGATCGACGGACCTATTTACCGTTTTGTATGGCATCAGAAGGGCACTATTCCAGATTTCCGCCGAGAGAGGACCCAGGTTCCTATGAATACCCGAATCACGAGATGAGATACAGATGTAAAGCGGACGGAACGCCAGAAAGATGGTACTAAAAGAGCCAGGTTCTGTTGGAGCATGGTGAATAAATTATTCTAGGCATAAGATTGCTCCAGGCAACACTGCCGAAGTCTATTTGTTTTCATAACTTCATTTAGAGGACAATTCCCCAAACCCCAATCTTGCATTACCTAAGTTATTTAAACTTGCTCCTAGATATTTTTTTCAGTTCGTTGAAGAAAGGCGAAAGGAATTCATACGCCTGCCCACCAACCCCGATTAAGGGGTCTTACTTTGACCTATAGATGAATCATTAAAGCAGGTGGAACAGAGAATTCTAGATGAACCCAGGCAGCATGCCCTTAGATCATTTGCTCTTCTTCAAATTACAAAAAGAATCTATTGCTTATCCCCTCTCTTAGAAAATCAAGTCAAAAAGGACCGTTAGATGACAAGGTGCTTTTAGATAAATGTAACAATCAATGAAGACCAATATGAACATAGTTAAACCATCTATACGGTTTTGCGTCGTCCAATCCGATAAACAAAGCATCCAACATGACCGTATAATGCAGTATGGGAAACTTTTGGCAATTTGATTAGGTTATGGGTAGATATTACTGTAATTGTGGTGAGCAAAGAAATGAGTACGTGTACGTGTAGGGAGTAAATATTTATCCGTTTCGTCTTCTTTTGATCGATTTGATTTCACGGAGCAGAAGTTTCTTTCATCGATTTTGAGTAGCAGGTGGTGTAGCAGTCGTCATAAGCCTCGGCTACGTTCAGTTGAGCTGCGTGCTCAAAAATGCTCGACTGGACCTCGTTTCGCCAGAGCTTCTGTCCATTATGGCCGACCAATTCCGAAGCTATTTGGCATACGGGATCTGGATGAAGGTGCAGAAGAGAACACAGAGTTTGGCGATTAAGAGAGTAAGCAAAGGGACATGGAAAGAGAAACATACATTACCCAGGCACACACAAATGATAGAGGCATTGCAGAGAACGCGACTGGTGCTACCGAGAAAGATGAATGTAGAAGAAAGTGATAAAGGTAATCGCCAACGTTCTAAATCACTCACACTCGATGAAAGCTAATTTTCACGGACACAGAATATAGCCATGCCAATGGTAATTGAACTGGTTTCCATGCGCTTGTTAGAATTATGAACAGTATTTTCCCCTGTAATCATCAATTCTCAGTCGTTGAAGTAAAACGTTCATTATCCGTTTCATTAATTATATATAAAATTGGCTTGAGTCGTCTGAAACGACCACGGAATACATGGAACCGAACTAAACACAAATTTATTTGCTTTCCATCAGAGCAATCAGTATCTTTACCTTGCATTAGATGGATTTCAGCGAACTTAACATAGAAAATCGTACTTTGATATAGTAAACAAGGTAATTGTTTCCAATAGACAATATCAAGCAGACGTAGCCAAGACGTCGAAGGCTAGATGTGTAATGCCTCGGTCCCGCTAACTATGAACTTACAAACGTCCAAGATCGATTTGTCGGAAGGTAATAATGTCTAAGCCGGTATGGCACGAAAGCGTCTTCCAACTATTGCCCTAGGAAGAGGGAGGGTACTTTGCTGACTCATTTGGCCATCCTTTCAAAGGCCAGCCGCCCAGACACTGGATGTGCGCTGACGAGTTTAGACTCATGATAAGTCAAGTGCGTGCGAAAACAGCTGTAGAAATGAGACACCACCGGCATTTATGAGACGTTTCGTTAAATTTCGCGACAGAATGGGAATCGCATGAGGTGGATGGTCTGCGGGGGGATGCACAACGGCTTAGGCGCAATGACTACGTGGCAAGGAATACCACTGTTTCCATATACCAGAAATTCAGAGAAAGTACTTTGATGTGCCTTAGTACCACGGATACTCTAAAGGCAATAAAGCTTTGGCCTCACTGACGGAATAAACTTATTCATGCTGGCCTTTAGGTGGCAATTATAGCTCATCTTCAGGTCGAACTAAGAAAACAAATTCCAGAAATACAAATTCAGGATATGTACCACGACAAGCGGAATGATACACCTTGTCTTCCACCAGATATCAAGAGATGTTTGAAAGATTATCTACTCCTTTGCAGTGTCAAGTAAAACTCAAAACTGGTGGTCTAAAAAAAACCAAAGCCGTTCAAATACTGAATCCATTCGCTTTAACCAGCAACATAAATCGACTGCTTTTAATTTATACCTGCCGATTCTTCCTAAGTCGACACACTTTTTTCACAAGCGAGCTTTCGAATACCGAGGCAGGCAATTAGATAAGCAAAGCCTTAGAATCTTTATACGTCACTTGCATCACTCTGTAATAGGTCTACCAATTTCATTAGCGCGATGTACTACGAATCTGCAACTGCGCCCTATCACAAATCCTGCTATTGTTCACATCGAGAGTCAGCTGTTGTGGTCGTGAAAACACAATTGCGGACGATGCATCACTGTAACAGTTTTTAGTGGCATTCAGAAAACCGCGATTGTTGAGTAAACCGCCCTTGCTCAACCAACTGAAACCAGATTATTACTATAGGCTTGGCTTTACTGTAAGAAATGATATCAAAGAAAAGTTTTCGTGAGTGGAGAACGGGGATTGTGAGAAAGGAAAAAAGGTTATAAAGGAGCATTGGTGAAATTCTCAGTATATGAGTTGCAGTCGCGTGAGAAAATTAATTTCATCCATACCTAATCATGGGTTTATTTGTAATTGACAAAAACGCCTCCGCAATCGCAGCTTTAGTCATAACAGCGATAATCCAAAAAGGCATTTTTTGAATCAGCTTGTAACATTTAAGCAGAGAACCGTCAGGACCCTTCAAAGTAACGCACTTTCTGCGAATTCCACGAAAAAAGTAAAACTTTAATGGAAGCAAGCGACAACATATAACCTTTACCAAAATCGACGTTTATTTCGGCGGAAAACGCGCTTTCTCACGACATAGGGCAAGTCAATTTACATAACAAATCTAAACCCGGAGTCACAGGCTCCTTAAAATGATACTTTTCGGCGGGTGCATTGCCCCAAAGGTTTTGATCTTCCATGTCGTATCAGCAAGGCGGCGACCGCCACATTTGGGTCTAAGGCTTCGAGAAAATAAGCGATCGATGAGGATACTAAGGGCATTCCTGCTAAATTTTAATACGGACTAACGATGAATTTTGTCTAGCATAGCTGATTAGATACACGAGCTATGCTGTGAAATTGAAGAGCTAATGAAAAGAATAATGGCGCACTTGAGGATTGTCTATCGTGTATGAGACGAAAATGTAAAAAAGCAGGATAATATTCTTGTGACCATTTCCTCACCATCATCGCCTTTCATTGCTGGTGATTTAGTCAAAAGATTTACGAACTTGTTCTAAATAATCACAACGAGCGGTCTAATTCTTTTCCCGTAATTACCGTAATTCCCGTAGACTGACCTTTTTAATTCGAACAGAAGAGGAAACTATTAATATTCGTAGGGTAAAAATATCGCCACAATGCCAAATCGTCTCACTATAAATTGGTAATCCCGAGCTTGAAGCTCGAGTCAGCGTTAGACTCCTTACTCTACCTCTCCCTATGTCCCTCAAGGTGCCGCTCCACTACCTTTTCAGAAGTGCCTTCTGAGTAGTACGAAAGCATGAAAAGTCAAGACGAATGAGTAGGCTGGAAAGAAATAGAAAATAAAACAGGAGTGGAAAGGAGAGAGAAGGTAAGAGAAGAGTAGCACCAGCGCGCGTGAATGAACAGAGCTGCTATGATAGTAAACTAAAAAAATTTTTCTTTGATATTTGGTATGCGCGTGATTCGTTCACAAAAATTGGTAAAGGAGATTGGTACATAGTACATTTTTTTGCAAGTTGGTGCTTTCGAGGATGTTAACTACCAGCTTTCTTACCAGCGCCAAATAGCGCCGTAGTAGTAGTTGGGGATACTGCCACAGACTCCCTTTCAGCCATTCACTATGGAGTGTGCCTTGCGAGGCTTGTAGTAGCCGGACTCAGGTTGGCAGTAGTAGTGGTAGTGGTAGTGGTAATATCGATCACTCCATCACTCGGCCATTTGGTATTGTTTGTTATCCGAAATGAGAAAGACAGAGAGAGAGATAGCTGAGTTGACGGATTGCGATGACACTGGTGTTGCATATGTGGGCTCACTCACAATCGGACTTTGTTTCATGAATACTTGGCGCTTCTTTGAATCTCTCTATTTATCTCACAGAGCATATGGTGTAGCGGGCTGAAGAAAATGATTTAGCAAATTGATGTCACTGCGCATAGATGGTTTGATTGGCTGACGAAGGACATGCAACAATTGCATCGTTCTTTGCATACACTGTAGACTTCTGAGTAACTCTTAGGAAGAGGGAAAAATATTTGCAAGCAAAGTCCATTCTCATTGGTCGACCTAAGGGTTTAAACGCTTTTTCTAGACGATCAAGTCTGTTCATTTTGTTAATGATCTTATTAGACAAGGAAGGCGTTGAGAAAATTCGCTGGGAGCGAAAAAATGGGACCGAATTTCGCCTTCAGTGGTTAAAACCTCTGATACGATGAGAATGTTTTGATTAAATTAATCCGCTGATTTCTAGTTTCCCATCACAACAAAATTTTTCACGTGCCCAAGTGTCGCCGTTAAACGTAATCATACTGTACATAAAAGGACTCGTCGGTATTGTAGATGGAATCCATCAAGTCTGGCAACACTATGTGACCAAGCTCAATAATTGGGGCAAGATGCTCCCACTCAGAGGAACGTCAAGCAATGTTAATTCTATCCGAAATGAGAATTTCTGACTCATTTAACAGCACAGAACAAAGCCATTGATCCTGTTGAAACCGATCTGTTGAAAGAAAGTATTGCGTTTTCTCTTAATCAGCCTTAACGAATCGAACGATGCATTTGTCACACATCTATGCATATAAACAAAAAGATTATACAATAAGAAAGAAAAACCAGGCACACATAATTAAGGAATAGGTGCAAGCATACAATAAGAGAAACTAGCAAAGCCGTGCGTAACAATCGGTACCCTTGTAACTAAATAAACTAAATTTGAGATATTAATTTTTGGATTTGCGAAATTTAAGGCTCTAAAACACGACGAATCTGAGAAATGCGGCAGCCTAGCAGTCTTTGTGATGGGGTGCCGCCTTCAGCAAGCAAATGACCCAAAATCACGATTTGGGATGAGCAAACGTAGCCTTAGATTTAAAACAAAATGCAGCTTTTCCCCACAAAGTCATTCGAGTCTTTTGAGGAAAAAATCAATTAGGAAGATTTAGCCTAAGCGAGAGATTGAATATGTAAGGCAGAACGAGAGCATAACGAAAACACTAAGATAAATCGAAATCACGTCCTAGAATTCGCACTTTTTGAAACGGACCTAAACTGCAGATAAATGCAACGACGTCATTTCGGACACTGAGATAATTTCGTAGAAAGGCCTAGACTCACCCTAAAGGTGGGATATAAAAGTGTATTATACGGGCTTGGTCGGTTATGATCAGTGATCAGTCTACCACCGGTGACATTAGGGGCAGACCGATGGGATTAATCACCCACCAGACGTACAAATACATTATAATGTCAGCAGGAATGCAGCCTGAGTCCACCAAGAGCCTCTTAATCAAGGTATGACGTAATACCTGGATTCACGGTCTTGAATTTGGATTGTGGAACGTGTGTGAATCTAGCAATGAATGGAAACTCCGCCAGACAGTTGAAGAGACTTCTATTAAGGGTATGGAGACTGTTGCGCCCGCGGAAACTCGAATGAAGTCCTGCTCCTCATAAATAGAAAACTATGCTTTAACTCTGGACATAGTGAAAGCTCTAGAACGAATGCTGGGGTCGCCGTCCTAGCCAAAAAGGGCATAGAAGCTGACTTTAACCGTCACAAATCAATTTACCACACTGAAACTCTAAATTAGAGGAGTAAAAGTTGAACTGATTAGACGTTATGCTCCGACTGAGTCCACGGAGGATACAAACCAGTGGCCAAAACCTACAGATTACTTCTCTCTAAATGTGCAAAAATAATAATCCTTGGCGATTTCGATTGCAGATTTCGCTCTGATGCTCGTAACTTTGGGGATGAATTTGTCGATTTACCCACCGATCGAGATGACGCTAGAGAGAACGGACGAAGGCTACTGAGCCTATTCCAAGAGAAAAATTTACATGTGATGAAAGTCTTCTTTTGAAAACCAACTTCTCGAAGACTAGATTGGTATGATCCCATTAGAAAAAGTGCTATTCCTGACTTGTAAGTTCGAGCTTCTAGAAAGGCAGATGCCAATTCCGATCACTGACTACATACAATTATCACGAATCGCACATTAGGAAAGGGAAAACAGACAAAAGTAAAAGTGGCAACCGCTTAAAGGCCTCGGGAACACCTCAAAAGGCAGCTACCTCAGGATTCGCTGACAAATGAATGTGAGGAAAAAGGCTGCTACCAAAACTGCGGGCAACAAGCAGAGCGAAAGAAAAATGGATGGTATATAGACATACGTGATAAGGGAGACAGAGATCTCCTGCTGCGAAAGCAGATGAGAACAAATCGGGAGTCAAACCCATCTCTAGAAACGCTCTTGAAGTACAGACAGCAAGGAAATAGGGTGAACAATCTGATCCGAAAATGGAGAAATTATCAAGAAGAAAAAATAACCTGCTTTCCAGTATACCTCGCAGAGAGATAGCCTCGAACAACTAGGCAACGTATATGTATCTATTCTGCGCCAACGTCTGAGGCACCACCTTGCCGAAATACATTCAAAAAGCCAAATTTTGATCCTACGAAAGATCCAGTGAAGCGGCTGCACTTGGAATAAGAACCATTATACAGAAGGCGGTACACCGGAAGGGAAAAATAGTACCAGTGTTTGTTGACCTTAAAAAGGCCTTTGACTCGCTGTCTAAAGCTGCAATGATTAGTTTATTGATGGATCTGGCCGGCTCTTGCCAAATGGTCTATTCGATGAAGTCCTATCCAACCTTATCTTCCAACTCATATTGGATGAAACCTCCTCCTCACTCAATGACACTGTGGTTCAGATGATTAATCACTCGGGTAAAAAATGGCTGCTAAATCATCTGGAATATGCAGATGATCTATTTCTCGTTGTGCCAAGTAATAAAACATCAGACCATAACGCTGCATGAATACGGAATGTAAATTGCAGCGGACAAAACCCTCTAGCTTCAAGTTGATACCGGCGAGGATCAAACGCCCCATCATAGCAGCAGGAATGTCAATCCGACATGCCTCAAACTTCGAACGCCTTGGCTCTATAACCCAAAATATCGGTGAGTCAGGCGGAGCAGTGAAAGCAAATTTAGTCAGAGCAAACAGACAACTAACACGACTACGACCAGTCCTCCGCTCAAGAAGTCTAAATAATACCTTAAAAGCTTCTCTTGTAGGTATTTTTGCCGATCTTGTGGTCACTTAGGGATTATCTACTACTATTGTTTCGAGAGTAAAAGATAACAATCGACCACAAACAATACAGAATACGGCTCGACGCATGATTCTTGGAATGTGCTCGCGAAGGAGCTACTGATGCGTAATATAGCTAGATTTATACGGGCAAAGAGAACGAACCTATGGAAGAGTTGGAAAATGGACAAAGACACCCTGATACTCGCCATATCTGGCAGTTACTTCGAAAATGGTGAAATTAAGACAGCCTCACATACAAGGAATCGGAGGCTTCAAATAATCAAGGATGCGAAAGAAATGTGGCAAGAGCACTCCGATTCATGGCTACTTGATCCAAAAGAAAGCCTTAAAAGTCGAGATGATAATTATGCACCCAGATTAATAGGCGAAAGGCAATGTGATATTGTTTGTACTAACGCAAACTGCCACAGAAGTTTCGCCACAGCAAAGGAGATGCGAAGACACGTAAGACAAGATCGTAGAGAAGAAGGAGACAAAACTGAAGAAATACTGGGGCGTAGGCCCTGCTAAAGACTGCCTTAAAAGATAAACGGTTCCAGGGTGGCTAGAGAGACGTTTAGAGATTGTCACCCTGCAGTTGTAATCACAGAAATTGAAAAGCCAATACAAAAGTTGAAACGACCAAACGACGCAGTAGAGGAAGTAGAACTGAACACGAAGAAGGAAAAGGATACGACATCCAGCAGGATGAACCTCACAGCTGCGGACAATGCTTACCCAGAAGTAAAGGAATCATGAATCACTGTTAGGCTAAGCACACACAGTCGCCTATTAGAAAGGAATAACTGGATATGAACAAACAGACGAGGAAAACAAAGGCCCATCGACCTAAACGACACTAAAATGTCGTGTCGAGGACGGACGAGGTGCCGCAAATAAGTGCAACTGCAGAATGAACTGTTGCTGCACGACGGAAGCATGCTGAAGAAGGTCTTGGGAGGCTTAAACTGTTGCACGAGCTCTTTGTATTTCTGTTGTACCCTCAATAAGTCCTTGGGCCTTGTCCAATGGGTGGGGATGAATAAAAAAGGTTTCATTGGCTACTCGTCGATCACTAGTTGTTAACTAGTTGGTATTGTTGGTAGTGCTCGGTTGCGAACAAATGTACAGGGCTTGAAGAACCCGCCTTCATGCGAACTCCTGTCCATTAAACATACCCAACCAACAGACCACTAACGAGGTGCCCCTCATCCCAGTGCATGAATGTCACTGATCTCAAATCAGCGATTGAGGATGACATGAGCATGGCGTGAATGTGGAGATATCAGCAATTCATCGATGACAACTTCGAAGCAATTACTATAGGGCTAGATGACGAGCATTGTGATGCAGATTTTGGGCAGTTTGAAGAACCACTCTATGATGGAGCACTAGGAATCAGGATAGTGAAGGTATTAACAAACAGCTGAAAATAACTTGCTACTTCATTCGATTCACTTGGGGTCCCTTGATAGTGTCCAAGCTCTGTGATGCATTGACATGCAATATCAGCACGGAAATCCTACTAAGGAGGCACTTAGCGCCTGAAAATACATCTCCTTGTGTGCTTGCAGCGCTTCCTCTTTTTAGCCATGCCCAGCCATGTCTAAGAAGACTAAACAATACCCTAAAAGCGACTCTGGTCGGTATTTTTACCGATCTTGCGGTAACTTAATGATTATCTACTACTATCGGCTTGAGAGTAAGCGATAAGAATCGACCACAAACAATACAGAATACGGCTCGACGCATAATTCTCGGATTGTGCTCGAGAAGGAGCTGCCAATGCGTAATATAGCAAGATTTATACAGGCAGAGAGGATGAACCTATGGAAGCGTTTGGAAATGGACAAAGGTAGCCTGACATTCACCATACTTGAGAGTAACTTTGAAAATGGTGAAACTAAGACAGCCTCACATACAAGGAATCGGAGGCTTCAAATAATCAAAGATGCGATATAAATGTGGCAAGAGCACTCCGATTCATGGCTACTTGATCCAAAGGAATGCCTTAAAGGTCGAGATGCTAACTATCCACCCAGATTAATAGGCGAAAGGCAACGTGATATTGTCTGTGTCAACGCAAAATGCCACAAATGCTTCGCCACAACGTAAGACAAGATCATGGAGAAGGACACAAAACTGAAGAGATGCTGGACTATAGGCTGAAGTGCTCTGTTAAAAACTGGCTTGAAAGACACAAAACTCAAGGGTGGCTATGGAGACATATTTAGGATTGTCGGCCCTGGGTCGCAATCGCAGAAAGTGATAAGACAACAGAACAGAGGAAAGGACTAAAAAGATGCAGTAAAGACAATGGGGGGACTGAACACGATGGAGGAAAAAGACAGAATGGAAGGCACGAAAAACGACTACGAAGAAAATATCCAGCAGGATTATCTACACAGCTGCCCCTATCGCGGCTGCGAAAAACCCTTACCCAGTAGGAAAGGAATCATGAATCACTGTTACGTGAAGCACAAACGGTCACCTATCAGAAAAGAATGCCTTGATAAGGACAAACAGACGAGGACAACAAAGGCCCATCGGCCACAAGTGACACTAAATTGTCGTGTCGAGGACAGACGAAGTGCCGCAAAGAAGTGCAACTGAAGAATTAACTGTTACTGTACGACGAAACCATGCCGAGGAAAGACCAGGGAACCGGAGACACCAATTTAACCATTATATTGCTATGTGCATTAACTGTTATATGTTTAACTGTTGCACAAGCTCGTTGTATTTCTGCTGTACATCAAAGAGTCATAGGGACTTGCCCAATGGTTGGGGATGAATAAAAAAATAATACGAGCCTGGAAGATTATGAAAAAGGCCACTCAAACACATCGCCGCACGAATATATTTTCCAATGCAGGCACATGATTACTGACTGATCGATTTTCTGTTCCCACGTTGACTGGTTTTCACCATCAATCAGATTATCTCTTTTTTGGCTCTAGTTAAGATTTAAACCTCAATTGTAGTAAAGGCACTATTCTTCTTTATATTCACCCTTTTGCATGGACGGCCATCAAAAGAACCGTGATTGCCTCTTGTGATAGGAGCGCTGTGCTCTCTTCATTCGGACTCAAGGTCTTTATTGCATGCAGGACAAAATGAAATAAGTATCCCTATGTTGCAGGATAGGGGCACTTTGTTGACAGGCTCCTTTACCTTCCTATTCAATCTTAAAAAAATGAGAATATCCATAAATGCCATCGATTATTCAGCTGCAAATACAGTGATACCATGTAAGCTTTGGCTTTAGTGCAAAACAGAATCCCAGACCAAACAGAAATGGATCTAATTTAACGTATTTTGCAAATTACAATATCCAAATGATCGGATGATATCTGTTTCTTATAACACTGCCTGTAATGGGGTAAATGAAAATTTTACTTTCTGCGTCTTGAGTCCCTTCACTACTGACTACCGCCTTCTAACATCACGAGAGAACGCCTAGCCCACGGGCTTCAATAAATTGGACCAGGTGACATTCGACATATTGACTATCTTGTATAACTGAACAGGGAGCACAAAAGCCAGAAAATGAATGCTCTTTGTATCTTGAAAGTGTATTTCAACAAGATTACTTCGGGGATTAGGAACAGCAGTCGTAGAATGGGCATTTTTGGTTAGACGTAAGGGAATTATCAAATACTAATAACCTAGCTGCAAGTGACAAAGAAACGATGGCAACTTGATATAATTATAGGCTGCTTGAAAGTTATAGAATATTTAAGTCCCAGACATTTAATTCTGAATTGGGATCGTTCCAATGTTTACTACATTACTTAAGTTCATAAAAGTTGCTTATTAATCCAACTTTATCAAGGCGAGGTGCATTCAAGTTAGATCATTTAGTTGAAATATTCAGGATGAAACTTGCAAAGCGATCATATTGGCTGCTTTGCGCCTGCTACAACTGAGTTGAGCGATTTGAATAATCAATGAGGGTAACAAGCATGGGTTGCCCATTCACGATGACGATTGGAACGAGTTAATAGTTTTACCATTTCGACGTACCAGACCTCCATGAACGAAAATAAAAACAATAATTGGAAACTTAATTATAAGCCTAAGTCCGGTAAAGAGGCAGAATGATCTGGACATGAGAGGTGATTTAGGTGATAGAGCAGGATGTTTCTGGATGGAGGGTCCAGAAACCATATTCTTCTAAGTGATGCCATACATAAGTCACGTTCGATAATTTAGAAGTGGTTTGGCACGACCCAAACTGCGAGCTGAAACCAATATATACTGAAGAAGCGATCACTGAAAGACACACTGAACACTATTTAATTTGTAAACAGAGAAGCAAACTAATTTAACATTTACAAAACTTAGGATTGGCTAGACCGTTATAAAGGACTACCATAGAAATAGAAGCTAACTGCAACGGATAAGAAAAAAAATCGCAGCGTAAAATTTAATTCGAAAGAGCCTGTAGCAGACTGCGAAATCACATTTTCTCTGATATAATACCTGTTTCATCCACGGAAATCGCATTACTATCCCCCATCAATAAAAATTAACCTTCCATAAGACATAATCATTCCAGTACAGGTTATGAAACCCTAACCAAATTACGGGATTGCAAAGCATTTAGTAGACTTTTTGACAGAATGTTCGCGAACCATAGGTGTCACCTCTGAACAAATTGTATCATCTCTAGTCTGTCTAGATCTAAAGAAAAGACCATTGGTCAACTCTGAAAGGGCTGACAATTTCCTCTGCAAGTGATTTTCAGTCTTACTTTCTTCTGAGGTAGGGTAAATATGTACAACACGCACTATGGTGCATCGTGTGTGCCGGCAAATGTGTGTCTATGACACTGAAGCAGGCACCCAATCAGCATGCGACCATGAGCCTACGCACTTCATGGTTCAGTATCGAACACTCTTGCGAACAGAATCCTCCTCCCATGGGAGACTAATCCAACCAAACTAAGCCTAAATTTCGCAAATCAAAAATGAGTTCTTCCCTATGGGATGTAGGTTGCACCTTATAGCATTGAATCACTGGTTTACAGACTTTCGATAACACCCTATGCCAGTTCAGCTACGTTTATTATCCCACTGGAAACCATCGACTTTTGACGGCGATATTATTGGCTAATTAGGCAACTTAGACGAATCACAAGCTAGCAGAAATAAACTACGACCCATAATTTTCCAGCGATTTCTAGTACAGCTAAACTGTTACTAACACAAAGCTTCCCATCTCTATTATGGGACTTCTCAGAGAGGATCATGAAAATGGATTTCTTACCTCAACATTTTGCAATTCCTGCTTAAAATGCTAAAGTTTTTCTAGCATATCACGGTCGCTATGCAAAAGCATATGTAACGATTGTTCGTTGATTTAAGCGATTTTACTTGTGAATATACAAACCCCAAGTTTGCCTGTCTCTTCAGGAACAACTCCCTAACCAGGGTGATCGGCAGACTGCGAATGCGACATCGGATCATTTCTGCGAACAATGATGGCACTTTACGCCAGTTACTTCTGTAAAGGATATCCTCTAGCCAGCGAATTGAAACCTAGAACATTAGGTTATACTCCTGCGTGTTAATAAATCTGATACTTAATGAAATATCAAATCCATAAGTTCGAATAGTTTGTAAATACGGAAAAGACGAACAAATAACACAAAAAGACGGATATATAACTGAAACCTTTCCTTAAAATATTTGATTCAATCGGCGCTTAAACGGTTGCCATGGCTTAACATTTGGCTCGCATCTGAAGGTGGAAGAAAGCTATCTTGACGGTAATTCTGATGGAACCTATTAAGCGTCAGGATTTAAAATCGCGGACTTCAACTATATAATATTCCCATAAAATTACGCCAGACCTGCACAGTTGATAACGAGACACCGTGGTATTCATATACTCATAGGCCAAAATTAATTTTATCACTAAACATACAAAGAACACGACTTTAGTTCCCATATGAGTAAATGAATCAGTAAGGTATTCGGCAGTAGCCTCGAGGAGCCAAGTCATTCAAGCGGCACGTAGATAAAAAGTGGATCAAAAACGGACTCGCATTATTTGAAATAATGAAGCCAATAGAAAAAAATACCAAATTTAAGGAACCTAAAGGAATGAACACAAACGAGAGCCGAATTGGACACTTGATGATATTTCCTTTTAGGAGAACGAGGCCAGACGACTATCAAACTAAATTCACTAATATTTAGAAGATGTATTCCTGAAAAGTGTTTTATTGTATCGCTGCACTGGAGCGCTATCAATAAGGTGATGTTGGATAAGACACACAAGGCAAGACCCACCACTTTCCGCGGTAAATCACAACCTAGAAGGTCATATTATTTCAAATAAACGATTGCCTACGGAGATTCAGTAAAATAAATACTCGAGGAAAATATTTCAAAAGTAATTTGATGTCTTTTTGTGGTTGAGAAAAACTAAGCCCACCATGGCAACCCTTAGGAGCACCGATTGAACAAGAATCATTGGCTCTCTATTCATTATAAGACATTAAATTTAGCACGAGTTTAGAGGGTTTAACATACCGCTGTTACGCCGGCATCTAGGAAGAAACTGTGCCCACGAATATGCAAACGAGGGCGCACAGATGAGTTTACAAGAGGCACGTTAGACTTACTCGAAAAACGCAGTCGTTTATCAGAAAGGTCTCCGTCAAGAGCGCCCACAGTAGCAAGACTATCTCTTGACCGCTTACATGATAACATATTACTGTAGGTGTTGAGTGTAACGCGGCAGTTTTGAGGGATCTGATTTTCTTGCTTCATAATACGATTTGCTTCGTTCATCTGAGAGGAAAATGTAAAGTGACCATTGATGGCCGCAACTTCTGAGGCAGTGCGCTTGTAGAAATTACGGGTACTAGAGAGAATTGTCAGGTTAGCAATGCGAAGAGCCTACTCAGTGCAAGCACCAGCTTCTAGGAGGATTTTCATGCAACCGATGTGACCGTGCCTTGCCGCTTTATGTAGGGGCGTGTCTCCAAACGAGTCCTGTGAATTGACCCTTGCTCCGTTTCTGATGAGAATAATGATACAATTTTCGTAACCCATTTCGGCAGCTACGTGCAATGGCGTAAGAAGTGATCGTTGTGCAGCAATATCGACAGCCCCGGTGCGGGTCAAAACTGCGAGACATTCGAGCTGAAAAGACGCAGAATTAATGAAAATTTTTAGCGCACTTGATTTGATGAAGCTGCCCAATGAGCAGGAGTCCAGTAATTCAGTGAGTCGACATCGAGCGGACTGAAGCTGGTTCGGATGAGACATTGTTCCAGTCCAATGGCATCACCTATATGACTGAGGTAATGTAGGGGAAATTGGCAAAGGATTTCATTCTGATATTGTGAAGCCTAAAAGAATGAAATCGATGCAAAATACAAGCGAAAATATGCGTTTAAACACACACAAGACTCATACTGATTTAAAATAATCTAGTTTAAATAATCTAAACAAATAGGCTTTATGGCTGAACATTGAAAAAACGATAAATCTAAGCTTCGGAACGCACCATCACACAAGCAACCTGGGCACGGCCTTCAACATTAATGTTAGTCTTCAAGGCCATTTAAAAACTACTCGACATTGAATTGGTATAATAAAAGTTAAACTATTTATCACGAACTAACACGACTTCAAAAAGTAAATTAATATGCAGATTGTACTTAATATTGGTATTTTACATTTATTTATTATTTCATGTAGTTGATACCCAATACTTACAACTGAATTATATATTTACTGGCATCTTAAATCCTCTTTTTAATGCTTCATTACGTTGTAAAATAGTCTCATAAATTAAGCTCTTGCTCAAATGAGCCTGAATTAAAAGTGTGGCGATCGCCATCCGAACTTTATTGCGAAACATTTGCCACTTTAGGTCATTTAATTCAGTCACCAGAGTATCGACGAATATCATTTTAAAGTTCGATAGCACAATCTGAGATGTCCGGGTGTTTTCTCACTATTGTAATTTGCTTTTTTGTGCAATTTTGAACCATCTGATGTATTTAGTCCCCTCTGTGTACACCTCTGGTCTTACTCCATGGAGTTGTCACACTAATCTAACCACCATTGTTTAGCTCATTCGAAATTTACATTTTATGCTCCGAAAGGTGACAAAACCAGATAAACTAGGATAAGCTGCTGTTTTGCAGGTAATCCAGCCAAATACTGAATTTGTTCTGCAGTCTTCAATTAAAAATGCCGAAATGAATCAGTTTAGAGTAAAACATGTTTTCCGATATTTATTTATTCCATTTAACTCTGTCCTTTATATTATGTAATTTTATTCCCGCTATCTGTATCCGAAATTCTACATTATAGGTCGGCTACCAACGAATTTGCAAATGAAAAGGAAAGCTCTCAATTCATTGCTTCAAAGTAACCCGAACAACTCGGACCTCAAACTTTTTATTTCAAACAATAAATTTAAGTGACCGCATCTAACAATTAAGGACTTGACTGTAAACGAACAATGCAGAAATCATTGGCTTCATCCGGCATAAATCGTCATCATTACTTTATCAGCCTGAAGGTCTGTATCTAGAATTTAAGATCAGTCATAATTGGCAGATACATGCTCGTTTTCTTCGTTGACTAGCTAGTGAGAAGAAAGCATCCCAGCTTCAGATAGTTAAACAAAAATGAGTTCAGAGTAGACTAGCACGAAGTAGCTTGTAGCTATCTGAGCTGGGATAGAGGAAGCTAAGCGCTATAGAACAAACCGCTTAAGGTTAAAAAGATAGTTACGTGTCGAACTTATAAACCAAGTAAGCTCTGATAGCGAGACTATTCTCATTGAGATTTTGAGAGCTAACTCTTGGCTGTTAATCACGAGTGTAGCCGCTAAAAATTTTAATGAAGATTTACGAGGTCATAAGGTACTTTTATGGGCACCTATCGCTAATTGTTTCGATCAGCACCGGCCAAGGATTATTTAAGGATATCCGAATCGTATACTGCACCCCTTTAACAATAAAAACAGAATCAGTTGTGATCGTACAATAAATTTGTTTTTCTTCCACCGACATCCTGTATACTATATTCCAAGGTGGAACTCAACACCTTTTAAAATAAATGGATAAATCCTTTTTTTTTATTTATAGCAGCGAATAGATCGCACAAGTAAATTCAGTATTAATAGGCTTACTCATGATATGTTAACTTGACAGCGTCATCGGACTAGTTCATAATAAATATATTTAACAACTAAGAGGAAGAAACAATAGTCCCTGAGTCAAGACTTCAGCGGTGCATTGACATGACGCTGGATTTTTTCATCATTTATGAGTGAATGTAGGGTTCCGCAATAGCCGCCATCCTGGACATAAATTCATGCTTTTCCTCCTCGGTGCTGTGAGTGTGAGCGAGCGCCAGGTGTGTTGCAACCGGACAACGATCTAAAATAGACATACGATGCGTTCAGAAATCTGAATTTTCTCAAGGATGGTAAATGAAGGATGTGTTAATCTTAATCCCATACCCAAAAAGAAGGACCCACTCTTGAACTCCTTAATACGCGGTGTCATTGCAAGCCATATCGCAGTATCCGCACCTTGTTCTGCTGTCCTCAGTTTTCCTTTCATTTTCTCATAAAAAGTTGGCATCGACAACGCTACAGCCTAAAAAGAAAGGCGGTTTTTTTGTCGTTTAGCACCAAGTACATAAAGGTGATCAGGCCCAGTTTATAGTCTTCTTACAGGCGTATCAGCCCATCCAGGATGCATGGTGGCGAAGAAGACCTCAGAACACTCTTTGGCCCACATTTCCATCATTACGACTTGTTGACGCTTGTTCTGTGCATAAACTGACGTGCCATCAAAGTTCTCATTGGCAATAGGGTCTTTACGAAGTTCAGGGTCATAGGCATTGAGCTTTTGGGTCAGCATACCTCCTGAACTGACTGTAATCACTCGAGGCTACGTAAAACAGCAACGTTTGTGACTTTAACGTAGAGAGCATTTGAAGATAGTAAATATTTAAGCCGTAACACCAATCGTTAATTAGCAAACAAGAAAAGTTCTCACATGCGCTCCTATAATCAAAGTCCCTCAACTCGCCTTAGGGACCATCAAGCTACTGCACGAAAAAGCCAAGCTGGGAACTTTCTTTTATAAAATGGAAGAATTAATTCAAGGTCCGCTATTCTCATACCGCGTAATGAGTTGAACGGATCCAAGCCGACACAAGAGTTTTTAAATAATGGAGGGTAATGTTGAAACGAGCAACAAACACATGCCCAAGAACTGACTTAAATTAACCGAATCTAAAGTCTATGGAAAAGAGACCCAAATGATGAGCGGTCAGTTGTGATCTTAAAGGTGAGCACATGAAACTGTTTCATGAGACAGGTGAAAAAGTACTTCAAAACCTAAGATTCTAAGGTTCTAATTAAAAAGACTCCCAATCTCCGTCTCCTGCTGTGGTTGCAGTGATCAGGAGACCGATGTTTGGCGAGGGTTCTCGAAGTTGGAGTAGGATCGTATTTTCCTCCCATAATTACAAGTGGGTCATAATTACTCAGAAAACCTTTGCAAGTAGCGCCTTGGCGTCTTGATTAAAGAAAGAAACTGTTTGACTGATTGCTAAGTAGGGTTTAAAGAAAACTTCTGTCAGAGCCAGGTTGCAATGAGAACTAACGGGAACAGCAAAATCCATCCAAAAGAAATAGAAAAACAGGGAAAACAAAGATGCTTAGAACTTGCATCATATTCGACTTAAATATCTTTCCAACTGCTTCTATGTTTCCAATCAGACAGGTGAGCTTGCCTTAATCTTCGTTGATCTTAAGAAAGCTTTCGAGTATTTATTTGTCAGGGACTGTGATCTCCAGATATCTGAAAGAGTTGATATTCCGAAAACTTACACAAATCATGTAGGGTTCGAAAGAAGGTCAAATTCTCGTTGACACTTAATGCTGAGGATGGTGAAGAGTGAGAAATGATAACCTATATGACTGCCGTTTCAATTTTCTATGTCGAAGAGCTAATTCAGCAATTTGAATATGGTACACAGATACAAGAGGAAAGTGGCTTTGACAAAAACTGTTCAGATAATGACGAAGGGCGATGATATGTTGAAAAGTTCCTTCTTTTGCTCACCTTGGATCTCCTGAAGAGTACCGCTTACGAAGAGGTTACTCTAACCAATTAAAGGACTAGGAGGCAAATAATTACTTTAAGACCAGTTCTACGGCGCTCTACACCACCATTAAAACTTGCACTGATATTAGGTTAGTCATAAATGACAGACCTCGAGTATTTCATAAAACTGTCACGATTGTTATGCATTTCAAGATCACCTGTGCTAGAAAAGAACTTCACAAAAAGTGCAAACTAAACAGAGCTTTTTAGCCCGACCTTGAAACATACATCTGCGGAAGATCTTAGAGAAGGCAGAAACATTTTGGTAATGAGATATGTGGCCAATGTGTTGGTGGCAAAATTAATCTCCATGCCTTCTGAATTAAGGGTACGTGAATTCACCATACAGCCCGCATTGTTTATCTACAAAAAAAAACAACAAAAAGGATAAGCGGACCCAGCCTCTAACTAGGACTTCCAGTCATTACAAATGCAAATTTGTTAATAATTACTCAGAGGGTATTTTTAGAGAACTTTAAAGGGATTTAATTATGTAATAACTGAAATCTTTGTTGAGATTACGCCAGATTACGCCTGTCATTACATCGGAAGCAGATGCTAACTTGATCACGAGTGCCGTTAATCGAACTGGATGCGTATAGACTAATGGAGTCAGCAAAATAAGTCAACCACGAGTTTATCAGACCAGCCAGCATGAATCTCATGCCTCAGCAGTATGATACCGTCCAAGTGCGAAGGTACCGATATAGAATGCGGATGGAAACATGCAATTGCAGATCATCCAATCTGGAACCAAAAACGACCGAAGATTGAACACGAGGGACGATATTTGTTCACGGAATCGTGCACAAATACCCTATTATTTTAATAACAAAAGGAAAGCCTTAGAACCACCCAGAACTAATCTGATTTCATGCGCATCTTGCCTTCTACCTTTCAAAGCTTAGTCCAATACATATCCCTTACCGACAGTGGAATATTTAAATCTAAGAAGGGACAAAAAGAAACGCTACCAATTTTTTAGAGCCTTCACTCGTGGACTAAAAGTTCTGAAAAACCCCAGAAAAGAGTGAGGCGGGCATCGAAGCAATTGAAGAATAATGACGGATCAGGAATATTCATGAGATGAAAGCAGGCCAACACCGACATTCTCCCCGGGGCTCAACTTCATCTTAATCACTTATAGGCCACATGGGTTTGCACTATCGCCAACTATTTCCTCAAATCCAGATATGTAGGTAGGAAACCAAAGTTGAAACAAGCAGTTGCTTAAAAAGTCAGTCTCATATATTTAATAGGCAGGAGTTCAATAATTGGGTCCTCTACGACCTCCAAGGTTAGAGTGGGGTTCAGCTCCTGGGCCTTAAGATGATTTAGAAAGCGTGCTAAAACACTTGGCTTTTCTTGGTACCTCCATAACAATGTATGCGAGCTACATGATTTCCGACAATTAAAGGCTTTTGTCAAGTGGTTATTTAATCCGATCAGTTAGTTACCAAATCAACCATATGTGTAACTTTGACGTTAGCAATCGTATTTAGAGGCGACACATACCCTGGAAATTGTGACAGTGGAATACATTTTTAGTCAGATTAGTCCGCAACGCTTTAAGAATGAAGAGAAATTCACTCACCAGAATGTTCAGTGATCTGTTTTTTTTGCAAAAATCTGTGCAGAAAGTTGCAACTTGCCTTGGCTCCGACACATCCACAATGTGCACGTAAACGCACTAAAACCAGTAATGACTAATGCTTTAAAAAGTGCTTTCAAATTAATTACTAACTGCCGCGAATTTATGACTATGGAAGCCATTAATTCTAAACTATTTTAGATTCAGTTGAGTTTAATATTTCATTTTCATTCTATCTTTTAAGCTCGCTTTCTGTAGGCTTTTAGCGTCGGTGTTTGCAAAATATTTTTAATACCAACTTCAAATTCGATATAGTCTAGGATGCACCTCTCGGCAAGCCTATATAGTTCAGAATGGCTATATTAGCATCTCAATGGTCACATTTAGAACAAAAAATAGCACTATAAAACACAGCCAAAAAACCGCGGCACAAATTTAACTATAATATTCGGCTCGGACAAATGCCCCATCCCACACGCAAGGCTTCCCACACAATCTCTCGCCTAATTATTGATAGACTTGTTAATGTTCGGGCCTCGGTTGGCTTATGCGGCTAATAAGTTTGATGGATCTTCGGTCTCGAGTTGGAATTGAGCGCTCAGACTGAGGAAAGTTCCGTGCTCTCAACATTTCGCGTTGCAGCGGTCAGGAAGCACGTGCTTCTCCCATAGCATTTGGTAGGATTTTTTAACGCTACCAAATAAAGTAAATTTATGCGGAAAAATTTTAACTCCTAAGATGTAAGTCTTGGAAAATAAATCCGAAACATCAATACACCGACCGAATCCTTGACAACCTCCAAGATGCTCTTCTTCGCCTCCTCAGCGCGTTGAGAATTTCGACAGAGCATATGAACTTCGGCTCCAGAACGAGCCAATGCAAGAGCACAGCAATAGCCGATTCCTGAGTTAGCTCCGGTCACTATGGCCACACGACCATCTAGACGTACACCATCCAAATCGCCAGGCAAGAAATTTTTAGATGCCCTCTCGAAGCCCGATCTTGATAATGAAAGAACACAGAAGAGATACTAATCAAAGTATCGGACGAATTAGAAACTGTGATAATTAAGAATTTCTTGCATATGACATTTCTACGGCTTTTCAGAGCTACCCAAGTAGGTATATTTCCAAAGGGCTATAAAACCGAAACTGTATTTAAGCAGCCCCTTCAAACAGTCCCAAAAGTACACTAACGGCGCTGATCTTCTGAGGACGTGTCCTTATACTTCAAAGAAAAAATAAACCAAAGTGAAACTAACTTTGTAAATTCCCAGCTTCCCTTGAGGAAAAACGCAACGTTCCGGTAGAAAGACATGCCGCTGAAAGAGGCCAAGAAACGCGCCTATAGGCTGGATTAGAGGCTATGATAACTAATAATTGCATGCAGATGAAAGGAAAAAAATATTGAAAACTTACGCTTACAACTACGGCAAAGATCATGCGAATTATTTTGGGCATTACACATATTCCAACACCGACTATGAAAAAATAAGACGAGTAAAATGAGGGAATACCATTTAAACATTGCATTTATATAAAAAATACAGGTTTGCAACTACAAGTGTTTAATAGGAGGGTTGGGCGAGGTGAGACCTGGATGGTTTTAGGACCAAAGACTCGTAAGCATTTTGCGAAATTTGGCGAAGGAGTAGACGGCGGAACGAGAGAGGCCAGCAGAAAAGAGGCCAAGAAGAGTTTGGCGATAACTAGCCCAACGAACAATAGATGCTGACACTTCAAGAAGACGTTTACGTCTCTCTTCATGACTCATTTCAGATAACTTGAACCTTGAAGATCCGGATTGTTCCCGCGCGGCAAGTTGACAGAAGTGAGACGGCAGGCATTCAAGAAGCTCCTTGACGATAGACTCCTTATTTCGAGAAAAAACATGTAGGTCCGACTTCAAGTCATTTGGCACCTCGAGAGTGAAAAGAGAAGAAAACGGCTCAGAGGCGAAAATTGGCAGGTAGAGTTCACGAAACTTTTTTCTACGCGGTTCACCAGTGATTAGGCGTTCAATTTTTTTTCTGTCTTCACCGAAATAAAGCCGCCAATCACCACAATAGGAAATCGATGCAAGAGATTGGTATAAGGAGCTCTCTGACAGCAGAGGGAAATCAAACTGGAGTAGTGAAAAAGCCAGGGCTGATCGTAGATTAGAATTAAGTGAAGAATCCAATTTTAGAGAAGATTTATATTGTGGTACGAAAATAACCGGTTTGTGGAGACGACCAGCAACATATAAATCACACCAAGTATTAAGGTCAGTAAGAAGCTGGTCGATACCGACAACTCCATATTTTATAATCTGAGAAGGGAAGATTTTGGAGGGATCATGCCAAGTGATGAGAGGATTATAGTAGACAGCGGGATGGGGCCATTTACAAACAGCGCTTTTGAGAAGAAAACCCGAGTTAAGGGCAGCAAGGCCGCTATAGTGTGATGGATTTAGACTTAAATTTTCGGTATGCCATTTGAGAGGATCATCCACGACTAGAATGATGTCTAACTGGGAATTCGAGGTAGTGCGGCCATGTTGAGGGATAGCAACGGAGCCATAGCCGAAAGCTGAAACTAGGCCACATTTTTGGGGAAATAAGCTGCGGACGATGCATTGAAGAAGCTTCGCTGTCATTATTTCTTAGTTTGGGAGCGAAAAGATATGGTGGTGACACCCGCGATTCGACCCTCCGTAAGGTCTTCAAGACGTCTTTGCCCTTGTCTGAGAAGAGTTTCGATCCTCACGAAATGGGTCTTTTTGAGCGTACGCGCGTTCTTACGAAACTCTTCCCTAACTACTTGTCTGATTTGCGGTTTAACAGATTCGCTTATTTTCGCTGAGCTTCCAGGGCGAAGAGCTATCATATAATCCTTATATAATCTTAAAACTTGTCTCTGCAAATGGCTGTAAGAACGAGACATAGCTGAAATAATCAAAGAATATAGTAAAAATAAGATACATAATTGAATCAGTGAAAGCTAAACAAAAAAGATAATTTCTAGGAAAATAGTAATTTTCAGCTTGTAACCACATTGAAGGCACTTATGGTAAAATTTTAAACCCATCTCAAAGTAAGAAAAGCGCCAAAACGTAATCGCTACAGGAGCGCAGGGACCACACTAGACACTCACAAATTAAGCGCAATTAGTGAAATTAGGATAAAGTCAAGGTCTTTTGAGATTAACAAGAAAGTTATTTTTCAATGAAGTAATCACGACTACATTTATTCCAGACAAAACTTAAGGCATATCGGTAAGGCATTAATATTACCAGTTGGGTAGTTGGGTGAATGAGGTATTTCTGTAAAGGATATTTGGTTTTATCTAAATTATGGGTTTTAGAATTGTGATCGATGATAAAACTCCGCAGCAGAATAAATAAAACCGGGATACTCTGTTTGTCTTAAGATTTACGGAAATGTTCGTTAGTGAGTGAGGAGTATTATTTGGTTTTCATATGATAGATGGATCACTAATTAGTGAAATAAATATAATTCCAATCTTAAGCAACCTTTTGTTTTGCATTACGTCGTCAATAATCAGTTAGTTTACGCTCATTTTAAATTCACTTTATTTGCATTAAGTTCCCCCTCAATTAGACTGTTAAGAAATCAGTTTATAATGTGTTATTGAAATTTTAGCATTTGAGGACTGTTCACTATATGAAAATGCGACCGATCTGAAAGGATTAATATGGTTTTAAAATCCTTAATCAAACTATTAATCTAGTTGCCCTTAAAAAAATCCTCCAATGGCCAAATATTACCGGATGACCTTCGATCGGTCCATGAGATTCATGCTATTTGTTATGCGAATATTTACTTGAAACTTATGAAATTTCGTCACATTATGCCCTGTATTTAGTAAATTCTACGTAAAAGTTTTCAATTGAAGAATCACCCGAATGGCTGCACAAAGCAATTGATTTAAGGAGTTCATTCAAACGGGGGAACGAAATGCATGATGAATTTCAAAGAGTGCCTTGTCTTACTGACGGTCAAAGTGACGGATTAGATTGGACAAGTTCTAGTCCAAAGGAGGGTCGGCAGAATATTTTCTGATGAAAATAGTCAAAGACAAAATTACAGCTAAACGCTATCAAAACAAACACACAGTGGGAGAAAGGGCAGGCTGAAGAAATCAGAGTTAAAAAGAATAATAGAAGACATTGCCTTCACAAACGCAATCTAATGAGCCGCTATCTCACATTTTCAAGCTTCGCTGCAACACCAGGAACAGGAGAGGAACAAAGTAAATGAGACAGGGCTCAGGAAATAGCGTGACAGAAAATGTTGCAGTTCCAGTAAAACTAATTGGATTCCCCGTTCATTAACTGCTATTCACCGAGTGGCAGGGTTGTCATCTACACAGAAAGAAAAGCTGTTGAATGAGATAATGATAGCATGTGCCCTGTGATGTGGCCACCTCCATCTCATTTCTCTTCAATCGAACAATATCCTTTCAGTTCAGATTCTTTCGTTTTGTCTCTGTTCTGGTCCACATGGATTCTCGAGCATTGAATACGCAATCATAAGCTTTGCTGCTCGTGTAGTTAAGAATTGACCCAGCGAAAAGATGTTTTACATTGAAACTGGTAAAACCAGTGTACAAATCGGATGATTTCTATTGGAAATAATTTTACAAGATTTCCTTATGGAACGCCGAGCTTTCGCTCTGCTCTTCTGTAACTGCACACCTCTATTGCCGCGTCTGTACATGCTTTACGGCTTACACTTCAACTGAATGAATTCGTCCTATCTCACTTTAATGCACTAAGTCTTGCATATAGACTAAAGTACTCTCACGCACCTCTCCATAGATTAGCACTACACTTATAGGTACAGTCTGTACTTTTAAGTAGGGGAATGTCCACATCCCTTCAAGTATTGTATGAGGCAGTTTCGAGGGCATTCGTTCCTTCCGTCTTGTTCAAATTTCAATAAGCGAAGTGGAGATCAGCACTGAATTTGGTTCAGTGTACGCTTGAATGTGCAAGAGCACTGTTAGAGTGAACAGTCGGAAAGATTACGAATCGCAATTTTATAAATCAGCTTGAATTTGAAGCTGCATCATTTAGTCATTTCATTTACCTACATTTCGACAAGCATTGCTGTTTCGCATATGAACCGAGATCGTTGGTCACTACAAGTGCTTGCCAGGCTTACAAGCCACATTGTAATGAAGAGCGTGTGGAAAGTGTAGAGATTTGAGTATTTCTGCAAAACGCTACCGTCGAATGAGCTGGGATATCGGACTTCATTTCACCACAGTAATGTGATATTTCCTCAAATGTCGGCCCACTGCTGTGCTGCTGCTTCTCATGCCAACAACATGCACACAGCGGAGACTCCACTTTCTGCCAATGGCAGTAAGAATGATGACGAGGTGTCGGCATCGTTGAGAAGTGCAGGCGAATATGATCACCAAAGGAAGTGCACCTTACTCAAATGCACAGTCTGGTCCTGCAACGTAGAAGCTGTCTCCAAGAGAAAGGGAGTCCCTGTTAGCAAAACTGAAAAGGAAGCAATTGGACAGGTGAGTATTCAGTCTCATACTCCAAGAGCCACTAGTGATGAGGACAAACAGGGCACGTCCGTGCAGAACTCTACATATATGCAGCGCCTCTGGTGGAATGGAGCTGTAGGAATCGACAGTGATTGCAACGACTTGGTTGCATTCCATGAGGCTATAAACGAGACAGACTTCAGGGTGATAAGAAATACAGCTGATGTTCGAGTGCTTCCTCGTCGCCATCGTCACGATCATCACGGCGAACTTACCCACAGAGAACACGATGGCTTTGCAAATGAAGTTGATTGTCATGGATCGTTCGTGTGGGATTTCGAAATAGTGGTGCATAGGCTTCGTCAAAGACGCAAAATGGAAGACATTTGGGTGCCCTTAATTCTGCCGAAGAACTTGCATCCATAGCTTTCGATCAAATTTAAGAGGTTCCGTTCAAATAGACAAATCTTGCACCATAATGAACCAACAACTAAAGAGCTAAGCATGCTCAAACCCATTAATATCAATCTCCGTTACATAGACGTTCTCATCGACAACGTTCTTCTCGACGCCATCGCCAATCGACTCTTACCAGGTCGAGTTACAGCACTGACTTCACTGCCCATTACAGTGTGTTTCTTAAGCACTTGAAGTGCTGCACATCCAAGCAGGAATTCAGTGAAGCAATCATGTCTCAGAAAGGCATTCAAGTTCGTGCTCATTCAGTCCAAGGAGTATCGTACCAATGAATTGTCCTCTCGTTAGTTCAAAGGTAAGATTTGCCAATCTCTTTCATCGACAACTATGCTTCCCTTGTCCTCATCATCTCCCTCAATTCATTCCCTGTTGATCCAGAATTGTTGCCACGAGATCCTTTTGATATTGCTGATGATGACTGAAGCGGATCGAAAGCATGGGAACTTCAGAGGAATGCATGGAGAAATATGAATATCGAGGACTACGAGATCCCTTGAATTGAGAGGACTCTGCACAGAAGCATAGTACTGACATCATATTCGGCTGTTTGCGAGCTCGGCTGAAATACCGTCACCTTTGGCGAAGCAGTCACAATTACTGGTCAGCTCTAAATCTCTTCGGAGATCAATGTATCATCGTGAAGGGAATGAGTACATGGGCAAGATCTGATCAACATAAGAAATGCCTTTCCTCAGCTACTGGGTTCTCGTATGGCTGTTGTGACAAGGCACCTCACTCTGTAGTCCTTTATCCGCTCGTGTCTCGCTACACTTTTATACACCACCTTGTTGAGATTAGAAGCTGGAGCCATATGTGGAACAGACCTTCAACCTATGCACATCTCGAAACACTGAAACTCACTCGATCGACTTATCAATGAGCTGGCCTTTATTGACAAATTAATACAAACAATGCTGCCACCAATTGCATACGAGAACATTTCACCCACTCAGGGATGGCTTGACCGCTCGAGCGGTGCCTCGTTTTCTTCTCGCTGCTGCAGCCCTAGCTCTCTGCCTGATTCGAATCTGGATGCTGCGACCAGGACTGTGGGCATTGTTTCCTTGCTCCACCAACGGCTTTTCGTCCACTGAGGTAGTCGAATCTTCGGCGGAGACTCGCCACTTCGGTGCCTTCACGTAGACCTTAAGTGAAGGCTGTGGCTTTTCAGCCCGAGCGAAGAGATCTCTGTCTGCAGGTTTGATTCTCCTAGAAAGAGCAAAGGCTATTTGGATTACAAGCCCACTCGCTCGATCGATCAACGCAATATTGTTACAAAAGCAAAAAGATAATATCATGTGTCCGAACGCAGTTCAGCGAAGTACTGCGAGTGTGGGTGTGAGAGGGGACATGAAGCCGAGAAAAGCACGGCGTGAAGTGCCAACGCTGCATAACGCTTTGGAGATCAGACGTAGATGAACACACATGGAGCGAGTCGCCACCGCCCATCTGCACCTCCAACATTTTTCAACATTTTCTATCCCTCTCATTAACTTTGTTCTGAGATTTCCGAAGCACTCCACTCTATTCAATCTCGTGCTTCTGGTATTACAGTGAAACTTGAAGATGTGAAATGGCGGCTCAATAGATTGCGTTATATTCGTTTATGACTGTCTATATCTGTGCTAAACGAGGATGACGAGGTGGTGGATAGAAGCTCCCTCTCGTCAGGCACTCTGATTCTTCCCATGTATCTCGTTTGTGAATGATGATGGAAACTGAACACCGCCAAAAATGCCAGAAGCTTTTCCGCAATTATGTGGGTATGCATGATGATTCTCGATTGATGCGTTGGTATTTAACAGTTGATGATATGAAGTCGAACTGTAGAGAAGAGTTTCCTAGGCAGTGTGATGCGAGAGAGTTTCGGTTATCAAATGGCTTGTTGATGCCGACGTCGTTGTGCTTGAGTGCGATGAATATTGACTTCCAGAAGCCAATAAACGGCACCGAAATTCTGTTGAACTGAGGTAGTGACTCTGATGAAATATTGACAACGCCAGCCCTGTGATTTGCATTGAAGAAATCTGCCTTCAGTTCACAGGCTTTCACATGGTTTTTGTCCAGGTGCACTTGGATTCTGAAGCCCTCGCCTCCTCAAGGATTAACACAGAGAGAGGATGTTTTGGTTGAAAATTGATGTTTTAGCAGCTTCCTCCTTCTGAGTTTTAAATTGCTCAGCAATCATTTTCTCGGAAAGAAGGAGCGTGCCCGGTGATAGCGAATTTGGATGACAAGTTCGCAGCAGGCGGAGATCATTAGCTTTGTGCAGCAGCAGTTTTTACGAACGCAACTCGCCATCTTCGGTGAACACTATCCTTGGGTGCAGAGTCCTTGCGGTTAGGGGCGTCCCACAATCGTCGATCTCACGATGCCAAGACTCCATACGTCTCAGCGCCTTCCTCTGAAGAATCCAATACATTGGCCACCATCCACTGAGTTGGGTTTGACAGCCATTTTGTTCTCAACTGCTTCCGTAGCAGGAGTCCTCTGTCTCCCCCATCGCGTATGGCTATATACCATCCATTTTTCTTTCTCTTAGCTTGTTGCACGCAGTTTTGGCAGCAACTTTTTCTATGGATTTCAGGATATCCTCAAATTCAGTTGCTTCCTTTTGAGGTGTTCCTGGTATGTTCTTTTCGATTTTCTTGTTTGTTCGAGGCCTTTAGGCACTTACCACTTTTGCTTTCGATTGTTTGTGCCTTCTATCATAATTTCACTCTTTCCTTTTCCTAAGCGCCTTCTAATTTGCGATATGAGCATGAGGTTAACTGTTTGTAGACAGTGATCGGAATTCGCATCTGCTTTTCTATTCAAAGGAATCGTTGGTTTTGTGAATATCGGAGGAGCTGATTGGTCTTACACCACTTTTGCAGTTCGGCTTATGCTACAGCAGAACTCTCGTTGTATGCACCAGCTGATGCTGAACCTGCCTAAAATTAGGTCCTCGGTAGAGGCACTATAATCAGCCAATATTCTGCCCGTGGCTCTAATGGATTTCGTGGCTATGACTTGTGGAAGTTGCGACCTGTACTGCATAGATCGCCTAGCGTTGGTCTCTTCGCGTATGCAACCGGCCAGGAATGCATGAAACGGAGATTCCGAGGCGAAATTTGCAACCATCTCCTCTGAAGATGCGCAAAGTTTAACTCGGCGCCCCATCAATTTCGGCAAGTCCGGTGCTGTATACTTGTGGGAAGTTGTTCTCGTGCATGGTGGAATCAAGCCAATATGAAACGCATTTAGTCGAATGAAAAGTCTCTCGCGGCTACCTCTCTCCAGGTATTTTATGCATTCGCGAGGAAGTAACGGAACAATTGCTGAGCATTCTGAATTACCCTTTCTAAATTAATTGCATTTTGACTCTCTACTGAACAGCCGACCAACAGTCGCGCTAAAGTTACTAAGAAAAGCCTCATTGTTCCTACTCGACACTTCTAGCACGAGTGCACACAACCTCTAATTTCTCAACTTGTCAATTTTCAAAAGATAAAAACCGTCACCCATAAGAGATTCAGGAACTTCGCATTTTCCAGTCAAAGGAGAGCCCTTCAAAAATATGCATCAAAGGCATTCATTTTCGACCATAACTTGAAGCCTAATCACTTGTCAGGGAACTTTAGTATTTTCCTATCGGATGGCGTGTCTTACAAAATTGGACAATTGGAGTTCATGTGAAGTTTTCTCAATGTACTCCACAATAGTTTCTCCGATATGGAGATGCAGATGGGCGGTGGCGACTCGCTCCATGTGTGTTCATCTACGTCTGATCTCCAAAGCGTTATGCAGCGTTGGCACTTCACGCCGTGCTTTTCTCGGCTTCATGTCCCCTCTCACACCCACACTCGCAGTACTTCGCTGAACTGCGTTCGGACACATGATATTATCTTTTTGCTTTTGTAACAATATTGCGTTGATCGATCGAGCGAGTGGGCTTGTAATCCAAATAGCCTTTGCTCTTTCTAGGAGAATCAAACCTGCAGACAGAGATCTCTTCGCTCGGGCTGAAAAGCCACAGCCTTCACTTAAGGTCTACGTGAAGGCACCGAAGTGGCGAGTCTCCGCCGAAGATTCGACTACCTCAGTGGACGAAAAGCCGTTGGTGGAGCAAGGAAACAATGCCCACAGTCCTGGTCGCAGCATCCAGATTCGAATCAGGCAGAGAGCTAGGGCTGCAGCAGCGAGAAGAAAACGAGGCACCGCTCGAGCGGTCAAGCCATCCCTGAGTGGGTGAAATGTTCTCGTATGCAATTGGTGGCAGCATTGTTTGTATTAATTTGTCAATAAAGGCCAGCTCATTGATAAGTCGATCGAATGAGTTTCAGTGTTTCGAGATGTGCATAGGTTGAAGGTCTGTTCCACATATGGCTCCAGCTTCTAATCTCAACAAGGTGGTGTATAAATGTGTAGCGAGACACGAGCGGATAAAGGACTACAGAGTGAGATGCCTTGTCACAACAGCCATACGAGAACCCAGTAGCTGAGGAAAGGCATTTCTTATGTTGATCAGATTTTGCCCATGTACTCATTCCCTTCACGATGATACATTGATCTCCGAAGAGATTTAGAGCTGACCAGTAATTGTGACTGCTTCGCCAAAGGTGACGGTATTTCAGCCGAGCTCGCAAACAGCCGAATATGATGTCAGTACTATGCTTCTCGCAGTCCTCGATCTTCATATTTCTCTAGGCATTCCTCTGAGGTTCCTATGCTTGGGCCGCCATACACTGCCAACGCTGTCCTATGTTCTCCAGGTTTCACAATTGACGAACACGAACATGCGACACGCATACTCCACTCTAATTTACTCCATCATTGCTACATTCATTTCCATGCAGCTGCCATGGCTATGCAGAAAGCCATACACCGGGAGTGGAAAATAGAACTAGTTTGTTGACCTTAAAAAGTCCTTTGACTCGCTGTCTAAAGCTGTGATGATTAATCCATTGATGGATCTGGCCTGCTTCTGCCAAATGGTTTTTTTCGGTGAGCCCCTTGATGGACTTGTCGCTGTTCATCACTGAAAATCCAGTTTGTCTAGAGTTTTATGCCTTTGAAAGATGTCGGTGATTGTATTCTGTTTCAAAATAGCTTTTCAATAATACATTTTCTAGATCTGCGTTTTTTCTCCAGACGATTGAAATCAAAATCTGTCCTCGTCTGGTGGCCTTATTACTTTAGCCCTAATTTACTACTTTAAATTACTGAGTATAGACTGCAAGCGTATGAACCGGAAGACATTTAGGATAGAAGCAGTGATTCAGTAAACGACAAATCTGAGTTCATTACTTGAATTATTTAAAGATTCGCATTAGTTTAATAGATTAAATTATTAAATGCCTCAAATTTAGAAGAAGTATTCAATGCATTTCCTACACCAATTCTAAGCATTGCGGGAGTTGCCGAATCCTGGAAGCCACTTTTAATAAGTATTGCCAATTATAGAAAACATTCAAGTTAGGGCTTATTTCCATTATTCACTGTATCTATTGTATTTCCTTTTAAGAGCGCTCCTCTGAAAGCAAGTTTAGGGCATTAGATTTTTTAGCTAGTTAGAAATGCTAACAATCTTATCCTGCTTCAATGCACACGATCTGACAAATCTGATGGTAAATTAACTTCCACAGGTGGGTCCTTGGCGGTAATTTTTGAAACTGCTTAAACCAGAAATGCTTATTCGGCCTTGAATGCGAAACCCTGATCTTACCCATGTTCCACATACTAAATATTAGCTCATCACGAGAAAATACTGACCGAAAAGACGGACTATTTCAAAACGTGTGTTTGTGTCCCATTAGAAATGAATTAAGCCACAAACTGCATTCGAGTCCTTCCCGCCCCTCGCCCCCCTCCCCCGGTTCATTTCAACCCCTGGTGCACCTTGCGATAACTGCGCAAAAAAATCAATAACCAATCGAAAATGGATTTGCCTCCTACCTTGAGAAAAAGAATTCGACCATGAACATACTGAAATTAATGAAAAAAACGTGCTACGAAGTTAAACACATTTTGGTCAAAATACTTGCACATATTTTCAAAAAATGTTGAAATCCGATTGGCCTAAATCATGATTTTTATGGCTGTACACCGTTGTGATAACTTTGATTTACGTTAACATTAGGTAGATTCTGAGCCTGCTGAAATTCCTCCTCTACGCTCTGCATGGTGCAGTAAGTAAAATAGATTTCGAATGAAACAAAAATGAGGTGGTTATTCAAACTCACTTCCAAGTTGAACCTATTGATAAGAGCAAATTAGCCAAGTCGGTGGTCGGTTAACCACTCAACGCATCCTCTGCCCATCGCCCCAAGGTGAGCAGGATGCGCGCATATGCCCTCTGCACATAGGTTTAGCCAAGCTCAGGACACGCAGAGATGGGAGTTCTGATAATTCCCCCCCCCCCTGTCCTTATGACGGCTGGTAGAGTGCGCCTGTATTCGCCCTGCCCCTTAAAATGAAATGCCGTGCAGAGCGGTCATGCATTACTGGGATTGCTTCGTCTCACAGCTGCTTGCATGCACGCACTTACGCACGTGTCCGGTGACCAACCAATCAGAAAGTGGGAGTTTGTAAATTTCGCTGTTAATAATAAATGCATAAGGGAGTTGGTTAGGTGGCCGGTAGGTAGGGCTGACACTGCATTTCTACAATCTAGCTAATGGAAGACTAAGCAGACCGATTCAGCTTAAGTTAATTACGCGTCAAACTGCTCCGTTGAAAGGAGCGGCTTTCAAAATTATTATTCTTCCGCAATTACCAGTAGTAGATTTTCCAAGCGACCAAGAAACCAAAGAATACACATCAAATGTCGTAAAAAATGAGCACAGAAGCAATAGTAGCGGTAAATTAGTTAATATAACTGTTAACATCTACAAAACAACATGCGGGGGATTAATAAGATAAATTAGTACTACAAAAGAAGAAGGATATTATAATTTATAAAACAGGGTCTCAGTCTCCAAATCCCTTCTTTGTCTCATTCTTGACGGAATTTCTTCACAATATATGGTTGCCTCATCAGCATTTCCACCTTTGAAGGACCACCTTATCAGATGCCTCGCCTGACGTTCTGTTTGCTACACAACTCATGCATCCAGCGACACTTTAAAAGAAGACCCTAGAAGTTAAGCCAAGTACCCCAAAGTTGGGCAGGCCTTGACCAAATTCGTGGTATCTCTTATTCCTTCTTAAGCATAATGTAGTTTTTATTCATGATTAAAATATTACTATTTTGAAGCAAACTAAACTAACTGATTTTGTATTAGCAATGTTATTAATGTGAGCTGGTAAACTATTCTCACTAGCCCACTTCGATTCTGGTCACCAGAAGGTCCTCATTTTGAACAAATACCAAATAGAAAAGTAAAAGATGTTGAAGCTGGCGAAATCAAACAGGATAGCCTTTCTTGAACAAAGCAACTTTGAATTGTCTGGGCAGGTGATAAGGATATCAAAATGAAAATGGAACGTAAAAGCTAGGAAGTGTTAAGTGCGAAAGCTTTGAGAATATCTCCATGCACTGTTCTTTTCCATTCACTCTAAGCTCCCTTTTATTGGTCCATCGTATGATCGATGAGGAGGATGATTTTGTTGAATTTGGATGACATCGACGCGGTAGAGTTCTAGATTCCTTTAGAAATACCTGGTAAGAAAGTAATTTTGACTGTTCTTAATGGAATCTAAAACTCAACGCCGGGCAAGATTAAACGTCTAGATTGCTAGTTAACTAGCAGCTCATTTATAAGGTCATCCCGATCATTCGAAACCAGTGCGAATAGGCAATATTTGGACATTTGGAACATACCTTTCAGAAGTTTGGAATTTTTGTTCTTGCTGCTTATTATTATGCTTTATCTTGAGTTTGGAGTATATGTCCACATTTTCGGGGCCACCAAGATAAAAAAAATTATGTTTTTCTCAGTCACGAATGATAATCCCTTTCGTTGTCCTGAGTACCTTCCGACGATTCGAAAAGTGACACTAATGAAGGTCTATTGGGACTTCATTAGAAGTTTCTCAGTAGGATAATTGTACTGGATCCTAGGCAGTTATTAATATTAATGATGTTAAGATTCTTTTTCATGAGTGAAATAAACTGCTGACCCATGGGCGATCGCTATCGTCCATACAATAAGGCAGTAAAAACAAAATTACTGATAAGGGTTAATAGGCGTAAAGAAGAATATGCGCTTTAAAGCAATCACTTTTGCGATAAAATGCGAAGTCGGAGACGTAAGGCAAAAGCATTATCTTCGAAGGCCTCGGATTGGGAAAGCCCTGATTAAAAAACCGATGCCATCTTAACTGCGGCCAATTTGATCGACTACACCGGTTATCTGGCTGGCTCACTGCCTAGATAGATCTCCTGGACATTGAAAGCAATGTAATCTAGAGGTACACCATCGGGAGATTTCTGTGAGTTAGATGAACTGGTATATCACCCAACGGAAAATTCTCAGACCGTCTTCTTAGGTTATTAACATTCCCATGGAGGCAGATAGGTGTTTATGAATATCAAGAACAAGAATCCAAAACAGAATTTTGATGCACTAGAAACGCATTCCTTGTCGAGTTTCTGACTCTTCCTGGTTTTCCCAGTCGTTATTGAACAGAGTTATTATACTGTGAAAATAATAGGTATGACTGTTCGCCCGAGATTATCACAATAAAAAAACCTGTACTTTAACAATGAGATCATAAGATCTATAAGAAAGATCAGTTAATGCGATTGAACTTATGATCACAACCTAAATTTTGCCTTTGTTGTTATGATTACACCACCTGCATCTGCATTTACAGAAAATTTGGAGGATAAAAGCTGCTCGATTTATACATTCTGGAAGAAAATTTGCCACCTTATTTGAAAATTACGAACATTCTTTTGTTAAGATTCAATGATGAGCTATTTTTTCGTTATTAGAAAACACGGAAATAGGGGACAACTGATTTAAACTGCTTAGCAAAACCAAACTCATAGAATCATATTTATATAGCAGATTATCATTATTATTATTTACTCCCCACCCATTAGGGCAAATCTCAAGGACTTATTGGGGTACAACAGAAGTACAAATAGCTTTTGCAACAAGTAGCGCACAATTGTTAACACAGACAGATAGCAAGATGGTTTATTGACGTCTTCGGTTCTGTGGCCATTTCTCTTTCTTGGCTTCATAGTACAGATAATAGTTTGAATTTGTAGCTGCAACTCGTTGTCGTCGATATTGTTAAGCGCAGACGATCTTCATACCTCCTTCAGAAATCTCTTCAACTTTCTGGCGAAGATTCCATTCAGTGCTACATGCATGCACTTTCACAATCTAGTTGTATTTCTGCTGGCATAATCAACTTGTATACGTCCGGTAGATGATTAGTCCTATCCGGACGCACCTCTCATTAGCCCCCATAGTTGTCGCTGGGACTACCGGTGGTTACCATGAGAAAGTTGAGGGTAGGAAAGGCCATTACGAGAAGAAAACCTTTTTTTTTTCATCACCACCCATTTATTTTGTGGGTACAACAGAAATACAACGAGCTTGTGCAACATTTAAACATATGCACCTAGTCCTTCCTCGGCATGGTTTCGTCGTACAGTAACAGTTAATTCTTCAGTTGCACTTCTTTGCGGCACTTCGTCTGTCCTCGACACGACAATTTAGTGTCACTTGTGGCCGATGGGCCTTTGTTGTCCTCGTCTGTTTGTCCTTATCAAGGCATTCTTTTCTGATAGGTGACCGTTTGTGCTTCACGTAACAGTGATTCATGATTCCTTTCCTACTGGGTAAGGGTTTTTCGCAGCCGCTATAGGGGCAGCTGTGTAGATAATCCTGCTGGATATTTTCTTCGTAGTCGTTTTTCGTGCCTTCCATTCTGTCTTTTTCCTCCATCGTGTTCAGTCCCCCCATTGTCTTTACTGCATCTTTTTAGTCCTTTCCTCTGTTCTGTTGTCTTATCACTTTCTGCGATTGCGACCCAGGGCCGACAATCCCAAATATGTCTCCATAGCCACCCTTGAGTTTTGTGTCTTTCAAGCCAGTTTTTAACAGAGCACTTCAGCCTATAGTCCAGCATCTCTTCAGTTTTGTGTCCTTCTCCATGATCTTGTCTTACGTTGTGGCGAAGCATTTGTGGCATTTTGCGTTGACACAGACAATATCACGTTGCCTTTCGCCTATTAATCTGGGTGGATAGTTAGCATCTCGACCTTTAAGGCATTCCTTTGGATCAAGTAGCCATGAATCGGAGTGCTCTTGCCACATTTATATCGCATCTTTGATTATTTGAAGCCTCCGATTCCTTGTATGTGAGGCTGTCTTAGTTTCACCATTTTCAAAGTTACTCTCAAGTATGGTGAATGTCAGGCTACCTTTGTCCATTTCCAAACGCTTCCATAGGTTCATCCTCTCTGCCTGTATAAATCTTGCTATATTACGCATTGGCAGCTCCTTCTCGAGCACAATCCGAGAATTATGCGTCGAGGCGTATTCTGTATTGTTTGTGGTCGATTCTTATCGCTTACTCTCAAGCCGATAGTAGTAGACAATCATTAAGTTACCGCAAGATCGGTAAAAATACCGACCAGAGTCGCTTTTAGGGTATTGTTTAGACTTCTTGAGCGGAGGACTGGTCATATTTGTGTTAGCTGACTGTTTGCCCTGACTAGGTTCATTTTATTGTTCCGTTTGGCTCACCGATGCATTGGATTATAGAGCCAAGGTGTTCGAAGTTTGAGGCATGTCGGAATGACATTCCTGCTGCTATTATGGGGCGTATGATCCTCGCCGGCAACAACTTGAATCCAGAGGGTTTTGTCGGCTGCAATTTACATTCCGTATTCATGCAGCGTTATGGTCTGATGTTTTATTATTTGGCACAACTAGAAATAGATCATCTGCATACTCCAGATGATTTAGCAGCCCTTTTTACCCGAGTGATTAATCATCTGAACCACAGTGTCATTGAGTGAGGAGGATGTTTCATCCAATAAGACTTGGAAGGTAAGGTTGGAAAGGAGTGGTCCTTCTTTTGAGCCTTGTTTAACAACACGTTCCACCACAAAGTAGTCCATTGTTCCTCTAAAGTTAGCCATCGATAAACCCATCAAGGGGCTCACCGAATAAACCATTTGGCAGAAGCAGGCCAGATCCATCAATGGATTAATCATCACAGCTTTAGACAGCGAGTCAAAGGACTTTTTAAGGTCAACAAACTAGTTCTATTTTCCACTCCCGGTGTATGGCTTTCTGCATAGCCATGGCAGCTGCATGGAAATGAATGTAGCAATGATGGAGTAAATTAGAGTGGAGTATGCGTGTCGCATGTTCGTGTTCGTCAATTGTGAAACCTGGAGAACATAGGACAGCGTTGGCAGTGTATGGCGGCCCAAGCATAGGAACCTCAGAGGAATGCCTAGAGAAATATGAAGATCGAGGACTGCGAGAAGCATAGTACTGACATCATATTCGGCTGTTTGCGAGCTCGGCTGAAATACCGTCACCTTTGGCGAAGCAGTCACAATTACTGGTCAGCTCTAAATCTCTTCGGAGATCAATGTATCATCGTGAAGGGAATGAGTACATGGGCAAAATCTGATCAACATAAGAAATGCCTTTCCTCAGCTACTGGGTTCTCGTATGGCTGTTGTGACAAGGCATCTCACTCTGTAGTCCTTTATCCGCTCGTGTCTCGCTACACATTTATACACCACCTTGTTGAGATTAGAAGCTGGAGCCATATGTGGAACAGACCTTCAACCTATGCACATCTCGAAACACTGAAACTCATTCGATCGACTTATCAATGAGCTGGCCTTTATTGACAAATTAATACAAACAATGCTGCCACCAATTGCATACGAGAACATTTCACCCACTCAGGGATGGCTTGACCGCTCGAGCGGTGCCTCGTTTTCTTCTCGCTGCTGCAGCCCTAGCTCTCTGCCTGATTCGAATCTGGATGCTGCGACCAGGACTGTGGGCATTGTTTCCTTGCTCCACCAACGGCTTTTCGTCCACTGAGGTAGTCGAATCTTCGGCGGAGACTCGCCACTTCGGTGCCTTCACGTAGACCTTAAGTGAAGGCTGTGGCTTTTCAGCCCGAGCGAAGAGATCTCTGTCTGCAGGTTTGATTCTCCTAGAAAGAGCAAAGGCTATTTGGATTACAAGCCCACTCGCTCGATCGATCAACGCAATATTGTTACAAAAGCAAAAAGATAATATCATGTGTCCGAACGCAGTTCAGCGAAGTACTGCGAGTGTGGGTGTGAGAGGGGACATGAAGCCGAGAAAAGCACGGCGTGAAGTGCCAACGCTGCATAACGCTTTGGAGATCAGACGTAGATGAACACACATGGAGCGAGTCGCCACCGCCCATCTGCATCTCCATATCGGAGAAACTATTGTGGAGTACATTGAGAAAACTTCACATGAACTCCAATTGTCCAATTTTGTAAGACACGCCATCCGATAGGAAAATACTAAAGTTCCCTGACAAGTGATTAGGCTTCAAGTTATGGTCGAAAATGAATGCCTTTGATGCATATTTTTGAAGGGCTCTCCTTTGACTGGAAAATGCGAAGTTCCTGAATCTCTTATGGGTGACGGTTTTTATCTTTTGAAAATTGACAAGTTGAGAAATTAGAGGTTGTGTGCACTCGTGCTAGAAGTGTCGAGTAGGAACAATGAGGCTTTTCTTAGTAACTTTAGCGCGACTGTTGGTCGGCTGTTCAGTAGAGAGTCAAAATGCAATTAATTTAGAAAGGGTAATTCAGAATGCTCAGCAATTGTTCCGTTACTTCCTCGCGAATGCATAAAATACCTGGAGAGAGGTAGCCGCGAGAGACTTTTCATTCGACTAAATGCGTTTCATATTGGCTTGATTCCACCATGCACGAGAACAACTTCCCACAAGTATACAGCACCGGACTTGCCGAAATTGATGGGGCGCCGAGTTAAACTTTGCGCATCTTCAGAGGAGATGGTTGCAAATTTCGCCTCGGAATCTCCGTTTCATGCATTCCTGGCCGGTTGCATACGCGAAGAGACCAACGCTAGGCGATCTATGCAGTACAGGTCGCAACTTCCACAAGTCATAGCCACGAAATCCATTAGAGCCACGGGCAGAATATTGGCTGATTATAGTGCCTCTACCGAGGACCTAATTTTAGGCAGGTTCAGCATCAGCTGGTGCATACAACGAGAGTTCTGCTGTAGCATAAGCCGAACTGCAAAAGTGGTGTAAGACCAATCAGCTCCTCCGATATTCACAAAACCAACGATTCCTTTGAATAGAAAAGCAGATGCGAATTCCGATCACTGTCTACAAACAGTTAACCTCATGCTCATATCGCAAATTAGAAGGCGCTTAGGAAAAGGAAAGAGTGAAATTATGATAGAAGGCACAAACAATCGAAAGCAAAAGTGGTAAGTGCCTAAAGGCCTCGAACAAACAAGAAAATCGAAAAGAACATACCAGGAACACCTCAAAAGGAAGCAACTGAATTTGAGGATATCCTGAAATCCATAGAAAAAGTTGCTGCCAAAACTGCGTGCAACAAGCTAAGAGAAAGAAAAATGGATGGTATATAGCCATACGCGATGGGGGAGACAGAGGACTCCTGCTACGGAAGCAGTTGAGAACAAAATGGCTGTCAAACCCAACTCAGTGGATGGTGGCCAATGTATTGGATTCTTCAGAGGAAGGCGCTGAGACGTATGGAGTCTTGGCATCGTGAGATCGACGATTGTGGGACGCCCCTAACCGCAAGGACTCTGCACCCAAGGATAGTGTTCACCGAAGATGGCGAGTTGCGTTCGTAAAAACTGCTGCTGCACAAAGCTAATGATCTCCGCCTGCTGCGAACTTGTCATCCAAATTCGCTATCACCGGGCACGCTCCTTCTTTCCGAGAAAATGATTGCTGAGCAATTTAAAACTCAGAAGGAGGAAGCTGCTAAAACATCAATTTTCAACCAAAACATCCTCTCTCTGTGTTAATCCTTGAGGAGGCGAGGGCTTCAGAATCCAAGTGCACCTGGACAAAAACCATGTGAAAGCCTGTGAACTGAAGGCAGATTTCTTCAATGCAAATCACAGGGCTGGCGTTGTCAATATTTCATCAGAGTCACTACCTCAGTTCAACAGAATTTCGGTGCCGTTTATTGGCTTCTGGAAGTCAATATTCATCGCACTCAAGCACAACGACGTCGGCATCAACAAGCCATTTGATAACCGAAACTCTCTCGCATCACACTGCCTAGGAAACTCTTCTCTACAGTTCGACTTCATATCATCAACTGTTAAATACCAACGCATCAATCGAGAATCATCATGCATACCCACATAATTGCGGAAAAGCTTCTGGCATTTTTGGCGGTGTTCAGTTTCCATCATCATTCACAAACGAGATACATGGGAAGAATCAGAGTGCCTGACGAGAGGGAGCTTCTATCCACCACCTCGTCATCCTCGTTTAGCACAGATATAGACAGTCATAAACGAATATAACGCAATCTATTGAGCCGCCATTTCACATCTTCAAGTTTCACTGTAATACCAGAAGCACGAGATTGAATAGAGTGGAGTGCTTCGGAAATCTCAGAACAAAGTTAATGAGAGGGATAGAAAATGTTGAAAAATGTTGGAGGTGCAGATGGGCGGTGGCGACTCGCTCCATGTGTGTTCATCTACGTCTGATCTCCAAAGCGTTATGCAGCGTTGGCACTTCACGCCGTGCTTTTCTCGGCTTCATGTCCCCTCTCACACCCACACTCGCAGTACTTCGCTGAACTGCGTTCGGACACATGATATTATCTTTTTGCTTTTGTAACAATATTGCGTTGATCGATCGAGCGAGTGGGCTTGTAATCCAAATAGCCTTTGCTCTTTCTAGGAGAATCAAACCTGCAGACAGAGATCTCTTCGCTCGGGCTGAAAAGCCACAGCCTTCACTTAAGGTCTACGTGAAGGCACCGAAGTGGCGAGTCTCCGCCGAAGATTCGACTACCTCAGTGGACGAAAAGCCGTTGGTGGAGCAAGGAAACAATGCCCACAGTCCTGGTCGCAGCATCCAGATTCGAATCAGGCAGAGAGCTAGGGCTGCAGCAGCGAGAAGAAAACGAGGCACCGCTCGAGCGGTCAAGCCATCCCTGAGTGGGTGAAATGTTCTCGTATGCAATTGGTGGCAGCATTGTTTGTATTAATTTGTCAATAAAGGCCAGCTCATTGATAAGTCGATCGAATGAGTTTCAGTGTTTCGAGATGTGCATAGGTTGAAGGTCTGTTCCACATATGGCTCCAGCTTCTAATCTCAACAAGGTGGTGTATAAATGTGTAGCGAGACACGAGCGGATAAAGGACTACAGAGTGAGATGCCTTGTCACAACAGCCATACGAGAACCCAGTAGCTGAGGAAAGGCATTTCTTATGTTGATCAGATCTTGCCCATGTACTCATTCCCTTCACGATGATACATTGATCTCCGAAGAGATTTAGAGCTGACCAGTAATTGTGACTGCTTCGCCAAAGGTGACGGTATTTCAGCCGAGCTCGCAAACAGCCGAATATGATGTCAGTACTATGCTTCTCGCAGTCCTCGATCTTCATATTTCTCTAGGCATTCCTCTGAGGTTCCTATGCTTGGGCCGCCATACACTGCCAACGCTGTCCTATGTTCTCCAGGTTTCACAATTGACGAACACGAACATGCGACACGCATACTCCACTCTAATTTACTCCATCATTGCTACATTCATTTCCATGCAGCTGCCATGGCTATGCAGAAAGCCATACACCGGGAGTGGAAAATAGAACTAGTTTGTTGACCTTAAAAAGTCCTTTGACTCGCTGTCTAAAGCTGTGATGATTAATCCATTGATGGATCTGGCCTGCTTCTGCCAAATGGTTTATTCGGTGAGCCCCTTGATGGGTTTATCGATGGCTAACTTTAGAGGAACAATGGACTACTTTGTGGTGGAACGTGTTGTTAAACAAGGCTCAAAAGAAGGACCACTCCTTTCCAACCTTACCTTCCAAGTCTTATTGGATGAAACATCCTCCTCACTCAATGACACTGTGGTTCAGATGATTAATCACTCGGGTAAAAAGGGCTGCTAAATCATCTGGAGTATGCAGATGATCTATTTCTAGTTGTGCCAAATAATAAAACATCAGACCATAACGCTGCATGAATACGGAATGTAAATTGCAGCCGACAAAACCCTCTGGATTCAAGTTGTTGCCGGCGAGGATCATACGCCCCATAATAGCAGCAGGAATGTCATTCCGACATGCCTCAAACTTCGAACACCTTGGCTCTATAATCCAATGCATCGGTGAGCCAAACGGAACAATAAAATGAACCTAGTCAGGGCAAACAGTCAGCTAACACAAATATGACCAGTCCTCCGCTCAAGAAGTCTAAACAATACCCTAAAAGCGACTCTGGTCGGTATTTTTACCGATCTTGCGGTAACTTAATGATTGTCTACTACTATCGGCTTGAGAGTAAGCGATAAGAATCGACCACAAACAATACAGAATACGCCTCGACGCATAATTCTCGGATTGTGCTCGAGAAGGAGCTGCCAATGCGTAATATAGCAAGATTTATACAGGCAGAGAGGATGAACCTATGGAAGCGTTTGGAAATGGACAAAGGTAGCCTGACATTCACCATACTTGAGAGTAACTTTGAAAATGGTGAAACTAAGACAGCCTCACATACAAGGAATCGGAGGCTTCAAATAATCAAAGATGCGATATAAATGTGGCAAGAGCACTCCGATTCATGGCTACTTGATCCAAAGGAATGCCTTAAAGGTCGAGATGCTAACTATCCACCCAGATTAATAGGCGAAAGGCAACGTGATATTGTCTGTGTCAACGCAAAATGCCACAAATGCTTCGCCACAACGTAAGACAAGATCATGGAGAAGGACACAAAACTGAAGAGATGCTGGACTATAGGCTGAAGTGCTCTGTTAAAAACTGGCTTGAAAGACACAAAACTCAAGGGTGGCTATGGAGACATATTTGGGATTGTCGGCCCTGGGTCGCAATCGCAGAAAGTGATAAGACAACAGAACAGAGGAAAGGACTAAAAAGATGCAGTAAAGACAATGGGGGGACTGAACACGATGGAGGAAAAAGACAGAATGGAAGGCACGAAAAACGACTACGAAGAAAATATCCAGCAGGATTATCTACACAGCTGCCCCTATAGCGGCTGCGAAAAACCCTTACCCAGTAGGAAAGGAATCATGAATCACTGTTACGTGAAGCACAAACGGTCACCTATCAGAAAAGAATGCCTTGATAAGGACAAACAGACGAGGACAACAAAGGCCCATCGGCCACAAGTGACACTAAATTGTCGTGTCGAGGACAGACGAAGTGCCGCAAAGAAGTGCAACTGAAGAATTAACTGTTACTGTACGACGAAACCATGCCGAGGAAGGACTAGGTGCATATGTTTAAATGTTGCACAAGCTCGTTGTATTTCTGTTGTACCCACAAAATAAATGGGTGGTGATGAAAAAAAAAAGGTTTTCTTCTCGTAATGGCCTTTCCTACCCTCAACTTTCTCATGGTAACCACCGGTAGTCCCAGCGACAACTATGGGGGCTAATGAGAGGTGCGTCCGGATAGGACTAATCATCTACCGGACGTATACAAGTTGATTATGCCAGCAGAAATACAACTAGATTGTGAAAGTGCATGCATGTAGCACTGAATGGAATCTTCGCCAGAAAGTTGAAGAGATTTCTGAAGGAGGTATGAAGATCGTCTGCGCTTAACAATATCGACGACAACGAGTTGCAGCTACAAATTCAAACTATTATCTGTACTATGAAGCCAAGAAAGAGAAATGGCCACAGAACCGAAGACGTCAATAAACCATCTTGCTATCTGTCTGTGTTAACAATTGTGCGCTACTTGTTGCAAAAGCTATTTGTACTTCTGTTGTACCCCAATAAGTCCTTGAGATTTGCCCTAATGGGTGGGGAGTAAATAATAATAATGATAATCTGCTATATAAATATGATTCTATGAGTTTGGTTTTGCTAAGCAGTTTAAATCAGTTGTCCCCTATTTCCGTGTTTTCTAATAACGAAAAAATAGCTCATCATTGAATCTTAACAAAAGAATGTTCGTAATTTTCAAATAAGGTGGCAAATTTTCTTCCAGAATGTATAAATCGAGCAGCTTTTATCCTCCAAATTTTCTGTAAATGCAGATGCAGGTGGTGTAATCATAACAACAAAGGCAAAATTTAGGTTGTGATCATAAGTTCAATCGCATTAACTGATCTTTCTTATAGATCTTATGATCTCATTGTTAAAGTACAGGTTTTTTTATTGTGATAATCTCGGGCGAACAGTCATACCTATTATTTTCACAGTATAATAACTCTGTTCAATAACGACTGGGAAAACCAGGAAGAGTCAGAAACTCGACAAGGAATGCGTTTCTAGTGCATCAAAATTCTGTTTTGGATTCTTGTTCTTGATATTCATAAACACCTATCTGCCTCCATGGGAATGTTAATAACCTAAGAAGACGGTCTGAGAATTTTCCGTTGGGTGATATACCAGTTCATCTAACTCACAGAAATCTCCCGATGGTGTACCTCTAGATTACATTGCTTTCAATGTCCAGGAGATCTATCTAGGCAGTGAGCCAGCCAGATAACCGGTGTAGTCGATCAAATTGGCCGCAGTTAAGATGGCATCGGTTTTTTAATCAGGGCTTTCCCAATCCGAGGCCTTCGAAGATAATGCTTTTGCCTTACGTCTCCGACTTCGCATTTTATCGCAAAAGTGATTGCTTTAAAGCGCATATTCTTCTTTACGCCTATTAACCCTTATCAGTAATTTTGTTTTTACTGCCTTATTGTATGGACGATAGCGATCGCCCATGGGTCAGCAGTTTATTTCACTCATGAAAAAGAATCTTAACATCATTAATATTAATAACTGCCTAGGATCCAGTACAATTATCCTACTGAGAAACTTCTAATGAAGTCCCAATAGACCTTCATTAGTGTCACTTTTCGAATCGTCGGAAGGTACTCAGGACAACGAAAGGGATTATCATTCGTGACTGAGAAAAACATAATTTTTTTTATCTTGGTGGCCCCGAAAATGTGGACATATACTCCAAACTCAAGATAAAGCATAATAATAAGCAGCAAGAACAAAAATTCCAAACTTCTGAAAGGTATGTTCCAAATGTCCAAATATTGCCTATTCGCACTGGTTTCGAATGATCGGGATGACCTTATAAATGAGCTGCTAGTTAACTAGCAATCTAGACGTTTAATCTTGCCCGGCGTTGAGTTTTAGATTCCATTAAGAACAGTCAAAATTACTTTCTTACCAGGTATTTCTAAAGGAATCTAGAACTCTACCGCGTCGATGTCATCCAAATTCAACAAAATCATCCTCCTCATCGATCATACGATGGACCAATAAAAGGGAGCTTAGAGTGAATGGAAAAGAACAGTGCATGGAGATATTCTCAAAGCTTTCGCACTTAACACTTCCTAGCTTTTACGTTCCATTTTCATTTTGATATCCTTATCACCTGCCCAGACAATTCAAAGTTGCTTTGTTCAAGAAAGGCTATCCTGTTTGATTTCGCCAGCTTCAACATCTTTTACTTTTCTATTTGGTATTTGTTCAAAATGAGGACCTTCTGGTGACCAGAATCGAAGTGGGCTAGTGAGAATAGTTTACCAGCTCACATTAATAACATTGCTAATACAAAATCAGTTAGTTTAGTTTGCTTCAAAATAGTAATATTTTAATCATGAATAAAAACTACATTATGCTTAAGAAGGAATAAGAGATACCACGAATTTGGTCAAGGCCTGCCCAACTTTGGGGTACTTGGCTTAACTTCTAGGGTCTTCTTTTAAAGTGTCGCTGGATGCATGAGTTGTGTAGCAAACAGAACGTCAGGCGAGGCATCTGATAAGGTGGTCCTTCAAAGGTGGAAATGCTGATGAGGCAACCATATATTGTGAAGAAATTCCGTCAAGAATGAGACAAAGAAGGGATTTGGAGACTGAGACCCTGTTTTATAAATTATAATATCCTTCTTCTTTTGTAGTACTAATTTATCTTATTAATCCCCCGCATGTTGTTTTGTAGATGTTAACAGTTATATTAACTAATTTACCGCTACTATTGCTTCTGTGCTCATTTTTTACGACATTTGATGTGTATTCTTTGGTTTCTTGGTCGCTTGGAAAATCTACTACTGGTAATTGCGGAAGAATAATAATTTTGAAAGCCGCTCCTTTCAACGGAGCAGTTTGACGCGTAATTAACTTAAGCTGAATCGGTCTGCTTAGTCTTCCATTAGCTAGATTGTAGAAATGCAGTGTCAGCCCTACCTACCGGCCACCTAACCAACTCCCTTATGCATTTATTATTAACAGCGAAATTTACAAACTCCCACTTTCTGATTGGTTGGTCACCGGACACGTGCGTAAGTGCGTGCATGCAAGCAGCTGTGAGACGAAGCAATCCCAGTAATGCATGACCGCTCTGCACGGCATTTCATTTTAAGGGGCAGGGCGAATACAGGCGCACTCTACCAGCCGTCATAAGGACAGGGGGGGGGGAATTATCAGAACTCCCATCTCTGCGTGTCCTGAGCTTGGCTAAACCTATGTGCAGAGGGCATATGCGCGCATCCTGCTCACCTTGGGGCGATGGGCAGAGGATGCGTTGAGTGGTTAACCGACCACCGACTTGGCTAATTTGCTCTTATCAATAGGTTCAACTTGGAAGTGAGTTTGAATAACCACCTCATTTTTGTTTCATTCGAAATCTATTTTACTTACTGCACCATGCAGAGCGTAGAGGAGGAATTTCAGCAGGCTCAGAATCTACCTAATGTTAACGTAAATCAAAGTTATCACAACGGTGTACAGCCATAAAAATCATGATTTAGGCCAATCGGATTTCAACATTTTTTGAAAATATGTGCAAGTATTTTGACCAAAATGTGTTTAACTTCGTAGCACGTTTTTTTCATTAATTTCAGTATGTTCATGGTCGAATTCTTTTTCTCAAGGTAGGAGGCAAATCCATTTTCGATTGGTTATTGATTTTTTTGCGCAGTTATCGCAAGGTGCACCAGGGGTTGAAATGAACCGGGGGAGGGGGGCGAGGGGCGGGAAGGACTCGAATGCAGTTTGTGGCTTAATTCATTTCTAATGGGACACAAACACACGTTTTGAAATAGTCCGTCTTTTCGGTCAGTATTTTCTCGTGATGAGCTAATATTTAGTATGTGGAACATGGGTAAGATCAGGGTTTCGCATTCAAGGCCGAATAAGCATTTCTGGTTTAAGCAGTTTCAAAAATTACCGCCAAGGACCCACCTGTGGAAGTTAATTTACCATCAGATTTGTCAGATCGTGTGCATTGAAGCAGGATAAGATTGTTAGCATTTCTAACTAGCTAAAAAATCTAATGCCCTAAACTTGCTTTCAGAGGAGCGCTCTTAAAAGGAAATACAATAGATACAGTGAATAATGGAAATAAGCCCTAACTTGAATGTTTTCTATAATTGGCAATACTTATTAAAAGTGGCTTCCAGGATTCGGCAACTCCCGCAATGCTTAGAATTGGTGTAGGAAATGCATTGAATACTTCTTCTAAATTTGAGGCATTTAATAATTTAATCTATTAAACTAATGCGAATCTTTAAATAATTCAAGTAATGAACTCAGATTTGTCGTTTACTGAATCACTGCTTCTATCCTAAATGTCTTCCGGTTCATACGCTTGCAGTCTATACTCAGTAATTTAAAGTAGTAAATTAGGGCTAAAGTAATAAGGCCACCAGACGAGGACAGATTTTGATTTCAATCGTCTGGAGAAAAAACGCAGATCTAGAAAATGTATTATTGAAAAGCTATTTTGAAACAGAATACAATCACCGACATCTTTCAAAGGCATAAAACTCTAGACAAACTGGATTTTCAGTGATGAACAGCGACAAGTCCATCAAGGGGCTCACCGAAAAAAACCATTTGGCAGAAGCAGGCCAGATCCATCAATGGATTAATCATCACAGCTTTAGACAGCGAGTCAAAGGACTTTTTAAGGTCAACAAACTAGTTCTATTTTCCACTCCCGGTGTATGGCTTTCTGCATAGCCATGGCAGCTGCATGGAAATGAATGTAGCAATGATGGAGTAAATTAGAGTGGAGTATGCGTGTCGCATGTTCGTGTTCGTCAATTGTGAAACCTGGAGAACATAGGACAGCGTTGGCAGTGTATGGCGGCCCAAGCATAGGAACCTCAGAGGAATGCCTAGAGAAATATGAAGATCGAGGACTGCGAGAAGCATAGTACTGACATCATATTCGGCTGTTTGCGAGCTCGGCTGAAATACCGTCACCTTTGGCGAAGCAGTCACAATTACTGGTCAGCTCTAAATCTCTTCGGAGATCAATGTATCATCGTGAAGGGAATGAGTACATGGGCAAAATCTGATCAACATAAGAAATGCCTTTCCTCAGCTACTGGGTTCTCGTATGGCTGTTGTGACAAGGCATCTCACTCTGTAGTCCTTTATCCGCTCGTGTCTCGCTACACATTTATACACCACCTTGTTGAGATTAGAAGCTGGAGCCATATGTGGAACAGACCTTCAACCTATGCACATCTCGAAACACTGAAACTCATTCGATCGACTTATCAATGAGCTGGCCTTTATTGACAAATTAATACAAACAATGCTGCCACCAATTGCATACGAGAACATTTCACCCACTCAGGGATGGCTTGACCGCTCGAGCGGTGCCTCGTTTTCTTCTCGCTGCTGCAGCCCTAGCTCTCTGCCTGATTCGAATCTGGATGCTGCGACCAGGACTGTGGGCATTGTTTCCTTGCTCCACCAACGGCTTTTCGTCCACTGAGGTAGTCGAATCTTCGGCGGAGACTCGCCACTTCGGTGCCTTCACGTAGACCTTAAGTGAAGGCTGTGGCTTTTCAGCCCGAGCGAAGAGATCTCTGTCTGCAGGTTTGATTCTCCTAGAAAGAGCAAAGGCTATTTGGATTACAAGCCCACTCGCTCGATCGATCAACGCAATATTGTTACAAAAGCAAAAAGATAATATCATGTGTCCGAACGCAGTTCAGCGAAGTACTGCGAGTGTGGGTGTGAGAGGGGACATGAAGCCGAGAAAAGCACGGCGTGAAGTGCCAACGCTGCATAACGCTTTGGAGATCAGACGTAGATGAACACACATGGAGCGAGTCGCCACCGCCCATCTGCATCTCCATATCGGAGAAACTATTGTGGAGTACATTGAGAAAACTTCACATGAACTCCAATTGTCCAATTTTGTAAGACACGCCATCCGATAGGAAAATACTAAAGTTCCCTGACAAGTGATTAGGCTTCAAGTTATGGTCGAAAATGAATGCCTTTGATGCATATTTTTGAAGGGCTCTCCTTTGACTGGAAAATGCGAAGTTCCTGAATCTCTTATGGGTGACGGTTTTTATCTTTTGAAAATTGACAAGTTGAGAAATTAGAGGTTGTGTGCACTCGTGCTAGAAGTGTCGAGTAGGAACAATGAGGCTTTTCTTAGTAACTTTAGCGCGACTGTTGGTCGGCTGTTCAGTAGAGAGTCAAAATGCAATTAATTTAGAAAGGGTAATTCAGAATGCTCAGCAATTGTTCCGTTACTTCCTCGCGAATGCATAAAATACCTGGAGAGAGGTAGCCGCGAGAGACTTTTCATTCGACTAAATGCGTTTCATATTGGCTTGATTCCACCATGCACGAGAACAACTTCCCACAAGTATACAGCACCGGACTTGCCGAAATTGATGGGGCGCCGAGTTAAACTTTGCGCATCTTCAGAGGAGATGGTTGCAAATTTCGCCTCGGAATCTCCGTTTCATGCATTCCTGGCCGGTTGCATACGCGAAGAGACCAACGCTAGGCGATCTATGCAGTACAGGTCGCAACTTCCACAAGTCATAGCCACGAAATCCATTAGAGCCACGGGCAGAATATTGGCTGATTATAGTGCCTCTACCGAGGACCTAATTTTAGGCAGGTTCAGCATCAGCTGGTGCATACAACGAGAGTTCTGCTGTAGCATAAGCCGAACTGCAAAAGTGGTGTAAGACCAATCAGCTCCTCCGATATTCACAAAACCAACGATTCCTTTGAATAGAAAAGCAGATGCGAATTCCGATCACTGTCTACAAACAGTTAACCTCATGCTCATATCGCAAATTAGAAGGCGCTTAGGAAAAGGAAAGAGTGAAATTATGATAGAAGGCACAAACAATCGAAAGCAAAAGTGGTAAGTGCCTAAAGGCCTCGAACAAACAAGAAAATCGAAAAGAACATACCAGGAACACCTCAAAAGGAAGCAACTGAATTTGAGGATATCCTGAAATCCATAGAAAAAGTTGCTGCCAAAACTGCGTGCAACAAGCTAAGAGAAAGAAAAATGGATGGTATATAGCCATACGCGATGGGGGAGACAGAGGACTCCTGCTACGGAAGCAGTTGAGAACAAAATGGCTGTCAAACCCAACTCAGTGGATGGTGGCCAATGTATTGGATTCTTCAGAGGAAGGCGCTGAGACGTATGGAGTCTTGGCATCGTGAGATCGACGATTGTGGGACGCCCCTAACCGCAAGGACTCTGCACCCAAGGATAGTGTTCACCGAAGATGGCGAGTTGCGTTCGTAAAAACTGCTGCTGCACAAAGCTAATGATCTCCGCCTGCTGCGAACTTGTCATCCAAATTCGCTATCACCGGGCACGCTCCTTCTTTCCGAGAAAATGATTGCTGAGCAATTTAAAACTCAGAAGGAGGAAGCTGCTAAAACATCAATTTTCAACCAAAACATCCTCTCTCTGTGTTAATCCTTGAGGAGGCGAGGGCTTCAGAATCCAAGTGCACCTGGACAAAAACCATGTGAAAGCCTGTGAACTGAAGGCAGATTTCTTCAATGCAAATCACAGGGCTGGCGTTGTCAATATTTCATCAGAGTCACTACCTCAGTTCAACAGAATTTCGGTGCCGTTTATTGGCTTCTGGAAGTCAATATTCATCGCACTCAAGCACAACGACGTCGGCATCAACAAGCCATTTGATAACCGAAACTCTCTCGCATCACACTGCCTAGGAAACTCTTCTCTACAGTTCGACTTCATATCATCAACTGTTAAATACCAACGCATCAATCGAGAATCATCATGCATACCCACATAATTGCGGAAAAGCTTCTGGCATTTTTGGCGGTGTTCAGTTTCCATCATCATTCACAAACGAGATACATGGGAAGAATCAGAGTGCCTGACGAGAGGGAGCTTCTATCCACCACCTCGTCATCCTCGTTTAGCACAGATATAGACAGTCATAAACGAATATAACGCAATCTATTGAGCCGCCATTTCACATCTTCAAGTTTCACTGTAATACCAGAAGCACGAGATTGAATAGAGTGGAGTGCTTCGGAAATCTCAGAACAAAGTTAATGAGAGGGATAGAAAATGTTGAAAAATGTTGGAGGTGCAGATGGGCGGTGGCGACTCGCTCCATGTGTGTTCATCTACGTCTGATCTCCAAAGCGTTATGCAGCGTTGGCACTTCACGCCGTGCTTTTCTCGGCTTCATGTCCCCTCTCACACCCACACTCGCAGTACTTCGCTGAACTGCGTTCGGACACATGATATTATCTTTTTGCTTTTGTAACAATATTGCGTTGATCGATCGAGCGAGTGGGCTTGTAATCCAAATAGCCTTTGCTCTTTCTAGGAGAATCAAACCTGCAGACAGAGATCTCTTCGCTCGGGCTGAAAAGCCACAGCCTTCACTTAAGGTCTACGTGAAGGCACCGAAGTGGCGAGTCTCCGCCGAAGATTCGACTACCTCAGTGGACGAAAAGCCGTTGGTGGAGCAAGGAAACAATGCCCACAGTCCTGGTCGCAGCATCCAGATTCGAATCAGGCAGAGAGCTAGGGCTGCAGCAGCGAGAAGAAAACGAGGCACCGCTCGAGCGGTCAAGCCATCCCTGAGTGGGTGAAATGTTCTCGTATGCAATTGGTGGCAGCATTGTTTGTATTAATTTGTCAATAAAGGCCAGCTCATTGATAAGTCGATCGAATGAGTTTCAGTGTTTCGAGATGTGCATAGGTTGAAGGTCTGTTCCACATATGGCTCCAGCTTCTAATCTCAACAAGGTGGTGTATAAATGTGTAGCGAGACACGAGCGGATAAAGGACTACAGAGTGAGATGCCTTGTCACAACAGCCATACGAGAACCCAGTAGCTGAGGAAAGGCATTTCTTATGTTGATCAGATTTTGCCCATGTACTCATTCCCTTCACGATGATACATTGATCTCCGAAGAGATTTAGAGCTGACCAGTAATTGTGACTGCTTCGCCAAAGGTGACGGTATTTCAGCCGAGCTCGCAAACAGCCGAATATGATGTCAGTACTATGCTTCTGTGCAGAGTCCTCTCAATTCAAGGGATCTCGTAGTCCTCGATATTCATATTTCTCCATGCATTCCTCTGAAGTTCCCATGCTTTCGATCCGCTTCAGTCATCATCAGCAATATCAAAAGGATCTCGTGGCAACAATTCTGGATCAACAGGGAATGAATTGAGGGAGATGATGAGGACAAGGGAAGCATAGTTGTCGATGAAAGAGATTGGCAAATCTTACCTTTGAACTAACGAGAGGACAATTCATTGGCACGATACTCCTTGGACTGAATGAGCACGAACTTGAATGCCTTTCTGAGACATGATTGCTTCACTGAATTCCTGCTTGGATGTGCAGCACTTCAAGTGCTTAAGAAACACACTGTAATGGGCAGTGAAGTCAGTGCTGTAACTCGACCTGGTAAGAGTCGATTGGCGATGGCGTCGAGAAGAACGTTGTCGATGAGAACGTCTATGTAACGGAGATTGATATTAATGGGTTTGAGCATGCTTAGCTCTTTAGTTGTTGGTTCATTATGGTGCAAGATTTGTCTATTTGAACGGAACCTCTTAAATTTGATCGAAAGCTATGGATGCAAGTTCTTCGGCAGAATTAAGGGCACCCAAATGTCTTCCATTTTGCGTCTTTGACGAAGCCTATGCACCACTATTTCGAAATCCCACACGAACGATCCATGACAATCAACTTCATTTGCAAAGCCATCGTGTTCTCTGTGGGTAAGTTCGCCGTGATGATCGTGACGATGGCGACGAGGAAGCACTCGAACATCAGCTGTATTTCTTATCACCCTGAAGTCTGTCTCGTTTATAGCCTCATGGAATGCAACCAAGTCGTTGCAATCACTGTCGATTCCTACAGCTCCATTCCACCAGAGGCGCTGCATATATGTAGAGTTCTGCACGGACGTGCCCTGTTTGTCCTCATCACTAGTGGCTCTTGGAGTATGAGACTGAATACTCACCTGTCCAATTGCTTCCTTTTCAGTTTTGCTAACAGGGACTCCCTTTCTCTTGGAGACAGCTTCTACGTTGCAGGACCAGACTGTGCATTTGAGTAAGGTGCACTTCCTTTGGTGATCATATTCGCCTGCACTTCTCAACGATGCCGACACCTCGTCATCATTCTTACTGCCATTGGCAGAAAGTGGAGTCTCCGCTGTGTGCATGTTGTTGGCATGAGAAGCAGCAGCACAGCAGTGGGCCGACATTTGAGGAAATATCACATTACTGTGGTGAAATGAAGTCCGATATCCCAGCTCATTCGACGGTAGCGTTTTGCAGAAATACTCAAATCTCTACACTTTCCACACGCTCTTCATTACAATGTGGCTTGTAAGCCTGGCAAGCACTTGTAGTGACCAACGATCTCGGTTCATATGCGAAACAGCAATGCTTGTCGAAATGTAGGTAAATGAAATGACTAAATGATGCAGCTTCAAATTCAAGCTGATTTATAAAATTGCGATTCGTAATCTTTCCGACTGTTCACTCTAACAGTGCTCTTGCACATTCAAGCGTACACTGAACCAAATTCAGTGCTGATCTCCACTTCGCTTATTGAAATTTGAACAAGACGGAAGGAACGAATGCCCTCGAAACTGCCTCATACAATACTTGAAGGGATGTGGACATTCCCCTACTTAAAAGTACAGACTGTACCTATAAGTGTAGTGCTAATCTATGGAGAGGTGCGTGAGAGTACTTTAGTCTATATGCAAGACTTAGTGCATTAAAGTGAGATAGGACGAATTCATTCAGTTGAAGTGTAAGCCGTAAAGCATGTACAGACGCGGCAATAGAGGTGTGCAGTTACAGAAGAGCAGAGCGAAAGCTCGGCGTTCCATAAGGAAATCTTGTAAAATTATTTCCAATAGAAATCATCCGATTTGTACACTGGTTTTACCAGTTTCAATGTAAAACATCTTTTCGCTGGGTCAATTCTTAACTACACGAGCAGCAAAGCTTATGATTGCGTATTCAATGCTCGAGAATCCATGTGGACCAGAACAGAGACAAAACGAAAGAATCTGAACTGAAAGGATATTGTTCGATTGAAGAGAAATGAGATGGAGGTGGCCACATCACAGGGCACATGCTATCATTATCTCATTCAACAGCTTTTCTTTCTGTGTAGATGACAACCCTGCCACTCGGTGAATAGCAGTTAATGAACGGGGAATCCAATTAGTTTTACTGGAACTGCAACATTTTCTGTCACGCTATTTCCTGAGCCCTGTCTCATTTACTTTGTTCTGAGATTTCCGAAGCACTCCACTCTATTCGTTCTCGTACTCCTGTTATTACAGTGAAACTTGAAGATGTGAAATGGCGGCTCAATAGATTGCGTTATATTCGTTTATGACTGTCTATATCTGTGCTAAACGAGGATGACGAGGTGGTGGATAGAAGCTCCCTCTCGTCAGGCACTCTGATTCTTCCCATGTATCTCGTTTGTGAATGATGATGGAAACTGAACACCGCCAAAAATGCCAGAAGCTTTTCCGCAATTATGTGGGTATGCATGATGATTCTCGATTGATGCGTTGGTATTTAACAGTTGATGATATGAAGTCGAACTGTAGAGAAGAGTTTCCTAGGCAGTGTGATGCGAGAGAGTTTCGGTTATCAAATGGCTTGTTGATGCCGACGTCGTTGTGCTTGAGTGCGATGAATATTGACTTCCAGAAGCCAATAAACGGCACCGAAATTCTGTTGAACTGAGGTAGTGACTCTGATGAAATATTGACAACCCCAGCCCTGTGATTTGCATTGAAGAAATCTGCCTTCAGTTCACAGGCTTTCACATGGTTTTTGTCCAGGTGCACTTGGATTCTGAAGCCCTCGCCTCCTCAAGGATTAACACAGAGAGAGGATGTTTTGGTTGAAAATTGATGTTTTAGCAGCTTTCTCCTTCTGAGTTTTAAATTGCTCAGCAATCATTTTCCCAGAAAAAAGTAGCAGCCGGTGTTCCGCTGCTTGCAGGTTTTGCATATGTTCAGCTCAAAACCTATATTTGCCCTCCAGAAGTGGGAAGGTGTGGAAGTGAAATATATGGTGGCCATAATTATAACGATTCCTTTTTTTAACACCGTCTACTGGAAAGACATAAGTAGATACGAATATCATCATAGGAAATTAATGATTTCAATCACCTTCCAACCGCAAATTGTTAAGTTAACAGACGATTGTTGAATTCATGACCATGGCATGAGGAGATGGAATCCGACTTTGAAATTCGTTTTCCAAACGAGTGACTATATCACGAGCTGCAGCCAATGCGTCTTCCACATCTTTATATTTGTTAAATAATTTGTCAAAAGCACCTTTTTTACGTTGAAACAGTCTTCGTATTCACTTGTGTGAAGTAGCCTTCCCCATATGATCGATGGCAAATAAGGAATTTTAATTTCGAGTTCCCTGTTGAGGTTGAATTTGGTTTAAACAAGGTGCTGCGATTGAGCAATACTACTCAGAGTGAGCTTCTAGCATGCAGTACATCACTCCTCCACAATCTTCTTTACAATTGCCTCGATTTTTGGCCGGATATCCGTCAGATTTCATAAAAGTAAGTGTTTTAGTACAACAAAGGTTGGATGTATAGCAAATGATTCGTTACTTTTAAACTAAGTCATAAAGTGCCTAGTGAGAGATAGCCTATATAGATTTTTCATTCTACTGGCTTAATTCTGTCATACACAGGAACAATTGACGTGAGTGTGCATCACTTGACAAGCTGTAAATGACGAATCACCGTGTTAAAGTTTGCGCAAGGAGTATCACGCTATGTGGCCATTCGGGACAGATTTGTAACCTGCATCGCTACCAAGTTAATTAGAGCCATGAACAAAATGCTGGTTGATTATCATATCTCTTCGGATTTCTTCATTTTAAACAAGTCAAACAAAACAATTGCTACTGACACTGACTGCTCTGCCGCATCATTGACTAAATTGCAGAACCGATGTATAATTGATGAACTCCTTCGATTCCCAAATGCCAAACTATTCTCTTGAAGGGAAGATTGCGCAGTACTTTCTAATGAGGCTCGAAGGCACCAATGCAATTAAGATCGTACTAAGCCTCACGCTTCTAAGAGAAGCCGAAATGAAGACCCATTCTAGAAGTTCTGACCCACGGTATACGAAGTTTAGCTAGCATGGATTAGAAATTCCCTAAGGACGAAATCGTGGATATCATAACTGTACACAGTCTTCATTTCAAAGAGTAAGTAATCACGAAGAAAGCGGTGCTTCCTGTGACGTTTCAAATAACTCGGAATTTCTCCATACCACTGCTGATAGCCCTGGACATGAATATTTTTGGTTCACCGTTAAACTGAAGGCCAACTTGGGTGATCGAATCTGACTACATGTCCTATTTCAAACCAGTGATATCAATGTCAGCCAGTTTATGACCAAAGTTGTCAGTGCGCTGTTCACTATGCTCCAAAAAAATTGACAAAACTCTAAAATGTCCGCCAATTATAGAGATCTTGGCGATGGTCACATGGAAATGTACTTGACAAAAAGATTGATATTCTGGAGGAATCAGGAATTGCACAGACATGACGTAAGATATGAAACAAATCCTATGTCATGAGGAGTGTGAAATAGATGTTAAATAATCTCAGCAAGAACTGCTAATGCACCTACCCCTCATTCATTATTATCAATAGATATCTTGGAACTCGAGTTAGTGATGCCGACGACTTTGTTTTGGAAAGCGGAATATATCGATTTGAACTCATCAAGCAGATCGCCTAATCGACATTCGAGGACGAGATCTATGGATAAATGTTTCTCAATAAACAAAATACCTAAAATGTCAAGTGGGAATTTGTGTCAAGCTCTAAAAGTCTATGGAGGGCTAAGTCGAGAGCCTTGAGACATTCATGCATTCCTACAACCAGAACAAATACGGCATCGGCCTTCTAAGTCAGTCCATAAGAAGGATGAGACAAATGACCTAACTTGTAGATCTATTTTTAATAGACCGGGAAAGAATCACCGCTTAATGTTCGGTGATTATCACGCGAAACCCACGAAGTAGAGAGATAGAGGGAAAGAGCGAATTCCAAGACCAACAAGCACACATTGGACACGGACACGACAGGCTCTCAACCCTCCTTACACTGTTCACTGATTTATCTAGTCGGATTAGTGCACTGCACGGATAGATTAGTTATTAGTGATGCTTTGGGCATCAGTAGTGGGCATTCTCTAAAGATAAGCATTCCTTTCCAACTTTCACTCTTTATACCACCTATCTCCTACCTTCATAGCCTGCTCTTGATAGTTTTCAGTAGAGGATATCCCACTTCTCAAAATCTGTGCAGATTTTTCACACAACTGGACGGTAGCCGCGGCGTTTCGATCAAGTTTGTTTACAAACTGAACCTTTGTCGTTATATTTAATTCAAGGTGATGCTGAGACCAGAAATGACCTGATTTTCGGTCCCTGATTAAATTTTCTGTCAACGAAAGTGAAAACAACTACCCCATTTTGTATCAAATGATGGAGGCAAGGCCAGCCATTCCACCTTTAATCACAATGCATGCTGGTTGAGATAAAAAATATAGCCCAACTTCTTCAGCACAACGCAATACCTTACCGCCTGAACGAAATAAATCTACGTTGATGTAAATAAGCACAGGTATACTCTTAAATTGTACCATCATGCCCCCATTCACCTGTTAATTCCAAATCCCTAAGTTCGCACTTCGTAAACCATTTCCTGAGGGTCCAAGAGACGCGAACTTCCTCCTAAAAATATAGGAACGAAACAGCATCGCAAATTCACAACAAAAAACATAAAATTATGATAAATGATGTTACCTAATTGCGTAAGCACCGATATTAAAACTAGAATCACCGTTAAAAGGCAAATTAAAATTTACCAATCAAAACGAGCTGGACGATAAAAAATGCTTAGAGTAAAGGATTGTAATAAACAAATAACACCGATGTCAAAGTACTGTACAAGGGCATGCAAAGTCATTGAATATACTTCCGCATGAACTTCTTATGGAACTCCGACCTCAGAGTATCATTGACGAATCCACGCTTGGAATGGTCAACTTCACCTCGAGCGCAATTTTTAAAAACAACATCGTCATCCCAACGGCGTTTTACTTTAAACTCTGATGAGGTGTCACTGTTCAACAAGGGGTTCCCCTTTAAGATTTTTTCCATTCTGATAGTTTCCTCAGCGGCTTTTCTATCAGCAGCCGCTTTAATGGCTTCCTCGGCCCTTTCGCGTTTTATTTTCGCCAATTCTGCTAGAAGAGCTTCTTCATCTTCATCATCGCTCTTGTCCTCATCGCTACCCTCAGATGTTGAATCTGAGCCACCGTTTTTGTTCGCCTTCTGATCTTCTTCTGTGTAATCCTCCTCCCAAGGATCATCGGCGTCAAGATTAGCTGTCGGAACAGAGGTAGCATTCACTGCGGAAGCTCCATGTTTTGCGCGTTTTGATGAACCACTCCCACTGATGCGATCACTATCTGCGATCGCAAGTCGCTTTTCACCAGAATGTGGCAGCGCAGCATAATTAGAACCTCCCAAGCTTCCTTTCCTTGATGCCTTTTCGAGAGCAGCTTGTTTCTCCCGTTCCTCAAGATCACGTTTAAAATCTTTTCCTTGAAGTTCTTCTGGTCTACCCTGTCCTTCCTGGCGATATTTCAATTTAGTATGAGATGGAAGATCGCGAACGGAATACTGCTTTGAAAGAGCACTCAAATCGCCTTCCCATTTGCCTTTACCACCCTTAGCGGTATTCCAGGTAGGCCGCCCGGCGGTCGTCATCCCGCAGCAAAATCGTCGCAATGGCTTCAAGCGTTTCACACACAAACACTATACATCAAAACAAGAATTCATGATTATAAACATTCCTTAACTGATGGCTCTTTTTAATTGAATAAATTAAATTTTGTTTCACTGGTTTATTCACCCTAAAGTTATTTGTGCATACTCACATTATTATTATGAGCATGGACTTAAAATCGCAGTAGGTTAGTTATTTGTTGTTTAACAGCTCGGTAGTTAAAGGAAAGGTAGCCGATGACTATCTCGGTTTTGAAACAATATTTCGCAATGTTGCGGCTACACCTCGCGATGATCCATGCCATTTATTTTAAATATTTTCCACTGAGCATTGGGATACAGATTTCACAAGAAATATAAATTCATTATCAGTCACTACATCGTTTCAAGCTTGATAACAGGCGGATTAAACGCCAAGTCTGATTTGCAGAAGTTTGAAGGAATTTTTGAGATGTTTATTCCTGCTGGCTTAATCTGATTACTAGTTTAAATGTATGCTCTTGGAGAATCTGTACCTACATATGAAATGTATGGCATACTCTCATTCCCTCTTACTACTTTTGAAAGAATAACAACTGAAATAATAAGTTTATTTAGTGTTGGAATGAAAAATTAATTTGATACTGACTCCTCGGGAAGGTCATTTCCGGTTTTTGGGTTGTATTATAGGGCGCACAGCTCAATAATGCTGAAACCTTAAGCCACGGGGTTAGCTGCCATTATACTATCACACCGATCGTGTTATAACCCAGAGTAGCAAGAACAATGTTACATCCTGGCAACATTTCACTTCTGCGATTCATTCGCTGAGGTGCGGGGAGCAACGCACATCCGGGAAATGGCTGTCACCGAATGAACCGGGGGGTATTGCGTTTCTTCCAAATACTTGTACATAAATACTTGGTTATTTTCAATTGCCACATCTGCTTTTTATCACATGCAGTGCCTATGGAATCTTGAGCATCTTTCTTTTACAAATTAGCCGACAAAATCTCACTTCAAGTAGCCCTGCAAGATCTTCCATAACTAGATGAACTCCTGAGTACACATGACGTACCTGTTTCTGTCAAATTTTTACCCTTCAGTAAAATATTTACAGCAACAAAATATTTACATAGGCACCTTTGAGCTGAAATATCTTTACTAGAGCAAAGCCTACGTGGCTAACGAATAGGTTGATATGATAAGTAAATCTTTTAATTAGGATGAATATCGCAATAGTAATTAGTGATTTTTGTAGGGCTGTTTTCATTTGCATTGCCAGTTGACCAATCTCTACAACAGAAATCAAACTGTTTGTCAGCTGAGATGATTCGATGGTTAATCCAAGACCACAATAATTTCATTCTTGGAATGAAAAGATGCATATACAGGAGCTTTCAATCGAGTACTGCACTCTCTCGTCTAACTGGAAGCTGGGTCTTGTTGTAGGTGCCCCTAAATCCGCAAATCCGAAGTCAAATGTTGTCGTATTTTCAAAATTTGTGTTGTACTGATTGAACCTCGCCATGTGAGCCACTTTATAGACTTCACGCTGGGATTAGTTCATTCAACCTAAATATATGTGAAGATAAGAAATTGGTACGAAAAATTCATTTAATCAAGAGAATTAGTTGCGCCGAAACCGTAAGAACCTCGTGTCAGAGTTTTCAATTATAAATAAGCATTTAAATTCGATAGTAATGTTTCAACAAAAAGATTGGCCCCATTTTGTTAATAAGCCTGTGTATACTGCACTTCGGAATCGCAGATTAGTGTGATATTATCCTCATTTATCATGTATAAAATTACAAACTTCATGTTTGTTATACCAATTCCACAATAATTAAAATAAACACATTTGCTGTACCGCGACATTAAATTTCGTTGGGAAAAATTACATTGTTTTTCTAACCTCGAGACATTTCTATTTTAAACAAAAAAATAAAAGGCAAGCTAAGCCAGGCGCCATGATTACTATACCCGAGAATGCGCCTTATCTTATGAATTCAGACAAAAAGCAAATAATCAAATCTATTTATATTTCGGGCGTGATGGGCCTGGCAGGCAATCAATCGTGAATAATAAATAATGAAATTGTTCAGCGAGTTCGCGCTTCCTTTCAGTCGAAGAAAAATGCTAGTCTGCTATTTTTTCTAATAAAGGGACACTATAAACTTATTTAATGATAAAATATAGCCAAATCAATCGGGCTTTCAAGTTGAAATAGAACACAAATTACATATAGTCACTTAAAAGAAAAAAATATTGATAGCTGTGATATTTTAAATAACTTAATAGACAATTCAGATTATATTTTGCTTCAATAAATAATAAGTGTACTTAGCCTTACGTTTGTTTGAGCGTTTCACAGTATAAATAATCTATTTGTCCTTCAGAAACACATCGTAGTTCGTCTTGTTTTTGTGCTGTTTCGTTATGAGTAAGTCCAGCGGAGTCGTTGCTGAGGTTGACGGCTTCGATAAACACGCTCTTAAGCATGTTGAGCCAGAAATAAAAAATCCTTTACCCACTGCCGATGGTAAAGGACTTTTCCCCTTAATGCCTTGTAGATGTTAATAAAGAGAAGAGTGAGAAGAGTCTCATGGAGGAGATCGAAAAGGGAACCCAACTTAAGAAGGTTAAAACTGTCGAGAAAACCCACCTGCCTACAAAAGAGGGTAAGTTACTAAACCAGCCTGGCGACATGCGGCTTGATACTAACTCGTTTACCAAATAAACAATCTTACCTGCATTTCTGGCAACATAGCCCACACTGTCAGTCCAGCCGCATATAGCGCCTCCTTGTTTTGCATTTTAGAAATCGAGAGTGAAAGAAAGGCAGCCCAGCAGTAAAGTTGAACAATTTAAAAAATGATTGGACTCACTCTATGATGTAATTCTTTTATTAAATATACATTTTTCCCTCCCTTCGACTTCTCAACCTAGCTCCAAACATGTTGGATTTCACGTCTGACTCATTTTTGATTTCATTTGTGTCTTCGACTTTAAATGAAGTTGTAACTCCTATTTCATCTTTTATCGTCCGGTAATGAGTATGGGCTCAGGTTTAGCTTTGTTTCTGTGTCAGGTGTTTACCCTTTGGAGGCTCAGGGCCAGTTTCGATATTGTCGCCGGATCGCCACAGTTGTCCTCTAATTCGTGGAGCGGAGCCACAGAAAATAAGAGCAGGCAGCCGAGTTCGCTTGGTGATGGGTTCTGGGGTCCTGGCTGGGTTGTTCCTGTCATCCCCTCCCTTGGGTTGGTCGCGCTTCCTTCCAGTCAAGAGTGCTTATTGTTATCCCCATTTTCTCGGATTTGTTTGCAATTGGCGTTCTACTCGGTCGTTGAATTGGTTGGGGGCTGCCTTTTTCATTCAGTAGACTCTTACCTATTTATTAAGTTCAACTTTATTCAATTCCTGAGAATTTGCTCTTTAAGAGGCGAGTAAAGTTCTGCTCTATTTAGTCACTTTAGTTTGTAACCTTGGTGGCAATATAGTATTATCTTCCTCGGTATTCTTTTTCATTCGCTTAAGCCTTATTAAGAAGGGTTCATTTGCTTAATCTAGCGGCAAGACTGGGGGAATCCCAGTCGCATTTTGGTTGAAAGCATTCACTATTCTATTAGCCAACTGACTCAATCCAAAGGGTTGGTTAGTGAATGAGCTGGAATGTGCCGAGGCTTCTTGCCATAGAAGAATAGTTATTGGCTATTTCAAAACCTGCTTTGGTAGTTTTGCGTTATCTCCTGTTGAAGTGACAAGGTTTTCTGTTCATGGATTCGGTTTTTTTGCCAAATCATTTCGACGAGACCTAGGCATTCTCGAAAAAATTTCCCTTTCAACCTTGAACATATTTAAGAATCCTTACTAACCCTGCGAGTGCATACGAGGATACTCTGTTTAACCCGTCGGCCTCGGTGTTCGTACCATGCCTATCAAGTAAATAGGCGTGATTGTCTATTCTACAAACGAACAATGATTCACTTAGTAGTAAACATTTATCAGACGCTTTAAATGCAGAAATAGGATCCTGATTCCAGTGATATTCTGTTCGCAAACACACAGAGCAATTATAGTTTTAGTGATGCGATTTGCTCTCAGTTCAACGAGCATTGCACACCATTGTTACCTCAGTTATATGTGGGGTATTTACTTCCTACACTACGACTCTATCGGTGGAAGAAGTGCTTATGACCATCTGAGCCTGTCGTCCTTCCGTCCAAGTGCCACTTTATCAGATACCAATATCTTTTAGGACTTAACTGCATCTGTTCCCAGCTGCTTAATTTTGGTACTCTTTTACATCTTATATCGCATATCACGGCCAGGACGCACCATCTTAAGACGAAGGGTGAAGGTGAAGGGCGGATTCCAATTACTTGTCGCTGAATTACCTACCAGTAGTGAGATGTGATAAGGCTCATTAAGTCAGTAGCACTGGTAAGAATCTATACTCTAATTTCCCGGATATCAGGTGGCATAATTTCACTATGGAAGCTCTGAAAAAGAAATCGGACCCATCGTCAGTTCAAATTCTGGAATATTTCTTCGGGTTTTTGTTAGCGAAAGGGAGCGATGATTTTTTAAAACACAATAGTCTCAGTCGGCAGTTTTAGCCATCATAACATACCTAATCAATCACTTTAAAAATTTCCAGCCCCAGCCTTCGCCCCGAAGATCTGATCTTCGATCGCATGATGAAGACAAGTTTAAGTGAAATTGGCAGCTACAAGGCAGATCACTCTAAGCCATCAGCCTTCTCCAAAGTACGACCAGAAGGTGCGAATCAGGCCGCTTTCTTAAATGGCCCTCACTCAGATGATTCTGACTTTTAAAGAAGGTACAAATACTTAAAACAGAGAATCGCTATGTTATCTGCTCTGAACATCGAAATTCCAATGGTTTTCTCATCAACGTCTCCAGTATCCACTAGACTAATGTTTGAATCATGAGTAAGTACAATCATAAGAAAAAGCGGGTTTACGGTCCCAGTGATTTTTCTCGAAGCTTAAGCGTTACGGACACTCCCAATTTAGACAAACTGAAATCATACCAACACGTTTCAACACTACAAAAAATCACACATTAACTTGCTTTCTGGCGCAAAGTCCTTTCCCTCTGTCATTTTAAAATTTAATGTGAACTTAAATGTGAAAGTGAGAAATTAATGATCGGGGCGTGGAAATATTGGCAGCAGCACTGTGTAATAAGGTGAGACCACTTAAATATGTCTCGGTGCTGAAAAATGCATTTTTCACCTTTGAACTCTCCTTCAGTGTGCATAAAGTACTGGTTTCACTTCTCAACGCACGGCACATTTTGAAATTTCCTATCTAGAATAGAATACAATTTGCTAAGCGAAAGTGTGCAATGAAATAAATGAACTTTCACACTTTTTTGATAACAATTTTTCATTTTCAAAAAAAGCATTTCCACAATAATTTTACAGAAATAATGAGTTATTCATATAAAATCCAGTAATTCAGTGGTTTTTTTTCTGTTGAAATGGTAAAAATTCAAAATGTGTTTGGGTTGCCGTAGCAGATTTACTTTGCAGTTAGAAACAACTATGGCTGCAAGGTTATTTATTAAAGTTCCCTTCACTTATACTATTTAAACCTTGAAGCACTGGACTGCTTGCCTTGTAAAATAGGAGAATTACTACTGCCTCCTCCGGGACCCAGCCTACGGAGGAAAGTGTCTCATGACTCCTGAGGCGAAAGGGAGGGTGTTGAAAGAGGAAATTTGTCTTTAGAGTGCTTAGGTCTGATTATACGCGTTGTTCAGCATTTATCCGACTTGCCATCATGTCGATATAACGTCCACGTCCGCTCACTTCGAACAGTCAGTTCCGTCTTTCTTTTCAGAATGAACTCTTCTCAAATCATTTTTTCCCGGTGCTGCTCTGGGTATATTTCGGCCCTCCTTTTACCTGGCCAAAGTCACTGATAATCGGAGCAGAATAGCTACGAGTAATTGGACGGTCCACAGGGTTGATCAGAGTCTGGCCAGAAAGTGATTAGGTTCTTGTTTTCTTTGATCATGTGAATACGTGCCTTTTAAGAACCACCCTGAGACATAAGTCCTGACACTAATTAGTATGTGGGTGCATGGAACTTAAACAATTTATGAGGAAGATCTGATCAACGCCCCTTTTGGCTGACGTCGACCTCGCCGCTGAGATTTGAAATCTCCTGGAAAGCAAGTGTCGGTGACTAAAGGTCGTGTACTGCACAGAAATGGGTTGCGCTCGCTTGTTGAAGCCTAGTGCACATCCTCAGTCTGTTTATTCAGTTCATGAAATGTACTTAGCTAAAATCAGATCTACTCAGTCTACCACACAGCGATCATTTATCATTTACAACGTTTAATCATGTCATGTACCACTGTTTACCTCGAGGATTTAGAACCGCAACAGCCTTTTGAGCACTAATTTACCCTACTTTGAATTCATTACTGCATGCACTTATGTGCATCTACTCTCGAACCCTGTCAGCCAATCCCGAACGAACCTAGGATTTCGAAGGCTTTTCACCTGACGTCACTGTGCTTATTAGCGTTGCTAATTCACCACAATAGCTTTAATTTGTGGTTGAAACTTCTTCACTCACGGAGTCGCATCTCTCCAATTCATTCACAGCCTGGATTGATTTCTTGTTATATCTGGATGAATAGAAGTCACAAAAATGGACCGGTCCAAAAGAACGATCGTAACTGAAATGTCGTAATTGAAATGAGTCCTTAATCGACCAGTTGTATTTGCCTTTTTTTGCCACAATGGATTCAAAGACTCGCCTAACTTTCTGCCCATCTGTCAAACCGTGTTCAAGCTCCTCTATGTTTCAAACAAAAAATGAAATACTTTAAGAACTATGTTTCATCCTAATGATTGAACAGGTTCTACCCATAAATATTCATTATTATCAAGACCTCCGGTGTTTCATGAACCGTGTGCTTTTACGTGTGAGAGAGTAATTATAACCTATGCGCTTTGGTCATATGTAGATCAGGAAATCTTGTGGCAGACTGCAAAAGGCTAAGCTGTGTAATTTGTATTCAGTCGTCGCAGTGGACTTTATTTCTGTCAGCCACTCGCAGCATGTCTACTCATTCCACAACAAACTAATAGCAAATGGAAGCGAGCGAATGAGATTGGAGCTTGGAGGAGTAATTTTCAGCTGGAACAAAAAAGAAGTCCCTCCCTTCCTAGAAATTCTCACTTCGCGTGCTCGATTGCCATTTCATGCTGCCCTGGATGTGAACACGTTCATGTTTTACTGAAGCCTTGGTTTAATCAGAGTTGGTTTAGCTACAGAGATTGAAAAAAAGCGTAATCACCGATGCTCTCAGCTTCATTTCCAGGGCTTGATGGCTTATATAAATCAGTCTTTTATACAATAAACAAAAGCCACAGAAAAGAATGTTAACTATCTACATTTAATATTGCGGAATTGAGCAGCTAGAGTGATTTCAATCTCTTGAGTGCCTTTGCCTCGCATTATTTCTAAAATGACAGAAATAGGTTTTGCCACCCGAATCGATTATACGTTTGCGCTTAGTCACCTAGCTGAGTCATCGCGTAAACAAAGAATGTCCAAACAATGGGGCGGGTGCGAAAAGTTGCAATTTAAACCATCGAATGACAGATGTGTGATTTGAGAATGTGAAGGCCATTGAATCAGCTTTGTCATAAAGATTCATTTTAAAATTGAAGTCGACTTGTTGAATTTCAGCCTAAATTATCCAATCGTCAACTACGAAAGCGTAATTAAGGCTGAATCAACTTCCGTTTCACCCAACTTAACATCACATGATCCAGACCTTGCTACTGCGGCGAAATCGATAAAAAATATAATTTATTGCACTAATTGCCTTATTGGTCGAGAAATGGACTTCACTTTGTCCATGACTTCAGCCAGTGTTCCCGACGCCATCAGCACCAGCTCAACTTAGCTTTTTAATGAATTTTGTGGGACGAAACTAAATTCTTACAATCTGGCTTCTGTGGTTTCACCCAAGACATCACATGATCACCTCCGCCTATGCAGATGAACGCAACCATGCAAAGCAAACCCGTCGTTCTATTTCTGATGTGCTGTATCTGGAATAAGTATATGAGGTCGTCATGCGTTGTCGGGACTCAAATCGATTTACTCTGGCTATACAGCTGAGAATTACATTGGACGCATTAGCTTCTGAAAATAATGTTAAATTACCACTTCTTTAAAATGTGAAAGCTTGTTTAAGAGAAACCTGAGACTCAGGAGGAACGTGGAGGTTGAATATAATTTCTCATCTAAAGCATTGTACAATACAATGGCAGGAGTAGGTCAAATTTGATTGCTAATTATTTAGCCAATCAAGTCAAATCACACCTCCCTCGATAATGTTAGCTGTGGGTTATCAACAAATGCCAAAATCTAAAGCGATGATCGATCATGAATATGATACGATTGACTGACATCAGGTTTGGCCAAAAGGGCTAAATGTTTTCAAAAAAGCCCACATTTTAATTGGCTATGAAGTGCTAGCAACGTAAATAACCTCTTTAAATAATATTAAATATTTAGAAAAAATATATTATGCACAAGCATAAAATAATCACATCTAAGCTTATTTTGAGGGAGCATGACTCTCGTCTCTTATCTTTCGAAAAGGAAGAGCACCAGGAACCTCTCTGGTCAAAGACCCCTCATTTGACCACGCCTTTGAGCTCCACTACAATCACTGTTACCTTTGGTAGCGGATATCGGCATAAAATTCATAGCTCCTAATTTCAATGCTCTACCTTGGTTGAATAAGTAAGCGCTGGTAAACTCCTTAAGTTAGTTGGCAGCATTACTATTTGAAACTTCAGGTAGATCTAATTAGTAAATAAAATAGCAAAACGCTTTATTACCCAAAAACCATGCAACAATAGTTGGCATGATTGAGCGCATTTAACTAGTGCTACTTATATTATTTAAAGTAATTTGAGAGGGGTTTTGGTTGGTTACTCCGAGGCCCCTTGCATTCCAAATTCAAACGTGTAGCTCTTGGATCAGCGTTATGTCAGTGATAATGACAATAAATTGCCTGTTCACACACTCCAGCCGGATAAATGATATTCACATAATCCAGATTTTGTGTTGTAGATAAAATTGTTACCATTTGTGCTCACTCCCAGAATTTCACTGGATTGCAAACAGAACTCAGGTGTATAAACTATATACTTTATAAAAGTATACGGCTTATGTGGATTGACAAAGTTAACGTGCTGCCTTCGTTTGATTGTAATAGAATGTAGGGGAACACTGAGGAACGCTCTGGTAATATCTTGATTGAGTTGCGGTTAGTTAACTTGATGCATAAAACAAAAATAAACCTATAAACACTTCCTTAAGGCATTTAAGCATCAACTTCGAGACTTAAATCGCAATCACTTTTCTGGAACGCCTGAAATTCAGAAGCGCTATACCATTCTGGCCTCAAAGATAACAGAGAGAGTCAAATAATTCAGACAATAACCCTTTGTACTAACAAATCAGTTGAGGCAACAAGGAATTCCAAGTCTAAATAACGTCCCTGGAACAGGACGGAATAATCACGAAGACTTAAAATGGGAAATCTTTACACACAATTTTAAAACTAATTGCCAAGAACTTAGACGGATAATGATCCTCAGTTAAGGAGACTAATTATCATATCTATTTGCCAATCCTCACATTGCCCAAACGCGTCGGAGTGACCAATTTTATCAATACAGTGCGTTCTAGAGCTGAGGACTAAAATAACTCTAGTACCCTTGTTCTTGGTATTATCAAATGAGGTTCAATGAGGGCAAGAATTATATTACTTTCCAGTACTCCAAAGAGGAAAAACAACCAAAGAGGTGACTAAAAATTAATTGGAGAAAAGCGACCAAGAAGGAAGTGATTCTTTTGCCAGGGGTGAGTTTATTCAGCTTATCGTTTGAACGCCCAAGCGGAAGTTTGGTTGATTAGGGGTCAGTTTCTCAGGTCACGACACGTGGATGGATTCAAAGCTCTGTAGTATACACTGTTATTGACAAGGCTCAAATAAGTCCTATTCGTTCACACCCTACTTTTACAAGACTTAATTTGGTTTCATCGGCTGACATTTCATTTTCCTCCCATAACCGACGTTTAACTGGATATATATCAATGTTTTCTCGGTGAATAGTCACCAGCTAACTTAATCATACAATTTGCAGTCATGAAGTTGACAGTTGTGTTCCCCCTAGGATGGCCTTTCTAACTCACACATACATCAGCTAAGGAACCGGGACGTGGACTACTTCCATTCCGGACACATGAACACAGTGAGTTTCAGTGGAAATTATTGACATCACTTGGGTTAATGGCGCGAATGCATCTAGCCTTCCTTTGCTTTAGAGCTTGTGTGCTTATATATTGGTCTAGTTTGACTTCAAGGGCATACGCCCATCTCCAAAAGTCATCTTACCAGTTCTCCGGTTAGTTCATTCAGTTGGGAGTAAACAATTCACTTGAGTGCCTCAAACACACTTGCAATGCCATAAAAACTAGTTTCTGAACGGAAATCGCAATTTTTTATCTGCAAATACTTGGACAGCGGAATGCAGGTAAATCAAATGATGCAAAATGTTTTCACGCTAGTGAATAAAATTAGAAGAATCTAAATTAGAAAACAAGCCCTATATTAAAGCAAAAACCAAATGGTTAACTTATTTTAAAATACTACAGATGATATGTATTACCCATGTTATTTTAACACTTTGCTCACACCTCCGCTTAAAAATTACAATCATGCTAAATCCGTGGAAAACATTTGACGCATATTTGTTTGTGTATGCAATATGTTTATTTAACCGTTTAAAATGAAAACTAATATTCGGTAATAGCTGATTTCCTCTACGGATTTACTCTTCGCTTTTAAACATAGAAACTTTAAGACCCAAATTATTTTACTGGCATGAAAAGCTGCAATTTAATATCACAGTTATTTATCCGTTGATATTCCTAATCGGATACTAATTGTCTCGTAAAGGTGTTTAGTAATTAAAAGGAATCGGATTTGAGGAAAAATTTTCGAATTCGCACAAAATCTTTAGGACAATACTTCAATGAATTAAATTAGTGGACTCCCCTTGACAGTTCAGCTCATGATTAATAAAGTCGCCCTCATGACAGAATTATCCGCTAATGCGCTTTAATAAACTCAATTATTTTTTGTCGGTAACCAATTTCAAAATGTAGGAGAAGAAATCAATGCGAAACTCTGCTTAGCCATTGGTTTCTTTTCATACTTAACCACTGAACACTCGATTGTTTTAAATAATATAGAGCTAGCGGTAAAAACTGAAACATATTCAGGGAGGTAATTTTAGCCACTTGATTGTAAAATCGTTTAAACAATTTTAGACCAATAAGTTAAAAGAAATCGAAGTCCAATTAACCAAATAAACACCCTGCGTGAAGGTTTAAACAGGATTCGATTATAATATTTTAGAGTAACATATAGGGTAAATATTCAAAAAAAAGTTATGAAAAACTTACTATGAGATGATTCCGAAATATAAAAAAATTAAAATGAAATTTATTTATACACTTGGGTAAAAGGAAAAAGCTTTTGGTGATATAGATAAATCATATTGTTAAAATAAATTAGATAAAGCGATAGTTCGTCGCTTCACTTGAGCTTCTCGTTTCGATGGCTTCTGACGCTATCCGTAGGAAACTCATCGTTGTTGGGGACGGTGCCTGTGGAAAAACATGTCTGCTGATTGTTTTCAGCAAGGATCAGTTTCCAGAGGTATACGTTCCCACTGTGTTTGAAAATTATGTCGCTGATATCGAGTTGGATAACACTCAAGTGGAATTTGTCCTTTGGGACACCGCTGGGCAAGAAGACTACGATAGACTCAGACCACTGTCCTATCCCGAAACAAATGTCATTCTTATGTGCTTTTCAATCGACAGTCCCGATAGCTTAGAAAATATTTCTGAAAAATGGACAGCCGAAGTGTTGGGAACAAGATGGATTTGCGAAACGATCCTACTACTATAGCAGAGTTGGCTAAGTTCAAGCAGGAACCCGTGTCATACGAACAAGGAAAGGCAAAGGCGGAACTTTTTATAAGTTTGTGTTTTTGAAGAATTTCCTGATCATGCAGGGGTTCGTTTTCATTCTGCCTGCCTACCAATCACCCTTTAGTCTCTACTAAATCGATTTATTTTTGAGGTGGTATGATTTTTATTTTTTTAATGAAATTACTAGGGATTTACCACCCCCTCCCTCGAGGACTAACCAAGTGTCACAAGTTAGTTGGCCACAAGGTTAACACAGCTTGCTGAACCTAGCCGGCCAGCAATCGTTTGCCACTCGTGCACAGTACTTAAAGCCCTCAAATATTCCCCATTCCACTCACTTAGGGGGCTATATTTAATTTACAATAAGAGCTATAATCCCCTTGGCACGGTAGCTTGTGTTCGCTGGAAGATTACTTGCACAGCTCTGCATGAAGCGATTGAGAAGTAGCCAGCTTGGACTTAGATGCTGCAAGTGTCTAAGACCAACTCAAAGGGGTTTTAAAGTGCCGCTTAAAACTTGCAGTGTTGATCATCCCTACTTGTTGGTAAATGTTGGGTTTAATTAGTGATTTAGGAGTGGCACCCTTTGAAGCAGTTTGAGCGCGCACCTGTCACCTGCCTTCTACATAAGCTAGCATCATTTGAGGGGTCGCTGTATCATAACCTGGAAGTCCTCTGATTCAGTGTCTATGCCGCGGGAACTCAGACTGTGTGAATTAGGGAAGAGGAGCCTCTTAAACTTCTTTAGGCCATAAGTCAGGATGATTTGCAGCAAGGCAATTGCGGGAATTCGTGTTTGTACCGCCAGACCTGCATTAAAATGTGCTTGTGGTGTTAAATGTAGAGAAATTTTGCAAATTAAGTGCTTAGATTTATCGAATCATCACAAAAATACCACGCGATATCTGAGTTTGGCAAAGAACGATCAAGTTAAACTTTTTAAACCTTGAAAACCCATGGTTTTTGGAATTAGTTTCATCCAGTACGGGTGTTAAGATAAGACGAATTCGTCACTGGAGTCATTTTCGAAGGAAATATAATGCAAATACCACTGACAGGGCTTACCCAAAGCCACTAAATTGTGCTTGTGTGGCGAGGGGAATTTCGGCACAATTCAACCAATCGAGGTAATGTGCTCTATAGATTACATAAAACTTGAACTAAGCCAAAAGTTTAGTCCACCACTGAGGTGAAAATAGTGTTTGGTAAAGTGCATCGTTTGGTACCCACTTTCGCCTGCGGAATATTGAGGTTAGGGTAATCTATATAGTGCGCGAACGCATGAAAGTTAAATTCAATAGCAATATTCAAAAATAATTGTAGGCCTTCAGACAATAAATAAATTTGGATATCACGGCAAAATGATGGACTCTGACGGTGTTGCATGCAATTCTAAGTAGAATCAAAACCTTATTAAAAGAATGTGTGTCCCATTAGGCAGTTATTGGGAGCAATAACTTACCAAGTCTGTTCAGTCGATATACGACAGGTTTTGAAAAAACCTTTTCTGATATAGTACTCTAATAAGTTTAAAAACTCCTTAATTCACGACGCCCCTTTGAAACACTAGGTGAAAGTTTTGATTGGAGCGGTAATAGATCAGGCGAAAATCTAACTGTTTTGCCAGTATAACGGCACATGTCCTAAGATGGAACCAACGACTTTGCGGCAGTTATGCATTTTGTCTGTTCAAATTCCAGATTACATAGCATAAATATCGGATTAGAGGACTTTGCTTTTTCTGCATCCGATTCCATAAACAGCACAAAAAAATTTCAGAAGCAGAAGGTAATTTTATGACCTCTAAATATCTTATTAGACTAGCCCGAATCATGATAGGTAAATAGATAAAATTTTAAGGATTTTGTTTAGATATACCATTTGACCCGAATCCCCCGCCGCTTCACTTGAACTGTGCCTTTTGATGGCTTCTGGCGCTATCCGTAAGAAACTCGTCGTTGTTGGGGACGGTGCCTGTGGAAAAACATGTTTGCTGATTGTTTTCAGCAAGGATCAGTTTCCAGAGGTATACGTTCCCACTGTGTTTGAAAATTATGTCGCTGATATCGAGTTGGATAACACTCAAGTGGAACTTGCCCTTTGGGACACCGCTGGGCAAGAAGACTACGATAGACTCAGACCACTGTCCTATCCCGAAACAAATGTCATTCTTATGTGCTTTTCAATCGACAGTCCCGATAGCTTAGAAAATATTTCTGAAAAATGGACAGCCGAAGTGAAACACTTTTGTCCGAACGTGCCCATAATTCTTGTTGGGAACAAGGTGGATTTGCGAAAAGATCCTACTACTATAAAAGAGTTGGCTAAGTTCAATCAAGAGCCTGTATCGACCGAGAGAGGGATGGCTAAAGCTAACCAAATCGGCGCCTATGGCTATATCGAATGCTCTGGTATGTGCTCCATATTTACCTATGCATTTTTTAGCCAAAACAGGGGAAGGTGTGCGCGATGTCTTTGAGCTGGCAACTCGTGCTGCTTTAGCGTCTGCCAAGACGAAAAAGAGGAGGTGTAATATTGCATAATGCTGTATTTTCTGGTAATTCGTAAATCATGCAGAACGAAACCTTCGTTTTATATGCGTTGCCAATTTAAATTTTTCCCTTTAATGCTATTCGCTTTGCGGTATACAGTGATTGAGTCTAATTGTTTCGCCAGTAACTCATTTTTTTGTGAAATAACGACTTACAGTTCATCGATTTTACCCTGGTTTTAAATATGTGTTGATTGCTTTATGATATATTTTTGAAATTCAGTAAATTTAATCGATAGTTTATGGTTGATCGATCTCCAAATATTATTTGCTCATCGTCGAATGTGTATCGGGTTTCTGAGTCCCTGTACCTTCTTACTATGCTTTTTTTAATTTTGAATCCTCGCTATGTCTTAATTGTCGTGAATTTATGTCTAGTTTCGACCGAAATTCTTATTGATACTGATTGTTATATGTTGGATTTTCATCGTCAAACAAACCTATTCTTTTGTTATGTTAATTCGACCCTTATTTTTTCTATGGCTCGTCTAATTTCAGTACGATACGTTTCCTAGAGCGTGACTGATTCATTATAGTTTTCGCTTTTGGTACGCAATTCACACAATCTGAATTGCGTGCTTCTAGAAGAACCATTTATTTATGATTAATGGCCCTCTAACTCTTGCACTGATCAATTGTGAACAGTATGGGTGGAAGAGGATTGGGTTGCTTCTGACTTTTAGTAGCTGAAAATTGCGATCCTAACTGTTCCAATTTGATGAGGGCGAATGCAGCCCCTTATTAAGTTCGAAATCTGGTTTGTTTTTACACTCTCCATTTTCAAGATCATTTCGGATCAGATCGATCTTTGGTTGTCGCTGCTAGGTATTGAAGAGAAATATAAGTTCGTGGCGGATTTCGGTGTACTCGAATGTTCTTTACATTGCGTGTATGCTGGCATTTGTGTAATTTGGATGCTTGTTGTGCTGTCTTCAAAGGTCTTGATTGGCACATTGAAGCATAAAACGTTTGCGTAAGTATTCACATGTTTCGCGCGAAAATTGTCAATGCAGGAATCTACGCACATGCTGGGCCCTTGAGAGGCAGTCAGAACCGAAAATAAGGCATAGTCCTACGCTTGATTGTAGAAAACCGATTTTGAGAGAAAAACAACGGAGTATTTCTTTGTTTTTTTCAGTATTATTCGGTTAATCTTGTTTAATTGTATAGTTTATATACGCCAAATCTGGGCAAGTTATCATAGGTCTGAAAAGTGGCTTGTTTCTACTGTATTAATGGTCTGTAGTTCTTCCAGTCGGGCATTTTTTTTTCTTATTTGGGGGTCTCGCGTATTTCAGCGTACTTCTGTGGGACTTCATCTAAGTTATTAATTTCTTTGTTATGAAATCGATAACTTAATTGAAGCAATATGATTGAATGAGCACGTGATTTTAGAGGTGATATTTTTCAGCATCACAGCTTAAGGATCAAATTCAAGACACGTTTCGTTATAAGGCTGTTCTTGAGAAAGAAAAACCGCGAGTCTTATGTGGGATGATCCTTCTATGTGGATTACACTAGCAGGATTACGAACCTCCTGGCATAAGTTAATTTTCCTTTGAAGTGAGACCCTCACACGAGATCGGGTGAATTAAAGCTGTTTCCTCGTTATTTTAGTTGTGTTTACCCGAGTTTAATGAAAGCATTTGGAAGTCTAGGAATAGAGTTGAAATTTTGGGGATGCAAGGTAAATTAACTAAAATAGACTAAATTAAATTGCTTCATGTAAGTTTCACTATTTTTAGAAAGGCGGCTGCAATTTGATAGCCACTTAGTAAGCGGATTGCTTGTTGAGCTCATATTCTCGATGCTACCTGGGCTCATTCTACTATTTTTATCTGAGTAGGTATATTTTGCCGAACGATATTTTCTGGTTTTATGGTAATGAAATAAGAGAATGGCGAGTTCATTCATTTGTAATATCTGAGATTTTTAGTTCCCTATATTAAGTTTTTCCTTTTTAGCCATTGAAGTATAGTGCGCAGTTCCCAGCGACTTAATAATTTTTTTTGTATCTGCGGTGTTATCGAATGACCACCTGGTATAGTTCCATTTTTCCAATTTCAGCTTCACAAGAACTGCTCTTCCGATCCTATTGAACGTCTAAGTAGGTGAATATTGAGTTTAGTTCAGGTCTTTAATCCCAAATTCATCCCTAACCAAAACTTAAGTTTGAAAATAATTTCTGAAAATGTCACATTGTGAATAAGCATTCTATTGTCCGGGAATCCTAGCTCTAGAGAGGCAGTAATTCGACTCTTTTAGTCAAGCCACTGAGATCTACAGCCGAATCAGCTTGAGGGTCACACTTAACGTTAAGAGTATAGTTTTTCTAGAGCTGAGGTGTGTTTTATTCTAATTGATGATATCTGGAGAAGACATAAACATCGAAGAATGTAGCAGATTCTTTTGAGTGGTGGCTCTAGTCGCCGGCATTGATGTTGGCATCATACATCGACAGTAAGGATAAACTGATGACCGGCTAATTTGATTTCTCACCAAAATTGTCTTTACTGCCAAGGCGCTTGAAGAAATCGGAGAACTAATTTTGCCCAAACTTACCGCAGTCGAATCACATCTCACATCGTTACGTTTATTTTTATGCATCACTCAGGTACAAAATGTTACAACGAGATTGGCCAGGTTTTATCGCAAATGGAGCCTTTAAATCAAGACCGTTAAGTCACTATCTGACGGTAAGCAGAAAAAATCGGAGCATTATGCTCATTGAGATAGGACTAGTAAAATCAGAATTTTTATAACCCAGGTTAGTGACTATTTACTGATGGAAGCTGTGCGTTTAATTAGAGGTCTAAGAACAGGAAAGATCAATCCACGAAAATGTTAACGTAATTTAATAAAACTAGAAGGACCAACATTGGTCAACTGCTGATGTATAATGGGAGATACTTAGAGGAGTACCAAGACAAGTTAGTTTTTTATCGAATCCGGCAAAGGCTCTCGAAGAAATGGGGGGAAATCTTTATACATAGCTGGGAGTAAGTCTGGCCGGAAGTGGTTCTGCCTAAAAATAAATAACTGAAAAGATGGGGATGTCTTAAAGAAGGTCAGTCACAACTCGACCGAGTCTTCCGGGCATAACAGCTTGGGTCAAAATTTAAGTCCATCATAGAATCTTGATTCAGGTATAACATTCCCCAGTAACATTGAAAGGGACCTTCGAGGTGCATATTAGCTGATTCTTCGCTATCAGAAGGACTGAAATTACGTTGGTTAGGTAAGTGTTTTTCGGGTCAATTTAGGGTACTCAGATAAAACAGGTGAGACCTTAAACCTTCTAATACATTGTCTAGACAGGGCTGGGGCTGGTTCTGGTACTCGGGAGAGATGTATAACACCGGACTTCATGGATCGGAAGATAGTGCTCTCGGCAAATGTATTCATTCATACCACTTAAGGTAGAAGTCGTATCGATCAGTTGCTGTTTCCTATTGAGGCACTTGCCTGCACTTAAGTCTTCGGCAAAAACATTTTGTAAGCTACGATTGTGTAATTTGTTGACTCGGCCTCGGACTGACTTACTATATGGCCAAAGATAGCTGAAACGGGTCGTCTTCATTGTTGCATTCGATAAAATACCAATTGACATAATTCAACAAAACTAATCTATGTGATCACACGTTAGCCAATAGTCATGTGTGATGTTCGATCCATAAATATCGCCTATTGTGACGAAAGACGAACGTGATTAACCTGATGCGTCTAATAGTGGAGCTCGCATTTTTTAATTCTCAGGAAAAACTACTGGAATTCCGTACTTTGAATCAAATAATAGTGAAATGAAGAACTTTTTTGAGGCATATAACCTGATGCGTTAAATCCGAGTGGGGAATAAATTTAATTTGTTTTAATCAGTCAGAACCAATGAAATTGCTGGCTGCAAAGTCCGGTGTTCGTTCACTGAATGAACTGCAGGTTGATTCCAATGAGCTGAGACGAAACCGAAAATCATGTGCGTATTAACATGTACAGTGAAAATTAATCATTATGAATGACAAATTAAAACCGCTGGTTTGTCTGTGATCGCGGAACTAGCTGGACCACTTGTTCGACTTACAACTGGAATTCTTGCTAATCTGATCCTATGCGAATGAATTAGGTCAACTAATCATTCTGAAAATGCAGACTATCTCAAAGGAACTGGTAGGACTGGGGTTTTCAGTTTCAAGAAGATCTAGACTCGAAAAAGTCCCCAAGATGTGCTCAAAAATAGTACTGGGCGCACATTTCCGTAATATGTTCTTGCTTAATGCTTAAGCCGAGTCTCTTGTTGAACACCTCGGAAACCGAAGCTAGAAGAATGACTTGTTACAATGATTGAAAGAGATTATTGAATGGGGATTCAACATTCCAAATGACTGATCACCCTTAAAACTTCCCATAAGCAGCTTTGCCTCGTTATTCATTTACTCTGCTTCTGATTAGTAATGTAGCATTACCTTTTGAACTTCCTTCAATTCCTGCTGTGATTCTGCAAGGTGAAATACATTGTCATTATATTTTCTCAACACGCTATTGAGAACTGAGCATAGGAAAATTACAGAACAAGGTGCTTAGGAATTTGTAAACCTCAGTGATGAAATGGATGTCCCCCAATCTGAAAGCTCTTTTGAAAATCGCTCTACCTTTTTGCAATACTTGGAACGGTTGAATTAAGCTTAGCCATAAGGTACTTTTTACATGGTTTATGGACTCAAAATTCCCCTTGATAAATAAATCAGGTCTTGCTTTCTCATGAAGTTCTTCAGCCGAAAGGTCGCAATTGGCTTCTCTAATCAACCACATATGGCAGCTCGGCGTTATAATCCAGTTGACATAATTGTTGTGTACTGCGCAAACCTCATACACACACTGAAATTCTCTTGATTTTAGGCGTTACAATGCCTAACGGCGTTTGAGTTTGGTAATAGCAGCACATTTTGAGCCCTGGCTAATGGTTGAAACTCTGCTTTCCGGATCACCTGCTTGAAAACATGTAGTATTATTTTTCTCTACTGAAAACGAAGGAGAAAACCGATAGAGTGGGAGATAGGAAAAAAGACTGCGAAGTAAAGCACCACAGGCAGGATGAAAAACATATCTGCTCCATCACGGCTGCGGATAACTCTGACCGAGGTGCTGCATGATATGCAGTAGAAGAATGAATGATATTGCGCCACGAAATCAATCCGAGAAAAGATCACCGGATCGATAAACGTCAGATAACTGTTCTATGCTATAATAGGTAACTTTATTGTATTTCTATTGTACCCCCAATAAGTCCTTGGGACTTGCCCTAAAGGGTAGAGAGGAATATAAAAATATTATTTTTATAGAGCTTAAATCCCACATGAACAATTTTCATCTCTTTTGTCCATGATTTAGGTGACTATACCAGATAAACGTTTACATTCAAGTCTCGAATTAGGCTTTAATTTCCTAAAAACCACAAAATTTAGATCCTATAACTGTCGGTCCGAAGTGTTCTTCAACACTAATAAAAGTAATTGATTCAAAATTAATAAGAACTGACAATTACCAACCGTAAGTCTATTAACTTATACGGTTGAATGTCAGGATCTGGCGCTCCGGAAACGCGGACCGTTCTAACGTCTGCAAAAGGCTTACGTCGGCAGAGATCTTGTAGACTCACAACTACTCCCTTCTCAGAATTCTCACCTTTGGAACACACGTTTTTAGTCCTTTTCCAACTACCCTTGTTGCTTCTTTCTCATCTAAACGCTTGTTCACTAGGGGCGAAATCACAGCTCTTCGTGGTCCACTAGTACCCATCGCGGACTCTGTTCAGGATTGAAAATGATCAGCATGCTCTCCTAGCTGGTCAAAACATATTTGACCGATCTTGGCACATTAAATCCACAATGTTTGGCTTATCCCAGAATGAGGGATGAAGACAAGAAGTCTTAGATCCAGTGGACCCAGAATTCGAACAATATTAAGAGAGAACCGTGAAAACAGACTTTTTTAGTGGAAAGGTGTTATGTGAATGAATTTGCAAGGAAGAGTGGAGGAAATCGAAAGAATCCGTTCTTGGACTACAGCTAATTTTAGCCAAAAGACTCTCCCAGGATTTCAGTTAATGCTTAGTTGATCCGATTGTTCAATTCCATTGTGGAGGTTCTCATGCATCCTGTATGCCATTAGCAGAGCAGTACATGCGCTTGTATTCAAATATTTTAATTTTGTGGGGGGTTTATTCAAGTCTTCTGATATACCGAAACGGTTTAATGAGATATCACCTGCGTTAGCACATGATGGATGTATCAGTAATCAGTTTGCTCACCAATTGGTAATATACGAATAATTCGACTTTGGGATTTGGCCTCGAAAACCACATGATTAGCCTTCTCAACGCACTTCAAATCCTTTAAGCTAGCAATCAGTGTACTTGTCAGAAGGCTAAAAAACGTAAATCAACTTATTAAACGTGATTATGCTCACATATAATTTGCGGTCTAGCAATAACCACTGTAGAATGCTTTATACTGGCGGTCGTCCTTAACTTTGAAGACCATTCGCTCGTCCTCCAAGGGCTCTTATCTAACAGCATGCTGATGCAAATATATATTAACTGCAGCCGTTTGCAAAGTGTCGGTTCGGTATTTGTCGACACATCTAGGCAAATTATAGTGAAAGTCGGGATGTTCTTTGAAGAGCACTGCTATCTGGAACTTGAGTAAGCTGTTGGTTTCATACAATTGTGGTAAGTACCTCTGCTAAGGGTGAAGAAAATTTGTGAAATCATTAGCTCCAAATTGTAAATAGACCATCAAAACATTCCGATGTTGGCGAAAACTTGAGGTAGGTGATGCTATCAAATATCTTTCCAAATACCTCACAGTTAAAGAATTCAATTCCAAGAGTGACTCTCTTCTCATTGGAACCTGTTCTTCTCTGACGTCTCTCAACAGTAACTCTGCGAATTGCAGGCCCTAGTAATAGTAGCCCCTCCAAATTCGACCTCATTATAGCTAATAAAACCATCTAGGCGAAAGAGAAGGTGAAAGAGTTCAGAAAGTGAAATAGACTTTAGAAGTATTCATTCAGAAGCTTTGCCTTCCTCCATCAGTCTCTTTAGCTACTGTCCGAGTGCAGAACACCACGAAGCCCGAAGAGCAGGTGGCGTTTTAGCTGAAGGTCTGACAGGCCTACAGAACAGCTGATTTGACTGGTTAGCACCCAAACAGCAGAGCCTGAAGTTGCCATCAGTGGTGAGAGGCGGTGTAACACCTGTAACACATCTAGAAGAATGATTCTAACCCATTCAAGCGGAGATTCTGGCAGTTTGATTTATCATAAAACACAGACTAAGAGTTATGATCAATTAGAAAAGGCAAACAAAAGTAAACTTATCCCTTTCCTTACCGTTATGAAGCTGATGACTAAGGCAGTTTTGAGTAAAAAACTAGCATGACCTCCAGATTCTTCAACATTAAGTGAAGTAGAAAACTGTTTGATCTGCAGAATAAAAAGCTAGTGAAGAGGTAATCAATCGGATTTAACGCAGGGTCTAATTACTGAAGTGGAACCTGACGAGAACGTTAATCGTTGAACGTTGAGATCATTAAGAAGACATTAGTTTTTTTAAAGTTGTCTTTTTTATTCATCCTTAATTATTGGACAAGGCCCAAGGACTTATTGGCGGTACAAGAGAAATACAAAGAGCTTGTACAACTAATAAGCACCTACAAATGGCAAAATAACAGTTGAATTGACGTCTTCGACTCCCTAGTCCTTCCTCCGCACGGTTTCGTCATAGAGTAATAGTTAATTTTTTTCAGTTGCACCTCGTCTGCCCTCGACACGACATTTTAGTGTCGTTTATGGTCGACGGACCTTTGTTTTCCTCCTCTGTTTGTCCTTATCCCGGTATCTCTTTCTAATAGGCGACCATTTGTGCTTTACCTAACAGTGATTCATGATTCTTTTCCTTCTGGGTAAGCGCTGTCCACAGCCATGATAGGGGCAGCTGTGTAGTTCATCCTGCTGGATATTCTATCATCTTCCTTCTTCGTGTTCAGTTCTTCTACTTTATCTACTGCATCATTTGGTCTTTCTCGATTTTATAGTGTCTTTTCACCTTCTGTGATTGCAGTTGAAGGATGACAGTCTCTAACATGTCTCTTCAGCCACCCTTACGCCTTGTATCTCTTTAGACAGTCTCTAAGAGGGTACTTTGGCCCACGGATCAGTATTTGTTCAATTTTGTCTCCTTCTCTACGATCTTGTCTTACGTGTCTTCGCATCTCCTTTGCTGTGGCGAAACTTCTGTGGCAGTTTGCGTTAGTACAAACAATATCACGTTGGCTTTCGCCTATTAATCTGGGTGCACAGTTATCATCTCGACTTTTAAGGCTTTCCTTTGGACCAAGTAGCCATGATTCGGAGTGCTCTTGCCACATTTCTTGCGCATCTTTGATTATTTGAATCCTCCAATTCGATATGACTCTCAGATATGGAGAGTAACAGGCTAGCTTTTTCCATTTTCAAACTCTTCCATAGGTTCATCTTTTTTGCCTATAAAAATCTTGCTATATTACGCATTGGCAGCTCCTTTTGGAGTTCCTCTACAGTTTTGGTTCTTCGCGAGCACAATCCAAGAACCAGGCGTCGAGCCGTATTCTGTATTGTTTGTGGTCGATTCTTATCGCTTACTCTCAAGACGATAGAGGTAGATAATGCCTAAGTTACCGCAAGATCGGCAAAAATACCGACCAGAGTCGCTTTTAGGGTACTGTTTAGACTTCTTGAATGGAGGATTGATTACATTTGTGTTAGCTGTCAGTTTGCCTGGCTAGGTTCACTTTTATTGTTCCGTTTCGCTCACCGATGCATTGGATTATAGAGCCAAGGTGTTCGAAGTTTGAGGCATGTCAAAATGACATTCCTGCTGCTATGATGGGGCGTTTGATTCTTATCGTATTTATCATTATCCGTTATCATTAGTAGCAACCTTACTTGGCGCAACGAGAAGTAGATCATCTGCATATTCCAGATGATTTAGCAGCCATTTTTTGCCTGAGTGATCAATTATCTAAAGAGCACTATCATTGAGTGAGGAGGAGGCTTTATCCAATATGAGTTGGAAGGTTAGGTTGAAAAGAAATATTCCTTCTTTTGAGTCCTTTCTCACAAAGTAGTCCTTTGTTCTCCTCAAGTTCGCTGTCGGCAAGTCCATCGTTTTGGATCATTTGCCAAGAGCAGGCCAGATCCACCAATTGGTTTATCATCGCAGCTTTAGACAGCGAGTCAAAGGCCTTTTTCAGATCAACAAACATTAGCACCATTTTTGCTTCTGGTCCACGGCTTTCTGTTTAAAGGTTCTTATTCTATGTACAGGCGGTTAACCGGATCTTTCATAGAATCTAAATTGGATTCTTGAATGTATTTCGGCAAGGTGGTGCCTCAGAAGCAATCGCAGAATGGATGCACATAAGTTGCCTAATGCATATAGAATGAAGATTGATCTATAGTTTGCAGGACCTGTCTGCGAACCTTTACGCTTGTAAATACTTACAACTTCAGCATCAATTCAGGCTCGAGGTATAGGAGTGGTCCCATTGTATAAGTCATCGAAAAATTTTAAAGGTTAGGCATTTAGATACTGAGAGTCATATTTCAGGAGCTCAGACCTAATTCCATTTTAGTCGGGACCTTCGTGTGGTTTTAATCTCCTTTTAGCTGTCTCTATCTCCTCCATTGAAATAGGGGAGGCTCTTGGTAGAAGATCATAATCTTGAATTTCCTCGGTGGTTCTGATTTTACACAGTTCCTGGTAGTGTGTGACCAGATCTTTTGATTTCACAAGTATCCCTTCCATTAGGAGTTTTCCCTCATTATGTCTTTTAAGATCATGAAAATTGTTCTAGGTTCTCTCTCTGCGAGGTATACCGGAAAACTGGTTATTCTCCTTGTTATGCTCGTTTCCATTTTCGAATCAGGTCGTTCACCCAATTTTTCGCTGTTTGTATTTCAAGAACGTTTCTAGAAATGGGTTTGGCAGCCAATTTGTTCTCAGCTGCTTTCGTAGCAGGAGATCTCTGTCTCCCTTACCACGTATGTCTATATACCATCCATTTTTCTTTCGCTCAGCTTGTTGCCCGCAGTTTTGGTAGCAGCCTTTTCTATTTATTTCAGGGTATCCTCACATTCATTTGTCAGAAGATCCTGAGGTAGCTGCCTTTTGAGGTGTTCCTGGTATGTTCACTTCGGTTTTCTTATTTGTGTGAGGCCTTTGGGCGGTTGCCACTTTTGCTTTTGTCTGTTTTTCTTTTCCTAATGTGCGATTTAAGCTTGTGGATAATTGTATGTAGTCAACGATCGGAATTGGCATCTGCCTTTCTAGAAGCTCGCATATCACTTAAAAGGGATAGATTTGACTTTTTCATCGGAAAAAAGTCAGGAATAGCCCCTAATCCTCTAGGATGTTACCAAACCAATCTGCCAAAAGGTGGTTGCCGATAGGAAGCATTCATCACATTTAAATCAACCTCATGGAATGGGCCTAGGAGCCTTAGTTCGTCCTCTGTAGTGTCATCTTGACTAATGAACGGACCGACAAGTTACAAGTACTAGAACCCAATCTGTAATTGAAATCGCCAAGGACAATTATTTGTGAACACTTAGAGAGGAGTAACCTATAAATTTTGACCAGTAGTTTGTAGAAGGTCTCTTTAACCATTGCGTCCTCCGTGAACTCGGTCGTAGCATAACATCTCACCAGTTCATCTTTTAATCCTCTAATTCAGAGGGTTAGCGTGGCAAATCGATTAGTGACAGGTTTAAAGTCAGCTTTTATGCCCTTTTTGACTAGAAAGTCAACCCCATCATTCTTTCTAGAGCTTTCACTATGTCCAGAGTTAAAGTAAGCATAGTTTTCTATATATGAGGAGCATGACTTCATTCGAGTTTCCGTGAGCGCAACAGTCTCCATACCCCTAATAGAAGTCTCTTCAACTGTCTGGCAGAGATTCCGCTCATTGCTAGATGCACGCACAATCCAAGTCTAAGACCATGAATTCCGGCATTACGTCCTACCTTTATAAGAATGTATTTGTACGTCCGGTGGGTGATTTGTCCTCTCCGACCATCCCTCTCTTTAACCCCCAGGGTTGCCTCTGAGGTCAGCGGTGGTCACCACGACGGGGTTGAAAGTAGGATTGACTACCTGCTGCTGCCTTTTCCTTTCCTCTTCCTATCGCCGTCAGTATCCCTCTTCCTGCTTCATGTTATAACGGACTCAGCAGGATGCCACTATGTCCAAACTGGACTTTCCAGTTGACATATGGAAGGATTCACAACTCGAAAAACTCTCTTCTGGTGCTCTATTCAGCCTTAGCATTCTCCATCCAATAAAATCATCCTGTCCTGTGCGTGTACCGATAGTCTTGTTTATATATAGGGCTTACGTATAACTTCGCCTTCGATGTAGTTCATAGGACCTCAGCTTGTATACCACAAGATCCAGAACTTGTGAATTTATTTGCCAATTTCCTCAAAGGACGTCATAGTTATCGATCAAAGTTCTTCACTTTCTCTTCTTTCGACTAAATTATACTTTAAATAGTTCTCCGTCACTAGAATTAAAAAGAGCATTTTCTTGGCGCTGAAGTAGCTATTATTCCACCCTCTTCTGAAATGGGTTCAAACCCAAATCAGCGCTTTTAGCATTACAATTTTTTTGAAGTTTGATAAATTTAGATTTTGGAGCTATCGGCATAGTTTGGGGGGACTCAAAGGAATCCCACTTTACTCGAACTCGCTTTATTCTCGCTCATAGCATTCCGAAATTCCTCTCTCTCTCTTTCGACTCCACCTTCTCGCAGCTTGTCTCTACAAATATCTAGTGAAGAAAACGCTGTAAACAGCGTTTATAAAGCAGAATGGGAGGAGTGATTATTTGTGGATGAAGTCTTTTTAGAAGCAGAGTAGAGCATCAAGCGATATCCCCGAACTTTGAATGCTAATTCCACCCCCCACAACAACACTCTCACCAAAAAAATAGATTTATATGGTCGTTTCAGCTCAATTGAGACTTGAGCAACTTGACGCATCGCATCCAGGGATTTATTTGCTTAACCATGCATTCATTTCGTTTCCATCACACCTACTTGGATGGTTTAATGACATCGCCTTCGATTAAGTACGAGCAATTAACTGAAGAATTCTCTGTTTGCGGCAAAATAGCGTAGGCAAAAGTTATATACCGTGAACTTCCCTGCAGTTCATGTCACTTTCATTTCCTAAGAATTGTTTATTCAAACATTGAAAGTCCTAGTGTGTCTATGGTGTAGCAGAAACCAATCAACTGGGCACGTCAGGTAATATGATTCCGAAACACATCAGTTCGTATCCAGTGGTTAAAATGAGCATCTGCACTCTTTTAATACCACTCTGCAAAGAAACGGTCTTATGAGTGTTTCTCAGTCAGAATTATTATGGTACCTTTTCCATCTCCAACATACGTTTGCAGCAACCCATTGGTAAAATAAGTGCTTCTCTGAAGCCTTAAAATGGGATTCGCCTTTATCAAATATAATCAGCGGATCGGATTCTAAGTAATCCATGTAAATTTAAATCATTCCCATTCCATATCGGAAGGAGAATGAGTTACAGAGCAGGGCCTGATTCCGATCATTTTAGCTGGGATGAGGAACACGTGTGATCCAATTATATTCCAAATTCCACGAAAAATTGAAATGATCGGGAGTTTGTTATTACGAACTGAGCGGGGTAGTCACTTGGAATAATTATAATCTCATGTGAACAGGTGTGTGGGATCGTCGAGTGACAAGCGCTATTGACAAAGCTCATGTGCTGGTGTCTGTCTGTCTGTCTATTCGAACATCTTAGAACAGAAACCGATACTGCGAATGTGCCAAAATCATAATGAACTTGAATATTCGGCGAAATACTCGACCGGATTAGCGTGGGCCAAGTGCAATTAGTCTAACTTTTTCCAAGTTTGCATATGACGGCACCCGAGGTGCAATGCTGTCAATACCACTTAAACTTACCTGAGTGTATTCATTCACTTGCGGTTTTTAAACGCAATTCAGTAGTAGAGTGGATTTCAAGGAACTTAACTGAAAAATTCACCACGGCGAAGGCCCCTGAAATCGATTCGAGGTTTTAAGTCGAGGCAACCTTCCGTTCGAAAATCGAAGTGATCATTAGCTTCACCTTGGATTTGTTCTACTAACTGTAACTAAGAGCCATGCGTAGTTGAAATTTCGGTAGATCGGATCTCTTTTTACGCCGGAATCTTAAGCGTGGTTAATGCAGACCATGCATCAAGGAAGCGTCGATTAAAAGATGGACAACTGAGAAACAGTTACTTTTGCAAGTAATCAGATACAAGCGTCCCTGGAATCGGTCCACGAATCAGCCACCTTAGAAATAGAAGGCCACTATGGCATAAAAAATCCGAACAAAATATATCCAAGCACGATAATTAAGCTAACCTTCAAAAGCAACACAGGATCTTGAGATTTCATACAGAGTTTGAAGACTAATCTGTCGAGTCCAAGGCTACGACCCAAATCCAGAAAACCAGTTCCATCAGAAGAAAGGATGCATTAAAAGTATTAATGTTTGTAATAGTCATTACGGTCATGGAACGTTTTACATAGATGCCGAGAAAGCATATGAAGACAGGAGTGGGGCAGAGCAGAAGTGGAAAGCAATCAGGCAGGTATGTACAGAGGCAAAAAAACCTATGATTGCAAGGGGAGGAACAACAGGCACGTGGACAGGGAGTCAAATAGACTTTGAACAGTGCCGAATAGAGCGAATCAAGTATACAATTGTTGCGGTGTGGATTTGGAGTGTTTACCATTATGTGAATATACATAAGGGCAAAGGGGATGGTGTCTTTCAACCAGAACTAATCATTTTTCGACTTTGTAGAAGTGCAGATAGCATCTGTTTGCGGAGAATACTCACTATCTGAGCTTTCATAGAGGTGATGTGGCTCTGAAGGAGACAATAACCTACCCACGAGAGGATACCGCTCTAAAATGGCAAGGTAATAGAAAAATGGCATGCCCATTACACATTATTATGCAGTCTTAAAAAAAGATAAAGGATAAATCGAATGTAGGTCGCCGGTTCTAGGCTTCGTTAAACAGTGAACAAATAAAGATGAAAAGCAACATTAGAAAACTAACCTCGAAACTGCAATTCCCACTCCTTAAGACTTTTCATCTGATCCGAAGTAAGGTCGGAGAGATCATCATATTCCTCCGTTCCCTGGGGAATATCCGTGGTGAAGTTCGTCAGAGACCTGGAGGCATCACGACCGGCGAATACTGCATATGGACCATCTTTTCCATAGTATTCCTTCTCATCATTCGTAACATCAAAAACGTTTCCATTAACAGCAATCAAAATCCTGCCATCAGGACCAGTACCATCAAATTGGGTGAGTTCCTGGATGGTAAAATCCCGTTTTGGCATATCTGGCAATTTAGCTGATGCGGGCTTTTTGTTAAGCACATGAATGAAATAATAGAGGACTCCAATGATAACGGAAAATATGAAAATAACTGATACAGATATTAACGTCCACTGTTCATGCATAGCTCCGGCTAACGCAGATGAAGAACACATCTTCACCAGGTTACAACGCACATGTTTGGCGCTTATGCGAAAAGTGGCTCAAACACATGGCACATTCAACTGAAATAAACACCATTTAACTTCAATTATTATCTGAATTTGAATATAAATTCACAGAGAAAACATTATTTTAGGTTTTAAAAATTAAAAAGAATATGAATGCGGTAGTGAATATTTTATCAGAAGACTGAGACTTAGCCGGCGACTATTCTCAAAAGTTAATTCAACAACAGCCATCTGCACAACTTTGTACCAATAGTTAAATCTATTAGCCAAATATTTATCAAAAACACACCTATAAGTACTTTGAATTCTTCAATTCCATAAAAATTAAAATCCTCCTTCGAGGAGATCGCTCTATTTATTACCTTGAGACTGTTATTTCAAATGAACTTTTCAATGAGAACTTTTAGTCTTTTTCAATTGAGGTGATCAAAATTTTTCGGACTTTCCTTATTCGTAGCTAGCCTGTCTTGAATTTGCTCATAAGATTGAAGGCATTATAATGCAAATATTCGAAAAAAATGCGGGTAAATTAATCTCTATCTTCAATTCTTCTGGTTATCACTCCTACTGAAAACTCTGGGAAATTAAATAAGTTTGTGGTACTATCTTAAAACAACCTTTATTGGCAAGTTTTCTGTTTTATTCAATGCGTGTTAGTATGAAATGCGTTTCTCAATGAAAATAGAGCGTTCCGACTTTCATTTAACTATTCAGTTTTTGCGCATTCATCCTTGATTGTGAAATAATCTCTCGACTTCAAAATTTAATGGAAAAAGCTGTCTGGAATAATCGTTGATTTACCCATACCTAGGACCTTAAATTATGGAAGAAAACTAAATTTCCAAATGGCTTTTTAGGCGGATAATTTGTGTGCTAATAGCTAAGAGCACAGTAAATTGACTAGCAATAATTTAGAAGTAAACAAGTTTTGATAGAATAAAATTTCAGAAACTACTCTTAATAGTAAATTTAACTGAGGCGGGGTGAATTCGTTAGCATCTTCAGACTGGTTGATTTTAGCGCGGGTTTTATTAATGCTTGGGTTGATATAATTTGGACTCTTGTTCAGGTTTGCTTCGGGTGGTAGCGTTCATAAATTCGTGGATTTGGTGGATTAGTCGTTCAACCATCATGAAAGGTTCCGAAGAGCCATACAATCGCAGTACATATTATAGTGACGAGGAGTCTCAAGACGCCGTGGAGAGTGCTTATAATCCTTCAGCAGTTGGTTTTAATGCTGCAGACGAAAGCAACGAGTACAGAGTAGACCCCCAGATACCTCCAAACACACCAGTATATCATCCAACTAAATCAGTGATTACTCATGATGATGAAGACTTTGAATCTTTAAGCACCGTCGGTGGTAATCGCCATAAAAAGGACATGAGCCATGGCAAAATGAGATGCGAATCGGATGGCAAATGCGAGTCATTGTCGGTAGAGTCAGCTTCAAACAGGGGAGTGGCATCGATTGTCGAAGAAGATGAAGAATTTGGGATTGGAAAGCCTGGGGGTGCCGTTGTAGCTGACGATGATAGGCTTGATATATTCGATGAGGGTCCTGATGATGATAAGGACGATAAACAGGGTGGTGATTTTGAGGGCTTTGACGGTGATGAAACAGGAGCTAAAGACATGATCGCCGACATATTTGGCGAAAGTGATGCTGAAGGTGATGGCGACTTCGAAGGTTTCGCCGAGAACGAAGTTGAGAGGGAGGTAGAATCTTCTTTGGTCGAAGCTTCAGAGAAGGATTCTGCACATCACCATCACCTCCGCGAGCACCATCCGCAAATTCAGGAAGATGAAAGCGAAGTTGAAGGTGATTCTTTCGTGTCAGATTTCGAATTGATCTCACAGAGAATGAGGAACGAGAGGCGCCGACGAAGAGGTTTGGGTAAGGAAGTCACTTTTCTCAATGACGCCGATGACATTATTCGCGATACAATCAATCGGATGCGGGATGCGGCTGAACAAGATCGAAAACTCTTGTCAAAAAATAGACCTGCTACTAAGAAACTCAGCATGCTCAATACCGTCGATAATTTGCTTATCAGGGCTGATATTTTTCCCGCTCTAATCGATAACGGGATTCTTAGTGCCATTGCCGAATGGCTTTCCCCCGTTTCTGGCAGAACTCTGCCCTCCATCTCCATCAGAGAGTGTCTCCTGAAACATTTGAAAGAGTTCAACATTCGAGACTCAGATTTATTGAAGGAATCTGGTCTTGGGAAGGCAGTGATGTTTATTTACAGACATCCTAAGGAGACCCTTGCTAATAGGAGACGTGCTTATTCCCTCATAAGTCAGTTTGTTATTATCATTTATAGTTGCACATGATTAAACGCGTGAAAATGTCCTTTGTCTCTGGTATTTTAGCTTCGTGGTCGAGACCGGTGTTCAATCTTCCAATAGATTACAGTAGTCTTTCCAAAGAAGAACGTAAGGAGATGGATTTTGAGCATCTCAGGAAACGTCCGCGGGAAACTGGGGAAAAGAAATCGAAAAAAGATGACTCACAGTCAAGAGAGTAATCTACTATTGCCGAAATTGGTACTGAATCTCGTTGATCGCATATTTTCTAATATATTTGCTTAATGTTAGCTTTAGCAACCCTCTTAAGCCTGGAGATCCAGGCTTTGTGCCCCGGGCCCGTGTACCGCAGCCTTCGAATCGGGACTATGTGGTTCGTCCGAAGTGGAATGTGCCGGAAGAATCGATAGCCCTCGATGTAGGTGACGGAGATGTTGGAGATGGCCCATCAACTTCACGTAGACAACGCGTTCAGCAATTACCTATTTCATCAGGCGTTTCGTCTACCACTCGTATTGAGAGGCAAATCCGAGCCCTGTCCAGAGCTGCAGCTGCTCGAAAGAAGAAACGTTTCTCACGGGCTTCGAAGATGTCTATTGAAGGCAGGAACATGTCTCTGTAAATCTTGTCTCTTTTCTGATGTTCCATACTTGTAAATATGAACCATGAAGACGGGGCCTACGTATTCTTGCATTCTTTATAGTGTATATACGGGAATTGAGCTTTCTAAACCGAGGCTTATGATAAAATTCTTCACATCAAGCAGAAAAGCTACTGACTTGATTGTAGGGGTTACACAACATACTTCCAGCCAGTTTTAGTAGTGGCGCTTGCTTTTTCGTTGTTTATTTCGCTCCGTTGCTCTTTTGTTCCAGGGAAAGTATACTTATGGTAGGTCCAAGGAATTTAACGAGTTAAATTGGGAACAAAGCACAAGTGAGTCCTAATGGGGTTGTGGGCGCAGATTAGTTAGCAGCCCAATTACAAAATTGCTAGAGCTACTAGGTGCAGTGCATATGTACATAAGGCTTTCGCTTGCGGTGGGGATGCCTGTGGGACTTGGAGGTTTCTGACCCTGGCTTTCGCTATGAGATTTAGCTTTCCTTCACTCCTAGGTCGGGAGCGCGTGTGGCAACTTTCTCTTAAATCTATTCAGCCACGATTGGAGATACCTGTCCTCATAATCGGCGCCTGCTTTATCGTCATGCTAGAGGCGTGGCTTATGCGCGTGCATTTGAACTGTTATTGTATTATGGGTGCCCCGTTTTCGTCGCAGTTTCTAACGGGGCCCCTTTTTTTAATTGGCGATTTCAGCATTAAACTTAGCTTGCTGCACCGGATATTGTGTTGGTCTTGATTAGGCATGAATAACCGATTACTCCTTCTGAGGTGATGAAGATGTATCCTGTGATGCCCATCATGTCGTTTTCAATAAAAGTCCGCAATTCCATATGCACACCGACCTTTTCTCATTTTCGTTTGTTCATTTTGATTATCTATCTCCAAATATCGTGCTAAGTGGGTGCTCCAAGTCAAATGCTTTCAGCTGATATTAATGAGCGATTCGAACATTTCCGGGCTGATCCTATTTATTTTAGGAGAGGCATGAATTCATCGCTGGGAGCCACTTTCTAAGATCCTGGTCATGGACCAATTTTGCTATTGGTCGAGGATGGGTTGGATTCTTCGTTTACTTTGAGCCCAGAAGCCTTCCAAATATATCTATTTGTCGAAAAAATTTCTGTCTGATATCAAGGTGATGTGCACAGGAATAATTTTTGTATGGTGGCAATCATTTAGTGGCTCGGTGTTCACTAAGCGGCCGGTCTCAATTCCCATCCATTTTTAGCATCTAAATATCATCTTATGCAGATTCGTTTAATTTATTTAAGTTTAAAGGGGCTACCGATGCGTGAATAAGAGTGCTTTATCTGACAGATCCTTATATTTGACTTTCTCATCAACCAAATCAGAGTTATCATTTACTGCCTTCCCTTCCTTGAGATGATCTCCCCTGATCCAATTTCGATTGCATCTTCGTGCATTTTTAAACAATTTTTATTTTGGGGGCGTTCGTTCAAATCTGCGAACCATGGCGCTCCTTCCAAGCGCGATCCCTTCATCGAATAAGCTGATTACCGCCAATTGCTACAGCTTATGAAGATCCATCCGAGTTATTATAATGCCACTGTGATTGTGCAAACAAATAAACAAATTCGTAAGCGTATGCAACCACTCAGTTTTCATGTGGGATCCGGGAGCTATTCTGAAAGGATAGCACTGATTTGCACTATTCCATTACATACCTTGAAATGGGCCAACGGTATAAGCATTTCTTGTTAAGCTATACTCCGGGTGGCGTAGCTCGTGTTCCTTACAAAGTGTTGTTCATTTGTACCAAGTTACCACCGTTTTTAATTTAATTTTGTCTCTGAGAAAAACATAAAGACCTCTGGATTCGAGTAAACTCTATCCTCATTGCCTTAATATCGTAGCTAAATAACAAATAAAACTTGAGGCTCTTAGAATACAATTGAAATCTGATGTCTTTATCCATTTAACGCTTTATTTATTTTTCAATCAACTGTTCGTTGTTCAATGAATTCTGTTAAACATTTATGGGATGGGGTCACGTACCATAGGTCACGAGTTCAAAAACCATCGACCCACATCTGTGATGGGAACTACGCCTCCGCTCTCTCCAATTCCTTCATACAGACTTGGAAATCATTACTACAGCGTGCGTAAATCGTTGACGCGAATCGAACCAGAATATGAACTAGCCTATCTCTCTTTTCTAATCAGTCAATACACGGGAAAATCGCCATTTCAGTAATGAGAGCTTGATTTTGCATGAAACCGACTGCTTAGGCTGAATCCCTAATCAAAACAAGCATCCCCTAATTGGCAGTGAGTGACCTCCAAAGCTTATTCTGACAGCAGAAGCTAACGCTCGCTAAAAGTGTTTGGCTGGACCATAAATGGCTGAATTCGGCTTGGATAAGCCATTCTTCTTATAGAGATATTCTTCCCAAATTAAACATAAGAAACCACTTGCATTCGATTAATTCCTAGAAATCGATCCTTAAACGAAAAAACACAAAGCTAGAAACAGTAATCTTAATTTCAAACTCGAAAAGCGAAGCAAGCCAAAGTGTGCAGATTAGTGGGGTTCATTTTGTGGAGGTCGAACATAAGGCGATAAGAGATACTGAGAGAATGCACAGATCCTGTCCTTACCTCTAACTTCCTGCTCCAATTGAGGTAATTGGATGACATGCATATCGTCATAAAGATCAAGAATCTGTTCAAGATACTTGAATTGGATTCGGTGCCGAGCCTTGCACATCATGCAGTTCGTCGGCACCTTCACATCCAACAAATCATCTCCATCACTGCCGTCTATGTTAGGAAATAGGAGTTGATTCACAATTATATTGTGAATATCAATATTCTGCTCAGTCAAAGCCTGAACAAGACGTTCTGTTTCGTACATGCTCAAGAATTCAGCTATACAAACACAGACAAACGTGGTCTGCGCGGCGTCCTTGAATTGTTGGGTGATCTCTCGAACGATTGGGAGGCGCTCCTCGATTGCTCGAGTAAACTCTTCAGGAGCCAGCATCCCTCCCGTGCTGCCTCCAACACCCAGAAACGACATCATTTGATTGAGCAAAGGAGCTAGAGAATTCTTGATTCGAACCAGTTTGTTCATTCCACTCTCAACCAAATCTGGGAACGCTAGAAGACGAAGTGTGTGGCCAGTAGGGGCGGTATCAAACACCACTACGGAGTAGTCCAGGCTTCGAACTAGACGAAAAACCTCCGTATAGGACATGTACTCGTCTATTCCAGGGATAGCGTTCATTAGACCGGACATAGTTCTGCGCAGATCAGCTGAACGACTTGCCTCCTCGGTACCGGCTATATCCTCTTCCAACTCTTCAACACTGATATTTGGATCGATTTCCATTGCGTATAAATTAGCAAAGCCCTAGTAGAATAAAAAAGCAGGTAACAGTCTAGGATGCAAATTCATGCTTTTCGATGGTAACTCATAAATGCAAATCGACGCTAAACTGCAACTAAACTACGCAAATTGGTTTACCTCAGTTTGGCTGTTTCATTTGAAAATTTAGGTACAAACGCAAAGCTAGGTGGTTACAAAAACTTGAAGTCCTTTGCCCTCACCTTTATCATAATTTTACAAAAAAAATAAGTAGAATAAATTAGGTTCAGGTGAATTCACATCTTTTGACTTGTAGGAGTTTTAATTCAAATAGTTAACTCATGCTACTAAAGTAGAGATAGAACCAAGGCGAAAATTGCTTGAGAGACAAACAATAAAATCCGTGAAAATTCCTTACATTTACTAAAGTGGGGGATCGCGAAAATTTCTGATCAAAAGCGTCGGAGAGGTTGTGAGCTGGATCAGTGCTGATAATTAAAACCCGCTCACGAACCTTCGCTAACTCAACAGCGATACTGCAGCTACACGTTGTTTTGCCTACACCACCTTTTCCACCAACAAAAATCCAACGTAAAGATGTCTGGTCTAAAAGATTTTGAATAGTCGGGACAGGCATATCTAAACACGAAGAAAAATTTTGGACTATCCGGTTGCAACTTGCAAAACTTAAACGACTGAAATCACTGACGTTAACTCTTTGCTTAAATGTTATACGCTACCTAACACTGCTCATCAAATTTATTAAAAAAACGTCATTTTAGAAATAATTGATTGAGTTTTTTTCAAATTGCCTTTCACCACTCTTTAACACTTTGTAAAAGCTTCCCCTCAGTGATCCAGTTTCGTTTATCAGAGGTAATGACGTTGATGAATGAATACTTTTTTCATCGAAATCATGATAAATTTAATTTAGTCAATATTTCATAAATGGTTTAAAGGGGCGACTGCAATTATATAGGGTTTATTGTCCTCTAACATTTATCGAATGTTATTTGTACTTTGACTTCAAGGTTTGCTAAATAGTATTTATTGCTGTATATGTTCCATAGTGCTGACTTTGGAGTGCTTTTTTGACCAAACTGGGTTAATTCTGATTTGACGCACAGTAGTAGTTGGGTTATTTACCCTCTCGACGGTTTCAGTGTTTTTCCTTCAATAATACTAGAATGCTACTAATGCTAGTAGCATAACAAAGAGGAGCTTCATACATAAAAACTATCAAATAGGTTGAATTTTCCTGGACTCGCCCAAATAATGCTTTTCGTTATACCATAGAATGAAAAAAAAGTTAAAATAATTGGTGGAGAAAGGTTGTGTTTCTATTAGGCTTGGAACATCGATTCGGAATACGTTAAGTTATCGAAATATGTAATCAAATTTAGCAAAATTAAATGAGTCAACCCTTTCCGTTAATTTTCCAGTAGCCAGGAACGACTATCAACCAACACACAACTTAAGTAATTGAAATCTTCGTCCAGTGAACGCGATTAAAATACAAGTATTACAATGTAAGGACCTAGTTGGAATAAGGATGGTTGGGGCAACATGTTTTGGTTGATATCATAAAGAGGTTTAAAAATGACCAGTGTCTATTTTTGCAATGAGAAAAGCTTACCATTTTAAAACGATTGGAAATCGGTTAGAGTTTAGAACAGCCGGACTCGTATGGGATTTCCTAAATTCAGAAGTTTTTCGCCGAATGGAGACAATTCAATTTTTTATATGAGGTACAACACTTATTTATCTCAGACACGAATATTAACAACAGAAGATTACGAAAATTTACCTTTCTTGGCAATAGTGATCAAGCCAATTGGAGGTAGGAGAAAGTTTACACACTGAGTAAAGTGACCCTCGGTGTACCCGTCTCGTGACCCTCTTCAATCAACGATTTCCTCACGATATACAGCATTCTTACTGACTGCCCAAAGATATCCCCTAGGCTTCACTCTTAAACAATTACTTCATCAGCTATCCCATCTTCGTCAAATTCTGTCCACCACTCAGCCATTGGATTTGATGACATACCTTGATTGAGAGAATTTTACCTTCATCTCTGCCTCAAAGAAAAATCAAGCGCCGCAAATTCAAGATGCCAACTTTGATCAGGTCTCTTGAATGGCTACATTAAAAAACCAGCAGAGAACAGATAAGTATTTTTAAGCCGGTTCAGAACCTCCCTTAGATACAAGCTCCTATTCACTAAAGAGGCTGCTGTTAGTACTAAACATCGCTAAGAAATTAGGAATGAAATTTCAGTTATTCCCCTATAAATCAAAAGCCATAATATTGTTGGATTAATAAGCGACAATGCAAATCCAACCATTTCAACATAGACTGTGCTTCAGGCATACAGAGAAGTAATTTTGCTCATTCCTCATCCTTACTGAAGTTCTAGAGAACCAAGACTTATTTCAGCCCATTAGTTGCAAAATGTAAATTCTTTCTAGGTGTAACCATTGAATACTTTATGTACAAATCCATTTTCGCACAAGTTCGTGAATTGAATGTGATTCCACTGTCACTTCTCTCGAAATGCGACCACTTTCGTCCGTTCAACACATTGGTCTTCGAGTCCTCAAATAGCGATGCCGCACTGTTTATTCAACACCGTAACACGAAAACGAGAATGAGAAGGGTCTTCCTGCCCGTCCTTTGATCTTCACGCTCAAGGTGGGTCGGAAAGCAGTTGAGCGTGGGACCACCTTCCGTTTTTTTGTTAGGTTGCGACTTCCTCGTTAGCACTTTCGCTATGAACGAACTACATACTGTGTTGTGTTGTGAGTGTGTGAAAGAGCAGTGAAAATTTATGGAGAGAAATACTTGACATGACATGAATGACGTTTTGTTACGTTTCGCTCCGCTTGAAAAAAAGCCGAGAGCTGATTCAGACGCATCATTTATGTTCTTTCTTTCAGGCTAAGAATGCAGCAATACTATTAGCCCACTCCGATTCTCTGAAATCTCATCTTCTAATGCCTTCCGCCACCAAGAATAGTCACCATTGTGGTACAAAATGAAAACTGGAATGTGTGTGTTATGGAAATACGAAAATAAGTTGGTTAAGACCTAAAACAAAGTTTAACGGGATTGGTTGGGTGAATGGTAATTGATGTCACTCTTTCTTTGACTTTTCTACAGGCCGAATGAGTATTATTGGCAAAGTAGTATTTCTGAATGCATAAATGACAGAATGCTAAATAATTCATAAACAATCAATTGCGAAACAACCATTCTTAGAAGTTTCATGGAATCGATTCTATTCTGCTGTCTCTCAAGCAGCAGATTTGTCATTATTTGTAAGATTTTGGGTTGAAATCTCTGGTGGCAACTCATTTACGAATTGGAGAATGCCTTTGCACTTAAATTGGCGAGATAGGAATTGAACTTTGAATATGCTAGAACAAACAAGTATTTTCAGGATGGAAAATCTTGAAACTCGAGTTATGCAAAACTCATTACACTAAATGGGGAAACAAATTCAGTACTTGAAATTCGTTCCCCAAGTGAGCAAGTGAGGGACTCTAGGGGCCTGAGTCTCTGGGCATGCAAACTTAGGTCATTGGAAAATAGCCGAGTTCTGAATTTTTACTGATCTCTTGACAAATGGTCAGCCACCTTTGATTTATTTAATTGAGTCGCATGGCGCCGAATTATTTTGAAATTTGATCTTCGAAACAGGTGAAAAATGATTCAATAAAATTGGTGCATACTGAGCAAAATTGTACGTGTGTAGACAGATTCAACTAGCTTTCGCGAACGCGATGGCATAGATCGATTCAGGACACTCTATAAATCGTGCCTCTATCTATCTAGTCATTGGTATCATGAACCTAACTTCTTCCTAGATGACTGACGGGCTTAATCAGAGTCTTTCGCGACACCTTAATGATCCCAAGAAGTTAAGTCAAGATACTGAAAGACGGTTCTGTTATTTGAAGATTTAGCCTTGAAGTTAAATAGAGACAGCCCCCTTTTAATGAAGTACTATTTTTGGAGCTTATGTCACCTAGATTCCTCAAGGTCAGGACGATTATTCTAGCCATGGCATTACGAGCCTGATAGAGGCCAACCTCAAGGGTAACTGTGGACACTACACCACACTTTTGGAAAGCTCTCACTGCAACGATATACGTTATCATTACCTTTAACTGTATAATTCCAACTTATCCCATCCTTCGGTGCTATCCAATGCTGCATATTCTAAGGCGCCCCTTCACATATCGGCGACTGTATTGTGTAGTTTTGTCCCACGTTCAAGGGACCCTCCTTTTTTTATTTATAACGGTCAGCTCTGCTACTAAAGGTGAGGAATGTCCAGAGATCTGATTGTTCTTTTGATTCGGCCACCCACAAAGGACAGCAGGAAATCGTCACTACTGCTATAAAAGAAGTGTGGTGTGGATATTTAAACAGTCCAGTGCTTTCCGGTAGCCCTCTTTTGTTCTCTCCTTCGTAATTACTCATTGGCACCTCAAAAGCCGCCAGAGGTATGAATGCCTCTGGGCGGAAGTTTTACAAAGCTATAAAATGATAGTCAAAGCACACAGATTTTTTACCTACAACCACCTTAGAACAACTGTCTGCTTTAAAGGTTATCTTCTTGGGGTTGAAGTGACTTAAGTACGAAATATGATTGCAAAATTATGTATTCACGAAACAGATTTAATTATTGAACTGGAAAATTAGACTGGTATATCAACATTAGCCAGAGTTCCAGAGAAGGTTTTACTCATCTATGGCAGTAAATTTTCTATCATCCTATCCTTTATTCGTTGCCGTGTTCAATGCATTAGCAAATTCTGATAACATTAACCATGAGAATGCCAAATTAATTTTTATCACTGAAGTGGAGGTTTAGTCATATTTCTGAGTTTCTACTTAAGATGAAGCTGTAATGAAATAAGTGTAAATTCTCGCCGATTCTGGTTCATATCGAGAGCCTAGTTTTTGACACCATTTTTTAATCATTACCAATTCAAGTTATTTGACTGCTTCAGTCCACAGGTGATATCAATCCGCGATTGAGCCTTGTATGGTATCAGGGTTCATCACAAACACTCATCGGATTTGTCCGCTTTCTCACCAACTGATAGAATGAAGTCCACATTTTTAATAAGTGCAAAAACTTGATCAAATGATATTAATTACCCCGTTGAATGAGTTTTCATGGTCAATTCAATAAGTCCTGAAGGGTTTTCGGAAACAATTCAATGAATTTGGATGGATGCCTGAAACGTTAACTACTTTAGCAATGACAGTTAAAAGCAAAAAGAGGAAGGTATTTTAATCCATTTAGGCATTTAGAATCGACAGCTATACCTCCTGGCAAATTAACTCGTTGTTTTAGTGCGCTGCGACTTCCAATGACGTTGCAACTACTTAAGCTCTAGTCCACAATTTGTCATGCATTATCATGGCGGTGAGATAATGTCATTCAAGTTGGGGCGCTGGGAATGGGCAAATTATAGGGTGAAGGATATTAACCATATTAATTTACTTTGTCATAAGTATGGCAGTCGGTCTGGCTAACTGATATGAAGGGTGATTGATCTCGACTGCAGAGAGAGATGGCTGATCCCACCACCATCTTCCGTCTCCATTCCCCGTTTTCATGTTCACCTCAAATGAATTGAACCGGCAAATGGAACTGAAAAGTTGGGCCATTTGTGAGTTGAGCCGGTTCAGAGGTGGTCGTGAAATCACAAGAGCTTAATGAAACTCTGAAATTCCTGTCTAATCAGCAACTTTCAGAAGAACATTGATGTCCGCACTAGAATATCTACATTTCCAGTGTATAGTATTAACGTGTTATCAAGGTTCGCGAATCATTCTGGCTGGATCACTATCACTCTGGATTGACAGTTGGTTATCGGCTTGTATGCGTCATGTTGGCCACTTGCCTAGCGTTAATTCTATCCAATGTCAAGGAAAGAAGCCATCTTTTTGGGTCAAAATGTGTCGCAGCTAAAATCCCGAAATGGAGGCTAAAAGAACACGAAATAATGGGGCTTTCGATCAAGGAAGAAGTTTCGCCTGCATGACAGGCCATCAATTGAAAACACCGAGCTAAATGCAGTGAAAAGTACTCTATTTCTACTCGGCTAAGCCTTTTATGAAATCTTTTGATGAAATAATTGTGAGTTGATAACTCAGCAACCACGTATGTCAGCTACGTTAAGAACTGATAAATTTAGCATCATTTGGCACTCCTCCTCCTAACACCCTATGTCCTTACGCTACCCTAAAATGCAACCAGAAAAGGTGAGTTCTCGTTAAGAACCCTCAGGTAGCTCTTAACCCCTCTAATTAGGAAGTATTTTTTATCGTCTCATATTCATTAAAATAAGTTAAGTTAAGGAGCTTGACATTAATGAAGATGCCAACGATTGTACATGTAGGTGGGCTAGTGAAGATGGTCTAATTATACAGTGGTAGGTAGCGGTTGTAATTATCTCAAGTGTTAGAGTCCCATCGAGCAGGTGTTTATTGCGTCCAACACTTGTAGTTAGGCTATAATTTGCACCTCCCCGGGACAGAGCCTGGCATTAACCCCTAATATTTCACTCTGGAGTCAAACTCCCTTCCATTTATCCGCGCTAATTAGACGACCAGTGTTAGCATATCCACAGGTAAACTACGCAAGGGTCTCGTTAATTTCCATGAAAAGAGTTCAAAAGGCTAGATGCGGATGGTTATTTGCGCAGAAAAGTCAATGATCGGAGTCAAGTTTATATAATTATATGGTTTGAAGCAGACCGCACAATGAAAAAGAACGAGGAGTATCATGGCTTATATTTACTTTAGAATCTGTACCACAAATAACCACTTAAAACCTCTTGGACACTCTTGTTGACGAGGCCTGACCAATCATACTGAATGATAACCTGAGAGGGTGCTGCATGGAGATTCATAAGGCACCAGTTGAACCCCAATGGGGACGCCAAAAGGAGACTGGAGGTTTGATGCATTTGAGCCGGTAATAGTATTTGTCTATGCAACTAGAACCGATCGAGTGGACCGAGACTTCTTTCCTCAACAATATACTCTTTGAATTAGCCATTAGGCATTTGTTGATCCCCTATTCTTCACCTTCAGGATGTGATGCTAGTCAGCACGAGTTTAACCTGCGCCAAGATGGGGTGAGATATTTAATCACATCTTCTTGGATGGTACATGCGATGCCAACTAGCGCCTTGGAATGAAAAGTTAAGCCTCTTAAAACGGTACAGAAGTGGTCATGAGATCACCCAACTTTATTACCACGGTGCTGCACTATGAGCAACATATCATTCGCACCCCCATTTTGCACTTCCAACGTCAGACATTACGGAGTTATCAAGACTTTCGATTCATATTGTCTGGATCTTTATCATTCCAGGTTGACAACCGATGGTTGACGCGCTTGCTCGTATCACTTTGACCGACTCGCCGTAGATGATTGTAACTAAGTAGCTTTCTCTTGGGTATCTGAACAAATTCTTGGCCTCATTGGCAACCGCTTGATTAACAATACAAAATCAACCTAAAAAATGATTTATTTTAAGCTCTGTCAACAGTTAGTTAGCCATGCACCATGAAAAAAAAGGACAGCAGAAAGCTTTCGAGAATTCTAGACAGGCAACTCTGCATGAGCTCTCACTTACTAATCAGTTGATAAACGATGCTCATTTAAATAAATACTGATGCCGTAATTGGTGCTTAGTGATCGGGCGCTGAACGTCAGTGAAGAACCGAGCAAAGAAAGATGGCTTATCAGTTCTATAAAAGATGGAGTAAGAAAGCGTCAAAGATGTCTGCTCCAACATTAAATCGTCCCATTCAGCATCCATATTGCAGTATTTGACACAATAAGGACGGCCTAGTGACTTCACATAGACAACACCCTCAAGCGAATACACATCCAGATATGTTTTCTTCGTCTGGAGTCGTTTTCTACTTCTCCCCAATCGAAAATCATTGCTAAGTTAGGGAGTTACGTGTTCCTTTATTTTGAGACCACTCACTTTAGTCTGCTTCTAGAAGTAAGCCGATTATCGAGGACTGAGAACCCCAAGTGAAATGCACAATTAGATTGGCTAGTAACTTCTGCTCCTGCCTAGAACCCTAATTAGCCATCACTCTCCATAAAATATGATCTGCACACGATCGTAGGTAGGATCATGAGATTTCGGATTTGACGAAAGTATTGCATGTGCGAGCTAAATACATAGTCCTATATCGAGTAGAGCGGTTCTTGTTATCGCTGGCTGACGGAACTGTAAATACTTGAGTGTTAACCGTCAATGTTCAACACATATTACTTTAGTGAAAGATTTTACTCTTCGTCATGGATACCACAGGATTGTTTGCTATTTCGTGTTCTCAGCTAAAGATGGAAGCCTTTTGAGAAATTCAAGTTTACTTCCAAAGTGTCTGCAGAACCCTCGTCGTATTCATCAAAATGGAATTGCTTCAGCCTTTATAAAATGCAAAATCGAAAAGGTAAAATATCTTCCCTAGAAGTCAACATTAAGCTGGGATTGGTAATACATAAATAAATATTGCTATCAAATTCAAATTGGAACCCGAATGTCTCAATTCAAGTAGGACGGCGATAATTTAGTTCTGCCTGATTTTCACCACTGCATTAAAATTCGAATGAGTCAGCTGCTCAACAGGATTCACGGAATTACCAGGTATGGCCTTCTTCACCGCTTAGGAATAGAAGAGACAATGAGAGTTACTTACTTACTGTTTATTTCAGCAAATAAATAGTACTGAACCGTATTGAAAGTAAAACTGTTAACACAGTAATTATTACTAATTTGTATGACTTTTTTATTCATTTAAGGCATTTTATGGCTTGAAATCACGTTAATTTTAATGTAGAATGTAGAATAAAAGTAAGCCTGTTTTGATTTGAAGTTATGGCGAAAAGCGCGGCGATAAGGCTAGATTCTTCACACGCCAGTAGGCTATGTTGAAATGGAAAAACTTCTTGTTTTTACGCACTCAATGCAGTGTTACTATTGTTAAAATTAGAAGCAGGAAAAAATGCGGACAGGGAGGCGGCGGATTTTGAAGTCGAGAGGACGAGAGTAGAGAGACTACAACCACTCGTTCGTGTGCACACGAGTCTTCACGTTTGAACGATGGATTTAGCTGCCGATTCTATTGCATAAACAGCACAATGTTTAACTCTTCGTGTGTTTTTATCTCTATGCTTATTAGCCTTCGTTGTGAAAAAGAGAGACGAAAAAGCATCGCTCCCCCAAGTTCAATTTAAACTGGCAACTGCGAATTTGTCGGATTCCCCAGACAAGTTCTTTATAGAATCATTGCATAGATACGCACTATAATAGCAAGCTCTATTATCTCTGGTCTTATTCTCCTGTTTTTTCAACCCATTTTTCTTCTGAGATAACAAGTCAGTGAGATCGGCAACTCACATTCTTAGAATAGGGATCCCACATTAATTATTTATTGAGATCGGATTAACCGTTGGCTCTCGGTGATAAATAAGTCTTTTTTCTGCATTCTCCCGACTACTGACATATCCAAGTCGAGTTCTTCCGTTTATAATTAGTGTTAAGGCGAGTCATGCGCTATTCAGAGACTTCTCGCCATTTATCGAATCAAAGTAAGAAGTTTTCATTGAACTTCACTGATATTACTTTTCTTAGCCAGCATACTTTGCTAATGACAACAATCATATTTGAAAATTTTCAAGTACACAATAAAATTTTTGATGCTTAGTCCATGTCCGCATTTGTGTTGGCACCTGACTTATCAGCAGATGACTTAGGCTCGAAGCCTACTAAAATGACTCAGCGGTCAGAATGAATAGCCGCATAGAGATGGTCCGATGGAATATAATTAATGGAAGAGCCATTATTCATTTTGGACCATACAAAACCTATTCAGTGTCTATACACAATCCTTTTTCCTTGGCCTACGGATTTATTTCTCAACGAGCATAACAGCGCATTCGATGATGCAGTTTTAGTAGTCGAATTCCGTAGCCATTTATAAAATCATTGAAATAATTAAAACTAGTATACGTTAACATTCTTATTGGGTGGGAGACGAAAAGGTTTCAATAGTGGGATCGAGGGTAAATAGGACTAAGGAGTTTAGGGATTCAGGTGCACTCCACTTTTTATCTTCGACTCGAGTTTGGAATTACGTGCTCGGGGTAGTGCATGAGGCGGATATGCCGTGCATTGCAAGCCGTGGTTGCTTGCGCCCTGCCTTATATTTAGTGTCTTTACTTACCTTAACCCTAACCCCAACCCTGTATCCCTCTCGAAAATGTAAAACATCCAGCCTTGAAGCATAATTGTTAATTTGATTTCACTACTTTTGGATAGCAGTGATTCTATCTGAATTGCAAGAGCATTTTCTTGTCCTGCATTGTTGCGTTTCGCTGTATTCTTTAAAGTTCACCTTAATGAATGATGAGACTTGGATATACTAAGTCTGATTGCCAGGCCTAGATAGGCTGACCCTACCAAGGGCCTCTTACATATTCCTTTTGATTTGTCTGAACCATGATTTCTGGTGTATACAATTCTCAGATCTTCTTGAAATCTAATGACTCATAAGGAATGGTTGTGTTAGAAAACCAAATGGTACACTCCAGAGCATATGTTTTCCCAAACTCATCACATATCGCAGGTTTGCCTGAGCCCAGTCCTATGGTTAACTGCGTTGCTCTATTTAAACCAGCTTTTTTTAGGCAGCCTGATTGCAATTGTGGAAAGCCCGTATTGGAGGATCAGCTGTATAAGTTGTTTTAATTTTGCAGGGCAACTGGAGACCTTTCAAACCACTTGCCCCTCAACTCTACTGCCATAAAACCATTTGGCATTGGTTGCCATGCCATCTATATTAATTTGAAATTCTATGCGCAAATCCCCTTTCCGGAGTAAATCGAGTAAAATTGACTGCGTATTTTATTTGTTTAAGACAGTAAATACCAATTGAGATTAATTTACATAACGCGTACGTTATTTGCTGACTCGAAATGATTCAGAATCCATTCCTTGCTTATTATCTACTCCACTGGCTTCAACTTGTGATGATTCACTCTAGGTTAAATCTCTTCAGTCAACTGTTGGAATACCAAGGTGACCGTCTTTCGAATCTTCACATACTCTGCATTTGCGTTGAGTAAGTGTCATTTGAGTCACATTTCCTACCTTTTGGAGTTGAAAGGCGACATCTGACGCTGTAAGCCATATTCCACCACCTACCACACGATACTGTACTACCCAGTGTCAGCTGTCATTCTAGGAATTAGAAACAAAAGTAATTAATTCTTTTGCTTGCCTTTGTTGTTTAACCTCGATTAAGCAGTCCCGAAATTAATTAATGATTTGTAAGACAATATTTCAACTGATAATTTCTACTATGGATCAGACATCATGGCTTTCTCTTATATACTGACATGACTACATTACAAATTGAAACTTCGGTCATTTTGACAGAATTTAGTGTTTGTATTTATGTAGAACACACTCGCATACCAAGTTTGATTACTATGACAACTGAGCACCGCAGTGCTAAAGTGCTAACTTGTAAAGGTATGGCCCAATATGGATTTTCCATAGGGGGGTACCAGGATACACGATCGTCGAGAATGATATTGGCCATTCTGAAGGGGAAGAGGCATTCAATCATCGACTAGATGACGAGATAAGTGATTATTCACAGAGTGATCATGAACATCGGTTAAAGAATGAGCATTACCTCAAGCAAACCATTTCGATTGGAGAGACAGATTTCCGCTTTCACTCCTTCTTCGTAAATTAAGATTTCTTGATCCAATTTGTTTGGTTTAAGTTGTGAATAAGCATCTTAAAAAAAAAGGAAACAAATAATTACCATCAGACCAAGCTTTTGACGTATACATCCCTAACGCTAATGCTTTAGTGATAGGAAGAAGTGAACCCTCCTTTTCGTGTCTAGAAACCAGCTCAGTATAATGAATATGCCCTTAATGCAAAAGCTTCTCTCTACCTGTTTTAAAACCTTATATTATTGAACTACTAGTTGGGTGTCTAAGACCATCAATATCCCAGTCTATATGAATGAAAGCATTTGCAAATTCTTGTCGTGGGTGGAGAGAAAGTACCCTGATACATCTCAGATTCTGGAAATCCATATAGTCCTACTTTTTGTTAACCGGCACCGATCACTATGGGCGGCCGTTCAAATCAGCAAGTCCGCATCATTAGATTTTTAGTCAGGTACATTACCTTCAAGCATTTTAAAGTAATCGGTGAACGCTGAGAGCCTCCACATGCTCAGCTTTTTGTTGAGAAAATAACAATCGCAGTTCCACTTGGGATGAAAAGTCGTATTTTGTCTTACCAGCTTTTCAAGTGTACATGAGGCTTGATGGCCTATTGAAAAGTCACATCGTTTACGCTTTGTGATGGTTTAGAGACAGTTCCACGACCCATGAGCTGTTGGTGCTTCTCTCGCCGGATCTGTTAGAGGTGGCACCTCAATTGAGTTCAGTCGCACAAAACTCAATGTCTCCTTCGCACTTCATATAACCCTTGATAAATAAATAGGTTAGTAGTGGCCATGTCACCTGCCTACTTTATAAAGAAAGCAATGAGTTTGGCAGGTATAATCTCGAAACTTGCGTTTGCAATCTCTAGCATTGTTCGTTTGTAAGGAAAAACGTTAGCATAGCAACAATGAGTTTCGTTGTTACATAGTAACCAGGGATGAAATCAGCTGCGGTAGGAGCAATTCATAAAGAATTGGACTATGTTTACCTGGAAGGAGTACTAGGAGGCCACACATATGGCATTAAAGAGGAAAAACACCTAAAAGCTCGAGAAGAGACATGGATGGCTGTCACGCTATAACATTAAATAAGCTCGATATTTCTTTCGCTTGCATTGACAACAAGTTGCCCTTGTCCCATGTTGACCTAGACTTTTGCTTCTCTTTAGACCAGGCACCTTAAATTCTATTGTGTCGTCGATAAGTCAAATAATAATTGACGTATTTATTGACAATACCTGCTGAAATGAATGTCACAATTAAAAACCTACGGAGAGGGATGAACTACTCACTTTACTTTGTTTATTCAGGAAATAATGACAGAAATAGAGGACTAACATTGCAAGAACACACCTAGAGCATTTCTTTTGACATTGATTACGCCATGTAACACAAGCACAAGCAGAATACAAACAACTCACGATATACAATGCGATGATTATGATTACACAAAGAGAGTAAATCTGTTTTATTAGATGGAAAACAGATGATGTCAGAAATGAGTGTCATTTATGATACCTACTTTATAAATGCATAAACAGTCGAAAAGTCTCGCTGGGTTCGATTTAATTCAGGGTCAGTTGGCATAAATTTAAGGCTCAGTTTCACGTGTTTCTATCACCAACCATTATTCTTAATTAATAGAATTGGTTGGTCATTATTGCCATAATGGCAAACATGGTCCGAAAACAGATTTGTTGGATTCATGCATACGGCCAATCAAACAGCGTTACGGCGAGGTTGTACCCGTTCTTCGTTGCCACCAACAATTAGTAGAGCGACTATGCAATAGCTTTTGCAATTGAATATTCAAAAATTTGAATGAAAGTTAATCAAGATTGTCAAATCTTAATGCCTATCTACATGTTTGAAAATTAAATTTCCCATTCGGAATGTTTGTGGTACAAAACCTTGATTCTTTAATTCAAATTAGAAAGGTTATTCGCTAATGCCGACAAAAATATTATGTCACTGGTAAAAACAGGTTGGTTAATTAGGTGTTGCCTTTTTTTTCTATTTCTTGATGTTAATCTACCTAACAATAGTGACTTGACAGATGAAGTGTAAGCAAATCAACTTTCTTAGACCCTTTATTAAAACAAAGTAAATTAGTTTTAATGAAGGAAACATGCTTTCCATTTATTGTCTTTGTCCAACAGTAAATTTGATGAATCCCTATAAAACTTTCGCAACTCTTCCATCGCCTGTTACACTCTCCAATTTTACCACTAACGCGCGGCGCTTGTCTTCCCATTATGCCCGTATTCTCTTGGGTGGAAAATTGACAGAGATACGAGGGCGGAAAAGCTGGTCAACTGAGGCCTTTTAGCAGCACCCACTCTCTACCCCCTTCTATAAGGAGTAGGAGAGTGGTACTTGTTGATAGCCACTTTGCAGCTTCCGCGTCACTCTGGTACTTAATTCTGTTTTACCTGCCCCTCTCTTATTGCCTCTCATTTCCATTGAGAAGAATGCCATCTTCATGCTCTCTGTAATAGCAGCAGTATGAGCTAGAGCGAAGAGGGGGTGACACTAAGGGCTTTTTCGGTAGATAGCGTGATTTCTTAAAATGCGTGTGAGCAATAAGTGGAATTTGCATTATGTGCACATTATGAGCAACACATGGGCGGGTCGCTGCCTCTTGCCACTTAATAACTGGCTCCTACACTGCCCTGTGAGTATCTTTGCACGTTTATCAACTGGCTCTAGGAGGAGACCTTCTTCGGCTTCAGTTGAAACTTGTTTCCTGTCCGATGCACTTAGCGGGTATAGAAATGTTAGTATATACCTACCCGTTGTTCAAGAGTGGACCTTATGAATGATGCACTCGCTCATAATTGTCTCTGATATTTTGTTTATTATTTACACTTACAGTTGATCGATATAATCATAAGGTAGTGAAATTGAACAAACAGGCAGATAGGCACTTTTGAAGACTTCAAGCGCAAAGAAAATCGTCAATGAATCCACCTTGGTAGCTTACAACGATTCCCTTTCAAGCTTCCACTAACATAAGAACTTGGTCGACTGAAATTTCGAATAAGATTTAAAATTTCAAAGTATTAAGTAGGTATATACAATCTTCAATCTTAACTGGTTTCGTTAAGCACAGTAATGGTTCGCCCTCGAGCAAATAATTTATCCATCTACCATCATTTAGACGCTCTTTTCCGGGCAATGCGAAATCCGACCCTCAATAAATAAAAGTCACTGCAATAGATGTGTTTAACGGGTTTTGAGGTAATAACTTACTTTACTGATATCTGTTTGAAGTTGTTAATTTGTAGAAAATCAGTTTGAGGACCCTTCTTGGATCTCTGATCTCAGAGTTTCAGGATCTTTAGTAAAGAGCAGTCATCCATCTTCGGTGATTGCCATGGTAAATCTAACGGGCTGATTCTTTTTTCGAAAGTTCATGTGTTTCGGGTTGAAAATTAAATTTATTGAAATCAAGGTGGCTTCATGAAGACACCAATCACTCATCACGTGAACGGTGATTCGTTACCATATCGCTGTCACTCTTCTCAAACGGTTTCCTTCTTCTCAACTCTGTATGTTTATTTGACCTCCCTTAGCGCCTGACTTGAACGTAAATACATGTAGTCTCTAAGACCGATCCAATATTACCTTCTCGGCTCGCCTTCGAGTCTTTGGGGTTCGCAGTGTGGTTCTCAGTTAACAATGCCGCGAAAACGTCCCCTACAACCTAAATATCAATATATTATCTTCTGAAGATATAATTAACAAAGCAAAACTGCACTAGTCACGGTTGCTGACGGTGCTTCTGTCCATTGACTCCACACGCGCCCATTCCAGCCATGACGTTTAAGCGGTCATTGTCTCCACTAACTGTAGTGACGATAATATTTACAATCTTGAAAGTTCTGCAAGGAAGTAGAGTCTGCGTGAAACCCAATGAGTGGCAAATAAACGATTCAATGAATAAGAGGTATATTTGTTCTTAAATATATATTTATCATCATCAGTGCTTCAATCTGAGTGTTGCAAATTCATTTACCCCAAAAAGGATATGATGAAATGAAGTTGTCAATCAGGCTATTCATTAATTTTGCTAACGATGTTTAACCAGAATAACTGGGCTATTGAACTAAGTGCCACCCATTATTTGCTGTAAACCATTGAATAGTAACAGAAGCATTTATCGAATACTTCCAACTTGAATACCATGACGCGAAACTGATGAAGTAAACAATATTTAGGCAGAATGAGACGATATACGATGTCTTAAAGCCGACCAGACACACTCGACCTAAATGAAAGCCTTAAGGAGCCTGATAGCCGAAAGAGTTGATGACAACTCTGGAAATTGACTGTACGATTAAATTTACTTTCTGACGCCCACTTTGCATCCGACATCTTTTAGGTTTGGCCTTAGCATAGGTAGAACTTGGATATCTGCAAAAGTTGTTATACTTGTCAAGTATCCACAAGACAGTAGAGTGATAACGGGTGAGAAAATAGTAGCTCTCTAGTGCCACAATAATTAGAGGAATGTAGTTAAAATACAAGCTTTTGTTTAATTTTTTGAGAGGAATCAAAGTGGCCAAAATTTGGTGAGGAATTCATTCATTGAAAACTTCAAATATTTCGTCTGGTTCGTCTTATGCTTCTCTAGTAACTTCGGCAAAGCTCCGTTGTCAATCAACCATTTGGTCCACAATATCCTCTTCAACAGCCTTCCCTTATGCAACCCGTCATCCAGCTCTCGAGGCTTGTGCTTCTTTAAGCTGAAAGTATCTCATTGTTCGATGTAACCGTATTAATAAAAATGACTATTGAAAAGAGCCTTTGTATTTGTGCGTTCAGTAGCCTCGGCTTAACCGATATGATCACTCAGTCAGTATCGAAATTTTGCTAACTCAAAATTTTGGTGTGGAATCAAATGTTTGACATTCCTAAGACCATACACCTGTAGATATTCACTTCAAAAGCCTAGGAGGTCCTGCACAGAGAATCCGGCATTCTATTAGAAGCTTTCCGCATGCACTTTAACTCCATTAATACATTCATGTTTAGGTCAATTTCCTACCATGTGACTCAAGTCAGCAATCACATCACTAAACTGTCGCACATATCTGCAGTCCCAAAAGTAACTGCGCCCTTAAGCACATTAATGCTAAATTTCTTTTGGCACTATATTGAATTTTAGCTACCTTAAAAGTGTCTTATAGTGACCTAGTGATCTCTGGGACCAATAGAAAAGGCAAATTTGATGTTCTACACAGCTACACATAAGACACGAATTGAAACCGCCAATCGATTCATTTTAAAAGAGGTAAAACAAAAACCTCAAGCAATCTTGCTATAAACAGCAAACAAGGCCAAATTATGGTTCACAGTGATCCCTTTCATCTTGCCTTTCTTCAAGCCTCGAGGCAGGTGCTGTTCTCAGCACGGTTTTGGAAATCATTCAGCAGCCTGTTCTTCGATAGACCAATTCATGCTTAACCTTTAGTAGACATAACACTATAGGTTTTGAATTAATGTAAAAGTGGTATGATAACCATAAATTTTATCTTCAAGAATGGGAAGTTAAGCTACCTTCTGATACTCCTTATTCGATTTCTTCTTTAGTAATAACAATGAATGAATTCTATTTAGGTCAAAAGCGAAGATAGGTTCAATTTTCCAGGAGCAAAAGGAGATTGTGTTCATCAAGGTGGTCAGGTATGTGAACAATAGTTCCTTTTCAGCGGCCTCCCAAGTTGCGTCCATACTGATATCCTTCATGTCTGGCCGGATCGGACTAATCACCCACCGGAAGTACAAAATTAGATTATGCCAGCAGAAATACAACTATGTATAGCCTGTTAAACGGGGGACGACGTAAATGCCCGGATTCATGGTTTCAAACTGGACTGTAGAACGTGAGTGCATATGGCAATAAATGGAATCTCCGCCAAAAATTTGAGAAGTCTTTTCGAAGAGGTATGAGGATTGTCTGCCTTAGCAACTGTCGAGGACGGACGACGTGCCAATACGAGACCAGAGAACCGAAGACGTTGATAACCGCCTTTACTGTCTTCTGTGTTAACTGTAGTATGCTACATGTTGTGAAAGCTATTTGTACTTCTGTTGTTTCCCCATTCAGTCTTTCGGACTTGCCCTTATGGGTGGGGAGTAAATAAAAATATCCTTAATGTCTACAAGACGATTTCATCAAAGAGCTAACCTTGAATAAATGATGCATCTTTCTCTGACCCTTTAATATGTCCTGATCCACTAACTCACTGCTCTATCAGAATAAGGCATTTAATCCCTATGTAAGTCCTTCCAAAGTCCAGGCATGATGTCCTCACAGCCTGTCAAGGTTGCTTTCGTTATCTATGATTAGCTATCAAAAGTTTGAAATCAAAATCTTTACCTGGGGCTCCTACTACCACTAGTCAGGACATAAGTTATTGCCACAGCGGTTAATGAAGTTTGCATCTTTGATTTGGTGCTTTGCAGCTCATCCAATGTTCTGAGACGGAAGCTCAGCACCAAAAAAGAATGCGGAGGGTAGAGCAGCCTCATACACTTTCGGCTTAGACTCCTTTCATAAACCTGCATAAGTTGATAATCATACACTAAAACATTATGATGTGAGGTGGAATCTAGCATGGCAAAACTGTGCTAAATTTTAATGAAGATTCATTTCTAACTTCACAGTTTCTCCTGAAAGGTACTTCCTACTTGGTGCCATTAACAAATTAGAACAGGCAGGAAGATGTCAGAAGAGGACTTGAACTTAGTCTTACTGTTTCAATCTAATATTATTAGGTCATTCATTTTTCGTTTTGAAATCGAACTCCTATTTAGGCGGGAAGATGTCCATTTTTCCCCAAATTAATCTTCAACACATTTGTGAAGTTTTTTCCCAAAATGCCGCGACCTTAGTCTATAAATCCACGGAAAGCAGATCATTTCATCAGATCAGAATTAGCAGTCTTATGGAGAGTTCAAATAACCTGCTCTGAGCAGAAGTAGTCGTTCATGGCGACCATAAATGCCTAGAAAGTTAGTGATCGGGCCTGCATGTATGTTTAAAGGCTCGGGTAAAATATTATTTTGTCTATAATGATCATGAGGAAATTCTACTTATGAATGCAGTTAGTGATAGGTCACTGATACAGCAGTTTAATTCGGGCTAAGCTAGCATTTGCCACTTTGATTATCCCAATCGTTGTTGGAAGAATAAACTTGCCTAAATTGGTCGCGGGAAAAGTCTTGACAACGATCGAAAAGGAAATAACAGAGAAGAATAAAAAAAGAATTCCCTTGGAAAGTGGCTTTCAGTTGCACTCCATCGCATAGCCATGCTTTTTCCACGCGTCCAACGAGCAAAACCCTTAAATTAAATATTCAGACTTTTTACTCAGATTATATATAAAGCCCTAATTCGAGTACGATTTGTAAACTCGTTTTTAATCATGGCTAGCTCATGAATACTAACTAAGGCTTGTAAACAAGTGGTACAGACACTTTAGTTCGAGTTGAGCATCCAAATACCAAACATGTCGAATGTTAAGCATGCGAATATAGGGCTGGGCTAGTGCTTCAATTGCCTACAGTTTTATTGAAATATACCCTTTACGCTGGCGAAATCTACAAACTATGGAGGTTTCTGCCAACCATACAGTAAGAATACTGTCTCTCACTGTAACTAAAGTCGTGAGTATTTTAAAGTTGGACTCTGACAATGTCCGCTGCTTTTAGGTGAGAGTAGTTGGGAATAATCTATAAATTTTCAAGATTTCTTGGTTAGTTTAAATAAATTTTGACATGCTCAGCTTGGGACTGTAAAAAACATGTTGCTACTTATAAAATTCACGTTTAGAATAATAAAGTTGCCAACCCCCAACCCCTTCTTTGCTGAGTCTCTTATCCAGAGATATTTCGAATAATACGACCTAGACAACGTTGGAATAAGTTACCATTGGCACTTAAGGAATTTTTAAACTGATTTTCACTAGAAAAATAGAGGAATTGTTTCGGTTGCTAAAGCCCATTCACCAACAGGTTGGAGATATTTGAATATATGATATGATGTATAGTTATTACTTTATTTTATAGAGCCAGTCCATATCAGACGCTAGGACCAACCCTTAAGAAACGAAACATCATGAATTACAAACGTCAACAACGTAAATTCGGTTCAGTCTTGGAGGCTCAGGTGCGAAGTAATGGACAATGAGGTTTAACTTCATCCGGAGCTGACCACTAGACAGACGCGTCGCCAATTGGGTAGTAATGATAACTTGACTGAAGTTCCGCTTACAAATATTTTGGTGATTTGATAATGATTGGAGTTTATCAGTTTACAAATTCAGATCAGACTGATAAATTAAAATGGAAGAGCGGGGGTCAAACTGAAGATTTGGCTATCCATGGCAAGAAGCTATCCAAAGGAAGGGGCTTTAATAAATTTGATACATTTGAGACTGCAACACTATGTATCTTAGACCCAGCTACTCGAGGGCCTGATGAGATATCTGGTCTCTGCATCTTCACATGAGAAATCGTAGGTATGCGCTGGGTACTTTTGCATTCACTCCAAATATGGCTGAGATGCGAAAAATCAAATAGAACGTCATTCAGTCAGAAATGTACCTATGCACTTAAGTCGGGTCATCAATAACGTCGAGAGTAGCACCGGAAGATTGCATACGAAAGGGCCTTTTCGATTCGGAAAGTGCACATGATTGGTAGAATAAAAAAATGAGAAAGGTGAAACGGTTTTGTGCATCCCCTTGGTGTTTCCATTTTCTTAACTCCCATTAATTCTTTTGATGAAAATGGGTTCTAACTCAATCAAAATAACCTAAAGGGGGAGTATTTGCAGTGGTTTGCAAGTTACTACATGGCTAGGCTTGACCAACCTTGGAATTATCAATTCATAAAGTTAGAATTTCTACAAAAGAAAGACGTAAGAGCGGGAGATGCGTAGATGTTCAAGCTGAGTAGCAATCTACGCGGGAGCGAAAACAGGAAAGAACACTGGCATGGGTAAGATGAGTGGCAAAGCGGATGTTTAAAGATATCAGCAAGTTCTCTAGGCAGGCGCATAGAGGTTATTTACTTTGATGGGAATCCCGGTTGAATGAATCGAAGGAAAATCCACTGAACCAGATTCTATGCTAATACGATTGACTGAACGCTTCCCCGCTTCAATCCACGTTGGCAATATCACTGAAGGTTATCCCATAATCTTTGCCGTAGCATTAACTATCTGAATCATGAAGGAGAGCAGTCACTATTACAATAGCATGGTTTAAAAAAGGTGATGATATCAAATCAAATTAGGGTCATGGTCTAGTTACAGGAGCCATCTCTAAGATGAAATCTTGACTTCCGCAAGGGGCACCATAAGTTTGACCGTCGCTGTTTGATGGGTTTGATGGCCTTTAATAATTTCAGAGTGCCGTTAACTGTTCACTTACGCACTCTCCTCCTTGTGGCTCCGCGATAATGTATAGAAATGTGTGGTGTAAATAAATCCGTAATACCTATTAGAATAAACTACTTGTAGAATATCTTCTCTCGATTTTACCGTGGATAACATTAGAACAGGCCAGGAATATAGACAACACCGATGTGAAGTAGTGCCAAACTCCGCTGTCCCATGAAGCGTTTCAAAGTGTCATGGTCGTACACGGGAAACTCAAAAGCGTTTCCAGTGGATGGAGAAAAAATCAACAGTAGTTATATTTTCCTAAAGGGGCGTCAATTTTCACACGACATTGGTCTGATGAGTTCTCTTGTCCTCCCCCTTCACTCTACTCACAGTAGTTATACAAAGGACTCTTCCATTGTTTAGGATGTTTCACTAGATAAGTGTACAAATGGACGAATATGGGAAGCTAGCGATGCGTTGATTTTCACGGTTCGACTGCTTCGCCTCCACTCAGTGGGATTCGAGGGATAATTGACAGTTCAGTAGTATCATAATCTACGTTGAAGGAAATACAGCATTGAAAAGTTTAGTCAATGCTCTGAAAGTTTTGAAGGTCAGGAGATTTACTAAATCACGAGTTCGAACACTTAACGATGAACAATCCCCTTCGCATCTGAGAGTTGGGGCTGGTTTCACTTTTTAGCATGTAGTTCCTTTCCCTTTAAGCTAGCTTCAGGAAATTCATTCCCCTCGTAAAGAAACAGTAATTGAAATTAATGTGACAAATAGCTCTCGGATATTCAATCGTTGGCAGTGGATTCCACCGCTGTTGCAGTGGTCATTACGCATTTAACTCATCAGATAACAGATAACCCATCTGCGCACATCTTATGGTCGAAGAGAACACCCACATTGTGTGAAAGGATTTTTTTTTCATTTGCCTCAAGAAACAATTTGAAGTCACTTCTCTTCAATGTGTGTTTGAACACATGAAAGTTCCCGATGAAGTACGATCGAGCGGCCAACCTTACCCGTGATCATTCATCCTCTGTATCCTTTAACAAATTGTAGTTTCACCTCTACAGTGCTCACCGATTATTTTTCTATTTTGGATCAGCGAAGTTGGTTGGAACTACAAACGATAAATGTGCATTTCAGACGCGTCCAGATTGAATATATTTCAGCAGTATTGATGCAATAAATCCACTTCTGAAAGAAGTACTGATTCAGAAAGCGGGATAATGTCCGCTTTTTCACTCAGATCGCTTGGAGCTGTGACTTACTACCGTGTAAATCGGCCAAGTCCGCCTCTCAGCCTTCTTAGACTTCACTTCCAAGTTTTAAAATGACCGACAGCTTCTTTGCTTAAAACTCAGCTTGACATTTGACTTAATTAATCACATTTTTACAGCTGCAAGATCTGGTACCATACTATCCGAGGCTGTACTCATTAACCTGGTATACTGAAAGCATAGTATTTAAGAACCATACTCCCCACCCGAAGTGCTGCTAGATGATTCTTCTCAGGAGGTGTGGCGAAGAAAGGTTAAGATACTATACTGAGCAGTAGAACAGCGCGGCCAATCTCAGCTTATGCTGCCTTAAGATCCCCGACGAAGTCCTCTAATGAGGCCACGGATGAACGCAGATCCGAAAAGCTGCCAAACGGGGCCCTTATTCCAATGACTAATCAGTCAGTCCCCAAAACTCTTCTCTCTCAAATCTCACATAAACCATCGAAACTCGTCGGTCAAATAATCAGATGTAGAGTCTGAGTTGGAACCCTGAAAGGATTCATTATCATTGCACTTATTTTTTTTACGATAAGTAGTTAACTGACTCTCTGGAGCTGAAAAATGTTTCTTCGAAACCTAAAGCGGGTCAATGACGGAGACTTAGGTTGTACATTTTCAAAACCATGTTTACCACTACTCTGAAAGTCAGAAGAACGTGAATACGGCAGAAGACGATGTATTGCATTTAGCCTTGGTTGGAGATATTTTGTACATAAAGAGAGATGGGTGTTCGCATTCGCGAACGCAGGTAATTTGCAGCCAGTGCGTTCAACACTGGCAGTGCAATCAGGGTGGCGATTGACCGATTGATGCGCTAGGGTACACCTGCTGGCAGTATGTGATGACATTGGGAAATAATATTGAAGGCGCTTTGATCGTTAATTTCAAAGAAGATTGTTGATGTTGAAACTCTTCTTTGATGCACTCGGGCCCGGGTCCTGCCCGTTCTCCATGACCTTGGAGGGTTGATTATCCGATACACTTCGCGTCCTTTTGGTAGTCATTCGAGTTACGCTCTGCTCTTCAGTCTACAAGGAAGAATTGAGTCTCGTACAAATTACATTCTCATTTCTAAGATATCCTGTCTTGGATTAATAGCTCGTATATGGCCAGGCAAGCGTTGATTAATTTTGTGATGATGAGGGAAGAGTAGAAAAGGGTGAGTGGGTGGTGGGTGATGATATTAAGCAGGGGCAGGGTCTTGATGGTCTCTCAGTGGTGGTGGCTGGACAAGGAGCGGTGGGCAATGCATAATGCACGAAATGTTTTCATGCTTGAGCACGCGCAGACGTATGCAAGTACACCTAATTACACTTGGCGTCGACAACACACTACTTCTCTTCCTCCTCCCCCTTTTCTCAGAGAGGCAGAGCCAGTGAGAGGACAGAAATAGGCCTGCTGTGAGAGCGAGATGGCGCGATACCAGCTAATTAGCTATAGACGCCTCCAACGCCCCAACGCGACTCTGACTCTCACGCAAGGCAGGGTTGGGTATGGGGTGGGGTCCTACAGAGCTCCCCTATCGAGTACTGCAGCCAGGATTATGATTACTAGATTAATAAAAGGTGACTGATCTATACCCCGGTGATTAACTCTAATTTTCATTCATCCTTCGATCAAAATACACTCAACCCTTGATACGACTGGGTTCCCACTGGAAAGCAAACGAGTGCTCATCAAGCATTCGCCATAAACAGAGAAAAATTCTGTTAAGAGGGGGAACTCTTTGTGCTTCGGTCTCGGTGGCGCGGAGGTAGGTGGATTGGCGATAAGATATATTATCAACACAAGAAACGATGTTGTCTTGACCGCGATATTTTTTTTAACTGTCAAACAGTTCAGCATCTAACCTCTCATCCCAAAGTTGGTAAAAATATCGAATTAAAGGAAACTCAACAATTAGGGATGGTATACAGGTAAATTAATCAACCCAGAAGAGGCTAATGTAAAATTCTTCGAAGGCTAAGATTCTTATCGGCGGTTTGGTACTACTCCAACGACAGTGAGCTAGAAAAAGAATAGGTGATATATCGCCTGGAGAGGAATACCATCCGCCAACCAAAGCTCACTTTATCAGACTGATGCAATCACAGGAGACCCGTAGAAGTCCCACACACACTTACTAAGGAGGTGAAACAGTAACGGTAACTAGGGCGTCGCCTCTTGCTCTTTCCGTTAATGCCTGGGTAGCGGGGAGGAAACCGGAGTTGATAGGGCAGAAAACATTGCGTGGACTTGGGGTTAGCCGCTCTTCTGCTACTTCAGTTTGTGATTAAATTAGGCCAATTAGAACCTTCAGGCGCCTTGGCAAGCGCGACAAATGAGACAGAGTTTAAGAGTAGCCTCCCACCTAGGAATTTTGCGCATTCGCAAGCCCGGCGCCAGTATTATACACGGCATAACTTTTCTACTTCTTCTACCTCCGGGTGAAGAGTAAAGTTCTGGAGTAGTGCAAGATTTCTGGAGATAAGGCGAGGTTCCCATTCCCTGCGCTAGGTTGCCCCTCTCGTTTTTAATTACACCGCGAAAACATGTAAACCAGTTAGGTCGCCAGCGCGAACTCTGCACTCACATTCTTGAGGTACACTCTTGTATCTGCCGGCGAGGTTTGACCATCTTGAAAACCCGTGTTTGGAGAGGGCCCATCAGAGCTTGAAGGTGGGGAAGGATGCTGAGAGGAATAAGGGGGTTGTAATAGCGGCAGGTTAGGCGGTTTACTCGGCAAGGGGGTGTAGTGGACTGTGTGCCGTTGCTGAAGGTTTGAACCCAAACGTGGAGGCGGCGATCCTTCTAGAAGATTGAAGACATCCAGCCCTATAAAAGTATCGAAAAGCATTTTGATGATGAATTTATCGATAAACCATTATGCTTAAGGCAAATAAGCATAACAGAAGCAAGAATTTGTCATGAGCACGGTCGATGCCTCTATTCTGGGCCTATAAAAGAGTGTATTGTTAAGGCTGTTCTCTCGTGTTGCGAAGCTTTTGTTCACCTTCCTGACTTAATTCCTTTGGGGAGGGGTAAAGGTGAATACACTAGAGCCAAATATAATGGGTCCATCGCCTTCCTACCATGCATGAAAGCAAATGGCATCACATCTCAATTTTTCCGCACCCACTGCACCATTTCCTCGCCGCTCTCAACTGTAGCATTCTACAAAGACAATTATGGTCAGGTCTTACACGGCGGTTCATCACTTCAAAGCATTTGGAAGGACGTTGCAACCATCCGGAACGGTTCAGCTAGCTTCCACCACGCCCCTCCTAATCCATCAATTATTTGGAATATTTATTTGCTAAGTTTCCACTACCACCATCTCGCCGTCTTCCTCCTCTTTTCATTTGCAACAAGTAATTTTGTCAAAAATTAGGAATAAATGACAATTCCTACGCACCTGTTCAACTGGTTCTTTGTGCAATCTGAAACATGTACCTTGCGAGACAGCTCTTACGATAACAAAACTGTTTTCTTCTCGAGGTAATTATTATTAGATTTCACTCCACTCTGGTGATACCGATTAGAGTATTCAAGATCTGGGAGAAACAGGTTAATAAGCTCACGGGGTTGAGCGAAAGTGGTTTGTCTTTGGTGCCCAACAGCTAGTGACTGACAAAGGAGGTTTGCCAGGCTACCAGATCGTCGATCAAGAGCAGCAGCGGCCGCAGCGGCAGCAAGGATTCGTTCGGGCTCCCGAACATCTGCCCAAAAACGATCAGATAATCCATGCATTTCAGAAGGACGTCCTGAACAAGGAACCGATAGTGGGGTCACTCGGACTAAACAGTCATTGCTGCCATCTTTTCCTGGGGAAGAATTGATTGATGAGGAGAATGGAATCGGCGGAATGTGGGGCAAACGGCCGAACGGACTGGCAAATGCTGGTGGAGGCGGTTGTCGAAGGGAGTTAAATAATGCCTTCTTACAGCATCTACTAACTTCTGGCTTTGCGTCTTCATTTAAGTTTTCAGGAACTGGAGAATCGACAGAGTTCAAAGGCGGTAGTTGCTGCAAACGTTGACGTCTAGAGGATCAAAAATAGAAATACAACCATCAAATTCTTGCTGCCCGATTACATGTTGAGCCTTGATCATCCCTACCAGGATCACTCATTCAATTTAGTCTTACGGATGTAAATATTCGATGACTGAAAAATACTGCACTACTCTGAGATTGATAAGAAAATCAAAATACATCCATAAAAAGAATCTTCTCAAGTAAACCACTTACTTCTTTTCTCGCCTCCCGCTTCCGTTGTCTCGGAATCCCTTCGCAAACGGATTGTGATCAATTTTCAGTTGGGTAATCTGCGCGTATATAAATGGCAGAAATGTATTAAATTCTCTGTGAACTGCAGGGCCAAAAATCAAACAATATTCTTATTTTTTAAATGTACGCTTAATAAACCTATTAAAAATTCGTATTAAAGTAGCACAATGGTAAACAAAGAGATCGAGTCCTTATCAATGGGGCACATCGTAGTATTTCTGATCTAAAAATGCATTAAAACAATGAGTTGATTATGCAGAATTACGTGTAAGATGTAAAATGAGCTTCTGATGAAGGTATAACAATTGATGAGGACTAATCACCGGAAAAGTTCATCCAGCCACAAGGGGACTACATGTAGAGTTGATGCACACACATTTAAATATTTCAACTGATAAATTGGTGTGAAAAAAGCCTTCAAAATCAAGCTTAATAAGAGCCTCGAAAAGGAGACCACCGTAAACGTGAGACATTAAGTGCCGTATCATAACAGCCTCGCAAGACACGAAAGCGTGCGACTCGGAAGGTGTGCATAGTAAGTCAATAACGCCAGGAGGGACGTGTGAGCCCGCTAAGTTGTGCATGATAACACACGCAAACATGTGTCGTGCGGGGTCCCAATAATTGACAGACAACCAGTCCGCAAGGATTTGTTTCGCCTGCTATGACAGCTCAATCCGCCTTTCACCATTAATACTGACACTGCTTACTAGTCCACCTATGCCTATCACACCTCAAAGTTATAGGCCAAACGCAAGCACTTGGATTGCGGATGCTAATCATCTTATCGTGCTGAACCTTCTGATGCAAGTTAAATGAATGAATGAAGTTAAATGCTTATAAAATCCATAGGGCGCGTAGAGATGGTCAGGCGCCTTCCAGCAGCATGTACGATGAGCCAAGCACACGGGTTTATTCGTCGCCTCAAACACTGGCAGAAGGAATCTCAGAAAGCAAACCCCAGTGGAGCCTTCGTTGAGTGTTCTAGCCCATCCCCAACTCCGCTATCAATCATGTCTCGTGCATAGAATTACGGTTAAGTAGCTATTGAACTGACTTGCTCGTTCTGGTAGGCTGTGACGGCGATGAACTCCGATTCCTCGAAAGAAAAGGTGACAAACTCGCAGAAGTTGATTTTCATTAGATCATCAGCTCGGACAATGTGTACTCGAGGAACGTATTTATGCATGGAATTCAGCACAGCTTGCTAAAAGACAAAGAAAAGACACTTCAAGAGACCCAAATAGTCAAACTTGAAGAGTACATTCTTAAAGTGTAAAGTGGAATTTTTATAGAAGACGAAGCCACACCAAAGTAGTTTGCGCAATTCCCACAATGTTTTACATAGCGAAGGAGTCAAGATGCCTGATCAATTTCGCGGTAGCTTCGTTTAAGGACTGGGGTGAGGGAATGCATGATAGAGTCAGATGTGGTCCGTTATAATTGCCAAAACAATCGCATCTTCACACCTTCACACCTACCGCACGATGATGACAAGTGTGTTCATTAATAATCCGCGTATTTGTGTGTGCGAGAGTCTACATTAGAGAGCCCTGTGTGTGTGGGTGTGGTGTACAGACGTAAATTGACTTGACAACACGACATATAATATAACGCCCTAATGCGCACTCTATGGGTATACGCATACACACAAAGGCTTCACATCCATGCGAGAAATTGATGCCTCTACTAACACGCATTCAACTCTCAACGCTCACTACCTCCACTTTAGCGTTGAAATTTCAAGCAACTCTTTCTGTGTTCATAAAACAACAATATTCATAAAGAACTTGGGCGACATATTAGTTCTTTTTAGCTTTATTCTGCAGCGTTCTACATGGCTAGACGAATCGGCGCTTCAATAAACGTCTTCAGTAGAAGCAATAACTTTGAAGCTTAATGAAATACGAATAAGACGAATCATATCTGCCAAAACTATTGGAAACCAATGATCTAATGCTACCCGATTTCTCGATAAAGTGACAACCGTGACATTATATAAACGGTATTCCGCCGTTAGGTCCAGCAAGCTATGCAAGTTGGAATCAATTAGAGTGCACAACATTTTTTTCCTGCTTCATTCGTTTGAAGTTGCACAGAGCATACTTTTCTTTAATTTACGTCAGACTGACTATTAGTTCAAGGTTAAGTGAAGCCGGATATATTTAGTCGCCAGCACTGATTGTTAGCCAACCAACAGATTTATATAGGCAATAAAAGATTTAAGTATATTGGCTCATTTATTTTGAAGAATTCTCCCTTGAAATTATTTAGATTTATTAGTTTCATGCGTTTATTGGTAAAGAGTTACCATCATGGTATACTTAGAACCACACACTCCGCACTACTGAAATCGTTACATAGTAGAACGTAATCAGTTAGACAAGACCGGTAGACTTACGAATGGTTGCCGCTCAGCAATGTTGTTGGTGAGCTTGAGTTTATGGAAAGAGATGGGTTTCTGCATCCACTGCTCACCAGTAGCGGGTGAGTCTGGGTGAATGTAGGGCCGTTTTGTGGGTTCAGGGTCCGCCTTGCCAGCTATGGCCCATCCATTGTTGTGGAACTTGTAGCGGTTCTCGTCCCGCGGAACTATATCCATCAGCATTACGTACTTCGCTTTAGGGTCCAGTCCTGTGACATTGATCTTGTAGGCGGGGAACATGCGCCTATACGAAAGGGGACAGTAAGCCGTGTGATACCCTGGTCTCGGCTCCCACTTCTTGAATTCTACTCAATTTCCGGCAGCTATGGAGACAAATCCACTTTAAACAACTCTTATGTCACACAGAAGACAACATGACCTTTGGTCGCCCACAGCTAAGAGCCTCAAAAACTCTGCCAGGTTGTTCCAAATCACAGTAAGATCACAAACCCCACTCCCAAAAATCAAAGCGAATTTGACTAAAGCTCAAGTGACTTTGCAGTTATTCAAATAATTAACTTGACTTTCAATCATAGCAATTGTTTACCGAAATGGCCGTTGTCCGAAACTGTGACTATGTATATCGAATTTTATCCTTTCACAGATCGGGAGCCTACCATAGATGAATTTAAATTGGGATAGGACGGGTTTTAACTGCTAACCACTCCTCTGAAGGGCACGCATTCAAGTCCATCGATATTCAAATTGACATTGAAACACTGGAAAGTGTAGTATGGACATACTGATTTTAAAAACCACCAGGGCAATTAGGTGATATACTACTGAGTAGATTCCAAAAAACTAGAAATGTATCCACTTGCACTCCATGGGGTTTTGTATGCTCGGAGAGTAAACTGGTGCGCGAGCAAGTGACAGAAAGTAATGGACACCTATCACATGGACAGTAGTGGCTTCTAACTTCACCTACGCCTAGCATCGCTCTCACCTGCGAGAGTAGTAAATCAAAAGTTTCTTGCTGATGACAGCCATCGCTACCTTGCCCCACTCATTCGAGTCGCAGGTGGGTACAACTCGGCCACACGCCTGGCATAACAGAGAGAAGGTGCGACCGACCACTGGCCCTAATTTACAGCGTATGCCACACCATGTGCTTGAAAAATAGTAAATCAAGCGCGGTAGATCTCTCTAGTGCGCATGAACCCATATTGACTCCTATAAACCTAGGTTCGAATTATCATTCAATTGAAAGAACACATAACACCTCATTGTGCGTAAGTCCCCGTTCAAAGGTCCGCACTCAGAGGCATGGGTGTGGAAATGAACTACGCACCTCGTCTGTTTTTTTTTGCGAGTGTGCTTGTGTGGCCTCTATAACAACGGTGTCCACAAAACTATGCTTCACAAGATATTAATATTCCTACGCCTAGCAGTTTCAGCAAGTTCACCCATGATGAAGAAATGATCAAAAGAGCCACATAAGTATGAGATGCATCGATGTAAACAGAAGGCATGGGGTAGGGAATGCTAAATGACCTCCGCTATGACCGAGGCTTAGTCACCTCCGTGTTCGATAAAAGTGATGCCTCGATGTAAACAAATCTGTCAACAATCACAAACTTAATATCGTAATTAGGCACGAAAGCTGCAGAATTGCCTAATAAGTACAAGCGAAAGTTGAGCCTGAATAATAAATTAGTTAGAAGGTCTCTCTGCTAGCATAGCGAACTTCACTTTCCATATCGATTCGGGGACCCGATTTGTAATCAGGAGGAACTGACAATTACCACACCGCTGCAGAAGATCTGCACAAGCAGTGGCATCGCTTAGGGTTTGAATTTGCAGTACTTCGTCCCAACACACTTAATCAACCCACTTGACTGACAAGCTATCAACGGCACAAAATTCTTCATATTAAAACAAAGGCTACTCACCGCCCAGACTTAGTGATTACCATCTCCGTAGTCATCTTGTGGAAGGCTCTCCAAAGCTCGGGTTCGGCGAGCTCCGCTTTCGGACAATCATGTTTTTTAATTTCGGCCTCTTCCTCTTGAACTCGTTTCATGAAGGCGTTCAGCTCAGTATTTATCCGAAAATAGGAAGTGGAAGAGGGAGGCAGTGGTGGTGGTTGCAGTGGCGGTCCTAAGGGACCATGACCCGGGGGACCCCTCATGAATTCGTTAGGTGAGTTGAAACCATTTGCATGAGGTGGTTTCCGTAGTCCATTGGAGGCCACTGCGGCCAAGGCAGCTGCTAGAGCAGTGGCGTATCGTATCTGCTCACTACCCATGGATACGGATCGTTCTTGAAGGGTTCGAAACAAATTAAAAGTCTCTACATTCGGTGTGGAGGTCGTAGGATGCGGTTGGACGCCATTAGAGACAAGGTTATGAGGGGAGACTGTACCACTACTATGAGTCGAGGAAGATAGCGAGGAGGTCTCAAATTTCGTTAAAGAGGTAGCATCACTGGACCGCTGATTGGGTGGAGAGGTACCCTCAAAGTGGCTGTGCCATTGAGGTAACATGGTGCTAGACAATGAGAAAGCGATTTAGCGTTGCCGATTCACAGTGATTGCGACAGGCGGACAGCATTGGAATGAGTAGAGGTGGCATATAATAAGCACGCACGCACCCTCGTCTTGCTCTAAGTTGTGCAAATGATAGCGGAGGAGCGTGTCTCTCGTTTACGTGTCTGGCTGTGGTGTGTGAGCGTGTGGGTAAGTTTGTCACCCCTTCACACTCACCGTGTACGCATGCACCATGCTTGCATGCACGCACCGATGCACGCACGAGGGAAAATGCGTGAAGGGGGTGAACAGCCAGAGAGTGAGCCCGCGGTTGCAGGGAGCGATAACAAACACTGATCAGCCTACCTGCATGCTGCATGCGTGTTATGGTGCGAAGGCGCGAGAGTATTGCACTTACTGGGCATGTACTGGTGCACATGTGTGTGCTACGCGCGATGCGAACCAATGCTTTGACAGTCGGAAGATTTCGCGTTAGCCAATGGTGGGACGATAGGTGTGCGAGCAAACCAATAGTCTTATTCACTCTGCTCTCAAGTCTGAAACAGTATTTTTTGGCCTATAACCTCAGTTGGGATGTTAAATTGTGCTACCATCATACTTCACTAGAGAAGCCTACAGTTCATTAATCTGAATTAAAATAAGCATCATTTTAGAGCTCAGTTTGTTATTTCAAATTCTTTTATTAAGAGAAATGAAGCACTTTGCGATTTACAACTGCCTTTCAATTTTCTAGTAACATTTTCTAAGTAGCTAACAAGTAGAAGAGAATAGATTAAAATCACAGAATATTTAACGGAAGGCTATTGGTTTTAAATGAAGTTGAGTTGTAAGTGACCATGGAACCTAATATGTTGGCGCCTTGGTTTCCTTGCTGGTTTCCTTTCCTCAATAGTAAGATGTTCATACTCTGCACGAATAGAGCACGTCTTGACGATTTGGAAAACTCTTTAACGATAAGGATAGGGCTAAAACACAGACTATTGCAAATGAAGAATCATTTGCTTTTATCCCTTGGCCTTTATTCTTTTTCCTTAACGAATATATTGAGCAGCAGGCAGTTTTTAATCTTCTTTCTGCTGGAATTGGTTTTTTTAACCATCAAAGATTGTGAAATTGTTGAAGAAAGCTTCCATTAGAATGGTAGAAAGCTTCAGTTTTGGGGTTTGTTTCTTTAGGATTTAATCATTTCCGGGTTGCTGTGAATATCTTTTCACTCTCCTCCATTGATGCAGGGCATTTATTGAATTAGAGCCACTCCATAGTCATCCAACACCTTTAATGCTAGAATTCACACTCAGGCACTAAAAGTCGCCACGTCTTTTCCAACTTCCCATATGATAAGGAATGGATCTTTTCAGGATGGTTGACATTTTTCTTACAGATTCATAATTATGGGGACCACTGAATAACGTCGGTCCTGAATATTTCAAGAATTATTCCAAACTAAAGCCACTTGCCTAATTTAGTATGGCAAGTCAACAAGAGAACACTTTCAGCGGTGTAATTAGTTTGCCCAATGTATGATCAACGAAGGAGCAGAACTATTTCTCAACTTCGCGGGCGACCTGAATTTGAAGAAGCAAATGCAAAGGATTAGTATGCCGATCCCACGGTCCGAACATCAGCAAAAAAATGCCATTTCCCTCTAATTTTCCACGCTACCTTAAAGTGAATTCTTCGCCAACGCATCCCATGAAAACTCACATTTACATATAACGTATTTTTATTTTCTCAAGAGATCTCTTTAAAATTGCGAAAATTCCCTAAATTATCTCAAAAATCCTTATTTTTATGAACCTGACAAGTAAATCGTTATTTTTGTTTCTTTGGTGTTCGGCACTATTAGCGAAGTATTTTAGAAACTTGTAAATAACAATGTTTTTCGATATGTAGAAATGAAATTGGGTCATGGCCCTCATTTACCAGCACCCGCAGTGCTGTTCTGAAAACGAGATTTCATTTCATGCGGCTTTTCTGTTGAAAGGGTATCAAGTTTCGCCAAGTCACCCCAAAGTGATTCGACTCCCAAGCATAGGCGTTCTACCGATTTACACTATCATGATAGACCTTACAAAGTTATTTAACTGTCAACAGGCTCTTTTTGGCTTAAACTACGAAATGCCCGAACCCAAAGTGATCGTTGAAACGTTTTGATGACTCCATTTCATTACCGCCTGCGTAATTGCTGCAGTTCGAAAGAGCACCTAAAGAGAGTCGACATCTTTTTCCAATCAGAGGAGTGCGATGTAATTACCAATCACCATCGGCTACTAAAGCTGACCTTGCATTTACATTTTTCTGTGAAAAGATTTCTTCCGTTCAAGAGAAAAAAACGTTCGTTTTCTTTCGCTTATCAAAGGAAGTGTATGTCAGTTACTATGTATGAGCCAAAGTTGAAAAAGACACTCAAATATAGAACAAGAGAGATCACAAAGTGCCCTTGCGAAGCATGAAAGTGCTTACCTGCGCCATTCAACCGATCACTCAATGGGCGAAGAGATCGGATGGATTGTCCAGGCTTGCTCTGATATTACTTAAGCACCTATTAAAGGCCGGAACAGATAAAAAGATGAAAGCAACATTATGAGAATGAAAGAAGCAAAATTTACTTCGAATTTCAGTCTTTTTTTGCAAAAGACCCATCAGAGGAATTCAGTTGCAAATTAAAATCGACGCGCATTCATCTCCGGAATGGCCCATTTGTTGAAAAATAAAGTCGAATTAAATATATTTAACTTTTTTTCTCTGATCAGATCTATACGCCTTTATTGAGGCTGCTGGGGCGAAAACAGGCAACAGGCTTTCCCGTCTATTTGAAAAAGCCAGTGAGTGACTCTGAAAGTTGCACTAAATACTATTCAGCTGCGAATGGAAGTTAAATGGCTGAAGTGGAATGTTGCTTATGGAGACCTTCAGATAGGGCACTGATAATCTCGTCCCCAGGATTGAATGGGATAGAAGTCAGTAAGAGCTCTGAATGGAGTTTGAAATGTCAAGAGTTCCCAGCTGACCGGTTAATGCAGCAGTTTCATAGGTCTGATCGACCTCGAGGCCATCGATTAGCGATGCTTGATTTATTTCCGAAAAAGTAACAAAAGTGAAAAGTTCTGCGTCAAGTGGAGACTCGGTCTCCGAGTCAGAGGACGATAAGGGCTCGCCAAGAGTCAAACGGATGCCGAATGAGGTTGGATTGGTTGCCATGTAGTAGTTTGATCGCTCACACAAGGAATCTAAATCCTACAAAGGCAAGGCTGATTCTTGGACCCTCAGTAAAAGGAATACCACAGAACACGAAACTGGATCAATGCTCTTGTAGGAAAAGATACTAAGATTCAAAATGAGGTGGCTTCTTGCTTGAGAAGAGCAGATAATTAGGCAGTTGACGTGAATTGTCGAGAGCATCAACTCGTGGTCTGGCGGGTCCCTTTAATCCCTAAACTTCACTTTTTCAATTTTAGATATAATACGAAGACATTACATTCGGTAAAGCTTAAAATAAGCGCAGATGCTAGTTAACTTTCGGTGCAAGAGCAATTTCTATTGTTCTGATGTTCTATTTCCTCAATCCAAATCCACCTTAAGCCATATTTAAGCTCCTCAAAGTTGTACCACTTTTGATCTTGATTATATAGTACCCATTTGACTGTGGATAAGTTAATGTGAAGGGCCGAAATAAGAGATCTGCTTGTTTAGTTACTCGGCAGGTGGTCCTCGCCAGGTGAATTATGGACCAAAAGCGCTCGCAGGTCAACCCAGAACCGATTCGGCGGGGTGTAAATTTCCACACTTTGATAGCTAAGTCTTCCCGCTCCTCACAGCTTATTTCATGTTTGAATGGATGACCGGTTCAGATTATAAAAACAGACGCCAAGGGCTTAATCTAAACTTACATTCCTAGTGGGTCTGGTCAGCCGTTAAGGGGATAGATGTGTTCGATCAATGAAATTACAACGTATTGAGATCAGGACACCTCGGATACTGCGGAGGTTATTATAACATGTACTAAAGGTGATATAACCAGAAGGCTTACCTTGGTTACAAATACGTAGAGTATAAAATAGTGTAATTAGTGCAGTGTGAAAGCATTGAAACTACTCTGAAAGATCTTCAATGCCAGCGGAGGTCGGCTCCCTTACTTCTTTGAGACTACAAATCTGAAACTATAGCCACATTGCTTTCTGTAAAATGCAGAGTAATATCGATAGAAACTGCTCAAAAGAATATTTGGTTACTGTCAAGGGATTCTGAAGCAGATCCTAACATTTGAACTCATTATAGGAACTCTCTGGCCTTGAGTTTATCAAACTTTGAAGATCAGGTCAGCAGCAAATAAAATTACTTGTTTTACTGACTAAAACATTTAGAATTATTTTTGTTAAATTGTTGTAAAAAAATAGAATTGGCTAGACATCTGGAGACCATTCTTTTTCGACAAAGGGCATTTTCCGTTTACGCGAAAAAATATTTACAATAATATATATCAGCAGGTTACGTGCACATCCCACGGTTTCCATGGTAGTCAGTGTTACAATCCATCAGTGACTCCAGAGTTTTGTGTTGCTGAGGGCCCTTGAGACCACATTGAAGTTGTCGCTTATCCGGTTCATTTAAACCGGTTTCAGTCTTATTCAGTTTGGCAACATGAGCGTAGTTTAGATGACTTTTGTATTCCATTATTTAGTGTCACTGTCTGTTAGATCGACCTGAACTGTGATCCCTAGTCTGGTCGAAGCAAACCAGTAAATCTCTAGATTGAAAAATGGGCTCACAAATAATCAGAATGTGGGGTGCTTCATACAATGAGAGGACTTCGGGTTTGAGCATCAAATCGAAGGAGAGTATTAATGAATTTTATCCAAATAATCAGCCTAAAATTAGTAATAGAATCGGAATTACTGCCGAAATCACTATCATCAGAGGAAAGACTTTCAAAAAAGGCGATACGGAATGTAGAGCGGCCTAACAACTCTTGACTGAGAAGGCAGTCAGTTGTCGTGCGAATGTGCAGTAAAAATAGGATCCGCATTGAAGTAGTCTTCATCTAATTTTGTTAATCCACATTAAAATGTAGCATTTTTCTGTGGTTGGACCGTTTTCATAAGGAACAATTGTGAGATGATGTGAATAGATTAAATTTTTGGGTTTTAATAATCCCTTCTTGATCACCTGTTGAATTGTTCACGATGGTCGTCAGCGGTGCAGCAGTTGTGTACGAGCCTGACGCATTTGTTGACATGGACTCGAAAACCACCCATGACACTTAGCACTAAAGCTAGCCGATTATCGGAAGTAATCGTCCTCTAACAAAGCCTTGGAGTCGTGGTAGCCTTGATGTTAAGCACACTAACTACTTTTAACAGAGACCCGTTTAGCGAATGATTTAATAGTTTCTGTAAGACCAATTTCAAACTAAAGAGGCCTAGGAGCATCTGCTCCACTGATACTATAAATGAACAATGGCTCAAATGGCAGCAGAGTAGCAGGTGAATGCAGAAGTGAGTGTAGGCACAGTCAGCGAAAGCGTTATCACTAATCACCTCGAAAAATCTATTTTGCAAAAGATTTTGAAATTCATGTTGAAATTAGCACAAACCTACCCACCAACCGAACTTTGATCAGAATGCATTCCTTTCAAGGTCCGTACAAACTGCCGAGTGACTGAATCCTTCTAATGCGCCACAGCAATAAGCTTAATGGAAGAATTGATCGTCTTAGTGTGTTCACCATACCATGTTAGAGAAGCGTTTCGGGAGTGGATCGAGAACCAGGTTAAAATTAGTACGTTAGGGAAAAATCAGTCAGCAGTTTATCGAAAAGTGATGAGTACAAAAACGGTTTTGACGGTGATTAGTTTGACTAAAGGTGCAGACTTTCCTCCCAACAAATAGGATAGATATTTCAATTAAAAGGATCTTCACTTTGATGGGATTCGTGAGGACTTCTCCTGGGCATTAATTCCAGACAACCAAAAAACAATCCATTAAACAAGGACGCTTTTAAGCTCAGTAGTTTTAGAAGTATCTAGATGTTGTACAGTCTGGTTTGAAACTTCAAAGCCTTTTTTTCCTACAATGCCAGCGTTCTAACACCAGGTAGGTGAGGCTAGAAAACGAGCCCATTTATTTTAATCCGCAACAACCATTTGGATTCAATCATCTTTCGCTATTTGTTCTTATAGTTTGTCGAACCCACTCAAGAATAAATTTTCTGAAATGGTGTGCTTGATCAAGCTGCTTGCATGAGTAAGTTATATTTACTTTAATGAAAATAGCTGACCGATCGCATGCATAAATGGCTGCCTTCGAAAATGTGAACAACGACCTATTCGCAGGAGCCACAACGACACATCAAACCAGCCTAAATATTTTACAAAAAATGGCATTAAGGTGCATACGAGCAGGTTCACAGCTGACAGCAAGCTCCTGTGAGAGCAATACAAACTTCTCACCACTGGTAGTGGATGAAGGGGAGTATTGGTTAGGCGAATAGGCCATGTCAATCCAAATTTTCCATCGCAGTACTTGTTTAACTAGAAGCGAACACTTTTTAATCAGTTCTCACATCCATCTGCGTACTACAGCGAACGAAATGCATTTTTTTTGCAGCCATTTTGCAGCTATTTTCGCATATATTCCGTGAAACCTAGACCTCCGGAAGCCTTTTCTCTACGTGCTCACCCAGTCAAAAGATTAAAGTACCTCAATGCCAATTTCCCCTTCCTGAAAAGCCTAATTTATTGAAATAAGCTCGAAATGTCGGGAAGTCACACCTTCAACAGGTTCCATTGAGTTGAGATTATTTGCAGGAACCAATAAAAAGCTAGAGAAGTGGACTTTTTAAGAGTTTACCAAGGACGCCAAGGAAAAAATGTGGCCATTACTTTTCACACTGTCGTTCCTCGTATTGATGATGTGCTCAAGTAATTCATTTAACAAAGCAGATTAAATCAGGAAAAAAAACGCTTTTAAATAAGCTTTTAAAGGTCATGAAGGTGGGTAGGGATGTTTAATTCTGTGTATTTTGTGAACAGCGCATGGCCACAAATTTGACCATCTCCTGCATAGAAAAGCATCCAGGCACAACGATTGCAAACATTATGAGTGCAAACTTCGGTTCTAATAATACCAGTTATATTTTCAGAGACGGACTCAGACACACTGATTATAGCGCTTTGATAGAATTATGTACCTAAAGGGAAGGAAAGCGATCCAGTTGGATTAACATCATTTTAAGGGCTGCATCGTTAGTGCGGAGAAGAGTCTATTTCCACATAATATTTCTGAGTAAATAGTATCCGCATGCAAATGTTATTAAGACTTCTGAATGAGACCTAAATTTTTGAAGGATGACTCTAGTTTAATCCCAGTATATCCATTTATGGGATTTCTGTCTTCTATCTGATGGTAAAAGTTCTCGCTAAACTAACGCAAGTGACTCCAGTAAATGTGACAACTAATGGTCAACCTTAGTCTCTATTTGATTGGACTAACTGATACTAGTGGAATAAACTCATTCAACCCTTATCTGCCCATTCATTGTTCTATTTCCCCACTGTAAACCCACCAATGTCCGAATTGCGCATGTATTATTGACAGGGCGCACACGTTAGATGACAAGGTAGGTATTTTTATCTTTTCTTCAATATCACGCCATCTTTTGCCTTGCAGAGATTCTATTATCTGTGATGATGAGAATATCTCACACTTCCTCGGTTGAAATTTTGATACCCCTTTAAATAATGGCATATTCCACGCGTTGAAGTGGCCTATAAAGTGCGCTTATGTTGACCTGGACAAACAGTCCACCTGAAGTGCAACAATGAGCCTGCGGTCTAGGGCATTTGTTGTACGTTTACGCAAAGTGAATCATCGTTAAAACGGTTGCGTGTACTTATATATTTAATCATCAAATAAGGATTCCGGGACTGGTAAAGGGGCTCTAAAGACATAAATGTCAGTTGCCATATCTATGGGTGAATATCAATATCACTTTTTAGTAGGGGATCCTTGCTACAAAATGCAACCTACACAGACAACGAGCTCCATAGTCAATGGAAAATGTACGAGCATAAAGAGTAAGCTTATCGTCTTTTGGAGAAAAATTTAATGTGTATACAGCATTGAAGCTATTTTTATGCATTCCCGCAACGTTCAACTTTTGCGACTGGAAGGTATTCATAATTTAGAAGATTTTAAACTACGGTATCTATCGCTATTACTAGGGTTGACAGGTTTTCAAATGTAGGAAAGCCTTGTGTACGGTTTGATCATCAACAGAAAAAGACGGAGACCGAATTTACACATCAGTCTAAACAAGTGAAGCAGAGACATCAGCCAAAGTGGATTGAAGATATCTGGTGCCCTGAAATATGAGAACCGATCAAGTCGAATAAACTTCCGAATAAAGAATGAGCTTGAAATCATGATGGAGAGCCCAATTCACCTTCACTGGTAACTTCATCGGTAAAATATCCTAGAGATGAGAGCATGGCATCATGAACAATTCCCGCTTAGGAAATGCTTCGATTGACTAAATTTGTGAACTTGGCGGAGAGTTTTATCAAGCTAAGAGAGTGACAAGCATAGGCTTTGGGTTTAATTCTCATGATATTGTATCGAGATCTGAGTAAAGTCTGTGCCGAAAAAAAAATTATTTTGAATTAAAATAATTTGATCTTATGTTATTCACAGTGTCCCTTACATGCTTGTCAATCAGGGACACTTAGTTGTGTGGGAAACCTGTGCATTTTAACATCAAAAGAGGAGCATGCTGGTGTAAAACCAGTGAAAAAATAACCAAGAAAACTCACAAATTAGCCTCAAAACTCCCAGCGGCACGAAACCTCAATTTTGATCATTCAAAATTCCCTCAGATCGTAAAATTGCAGTGAAAAAAACGTGGGAGCGTAGGAAGATGCCCGCGACAATATGCTGCACTGAAAGAAGCCGTCATGCAGCAAAGGCAGGTGGGAGCGTTCTCACAGAAGAAGTGAATGATTTTTGATCATTATCGGAGGCGATCTATGAAGTGGAGCTGGTACTGCTGCCTCCGAATCTCTGAAACCCCCTTCACTTCATCTGAGACCGAAAATGTGCAAGTTTAATGATCTTGAGAATGAAGAACTGCTATTCCTGAGTTAATAGTGTAGAGAGTTTGTCAATCTTGCCACTGAGTTGAGAAAGTTGCCGAAGAAAAGCGATTCATCACTTCACACAAATGCGTGTCTGTTCAGTCCTGAAAACATATCTTCAGAATTTGACCACGGGAATCAATTAATGTCAATCAATAGTGTTGGTCTTACATTGCCGAAGAGAATGAAGGAATCCGCTTAGATAAGAATCTTCGCTCCAGCACAGGATATCGATACTTAGTTTAACAGTTATCCGAAAGAGAAAAAGTGGTGTATCTCTTTGAACGCGCCTCTATGTCAGTAGGAAGTGAATACTGAGGAAGGCAAAGATGGTGGCCGCTTACTTAGGTGTTATTCGCCCATTTAGACCAACAGATGGCTGGTGAAAAACAGCTGTTCAAGAATCAAGGTGCGAAAAGCGACGAGATTTCGACCACCGTTTGATAAGCCATAATCACACCGTTGGCGCCAATTTTGACAGGCATCGTTAGTTTTGACCGAGACGGCACTGTGCCTGTTCTAGTGCACAGAAAATTCTACCTTTCTTTGATTGAAAGATGCCGAATGTCAGATAATTAAGCTCTCTGTAACAGCTTTCATTGGCTAGATACAATCAAACGGTTATAGAATATCAATATTCACTACAATTACACCCTTTCACTTAAGGCAAGTTTAAACTAAGTCTAGGGAAACTCTGTCAGGATCAGAGTGTCAGGACTTACCTTAAAGGGCATATTTTGATGTCAAATTGCCATTACAAAATCGGGAAGGACGAATAACTCTTCATTCATGAGAAGCATGTGCTGCATATTTTACCAGCAGTTAAAGAAAGCAATGTAAGTTCGTGTGTTCAATGAGTTTTACTGCATAAAATATATAGTTCTAGGCTATTTATATTGAGTTGGCAAGCTTTCACAAAAATATCTTATTTCTTCAAGTCCGAGACAATGTTAAGCCTGTGTAGTTGAATTTTGTGTTGAAATTTTCATTCTGAAAAGATAGACTAAACGAAAATTAATATTTTCAAAAATAAGAATGAAGAATTATACTAGTACATGATGGCAACTAGAAAATGGAATCAAATCGCGATATCACTTAACTACTTGTAAGTACTCTCAGCTGAGATGAGGGATTTCTCGTGTTAATTCCTTTAAAATTCATGGGAATTCATCCGTTATATTTCTAACGAGAGGCTAGTATTTCGATCAATTCTTAATGAAAAACTAATCTGTTTCTAACAAGCGTAAAAGATCTGACATCATTAGAGTGTAGCTTTATTAAGGCCAACTTAAAGTGCCTGAAGTACTGGTTGGCATTCGAGACACAATGCGGTGCGATGAGATGCGATGCGAAGTATCACGATGCCAGAAAGGTAACACTGATGTTGGCGATGATTAACCAATATGTATTATCCCAGGGGTGGAGCGAATTCAGGTTTGTCCGTGTTGGCGGGGACAGTGGGTACATTTCTCACCTAGGGTGTGAACAGCTGCATTCTACAACAGAAATACCAGAATTTGCGAAATTAGCAGAAGAAAGAGAAACGTCTTTTTTGCTGAGGTCAGTCAATGAAGTCAAAAGTGAACTATGCGTTCTAAACCACGGACTTCGATCGAGTCCTCAGCTATCAACTTATTGCATTGCAATTTTAACGCATCCTGTGGTAATATTTACGGTTTTCAAACCCTTATAATTATTCTAGGAATTAGATGAGGTCAAACATTACGGCTTTGGCTTTGGCTTTTGCTCTATTCAACTTCATGGGCAGCAATGATCATCGGTAACCCCAGGGGCAGCTTTTTGGGCTAATGAGAAGGGCGGCCGGGTGGAACTAATCACTCACTAGACGCAAAAAATTAGATTATGCCAGCAGAAGTATGACATCGTACAGTCTGGTAAACAAGGTACGAGGTAAATACCTGGGTTCATGTTCTCAAACTGGACTGTGGAAAGTGCATGCATGAAGCAATGAGTGAAACCTCCTCCAGAGAGTTGAACATTTTTCTGGAAGAGGTGATGTGAGACTGCTATCCGTATGAAAAAACTAGGCCAGAGAAGTTATCAGAGAACCGAAGATGTCGATAAACACTTTACTGATTTATGTGTTAACTGTTGTGTGCCATCTCTTGTAAAAGCTGTTTGTACTCCTTTAGTACTCCCAATAAGCCTTCGAGACTTGCCCTAATGGGTCGGAAGTATATAAAAAACGAATGAATCTCTTCTCGTGCTTGTAAAACTCAAAAAAATGATCAAACGGTCGTAGACTTGCCTGTCCTACAATATCACTTAGTTCGGAAATCTACGTATGCACAAGAATGCATAGATTGGGTAAATACATTACTGAATGCACAATATTTGATATACATTTAGCTTAGAAACCGAATAGAAATATGTTGCCAGTCGTTTCAGTTGATGTCGGGTAGTTTCCGATTGAGAATATTCTGAAAGTGACGACCATTCTCCGAAAGCGTCCACTTCTCTCAACCTCTAAAGAGCGAATTTTGTGCTGGCTTTGACGGTGGAATCGATCCACCGATGGAAATCGGACTGGAAACCTCCTAACTCACCTTTTCAATGCAGGATAAGTGTTGGCAGGATTTCGAATGGCTGAAAGAGACGTTGCCAAGGGGAATAAAAGACGCCTGCGAACCGAATTACTAGTTCAGTCTTGCGATTTTCGCGCATCACAACGCAAGTGAACTTCCTAACGTTCTTGATTGATCGCACCTCTCAAATCTTCCTGTTTGCCATCGTTAAGGTTTTATTTATATAAGGGCTGAATAGTGATATATCTAGGGATGGAATAGTCCTTCTGTCTTCACTGAGAATTGTGGGGCATTCATCTTTCATCGGAAGTTAGGATAGGCTTTGCTATACACCTCGTTCGGTCATCTAATGCCGTCACCTTTTACGACTATCTCCATGGCAAATGCATACCTCTGTAGCCGAACGAACGCAGAACCAAGGTGCCAACCTTTTACCTACCAATTAGCTTGCAATTCACCTAAGCAGCACTGCCGGAAAGAGTTTTGAAATAAAAGAATATGAGTATCTCACAAAAACTTATTTTAACCAAATTACAAATAAATTGCGTAAAAATGACTATGGATCTGATTTATGAGCTCACTTATAGAGAGTGGCATTTCAGGTTTTTGGACTACCGACAAATAGAAATGGAAAAATTAGCCTCACCATTCTCATTTTCGCCATTCTGGAGCGCTATTTTCTAGCATCTTATGGAGAACAGCCGACTCGCAGTTTGGAAGCATTGCAAAGACATCCAATCAGGTCTTAATTGGATGACCACCTAATATATCCGGCCAGGACATTATGTTTCATATTTGCCAAACTATTATTCATCAGGAACTTAGAGTGCGTAAAATTAAACTTAAATTTCAGTTTTCTCCTTTAAATTTAATGATACTGACATTGTCCGACGACTTCTAGGGTCACATTCTAATCACAATCGAGCTTTTGGAAATGAGCTATGGAGCTAAAGCAATTATGTAAGTTGCCATCTAAGAAAGGAATGACGATTCGCTCTTTTGAACTATTGCTATTAAATATCAGGAGGTAGTATTTACAGATCAGACGAAAGTTAGGAAAAACTTAAAGTTTAATTATTGGGCTGAAATCAAATGAGTTTCAAAAGGAGATGCTTTCAGTAACATGGAGGAATGGCAAGCCGACCACGCCCAGCTCCGGCGTGGAGCTTCATGGTGATCTTTTTCACACATCTTCATTCTCCGTCTCCTCCTTCAATCTCCAAAATGTCTCCCTTCTCCTTCCTTCTTACCTTGTATCCTTCATGGACAAAAAAGGCGGTCTCCATCACTTCCGACCACAACGCTGACCACGCCTACCGTGCCGCCACTGATAGCTTTCAAACCCTTCACTCAAGGCTTCGGACTCCTTACCTGTTCGTTGCTTTTCTTATGAGTAGTAGGGAACAGGGGTGGGAGTTAGAGGAAGAACTGTTTCCGTTATAATATCGCCTTCTCGTGGCACATTTCCTGAGGGTACATCTACACTCCTGTATGAATTTGCTGATGGAGATTGCAGTGTGTAGAGTGCAGTACTCTAGAAAATATTTCAGTTTCCTGGTGATAAAATAGAGAAAAGAAAGAGCCTCATTATGCGCAATTCGTCTCTATTTTAAATTTAGTGAAAATGTTGAAATGGGCTTCTTTTTTAATGGATAAGTAGATTATTATTCGATTATTTAAGTATAACTTAGTCTTGAAGAAACTGAAAGCAGTACTTTTCAATTAATGCCCTAGAACGAAGCTATTGCAATGCTTGAATGCAAGGAAATACTTTGAAAGGAGACTCAGGGATTATTGACAGGCTGCACTCATGTTTTGACAATTGTAGTAAAAGTTGAGCAATGTACACATGAAGCTCCTGATGAACTTAAGATTTTCATATCAAACTGTAGAGTTTGGTTGAACATCTTTAAATAGTGGAGCAGTCTTAAAGCGAACTGATGCAAATTCAAACTGCACGAACCGACCAGTTAGTCGAATTTATTACAGGCTTTTCGCGTTGAAATTAGATTAAAGTCCATGTCAGTAGAGGCACCTTCTTATTCATCAGAGTTATACTTATTTTATCAATTTGAGGCCGCCAAAAGGGTCAACCAGACTTAGCCATTGCATTTATTCTTCTAAGTTTAGGAAGTCCAATGAAGCAGAACGACATGATGTCCCGTGACCAATTAAAAGACAAGATACTATTCATTAAGACGTCCTAGAACGTATGGAAGTTGCGTTCTTTATTTAATGCTTTCTAAGCTACATAAAGGCAGTTCTAATCTTAGCAAAGTTTGAGAAGAGTAGGGATTAAAAGCTCTGTTCTATGGTGAAAATGGCGCTAGGACAAATTTCCCATTATCTTGCGGCTTCCCTGAAGAAACACACTGGAGGTTTATTTGAGCTGAGAAAGACGTGCGCAGTAGTCAAATGGGGGTAAGTAGGGGCATGAATTTGGGAGCAGTCTGTTCTCTTCCGGTTTCGGTCACCTTGTTACGGTGACCCTGAGTTCATAGGCGGACAGATGGCGAAAGAAAAGGTTGGATAGACGCACCAGTAATACTAGTTGAGTTACTTACTTGAAGTGCACACACTAAAGAGACAACGGAAACTCTGGTTTTATCCCACGAAAGGAAGAATTTGAGATGCCAAAACCTCAAAGATTCTTGGCACGATTTTTTTAGACATACCATGCATTCTAATAGCTGAATTCCACCTCTGAGAAGGCGGAATAGCCGAATTTTTTTCCGCCATAGTTTGTGTGCTTAAGCTCAGAATGATAAAATATACCATTGTAATTCTTTTTCTTGAAAAGTTGGAAATTTCACTACCGAATCCGACCAGAAGAAAGCATAAATAGCATTTAATGAACTTTTCAGTGTCGCATCAAACAATCCACTTGTGATTCACTCAAATATTCAAATAAGGTATTCCGTTTTTGCTTTCCCCTTCAATCATTCTGATCGGCCGTCTCGCCCATCGAATACATGAATCCGCCTACCAGAATTTCCGCCAATTTTGTGCGATTGGATTCAGCTTTGAATTTGGAAAATTATCCGACCCCATGGACGATAAGGTTCAATGTAACCTTTTTTCTCCCATTCTTTCAATTAGGTTTTCAACAAACCTATTTGTGCCAATAATATGTCGATGCTCGAGGATTTATCTAGAAGGCTCAACAGTGCTTGGAACGGAATCGAAGCCTAGAGAATTATGAACAAAACGGAAACCATGATCTTTATACGTCCAAACGTGTTTATTTCCTTCAGAAGGGATTTTCATATTTGAAGAATATCAACCTGATGGAAGAATTTCAATGACACATTCAAAAATTTGCAGACCCTGAGGTTACCATTAATTTGGAATTAAGATGGAATCATGTCTTGGCAGTCCTCCTTCCTCAAGTGCTTATTTATTCAGCTCTATAAAAAGATCCATACACGGTCTTATTCTTAATAGACAGCTTTCTTCTGAAGACAGTTTTGCGGATAATCAAGAGATTTTGCATGCAGACATGACCTTCCTAACCGCCTACAGCGCTTTGTCTCAATATGGACCCATCTTATCCGGCTTTCGAAGCGAGCGCATCAAGTATTCAGGCATCTTTCTTTAAAAATAAATCCACATTTTTTTTTTAAAAAAAATTTGCCGCATCCAGGGCAACAATTTGGAAACTCGAATATTCTCTAAGCCACTTCTGTTTCTACAATTTAGTCAGATGCAGTGTAAATAACTAAGCAAATATTGTTAAGCGGTACTTTCCAACCCATCTGCTACCTCAATAGATATGCGCCCGAGTGTTAAGCTCATGCTTTTTGATTTGTCAAAGTGTATACAAATGCTGCATTTGCGAGTGATAAACGAAAATTCGGACATTTATATTCTATTTACATTGATTGAGAGAGATCAAACTAAAAACCGAGAAATCTCCCATTCATGTAACAACCTTATTTTAGTGGTATAAAACTGAACTAATCAGTTTTTTTCACCTTGCGATTGATCAGACCTTATACATTTGACGACCTGAATTGGTGGAACTTTCAGGCAAGTGAACCTGTCAAACTCATGTATTTGGTCAAATGATTCTCTGTTTATGGCTGTTATGATTAGCATGTGAGGGTGAAAATAAAATCAAAAACTTCATCCTGCGAAATTCAGTCCTAAATATGGATGTCTAATATTCTCACCGACTTCCTATCTTTGAACTGAGCTTCAACCATATTAGTCTTTCTGCCGGTAGTTAAAAATATAACTTTCCAGCATGTCGCAGGTTCTGGTTTGCATTAAACTCAACTGTCCATGTTGGCGAGAACATTATCTTTCAGTTTCAATACAGAAACTGACTAGGGGAGGGCTATAAGCTCAAGCTATCTACTTAAAGACGGATTAATATTTCTCGACTTTGAATGCTGAAGCTCAGTGACTCAGAGTCAGTGAATTAGCTATAAGATAAAACACCTGAAATAAATGAAAAAATCAGTTTTCAGCGGTGTCTGGCCTACGAAACACGATAGAATTGCTGTTTTTTTATAGCCTTGCTTACCTAAAACTAGTTCCGATTAACATTTTGTCGGCATTTTGCTGGATTACTTCTAATTTGTCTATGTAAAGGTGATTCAGATCAAAAGAGCCCCTGAAAGACTGGGTAATTCAATGGCACCCGATTTGCCAACCCGCAAATCTGTCAATATTCAAACACTTAAAATGGATATGTTGAGGAGGAGGACGGAAACATAATCGAAACCAGAGTGGTGAATGGCAGCCTTCGAGGGCATAAACTGGTTGAATTCACCGGGAGAGAGACCGACAAAAGACAAAGGTATTCGTCGAAATAGGTCAGGAATCATACAGAGCGGGAGTTGATGTTTCTAATGAATGATAGACTTCCCAAGACGAATTCTCTTTTAAATCTAAATCAAAAGACACATTCATGGTCTGTATAAACCTCCACACGATTATGCTACTGTTAACGACACATCCATTTCATGGCCTTGTCATTTGATTAACTGATTTTGTTTTAGTTGTGAAATTGCAACTTCAAAACAGCGACCACTACAAATGACAGTCGAATCAACACTGTTTTGTTCATTTGATCCATATATTTACGAAATCAACCATCATCAAAGTCAACTTACGGTCTCGTCTCCGTGATCTGCACAACTTGTGTGGTTAACGAAAAACAATTCGGTTGTTTTTCAAATCAAAGAATAATCTCTTTTATCTATGACAAGTCGTTTATGAGAGAAACGTGAGCAAAAAGAAGCATTTATTTGACGTTGACCGCCGAGATTAATTCAAGAAATCTCACAGTTACCGGCTTAGAGATGTTGTTAAATTTTCACGAATCCATTCAACTGCAACTATTGTGGTGCTCTTAAACATACTTGGAAAGTTATTTTCGGGACTTTGAGGTCTTTGTTAGAAATGCTACAGCATAGCTAGGGACTGATGGCTAATTTTAGTACTAGACTAAATCAATTGAGCACTCAATGCACGTTTGCCGCAAAGTTAGATAGGCATCAACTTGTCCTGCAACTCTGGCTTGAATATATGCATTGAGATTACCCTCATTTCTACCTTTGATGCAGGAATAAAAATGTTCGATTAGAATCTGTCAAACTGGAATTTAAATATTTCAAAGAATATCACTGGTAAGACAGAGAGATAAACATCGATCTTGAAATTGCAGTTCACAGGCAGATATCTTACGGGAAGGTTAAACGTACACGTACAGAAGACCGATCTTAGTGTTTCATTGAGTTAGTCAGTTCTGCCTACTCATTTCCTATGTCTAATGCTCAAGCTTAGATTATGAGCAACCCATTTATTTGATCTTTATAGTCATGAAAAGGCAGTTTAGCCAAATTATTAATTTCCGCAGGATGTAAAACCTTCAATGTTGGCCGTTTGGCTGGTTTTGACCTCCAATTTTGGGGACCCATATTCTTCACATTCATTATGCAATATCGTTTTTCTTCAGAGAATGATCTATATGAGATGTGGGCCATGCAAATTGGCTGAATTCGTTTGATTTCGTCCCATTTGAGTCCTAGTGACTTTGCCTTTACTTGCAGAGGGCGTTCGTTTTAGGTCAGTCCTGCTGCCTTGTACTACTCACATGTGTATTATTTCACTTTTTTGGTCTTTGTAGCTTACGCAGCAGGAACAGCCCTTATTGAGTTTTCCAGGCGAAACTGACTAACCTTGGCAAAGACGTTCTTCAAGTCCATTTTAATTCTTTTAAAAGGATACCTAAAATGAACCTTCTGTTTAATTCCTCCCGAAATCGGTGGCTTGGCACCGCTTCTGCTTTTGTTGATCCGTCTAAACTAATTTCAGTAAATAAAATCAATCTAAGAAATATAGATATGGAACCGAATTCTATGGCGTACAATTCTGTGAGGATTCGAGTACCTAAAAGTGTGACTTAAATAGATTCTCGAATACGTCCGAAAATAAGAGTTCATCTTTATCTTCTGTAGTAGATACTTCGGTGAATGGGAGATAACTAAAATCTCACCATCCACCAATAAGATGTGGGGTTTTGAAGACGAGATCGATTTCAGTTTCTGGACTCTGCTGAGTGAAATGAAGAGAAGGTTTATGGTTGAATTTAGATCCGAGTTGTATGTCAAAGCACATCTGATCCTTTGAGATATAATAGATCCTTTGATGGCTAACTATAAAAGCACTCGATTATTTTGATGAATCACATCTCCTAATTTATTTTAAATCGTCATAAGGCCAATCGTTGCTCTGATTAAATTAGGTTGTTTCATTATAATATAAGAAATAATATGAAGTGGGGTCGGTTGCATGATCATAGGCAACTGAGAGAGAAATCAGGCTTATATGATCCCCAAGAAGCATATCCGTTCGCACACGTAAGGGAAGGGAGGGGGATTTGCATTGAACGGAAGCTCCAATTTTATCCCACTAGTGTATCGGGGGAACGGAAACGTGCTCCCCTATTGTGCCGAGCGCCTGGCGGCTTGTTTTCTGCCTCTGTCTTGTGGGAAATCCAAGTGCCACTCTGTGGGCACAGAAACAACAATTACCAAGCTGGTTCTCAACTCACAATAGGCGTAATTGCTACACTCTAGTGTGTGTGTTACGCTACCTCAGTTTTTGAAGCGGAAGCTGCAATGTCGTCCCTATCTCTCCACCACAGTTACTGTTTCTGTGTGATCAGATGTACTTCATTCTTTCTGATATAATTTAACAAATACTACTGACTATAAATAATAAACTTGGGCCTTTTTGGTGGAAAGGATGCATCGCTGCTGCCAGAACAACATTTTCAAATTGAAAGTATCGTAAACTTGATATACGATTTTGCCAGAGTGATTTGAATTGCAAGGGTGGTATTTAAGCTAATTAGGCTTATTCTAGAATAGAATAATAAAACCTCGTTCTTTCAAGAGTTAATATCACGAATAAGAGCAAAGAGTAGAGTTTCTTCTGGTCGAGTGATTTAGGAGTGACGGATTTCAAATAGGTTTAAAGGCAAAAGAGCATGAAAGTGTTTTCAGTATCTTTCACACTCTTCTCGCCCTATCAAAGGCCTCAGCAATCATCTAGAATCTCTCTCTTTGGATTGCCCTTTAGTCTTCTTCTAACGCTCCCTTCGACCCCCATAAGAGTGTAAAACTTCACAGAGCCCTAAGACAGGGTTTTGGTTCAATAGAAGGTCTTAGAGACAGACTGAATATTGTAGATGAGATGGGCAAAAGTTTGATTAGGTCTATCGAGCCGCTGCATTAACAGGTTAGATAAGAGCTTTTAATGATTGCCAGCTCCCGGTAGATTTAGAGGCTGAGTTACCATTCAGGACCGCGAGGAGGTGAGGTCTGGATCGCCAGTACTTTTGGCGACAACTTTCAATCATTTGGTACCAAAATACAGGTTTTATTCTTTAAGTTCAAATGAATCGATCAGTAAGTGAAAACTTTCGAGTGCTTTGACCTATGACTAAGATATAATTAAAAGAGGTCCAATTTATTAAGTAATATTTTTTAATGAGACTTGAGAGCACTTTTCCTGCGGAACTGTACCCTACAAAGGGGTAGCAGTCCTCTCTTGGTTCTATAAAGATTGAGCCTAACCCACAAACTTTACCAGATCGTTGAGTGACGTCCCCTTCGAAGTTTAGAAGTGTCCATTTATCTCTCAGCTTTCGACATGCTGCATTTTTCAGCTGAGGATCTAGTCAGCGATTAATCGAGGATTGTGATGTCGCAGTCAGTAACATATTTTGCCAAAGTGGTAATGTCATTACGACGAAAATGAAAGTTGTATCTCACTAAGAAATCGGAAAATTCCACACGATGATGCTAACGATTCGATTCTCTTAAATATTCCGGACCTCCAATTCAACCCTTACTATTGACCCCTATTATTTCAGTTATGAGAATCCGCAACTTCGTAACCGCTAAATCGAAATGAACATTAAACTGTTAAAGTGAATAAATATTTTCTCAAGGAGACTGGGCTTAATTGAGCCCCTACCCCTCTGTTCTCCAGTTACACCAGAAGCTCTCACTACCAATTGGCAGGTTCAGTGTTTGCTAATCTTCGGTCGCGACCGTTTTTTTCCTTTGATGGCGTTGACAAATTGCCTGGCTTGAAAATACTTAAAATTCCCTTATACTCAAGTTAATAGGTCACTAAGAAATTCTATGAATTCGGATTACTTACGGGTGGGTTTCAACTTGAATGGCAATTTTTTTGGGAATGGAGACTAATATGAATAAACCACACATCCTTCGGAAGTTTAGAAAAAGAGGCTGAACTTAACGTTATTTCAGGACTTTCTTAAGCCCAATCGGTTCTTACTTTCCTGTTCCCAAACGTCCGCAAATTATTTGCAGCTGTGGGAAGGTTGGGACAATTGAATCATTGGATGACAGGTTTATTGATCGAAACGATTTTATTTTTTAAATTTTTAATGCGAAATACCTCAGATATCTTCTTTGAATGCATGCAGACACGTTTTCAAAATTAGATTTTCAGGCTTCCAGATGGTAGAAACTGCCAAGTAGTCTCGAGGGTGTCTACTTTTGAAGTTCTTGGACATGGCGTCTCCGATCCCATGTAGCGCTCCTCATCGTTATTATTAAGCTGAAGGCAAAGAATCGCAAAGCTTATAAGGTATGCACCGAAATTGCGAATATCCACAAAAACAAAAAACGGCATTAATAGTTCTGTTGCAGTTTGGACGGAGTTTAATCGAAAGCTGGTAAGATCATACTTCAAGCGATCGGATGAGCCTAATATTTCCTATAACTCTGGGGGTTTGCTGAAACTGAAGATTCTAGCTCGTGGAATACATGGGGTAGTCTTGGTCTCTTGAAATTAAGCCAGTCTATCAAACCTTTTTGAAATCAGTCTTAAAAGATCTGAAAGTTAGCAATTTTGTTGCAGCTTAGAATATAACATTAAATAATTTTTCACACCAAAGAAGGTAGAACTTTTAGACCTTTGGATACCCATGTAATTGATTTTTTTGGCAGAGAATTCAAACACTGCTTTATTGAAATGAAATTTACCTTCAGCATGCATTTATACCAGCGCATGTTGAGCGCTTATAAGAGAATTTCAGTAGCTAGAAGCGACATACTACTGATAAATAAGATGTGACCAATGCATCTGCCACTTGATAGAGCGTGAAGGCACAATTGAAAGTCTCAGTTTGAAATGACTATTGAATGGCTTTTGTTTGCGACTACTGAAGAGCTTAGAGGCAAATAATTTCAATCTCCGATTTTCAACTAAGGCTTTTGACATAAGACTTCAAATTGCCACTGACTAGTATTGTTAGCTTGGCTCTAAACTCCGACGGAATGCTAATAATAATAATAGCAGGTCAGAGAGTCTCGTACATGATTGAAACTTCAGTGGTATTTCTGTTTGAAGTTGCGATAGGACAGGCGATTGCTCTCTGTTTACCACCCGAGAGTGTTCCTATTCGCATTCAAGCAGGGCGAGGAACAGGAAATGCTCTTTCAGTGAATAGCTAGGTCGTGGGTGGCGTGCGAAAGTTGGAGGTTAACTGAAGACTCTGTGTCTTAACACAAGTTGAAAGGGTTGCGACAGATGTGATACCGACGAATTTTGGGTAAAACAGGAAACTAGTGACAAATTCATATGCCCAATTCTATTCTCATTCCAGTTCTCCTTAGAACTACTCTCAAACACTAGTATGCCAAACAGAATTGCAAAAGGCTGATTTCTTTCCGGTTGATCCTTCCAACACTGTCGACAAGATAGGTTTACTAACCTAACCTATCGCGAGGGAATTGATCAAACCCAAATCAGCCTGTTTGGAAGCATTCATGTTCCTCTCAGAAGGCCTAAGTAAAAAATCATGCCGTTTGAAAATTTACAAAACGTGTTCCTGTTAAGGGGCTAACAGAGTTCCGGGTCTGATGCCACAGTCCCGCTGAAGGACCAACTTGATGGTCAATTAATATCACTCTCCTACACTCAATTACACATGCGAATCGATTCGATCCAGCGCCCTTTCTTATTTTAAAGCACTGAGAGCACTGTGGATGGGTTTGAAAAATGTCCGCGGGTAAGATGGTTTCTCCATTTACCAACACGTTCCTGAAAGAGTGGTGATCTTATCACCAAGTTTATAGTGGCCTTTAATTGAATGTGAGGGAGGAAGGTGTTGAAAAGCTGACAGTGGCACCCATAAGTTTAGCGGGGCGTGTGGGCTGACATCTGCAGGTTGGGTGGGCATCTTGTCAAAGTGCTCGGTCAGGGCCACACCCTCATTTTCGAAAATTTGAGTAATCGCCCATATGCACAGGGTCCAAAAATTCACAAAGCTCAGGAAGTGGGCTACCATGGTGTCTAAGACCCTAATAAAGGGCCTTTCACTATCATCTCTAGCCATCGTGGGAACGAAATTGGAGATTTGTAATAGCCCATAAGGATATTGGGCCTGACAAAAACTTACATATAATTCACCTCTGTAGCATCACCAATACCATCGTTTCATCTGTAAGATCATTTATTCAGCTGCTCCGGTCAGAATTTAAATTCAGTTTCTAAAGTAAATGATAGCTTCATTATCGTTCGATCATTCGCACATACCGCTATTTTGACCCTTCTTTGTATTTAGGCTATCGAAATCACATAAATCACAGAAAACTGGTCTGACCTGGCCTACGAAATCATTTAACACGGGGCCACCTGCCGAGTTATCCACTGCGCGCATTCTTGTCTGGTCTAGGTGATTTGGACATTTTAACTGACCGCTGACATAGGTCATGCCTCTTTTTGTAAACAAATCCGATTAAATTGGCTAAGCGCCGAGCCAGATAAGCGCCAGTAAATTTAACATACGACCTTTTATCTTATACCTTTTGGGAGAATAATCATGAATCATGTAACCGGAATAAGGCATTTTGTTGATTTATACGACAGAGGAGAGGAATCAGGCTTCGTCTGTTCAATGTCACTATCTGAGGAGAGAGATCTGCCTGGTGGCATCACTATCAATGATGATGTCGAAACAAGGCAAGCAAAATAAACGCATCAGATGACATTTGCCCTTCGGCGAGGGCATGCTTCAAATGTGAAGCTATCAACAGTTGACGTAGAGCATAAAATATGTGCTTATTCAAATCGGTAATACAAACAATTTTTTTATTACTTTCATGCATTCATTCACAAAAGCGATGGTTTTAAATTAACGTTGGCATCTTAGTCATAAGTATACTTTTAGAAATGACTGTCACTGAAGGGATCTACTTTTCTGCCCTGCGGTTCGCAACGGCTTGTTCTCATGTGGCATGATAGCTGTAGTTAACTTCGAGTAGAATCTGGGGATCACTTTTTGTGCGTGTGTGAGCAATGCCTATAAAAATTACCTCCGACCCTGAGATGTCCAGTGGTAGAAGCTAGTCACTGTATTTCAATTCAGCCTTCGATGGAGCAATGACTAGCGCCTTTTAGTAACTAAAACAATCCCAAGAAGCTTGCAGATGCGGTCCATGGAAATGCAAGACAATACGCCTTTTCAAACAAAAATCGAAAAGAGGCTTCGTTTTGGCATTTGCAGTTGAGAATCTGTCACTTTTCTCCTGAGTGAAACTGACTGATGTACTTCAGGTATTTTTCAATAACTTTGAGCTTTGTAGTTATCTCATTTAGTTTAATCTAATGATGACTATCTTCCTTAAGATCCCTCTTTCTGCCAAAAAGTTAGCCTATGCCAGGACTGAGGATTTTTTCATCCCTCTGCTGAAGTCGTTTCCGATTAAGGCACTTCAGTTTATTTACTGTAAGGGAAATCGTTAGGGAACTTTTCACCTTGAGCTAACAGTCTTTTTTCATCTAACACTTCTTTCGTGTCAACTCGCAACTATTCAAGTCATACCTCGATGTGGACGTAGCGAGCAGTGGAGTGCCTCACTTTTGTAATGTTTATCACCACTTTCGTTTGGAATGAATCCAGATTTACTGGAGACTATAACTGAATTTGCATCCTCGAAGACCTAAAGCTAAGGTTTCACATATGTGAATAGTTAAAAAATAGTGCATCAGTCTGGAATTTGAGTTATAGCTGAAAAAGAAACACAATACGAAATAAGTCGAAACTCTCCTTAAACTCAGCCATTGCTCTAGATCAAGTGTAATGCAAAAGCAGTGCTAAAAGTGATTTTTTTATGAAAGGAGGAACTTAGTAGAAGGAATGCAGTATTTTAAATAGGGAAATATCTAACATTACAATTGGCCCATGAATCGTGTTTCTTTGAGTGTTTGGTTTCTAGGAAGATTTTAGTTTGAAGGCTCATTTCGATCAAATAATTTTGCAATGGCAGCTGGATTGATTGCCCATGCCAGTTGAGTCAGTTGGGTCAGTTGAAACAAGACGAAAGGAACGTTAAATGAGGACGTGGAGTCTCTAGGCTGGCACTGTAGAAACCAATGCGAAACGAGTATTTTAGCTGAGATCAGTCACTATAATATAGGAAACAACGATTAATTTCCGAAACTTCAATCATTTCTTGTTTTGGAATGGGCCGCTATTATCCAGGACGTCAGTCATGAGTTAGTATTTAGGGGCGATAAGATCCTAGCTAGTAGAACGCGCAAGCCTTGACAGTATGATAAAGCACGGTGTCGACGTCGCAGGTGGGAGATCATGGGTAGCAACATGCGATCGTGTTGGCGGCATTGCGAGTCAGACAGAAGTGTTGCTTAAATGGAAGGCTTAAGTGTCAATATTTACTCGTTTCGTTGCCAAAATTCAATTCCACACGAGCAAGGCATTAACAGTCGAATGATTCGGCGTGTCAAAATGTAAGCCACCATAAGAGCATTTTCCTCTACCCCGCCTTACATCGGTCAGCGACGTCAATGCGAAGCCATGTAAAAGTTCAAAATACAAAAGCATTTTACATTGCTTTTAAACTTTTATGAGCCAGCCAGTTGATCTCCCATGTCAGATCAAGGTAGTTTCCTACCTTTAATCCACTCATGAAAGTTGCAGTAATTCATGCATTCAGTCAATTGCCACATATGCTACAACATAGCTGTTCAGAGAGACAAATGAGTGACTTCCCATTCAAAAATTTCTTCAACAGCAACTAAATTACTCCTTTAATTAATAGCAAATAAAATTAAATCTGTCAATCAGTCAGTCAGTCAATCGATCAATCAATTAAACTTTTAGTGACTAGGCAGCCCCCTTGCGTGTACGCTTCACCTAATAAAGTTTTAATTGCTGCATTTGGTGCTTTTGAAATGGATTTTGAATAAGTGATCTCCAGATATATTTGAAAGGCGATTGAAGAGCCATTCTGAGGCAAATCAGCTTGAGGTGAAATGACGAGCCTTAATGCTTTTCAGAGGGGTAATTTCAACTCCCCACAGTCAAATCCTCCTTATCTTCAAATAACAAAGCGTACTTAGAGTGGCGTTTTTGCCACAATAGGAAGGGGAATTAGGTTTGACCGAGGCATTATTTTGTTTCACTGAATGTGTGTTCGCTTATGATCTTATCAAAGTGTCCAAGGAGGTAGTAAATGCGTAATTACGGGCTCTGCCATCACTTTAGCAGCCATTGTCACCACCACTGCTTAACGGCAGAAGGTCTAAGTGGCTTAGAGCGGGTTTGTGCAAAATGGAGGCGCCAGCGTGAAATTCGTCCTCTCAAGCCCTCCCTCGCCCCTCGTGAGGAGATGCGAACACAAATGAGAGGGAGAGAGAGAGAGAGAGAGCGGTGCACAACTGCGCAGCTACGTAACTGTACTGGCCACGATCAGAGGGTGATAATGGAGTTAGCAGTGGCAGTCGTAGTTATGACTGAGAGATATCCAAGGCACAGACATATATGGCATTTTCGAGCAGGACTGATGGCCAAATTCCTGCGCTTCTTCATGCCTATGAGCTGTGCGATTTCACTACCACCTGGTGAGATCTACCTTACCCTACGACAGCCTTTTCTCCTTCCTGTTTTCTCCATATCCCACCTGTTAAATATTGGTCTTCAAGTTCTTATTCCGTGCATTATAATTTGCGCAGCCGCCACCCGTAGTAGTGTTTGTTTATTCGCTTTTTCCGTTAAAATCGGCCAAAAAGAAATGCTAGGGTAATTATGTAATGAACAATAATAGAAAATATAATAGAAAATTTAAAACGAACTTGGAAGGCTCTTTGCTCAATGGCAGCCCGCGCATGTACCTTGGCTGATGCCATGGGTTCAAAGCTCAGCAGCGAACGTTTCATAACCCTTCACATCAATCGATCACTGATCTACACGGTAGGAGCCGAACGAATCTCTTTCAGTCAGCGCGACACCAAAAGAGATATTCTGAGTCGATGCCACCGTGGAAAATAACCTGGCCGGAAGTTGGAAATGTAAGAAAATTCACCTTAAAGAGAACAATACAAAGGGTCGTCCAGAAAGTGATGATGATGATGATGATGATGATGATGATGAAAGGGGAGGACGATCAGGAATACTAGGTTCAAAAGAAAGCTGATTTGGTGATAGGTCAAGCGGTAGTTAGACAAGGTTTTGCCATTTTAACCACTGCTCTGCCTTTCGGAAATCACATTTCATTCACTCCACTGTTTGAGCGTTAGAGTTTGTAAATCTGATGATGCTAAATTATCACAGACCATTGAAATGCAATGGTGCAATAGTTATTACTGAGCCATAAAGGCTCCCTTGTGATTTATCAAAGACCTTTCAAAAATGAGTGAGGAAACACTGTGTGCTTTAATCCTTTCTATGTTTAAGCATTGGTCTTGATTTGCTTTCTTTATGAAGATAAATCAAAGCTTCGTAGGAGCTTCATCGCACATTTGCCTGCTTGTAAACTTGAGAAACCAAACTTTTGTATTTACTCATGAGCTGCACTGCAAAATGAATAGCTGATATCAATGGCTACAAGAATGTAATTCTTGGTGATCGAGACCACTCACAAACACGTTATTTCTGCTCGGGAGAAGCCATTCCTCAGCTGTTCAGACAAAAATAGACTTTCAAGAAATCCACCTTGGAGGGCATACCTTATCGGAACTATTGGAATTCATTTGGTGATTCTAAGCAAGTAATCGAAGCAGCTTCCAAAACTAATTAAATGAAGGCAATAATGAGCGTCGGTTTATCCTCGGTGTTGTAATGTGTATTGGCTATCACATTGACCTTTTCATGTCGAGCAGAGGGCCAGATATACATCTTGATTTATTTATGGATGAACTTTGAAGTAAGATAAATTTTGCTGACTAAAGTATTTTCTAGGATTTTCTATTAGAAATTTAATAATAGCTTTAGAAAAGGAAATACTATTTCTACTGAAATTATTAAAGTAACATTTTAACAATTTATTTAAGAGCTTCTATGCTTCTGCGAGACGGTTGATTGCACCTATCGCAAAATTGAAAATGGTATCCCAAAGCTTGAAACGATCATAACTAATAGCATTTTAAAGAAATTACGTTTCAAAAGAAAGAGAGGAGTTAAGGTTTAAATATGCCAAAGCTTCAAATGCATGTACTTATAAATCCTTCGTTGAAGGCGAAAGTCGCAGGCAAACTTTTAAATTGCGACTTTAGTTGGCTTTACGTATTTGACCCACATCTCATAACGTTTTTTTGTTGTGGCGAAACATCTGCGGCAGTTTACGTTGGCAGAGACAATGTCACGTTGCCTTTCCCCTACCAATTTAGATGTGGAATTATCATCTCGACCTTTGAAGCTTTCCTTTGGACCAAGTAACCATGAATCGGAATACGCTTGCAATATTACTTTCACATCTTTGATTAATTGATGCGTTCAGTTCCTTGTATATGAGGCTTTCTTAGTTTCCCCATTTTCAAAGTTACTCTCAGGTGTGGAGAGTATCAGGCTGTCTTTGTCAATTTCCAAACTCTTCCATAGGTTCATCCTCTCTGCCTGTATAAGACTTGCCAAACAACGCATCGGCAGCTCCTTTCGGAGTTCCTCTACAGGTTTGGCTCTTCGCGAGTACAATCCAAGAATAGTAACAGATAATCCCTAAGTTGCCGCAAGATCGGCAAAAATACCGACCAGAGTCACTCTTAGGGTATTGTTTAGACTTCTTGAGCGGAGGACTGATCGTAGTCGTTTTAGTTGTCTGTTTGCTCTGATATAGTTTGCTTTCACTGCTCCGCCTGGCTCACCGATATTTTAGATTATAGAGCCAAGGTATTCGAAGTTTGAGGCATGTCGGAATGACATTCCTGCTGCTTCGAGGGGTGTTTGATCCTCGCCAGCACCGATTTGAAACCAGAGGGTTTTGTTTGCTGCAATTTGCATTCCGCATTTATGCATCGTTTTTGCTAGATGCTCCATTAATCTGCGTATTCTAGATGATTTAGCTGCCAACTTTTGCCCGAGTGATCAATAATCTGAACCGCACTATCATTAAGTGAGGAGAAGACTTCGTCCAAAATGAGTTGGAAGGTTAGGTTGAACAGAAGGGGTCCTTCTTTCGAGCCTTGTCTCACCAAGTAGTCCTTTGTTCCCCTCAATTCACCCATCGGCAAGTCCATTAAGGACTTCACCGAATGAATCATTTGTCAAGAGCATCCCAGATCGATCATTCGGTTGATTATTGTAGCTTTAGGCGGCAAGTCAAAGGCCTTTTTCAGGTCAACAAACACTAGCACCATTTTCTGCTTCTGGTCCACGGCTTTCTGTATAAAGGTTCTTACTCCAAGTACAGGCAGTTCACTGAATCTTCTTTCGTAGTATCTAAATTGGGTTCTTAAGTGTATTTCGGCAAGGTGGTGCCTCAGACGTCTGCGCAGAATAGATTCACATAAGTTGCCTAATGTATCTAGAAGGTTGATTGGTTTATAGTTTGCAGTATCTGTCTGCGAACCTTTACGCCTGTAGATACTTACAATTTTAGCATCAATCCAGGCTCGAGGTATAGGAGTGGTCCCATTGTAGAAGTAATTGAAAACTTTTAGAAGGTAGGCATTTAGATACTGAAAGTCCCATTTCGGGAGCTCAGATCTAATTTCACTTTCGCCGAGACTTTTGCATAGTTTTAGTCTACTTTTAGCTATCTCAATCTCCCCCATTGAAATAGGGGAGACTCTTGGTAGAAGATCATAATTTTTACTTTCTTCGGTGGTTCTGATCTTAAGCAGTTCCTGGTAGTGTAGAGTCAGATCTTTCGATTTGACTACTATCCTTGCATTTTGTGTTTACCATGAAGAGTTTTCTTTCATTATGTCCTATAGCAGCATGAAGGCCTTTCGAGGTTCTCTCTCTGCGAGGTATATTGGAAAGCTGGTTATTCTTTCTTCTTGATATGCCTGTTCTAGTTCTGTACTTCAAGAGCGTTTCTTGGGATGGATTTGGGGACCGATTTATTCTTAACTGCTTTCGTAGCAGGAGTTCTCTGTTTCTCTTCTAGTGTATAGCTGTATACCATCCGTTTTTTTCCTTCGCCCAGCTTTTTGCCTCACTGTTTTGGCTACAGCTTTTTCTATATGTTCCAGGGTGTCATCATATCTGGTTGTCAAAGGGTCCTGAGGTAGTTCCCTTAAATGATATTTCTGGGATTTTTTCTGCGATTTCCTTATTTTTTCGACTTTGATTTCGGAGTTCCATTCTTACTTTCTCCTAAGCAATTTCCAATATACGATTTGAGCTTGAGGATTTTTATTTTAATTTTTTTCTCCCGATCTATTAGGACAAGTCCCAAGGACTTATTGGGGGTAAAACAGAAGTACAAATAGCTTTTATAGCAATTAAGCACACAGAACAGTAAAACGTTTGTTGACGTCTTCGTTTGTCTGGTCTCTTCTCTGGCATGGCTTCGTAGTACAGGTATCAGTTCATTTCGTCGAGCCACCTCGTCCGAATTCGTCCGTCTTCATAGCTCCTCCAGAAATCAACATTCTGGCGGAGATTCCATTCATAGCTACTTACACGTGCATTCCATACTCCAGTTTGAGACCATTAATCCAGGTATTTATATCGTGTCTCGTGTACCAAGCTGTAAGAAGTTGTACTTCTTGAGCTTGAGGATAATTGTTTGTAGGTAGGGATCAGAATTTGCATCTGCCTTTCTAGAACCTCGTATATTAGAACAAAGTCAAAATTAGCACCTTGCCCTGTAGGATGGTACCAAGTCAATCTTCGAGAAGTTGGTTTCCGAAAGAAAGTATTCATCACGTTTAAATCATACTCTTTGCATAGGCCTAGCAGCCTTAGTGCGTTCTCTGTAGTGTCTTTTCTATCAGTAAATGGACCGACTAGTTTGGCGCCAATGTTACGGGCATCAGAGCATAATCTGCAATTGTGCAATTGTGCACATTTAGAGAGGAGTGGCTTATAGGTTTTGGCCATTGCATCCTCCGTGGACTTGGTCGGAGCATAGCATCCCATCGGTCCCACTTTTACTCCTCCATTTTGGAGTGTTAGCGTGTCAAGCCCTTTTTGACAAGAAAGACGACCCCACCATCCGGTCTAGAGCTTTCGCTGTGTCCAGAGATGAGGAATGCATAGTTTTCTATTTACAAGGAGCAGGACTTTATTCGAATTTCCGTTAGGGCAACACATTCCACACTCCTAGCAGAAGTCTCTTCAACTATGTCAGAGTTTCCATTCATTGCTACATGCAAGCAAGTTCCACAATCTAAGTTTATGATCACGAATCCAAGTATTGCGTCATGCCTTGGTTAGGAGGCTCTTGGTGGACTCAAGACTGTACTTCTGCTGGCATAATAATTTATTCATACGTCCGGTAGGTGATTAGTCCTATCCGGCCGTCCCTCTCCTTAGCCCCCAGGGTTGCCCCTGGTCACCTTGTGGATGTAGAGAGTAGGATTGACCACCGGTTCACGTCGTAGTGATGCGGGCCACCGTCTTTTAGATAATCTTTGATATCATTCATTTCTAAATTGACAGCTTCACTGTAAATGCGTTTTCTTAGGGTAAACTAACAAGTGGGGCTTAACTTAGCAGCTTAATTTACAGGTACTATTTATAGTTCTTATTTACATAAATATTCATTCCCTTCTTGGGGTAACTGATTAAAATCCTCAACTGCAGTGCTATTAAATATTCACATACTATTCTCCACCTTTTAGATCATCGCCTTCAGCTTTGGCGAATTCATTGTACGAGCTCATTTTGCAACTTAAGCTGCATGGTGTCCAGCAGTATGCGCTCGGCATAAAAGTAAAGACAATCTGCATATAAAAATCAAAGCTGCTTGATAAAAAACCGAAGGATTAGAAGAGGACAATCCAATGAGCCTCAGAATGCATTTTCTGCCATCATATAGGTTGCAGAATTTTCGATTTTGCAGCGAATATCTGGCCCCTTTTCATATCATTTTGTAAAGTTTTTTATTGCTACCACAAAATTATTAGTAATTGTCCTGATCGAAGGTGCGTTCCTTCACACGTCTGATTAACCAGCCATCAGTGTCCTCCTGAGGGTGTCCTCCATGTGTACGCTTAAATTCTCCTCGTCCTCCAGCTTAGGACAAACTCGTTTCCATAACCTCTTAAGCTGCCTCACCGATATCTCATATGTACGAATGTAAAATTATTTGAGCCTTGGATTGTGCCAGTACCTTTCATCACCTTTCGTGGTTGCAAGTATTGTATTCACACACTTCTGCATCCAATACGCTTAATACCCTATCGAATTCCATACATCCCACTATAATAAATCGTACCCTTCGACACTTACTTTGACTTTTGCAATGAAAATTGATTGAATCCACAATCAACATGCAATTCATTGAAGAATATAGGGCATTAAAAATGCCATATTCATTGAGGACGTTGGACTAGAGACTTTTAGAATAGCTATGACCACCTGGCTTGATGTTTTGAAACTCTAAGATACCAAGTAACAGCTAATGACTTTTGACCGTGTTCTCACTGCATTCGACTTAAATGGGCACAATTTTTTAGCACTAGAATACAGACTTCAGCAGCATTCTAGGCTTGATTTAAGATGCTGCAATTTACGGATCCATTCAATAGCAGAAAACGCATCCGTAAAGGATAGCCGATAATTTTGTCGGAATCGGCTTTGACGTCCTACGCAAGAATCTTAGAGAGACCCGCAAAACAAGTAAAGAGTCTATGCTTAAAGGGAAATACTGGCTACGTTAACAATATGTTTTTTTCGTATTTATTTAATTCAAGTGAATTTTTAAAAGTTCAGTGCGTTTTCAGTGGCAGTTCTTAAGTTCGATCAAAAACCTGTTAGCACAAGTTTTGTTTTAACAAGTTTATGCAGATGTAAAAAGGTGTATTCCCGCCGCAACGACTGATGAAAATTCGTAAATGGAGTGTCAGCGCAGTGCTCCAAGGCCGAATGCATGCGAGTGAGGTTACTTTGCTCTAAAAGGCCACGAAAGCGCAAACCAGAAGAATTTTAAGAGACGAGATTTCTAAACCTCCCATATACAAACCTTGAAGTGTTTGCAACCTGAAACATGACTTCTCGCGTGAAATGCATGAAACAACGCTTATAATTTATGTGCCAGGACTCAGCCTTTGGTGTTGATAAAAATAGTTGCAGAAGCAGTGCTGGCACGCCTAACTGTGTGGAAAGTAAAGTAGTTAATTCATTAACAAATGTAGGGGAAGCTCCGGGCCTCAGAGTGATCTGAGGTCAGTGTATTGACTTCTCCTGACTAATCTTTTTAAATAACAACTTCTATGGTTCTCGTCCTGTGATTTCTCTCCTTTCTGGATGCTATTGCAGATTTGTGTTTCCAACTAAGTTGGGACCTCTGTCGGACAATTCAATTCAGACTAATCAGAACAATCGACTTCGTCCTTTGTCAATGGGTGATTGAAATGAATCCAGCCAATATGACAATAGTGAGGGTAGTTACGCACAACCACGATGAGAATAGTGGCGACTGGACAAGATAGGTAATGTCTTTATCAAGGCCTTGTAAACAAATACATTGCTGTTTGAATGATAAGGTTGAATGGGCTTAGAAAAACTCCCAAATTTGTACGAGCCTTCAAACATCGAGTCAAAATCAAACTATGTGCATTGGGCAGTGGAGGTGCAGCGTTTGAACTTCTGATGGAGGCGAGATCAGCCAGGACTTATTCTACTTTACCAATAAATAAATCCCAATCAATTTAAGTCATATAACAATGGCTGTGAAATTCACACTCTTGAGACCATACTAGCTCATTTAACTGACAACGGTAAATCACTGAAAACTGACCTCCACCAGCAAAGATTTCTGCCTAGTCTTTTACGTGCTGACTGTAGTGAAATATAAAAGCTACGTGTCTACTCTGGTGACTTTCGTTCGGACAAAGAATCACGATCCCATAGCAACAAGTGTTTGGAAGTTATACTCTGTTTCTCTCTTGTCTTCTCCACTGAGCCTTTGGAACCAGCCGTATAATAGCTCGGAGTGAAATTCAAGCACTTCTAATTTTCGATTGTCATCTGGAAGCTGGTTACCAATCGTCCAGTAGTTTTGAGCGCCAGTTGAAAAGTTTTCTGCACACTCTCAACTGCCAAAACTGGTGTTCTCCACTTATAATCTATACACAGGAGCATTTTTGTCATATTTATAACTTTTACGAAATCAGTAATGAAAAAGTAGTTCGAATTTTGGGATACACCCAAGAGAGCATAATTTGATAATGATCCATTTTTAAGGGTTTATTTTACAGCGCAATTTTTTCTTAGCCTTAAAGTAGACATCATCGAAGTAATCAACAAATGATGGCATCTGATGAACTATTTCAGTTCATAACAAAAGTCTGCTGACTCCGAAAAGTACCCAGGGTAGATTCGAATAGTGACCCTGAACTACTAGCCCACTATTTAATCAGACGTCCTTGTATCATAAAAATTAATAGTCCTTCAGGAATGATTTACATCTTCTCCTTGTTCATGGCATTGATAGGAGTATCGGAAACCTACACTCTAAAAGAAGTGAAAAAGCTCCAAGACCCCATTTTGATCCAATACAACACAGTACCTTTCAATAGGACTTTTCATGCCGTAGCAGCCAGCTTTGTTGTATGCGGCGCCCTTACCTCCCTGCTAACAATGATTGCGCTTATCAACCAACAGATCGTTCAATTTAGATGGGTTGAGCCAACGAAAAAAGGCGAAAAACTGTAGGTTGCTCAGCTAACCTTTCTTAAATTTTCTTACGCCTATTTACTTTGCTATCAAATTGCAAATTATTTTTAAAATTGTTCTGTGCCAAACGTGGATGATCTGAAACTGTTCTGGCTCTCAACTGACAAATTAGAAATGCGACTACGTTGAAGTGGGATTTGAAGAGTAATTTTCAAGAAAATCATGGAACTTATTTAAGAATTTGAGCACTCGATAGCTTGTGCGCTCATCAGAATCTAACCTTTCAAAAATGAAAAACTAAAAAGATGCCACTCCTAGTTGAACTGCGACAAAGGAACTAATTCAAGGACCCTGAAGTTTCCAAAACTTCTCAAAATTAAGTATGAATTCTCTAGTCTTTTTCCACCGGACCTGTTGAGGAGACCTTTTAAACTGTTATCAGTAAAGTACCGCATATCTGGTAGCCAGTTAAGGAAATGCAAGTTTTGAACAATCAAATACTTCAAATGATATATGAGGACCAGCTTCAGCCCTGAAATTTATCTACTCATTCCAGCTTTCATTGCAAGAACGGTTCTGATGGCCTATTTCGGGGCTTCAAACAGTTAGGCATGATGTAACGCGGATAACTGAAAAGGGGTCTTTTTGAAGGTAGATTATAGTCCCTTCATTTAGGACTGACTTGCACATTTATGCAAATTCTACACATCCCATCCAAAAGTGCCCATTTAAGCACAATTTTAAATAACTCTGTAAGTTTTCTTTAAGTTTTCAATTCCTGAATCACAGATTAATGGGGTTTTCCCATCTTGGTTTTTCTAAATTAGAGTTTCTGCCTTAAGAAAAGCTAAGATCTAGCTAGTTGGAATCAAAATTACGTATCCTTTCATTTCAAATCTATAGTTTATGCACGAGAGACTTAGAATCCTCAATCCTTATTTACTTTTAGGCTTTCAATTTCAACAAGAGAATCCAAAAATTCGGGCAAATTGGCAGGCCCTCGAAAGACTGACACAACTGACTACCGGTAAGCTAATGATGGGGCTTGTCCCAAAGACCCAAGTTTTTAAGACACTAAAATCGTTTAACTTCTCATGAAATTTTTTTAATATTTACAAATGATTTATGGTTTTGAAAATACTCAAAATAAGTAAATGAAATAAGTTATTTCTAATTGCTGTTATCTTTTGTATAGGTGTTGTTGTTGTCACCTGCATTCCAAATCAGATTCTCAAGCAAGTTTTCGTCACCAGAATTGGCATGGACACCATTCCGCAAAACAGCAAAGTACTGTGGCTTGCAGCCACTACTATCCTGATGAATATTATTACAAGTACTATTGCTACGACCCTCGTAGGTGGTATCCCTAACTTGCGCTGGGCTATTTCGACTTCGATTTGCGATCCTGATTTATTTAATGCGAAGGAAAACAAATGCTATTCATCAGTCTGTCGTGTTTAAACGGGATCGAATGCCACGAAATAGTACTGTTTAGTAGTGATTACTAAGCAAAATATACCCCATTTTCATGGGAGATGAGCGAATCAATTGTAAATTATAGCCTGCCTGTTAAAGTGAGATGGCATTTTAGAATGAATAAAATGATAGAATGGAAAAATAATTTTGCAAAACATTGAACTAGAATTTATTGTGCCTAAATTTGTGGTCACATTGGTAGGTTATAATGACTTCACAACCATCGTCAGCAGTATTCACCTCCAGTGATGCGAATAAACGGTGCAGAAATTATGGCTTATCATCGATGTGATACTTGGTTAGTTCAAAGGCAGCCATACAGGCTTGATGAATTCAACGAAAAAAGTAAGGTAGGCATACAGGTAGACAGGCATATGACACTGATGAACATCAATGCTGTTGAACCTTTCGACTAAACTGATGCTTGAATTTTGCTGAATGAATAACACCTACTTCTTCTCATAAATACCCGTGGATTAAAATCTACCGGCTGAAGTTGAATTCAAAATGAATACTGCGAGGACATTCTAAGTTTGATTCCCCGATAAAATATTAAATGAGCTGCGTAAGGTAGACGATACATAGCCAAATTGACGAAAGTAAAGTCTAAGCATTTTAATGAAAATAGACTAAATCAATCAGTGAAGAGCATTTCAGAAACCTCTAGGATTAGGATGGAAAGCTTAGTAACCTTTCAGATGTCGCATTCGCGAGAATAGTGACAAGAGGGAGGCTTAGGTATTGTCCATAGTTTCCATGGTGCTCAAACGCACATATCGAAAGGAACTTTAAAGTAAGGTAAGTCGTGATAATCAAAAAAATACAATAAAATAGGGATAGTTTTCAGGATCCCAGGATCATGATCAGGTGGGGGATGGAGGTCAGGATCGTGACCTCTAGGCTAGTCAATGAGTCTGTTTTATGTTTTCTCACCCGCACAGTCACTTAGAGATCGAGTAGCAATAAGCTTGCTTTATATATTATAAAAATGCTTTCTCCAATTGATTTCCCCTTGCCGTATCTAGTGTGGGTAGATGTGAGATAACTCCTTGGGTGCTTGAGGCTGATTTCACTTGGACTAATTTAGAATACAACCTCTCAAATCAAAAGTTTCTGAAAATTTCCATTCATTGACACAACTGGGTGAACTTATAATACCTAATTTAAGCTCAACCTACCAATCTGATGGAGGCAAATTACACAAAAGCATACAAGTTGTTATAAGTAGATAAGTGAAGGGGCACTCAATCACAAACCTGACCAATTCTTTCATCTTTTGGAGTAAGATTCGAATTTTAGGTATTTATAGAAGTATTTTACATCGATGGCATGACTGATACTAACTTTGTCTCTTCTGGAAAAAAGTAAAATAGTAATCTAAACAGCATATTCATCAGTCTTCAAATTATATATTGTTGCCACACAGGCATGTAAATATTGAAAGCAGTTACAAGTTTTCAAGCACAGAATCTGTCTCTATATCTAAGATGAACTGCAACAGCACAACAACTTTTTCCTGCACTCAATCTTGATTCACCTCTGCATTGCATTTCTATATATTTGTGAATAATTCCCTATTTTATCTAGCGAGAGCGCTACATACCGAGCGAGAGTGGTCGCGAAGGTCACAAGCTTGAAGGTCACTGAGGCTAGCACAGTATTTCCGCAAATTTGTAGAGAGAAAATTTTGAACCCAGCGCGGTATAGGCTTTACGACGTAGCCAAGATGATTTACAAAGACTTGGCCATCTCTTTAAGTGGTATTATTTACAAGCATTAATTTAGATCGCCTTTCAGTCGGTCAATGAAAGTGCAGCCGCGGTTCGTAGTCCACAATACAATTGTTCAGTAGTACGAATTGCAAATACTAGCAAACAAACTTTGAGAATCACAAACTCAATTGTTTTATGTTAATCAACGCATGATCACAAAAGGATTTCCAAAAAAGCAAAACATTTTTATAACTCTGCATTCACACAACCAAAAAAGGATTACTTGAACATGACTGCATTGCTTGACACATTCGTTACACTCGACAAATCAACTTTGTTATAAAATTCCGACAATATTATTGCTAATTAATGGGCAACATCGAGATTTAAAATTAATACCAGGTTGCTACTGGTATTTATAAGTAGAAAGAATCTGGTGAAAAATAGACTCCCTCAAACATTAAGGATTTTCATCCGCAGAGCCAAGACGAAGCTGTATTATGCTGATAGCTTCGCAGCTACTTAGAAATGTCTTAAAAATATTTAAACTTTCGTTTCTCTTTGAAATATTGGAAATGGACACGCAATTTTTGAAACCTCCGTTATCATGAAACGAAAAACGAGACCTTATATCCTATTTAGATGCATGATTAGTACCGAATTCTGATTCTTCATCAAACACGCAAGTTGCTAGATTTCATGGGTTATGTTCTCATCAAAGTTTCGCCAACAGTCATCCATAACGGTAGGATATTCCATCTCGAAATTCATCTCATAGAGAAGAGGCCTAAGTCACATCAAACCGATGTGCGACCCTGCTAGTCATGAACAAAAATCGAAATTTACATTTGAAGTAACGATCGAATTTGAAATCTACGCCGTGTATTTGCAAATGATAAATAGATATACCTGAGATTCCAAGCACACTTCACTCTTAGCAAATTACATGTTTGCCTCGGATACACTTAAAAAGTCGGTACGAATCTGTCAAGCACCTGCACAGAATCGTGTTTCGTTTATCCTGTCGTTCATAGGTCGTTGAAATGTCGCGGAGAAATAATACGAGAAAGTCAAGGCAAATATAACTAGTTTCTGCATACAACTATTAGGAATTACTTTCTAGTTCACGAGAAAAACTCCGTGTGTTTTAACTCTTGACCCTAATCTGTACATCACCAAGTTGTCAACAAAGCTAAATTTTAAGGAATTTTGTTTTGAGGTTTGGCTCAAACTACAGACCGTTTCATTAAGTTCACAATTTTACATGCAGCTATACGTGCCGAATTACGGTTTTTCAGGCCTTGATGACATTAAATGACCCCATCCCCAGTCTGTGCCGAACCCACGCTGTTTAGGATGCTATTAGTAAATATGAGTGGACCACTTGATATCAAAGTGTAAGATGACCTCAGTCTCATGCGACAAAAAAACCTACGTCTGGAAAGATATTACCACTTCATGAGGGCATTTCAGTGTGGGCGTCTTCTATGCGCATAGAGATGACATTTTTGCTCGCAAAATGTAGTGAATTTATTAGTAAGAATCTCCAATTTGTTCCTCATGTTTCATTTGAGCGCTCATTTCAGTTGAGAAAGCAAAATGTTAACTAGATGAAACGGCAGTTGTGTAACTGTTGCAAGAGCCTTTGATGTAAGCATAAACAGTGACGCGATTTTGACTTAAAATGCATTCGCCCTGAAGATCAAAGATGTGCTTCCACATTACAATAGGTTGACATTTCAGTGGTTTTCCGTTGCCCAACCTTACTACAGGTGCGTCTTTGTCCTACTGAGGAAAGATCCCAAACACTCCATGACTTGACGGCCTAGTACTAAATTAGCGAGCTTTCCAAATCTTGAGGAGTTCCCCTTATTTCTTACAATGGAGGGCCTGATATGTGTCGATGGCCATCGGCAAACAGGTCAAATCATCATTTTCAATATCATATTCACCAGCTTGGAAATTCTTCGGTTATTTTGTGTGTGAAAATCACACTTTTGAAAACTGTATGCCAAACACTCGCTTTTCGCATGCATGAATGGGCCTTATTATGCTTCAAACGCCAGTTTTCTGCCTTTTATATAAAAAACACACTATCTAATGACAGGAGCATTCTATCTTTCTCCTAATTTTACTAAATACAGGAATATCAGTGCTAATTTTATTCATCCTACTCTGATCATACAGTGCCCTGGTTGATGTACTTCTGAATTATAGAGCCCAAAGACCATTTTGTGAAAAAGTTATGCAAAAATGGTCATCTTTTAATCAAAACAAACGTCTAAATGACACTACTGAAATTCAAGTCAGTAGCTCATTTTTGATGTTGATGAAGGAGAGCTAATCGCAAACAGACAGGGCGTGGTCAACTGTCTGCATATCATCGCAAGCGTGAATGAAATTACAAAAGGGATTTCATGCCTGTTATGCAATTTGTACTTCAACATTATTTGAACTTGTCGCTGGCAGTGACTGATGATGCCGTCATAAAGCAGAAACATTGGCGAATCTCGCAGCTAATTTCATTGTATTCAGCTTCTTGTGGAAAGTGAGCATTGGTGAAATGATCACACAAAGGTTTTTTCCGTAGCTTGGTTTGTTTGGCCTCAAGTAGTTTCAGTATGAAAAATGTTTATTAGGTCAATTTATCAGTCCATTATTTCTCCAAATCTTGAACCTCAACAGCTAACAACTAGTTCCAATAGCAGATATCAAGGAGTAGGATTCATAAACATATAGATGAACTCTTACAAAAACTGTGCGCAAATGACGAAACAATTTCCAGTCATGAAAGTCAAGATCCAATTGAGATATAATTTAGAAATTAATTTATATTCTTAGGTAATATGGAAATCATCGCAGTGGATATGTAATTGGTGCATAAATTTTTGATGGCACATCAAGATGAAAGGTCTGAATTGGTGAGACGTTTTACCTTCAAATATTTAAAGCAATTGATCTGCGTAAAACGACATGCTCTTCCCATCCAGATGAAAATCCTTTAGTTTTCAAAATAAACTTGGAGGGAGCAAAGTGTCATCCTAAAATTTGATTCTGGGCTTCAAAATATTTCTCAGTTAATGAAATTTGCAAACTTACTCTTGCACTCGAGGACTTACCCACACCACATAGTGGGCCCATTTGGCAACTGTAAGGCATTTATAAATAGGGCCTTTTCTAAATTCTGACGACGTCTCAACAACAGTCCACTTGCTTCTTGCCTTCTTTTCTTATTTTGCGCTTTCATTCCAGTCTTCTTCAGTGCAAGCCAATTTCTAGATCCATTGCAAGAGATGCTGTCGCAGATGATGAGAATGTCTCTGAGAGCCCTCCTTCGGAAACTAACTCCTTTATTGCGAATTTATGTTCACTACATCATTCAACACTCTGGTGGCATTTTGCTGTAAAAGTACGCTACCTGAGTTTATGCTCAATCACTGTCTGCTGGTTGTTTTAACCGTCATGGCCACTAGAAATACTTGGAAACTAAACACAGTTTTTCAGAACCTTGTGCGCCAAAATCGAATCTTCTATTGCCATTGTGAAGTAATTAAAATATGAGCTAGACTGGAGAAGGGTATCTCCGTAATTTAAATTTTCAACTTTAAATCTACTGATGTGTTTGTCGCACAGCAGGTTACAGGAGTCAAAGTGAGTTTAAGTTGTTTTTCTCCCTCAGTAAGGTAAAAATCGTACCACTACTGTGTTCTAATGTTCTTCAGTACGCATATTTTCATGCTCCATTGTTTATGTGGATATTCAAAGCCCTTTGTGAGATATTTACAAAGTTTAGATGAATGAAAAAGAAGTCAGTAGGCTTCAACTAACTGACGAAATATTTGGTGATCGCCAAAATCTAGTTGTTTTACTCAAAAACTTAAAAAAAGTTGCTCTTTTCACCTTTTAGCCTCTTTTATCAAACATAAACCTAAACTGATTTTATTTTTTGGCAAGATAAGAGTCAAAGTAAGCATGCGGGGTAAGAAATTAATGAAACAGCTATTTCATTAGCAATCAGGTCAAAAGTTTGGTCTGATTTGCGTAGTTGAAAATCATCTGGAGCTTATAAGCTTCTTATCCCTTAAACATGATGGCATGAGAACAGATAACACACAGCACTTGAAAATACGCTATGCTCTGCCACCGCGAGTTATAGCCTTCACTTGGCCCTAGGATGATTAGCAAGGTCGAACTCACTTTCTAACCTTCAAAAGCACACAAGCGCGCAGAGCTCAACGCGGCCCTATCACAGCACTTTGGCATACACTCGCACTTGACTGAGCATTAATAAGCATGCTATGATGAAAAGTCCGTTTTGTGAAAATGGGTAACAGTACTACTACGAGACAGGCATCTTCTGTCGGTCTTATCGAAGCAGCTATTAACAAAGGCCAACCAAAGGAGGGTGTTGAGAAAGGGCCGAAGGAAATACGGGCAGCCGGTTTGGATGAACTTCTAGTGAAACTCAGTGAGTGTATCTCTTACTTAAAATCTCTGTCAATTCTGTTGATTTTAAATTCGACTTATTTTGATTATCAGACGCGAAGATAGTAAATTATGGGGAGGTCAAGCAGCCCGAGGAGCGGGAACCAGACTTGGTTGCAAATTGTAAAAATCAGAAAGCGCTCGTAAAAGCCACACTTGAGTTGAGGGAGCTTGTTGAAAAAAGTGTGGCAGACAATGATGTCACACTGATAATTGGAGGTGACCATAGCAGTGGCATCGGGGCTGTTGAAGGGCATTGTAAAGCCTTTCCAGAATCCTTCGTGGTCTGGGTTGATGCTCATGCTGACATAAACACGCCAGAAACATCAGTTTCAAAAAATACTCACGGAATGCCTGTTTCCTTTGTCATCAGAGATACCTACAAACAGATCCCGCATTCTATGGGCTTTGAGAAACTACAACCAGTGTGGGTTTTAAAACAAATCCGAAACCCAAAAAACGCCTTAGCTACTTTATAACGCGTATGTTGATTCTTTATAGGCTGGATCCCAACCAACTTATTTACATCGGTCTTCGGGATCTTGACCCTCCAGAATTGTATGATCACTAGCAATGTGTAGTTTTGCCTGTCCAAAATTTTTATCGATTCCTTAATTTCAGAAACTTCTTGAAAGAGTTCGGTGTCTCTTACTTCAATATGGCTGATGTAAGAGCACTTGGAATTGAGAAGGTAGTAGAAACGACTCTACGAATTATAGAAAAGACGAGGTAAGCAATTCTGCCTGAAAATTGGGAAAGTAGCGGAGCTAATGGAGAGATAATTGATATTTTATTTTCTATAGACCACATTGTAAAATTCATCTCAGCTTCGATATTGACTCCCTGGATCCTAAGTATGCTCCGAGCACTGGAACACCGGTTCCAGATGGTCTGACCTTGGAAGAAGGGAAATATATCTGCAGAACTATTGCCCAAACAGGTGAGTCTCTGTTGAATAGCCCGTCGGGGTGTTATCACAAGGGAAACATTGCTAAGACCTTACTATGAAGGCGTGGCCAAAAGGTCATTAGATGGGGACGCCTCAATACACGAGGTTTTCTGGGCATTTTCAAAGCTGCAATTTCATATATTTCTAGGTCAATTGAAGTCGATGCTCATGGTGGAGGTGAACACCTCGTTGGGGTCGCCGGAGGACGTAAAAACAACGCTTAATTCTGCAAATGAGATCCTGAAAAGCGCTCTCTTGTTGGACTAAATGTTCTGCTTCAACTGAATGTTTCCACGTGTTGAATACTACTGTATATTTTTGGACTAATCTTAGAATGAACGACCAAGCCTTAAAGGAAGACGTGGTCTGTATAATAGCAGAAGAACGCAATGAAGCTTTTGGAAAAAGACTATCGACTCTTTGAAAAAGGTTGCATACTTGTTTTAAAAAGCTTTAATATCTTAAGATTCGGGAATGAAGTACTAACACGTCAGTTGGAACTTGAAGTACCTGAAGTAATTTGTATTAGAAAATACCAAGATGGATTTTAGGCCCTTTATTTGGGGAAAAAGAAGCCTGGGTGATGAAGATTATTAATCATTTGAGACACAACAGTCTCCTCTTTTTGAGTGTCTCGCGAATAGCCGAACCTAGTTTATAATTCATCCACACCAACCCTTGTCAAAAAAGGAGGCGCATACTTGAACTAATGGTAGGATGAGTTTAGATGACCTACTTAGGGGTCTCAAGCAGTTAAACAAGGCAACGCGTTGAATGGTAAACAGAGAGCTCTGAGAAAGTGGTCTCAGATCAACTTTTAGTGAGAATTAAGTTATGCATCCCTCGACTACCCAGCTGATTTGCATCGCTATGCACTGGAAGTCACATTCTAAAATCCTAGTTCGAGAATAGCACATAGATTTGTTTATAGGACCTTTTCAAGGATTCAACCACTGAAACACAAAGTTCTAGTTCGAAGAGTTTATTTTAACCCCTGCTCATCTAGGACAGACTATTGGTCTCAACTAATAGCAAGACAGTTACCAAGGCTGTGAACCGTTAAATTTCATTAGATCGGCAATTTATGCGGCTCAGTACCACTCAATACTATTCGTGTCCACTGGTACCCATCCCACGTACTCTTCTCCCATTCCCGCCAGGTTTCTCAAGCGGACTTTTGACTCATCTTGCCACTACGCCAACTCACGAGGAATCATTGTATGTGAAAGACTGACTGACGAGATATTTTACCACTACTGATATAGCAGAATTTTATTGGTAGTGCCTTTATTGCTATCTATATCGATATTCAACTCAAGCAGGTCTATCAATTTGCGATAGTTGCTCATATATCTGAGTCTATCACACCAAGGTACACATATACCAAGTCTCCATTTCGCCTTCAAGGCAGTATATCTGATTATTTTCTATATTCTCCATGAACAAGCATTACCACTCATTGATTTGTTCTACAATATCCACACCGTATCTCAAAATCTTTCTTAGGAGGCACCTCAATCGGTCTGCACAATGCGTGTTAAAATGGTGTTTTGCCCATGCGTTACAGACTTTACTCCCTTCGAGTGTGAACGAAATAGTGTCATGCTAGAAATTCCACCTCACAAACCGCATGACTTAAATTTTGACTCTAAAAATTTTTCCAGTGTTATGGCTGCTAAGAGCTGTACTGAACTGGTGAAACAGAACCCTTTTCAGCTTACATTTAGCAACATAGTCAGGTATAAAGTACCTACCAAAAGTCGAGGGTGATTCCAGCCCATTGCAGCACTTCTTTCAAATGCAGTTTGCATGAATAGCATTAGCCAGCATGGGAACCCGGTTTTTGAATCAGTAATTGACTCCACGATAGCAGAACGTCGTGACTTAGCCCGGTGTGCATATGCACGGGTTGGTTTTTTTATACACTGCGGGGGCTTCGATTGGGTCTTGACAGGTGAGGACAAATGTGTTACAATTCTTCTTAAGCTTTGCGAATGATACAGATGTGTACAGGTAATGCTTATGCAGGGCTATTTATAAGTTTAGTTAAAGTCAGGATGGTTTGAAGAGCACCTTTGAACGGACTCAGTGACAATTCATGTTGCCTCGTTTACCTCCTCGGATCAGATTATATCGAACTTCGACACAAGTGCTATCACCGTCTCTCGGATAGCCAATTTCTTTTCCTCCCGGGATGCGAACCCGTTTTTTAAAATATAACTTCTAGTTCATTCCTCGATTGAGGAATCCAGCGAAAGGTCCACTTTTCTAGTACAAAAACTCAAAACAGCTTACCTTATTTGCTTTGGTTGTAACACAATCTAAAGTTAGCAGAGACCTCATAACAAAAGTTGACGACTGTCGGCAGAGAACACGAATGCACTACTTCCACGCGTATGTGTGGACAGATGGCTGCCGTTTTTCTCACTTCTGATAACAAATGTCATGCTAAGACCTACGCAAGCACGAACTGCCAAGTCTTAGCCAAATGGGGCCCTGACGCAATACGTCCTCAACAGTGCCTCCGAAAGTACGATGTCCCCAAAAAAATTAGCAAGTTGATCCAAGCACTTTCGGACTGCCAGAACTGGCAATTAGTATAACGATAAGTGCACAGCGAGAAAAAAACTTATTTTTAATATCTAAACAGAAATAGCTATGACAACTTAAGTGACCCCAGGAGGGAAATGATTTTCATGATTACCAAACAGTTAGTTCAGAAGGCTCAGTCACATTCATGATCTGAACATATCCACTGGACATTGTTTCTAAATGTGAAGGGTATTTACTAAATTACATCACTGACAGCGTTTCCACTACCACGCAGGGGGCGGCACAGATTCAACAGAGTCAAGAGAAAAGAGCTTCAAATGAATACCATAGAGTAAAGCAAGAATTTTGTTCGGCTGTCGGATTTAAAAGCTTCTCATGACTCTAACTGGCATTGTTCTCCATCCAGGGCACCAAGAGAATCTCAAGAAGCCGTCGAAAAAAAGCAGAATTGTCTATGGGGATGAAGTGTGGTTAAATGCCATCGGAAAACCTACAGAAAAAGACTTTTGTTGAAGACCCACGCTCGACTAGACACAGAGACTGCGTCCGAGCGTTAAACGATGTTAATGAATTTGTCATTTCGTGCTATATATCCGCTTTAAGTTAACTGCAGACTCCCCATTTCCAACTCGTTAACACCCCCTAAAGGCACATAGGATATTAGCAAATAGATCAATGAAAATCAAATACGATTTTGATAAATAATATTGGTTTGGTGCAGTATAAAGTGGTGATATATAAAACTGATTCTCTAATGCTAAGTGGATTTTTTGATTCGTGGCTGAAAAAAGCGATAGATTTGGAACATTGATCTTGATCGCACAGTTTGAGAGCTGCAATGATCATCTTAACACATCCCATTTGCTCATCTGAATTCAAAAATTTGCAATATTTTCGCTAAACAGCGACCTCTTTCATTTACAGCTCATCACTACTAGCGACCAGTAAAACGTATTTACTGATGATACACACGAATAACAAACAGACTGATCTTTTTCACAATTTCGAATCCGCTTTTCTAGTGGGAAACTTAATTTTTCCTCCATGCTCAAGGCTTTGCTCTAATAATTTTGACAGAAAGATCTGAAAATTTTAAAAGCTGAAAGCATGGCGAAGTCAATCAAATCAAATTCTTTCAACTCGAACATCGAGTGTTGTTCGGTGTATTGCCACCACTAGACTAGGCCACATTGTTCTCTGGTGTCCGCTATGGGGCATTGAAATCCCAGTTCATCAGCCAGTTGTTGAATTGAAGGCATTTTCCAATTCTGGTACGAAGAACTATGTATAACGTCACGCAAACGGACCTATAATATAGACACATCGCGAATTTAGATAGGCACCAGGTCTAGGAATCATATTTGAACGGTTCACAAGCCTGACGTAAACGAGGACGTTGTGATTGTACTGATCGTAAGCAGGTCACGCTTAAAGAATGGCGAATAAATCAGAGATTGGGGACACTAACAGAAGTAAAGCTGGACGAGGTCAGTAATTTAAATTAATGACCTCCTCTCTGAACATACTTACCTTCTGCACACCACGAAATAACCAAAAGTTGATGCACATTTTCTGTTGTAATTAATGAAAAAAAAGTGGTGGATTCGCCTTATTGGCATGCAAGATTGACCTTGGTGCCACCTTAGGCGCACGCACACATCAAATGTGCTGTATAAGACAATCACGAAACAATAATCAGTCTTAGTTCGTCCAATCTGGTCCACGTTTGAATCCTTCTTTGTCTGTTAGACTAATAATGATATGTACTACTTGTTATTATTGGTTTATCTCCCTTTAGCCTAGAAGTTACTGGCTACCAATATTCTTTCGATAGTGTGTATGCATAATTTAACAAAAGGTGAGATTTCCACAGACTGTGCATTAGATCTGGATCAGAAAGCCCATTCGCCAGCTTATGTACACAACTTGATGAAAGGAGACTATGAGTGTTGAAATCCATATTGCAACATTATTCGACGATTACTTCTGATAAGGCAATCAGCGGGAGAATCAGGGCAGAAGATCATTTGAGGCCGTCCACACATTGGGTCCTTTGTTGTCTTGAATTATCTTATGGATCCTTTTGAGACTCTTCTCATATTCCTCGACGATCAAGACAGCTATGAAATGTAGAGGCAGTTCGAGTACAGCTGATCAAAACTTGAAAACATGCAATATGTAAGAGCCTCACCAGTAAGGAAAGTTGCGTTGTTTTTCAAAAACATTAAGTTTTTTTCACGTTTCTTGGATCTACGGTAAAGTTTACTCTCTTCCTCTTTGGAAACAATCGCAGCAGAATTCTTGACCCGCAAAAATTGATCAGAAAGATCGGATAGTACAAAGATAGTGATTGGTGGCAGACCCGCAGCAGCTAGTCGTTGAAGGGCCAGTACTCCAACATCAAGTAGACAATGAAGTCCAGCAGATGCTATCTTGAAGACCGAATGTAAGTGTGTTCCATAGAGATTCCCGTTATATTCTCCTGCCTCGATGTATCGGTTCAAAAGAATTTCAGATTCCATTCGCGAACGCGATTTCACGAAGTTATAGTCTCGGCCATCTACTTCGCCACGCCGCTGATGTCTAGTTGTATCTAGAGGAGGACTTTTTCGAATGTAAAAAAATAACTTACGAGGTACACAGGCTCCGAAATCATTGGGAAATTCCGACAATAGATCCTCCGCAATATTATGCTTCAGATCACCAAGAATCACAACTGGACGTGCACTGGCAGCACGGATCGAAGTCACGGGAATATAAGTAGGTGGCAGCATCTCAGTTGTTGACTCTGAACCTTAAAAGGCGTAAGTAGTTTGGAAGACTATATATCGGGGGGTGGGGTGTCAAAATTCAGGGTAAAATAAGGTATTTTGATTGAAGGCTAGCTATACTTGTTTGTAGTCCTTCATTCAGGATCACTTATAACTTCCAACTGCTACTTTAGGCCGACAGTCGAAAGCATGCGATCCAAATATTAGGTCCTCTTGCTCCACTTATTAAAGTGAAATAGCGCTTTCCCATTCAATAATGGATGAAACCACCCAAGTCCACAACTTTGCTTCGTGACTAGCTTCCAGAATCTGTCTAACGTGCAACAGAAGAGATCAAATAAGAAGGTCAGGTGAACCTGGATTCTTTTCTACAAGCGAAAATTCCTTTGTCTCGAAGAGCAACTAGCAAGACCATTAGACCAGAGAAATTTCTCTCACACAGACTCATTGTAAAAGCACTTGTCTAATGATCTCCAAGTTGAGGAAGCTAAATTAATCAGCAGCATTTTATTGTGCATAAAAAATTCTACTAAGTTAGAAAAATCCAACAATATGACTTGGGTTAGGATATTAAAGCGTAAATACTATCGAAAGTAAACGGAAAATTTACGAGAAATTCATGAGAATTTCGGATTTGGCGTAAACTAAGAGTAAAGACGACTAGCAATGAGTGATAATAGGTGAAAGAAGATTAGAGGAAACCCTAGTGACATCGACGTGATTTATGCCATTACCCCAATTCTACAGTGTCCGAGCATTAATTCCCATTCTCGCCCTCGAATACTTCGACATTCTTGAATGAAATATTTAAGAAAACCCCCGCGAATTTTATAAGTAGAGCAATAGCAATACAAGCATTCTTCAAAACATACGTGTTCGTCTTAATACACCTTTTCTTGAGTTAACTGATGGCCGACATCGTCTAGTATCCACAGAAGCAGCATCAGGCAAAGAAGATTGTTTTGATGAAGAGCTAGGAGCGTCAGACTGGGAAAAAGGAATTGATTCAATAGCTTTGTCGGTGGATTGGGGATCACTAATGACAGATGAACTTTCTTCACTACTTGAGGCTCGACGCGAAGGAGATGGTTGTAATTGCCCTCTTCCAAATCGGCGATCCCACTTCTTACGTTCCTGACGCTCTAGTCGCCGTCGACTTGGAACTAAACCAGCTGGTCCGAGAGGCTTGCACGTTGAGGGGTGAATGATTCGCGCCTTTTAAAAATAATTATACGTTTTTATAACAACTGATTATTTAGTCATTGATATAGTTGCTTAGTTTCTGTGAAATTTACTTTAGAGAATCATTTCTTAGAGCGGACGCATGCCAGTCAGAAGCTTTAAGAGCTGGAAACGAAGAGAACCCACCCGTTTCAACTCTAAAATCCCGTCAATACAACCACAGAGCTAGCCATGACACGGATTGGAAATACAGAGTTTAAATAAATTACCATAACGATTGTGAAACCAAATAATCTTATGACCAACTTAGAACCGACCCAATCAATGTGCGTAACAACTAAACCTTGCCCTTTGGGGAGAGCCCCCGAATTTCATTTCCTGAAGACAGTCACTATGACCCTTAACCGTTAATACCTTAAAATGAATCGAATTCAAATTCCCAAAGTGTTTCAATGGATTTACACAAATATGCTACTCAAGAGATTTTGGTAACAACTTTAAAAGCTCCGTGCTTGATTGACTTCCGTTATAACCCACCCACACTTTGTCATAGAGACCAATCAAAATGGAGTAGTGGTTATTTGGGTCATTAAGCTTTCACACTCGAGTAAGCTGCCAAAATGTTGCCTCATTAAAACGCCAACCGATGTGATATTTCACAAAAATGAGCCTGTAAATTTACTTTGACTCCGTCATTTCACACAAGTTTAACTACAATGCTTCTTTTTACAATTTACAGCTGACAGTTAAGCACCTTTTTAAATTGCAAGGACAGTTCAATTCTGGCTGAAATGTTTAAGCAAGGATTTTATTTAAAACTAGTGACTGATCCCACTCAGAAAGATATTTGATTTTCCCTCTTCAGTGCATAAATGCATCTTCATTGCTTGCTAGAAAAGTCATTATATTGAGATAATTATAAGTATGATATTATGATACAGTAAATAATTGTCAAAACTGACTAGTTACCACCGTTAACTGTGTGAATTATCAATCACACCCCATTCGAAATCGGAGTTTGAGCAAAATGCCTCAATTCTCCTCTAAAATGCTTTTGAAGTGTAGGAGAGACTAAGCGGCGATTTCGACTGTCATTTTGCAAAATCTCTTAGCTGTCTGGTACCAACTAACTTGTTTACTTATGCGGACATACGAAGTCGGATACTCACGAGATAGAGAGATTTAATAGTGGAGTCATTTCAGCCATAACATCTGCAGAAATCAAGGCTCTCTTGTATAAGTGATAAAATGGATGTGGAAGTCGGAAGTGTAACATGATAACCGATTTATGAATTCTAGCGGATGAGTCCGTCCAGATAGATGTCGGCTTAGTAAACTTGCCGATATCTAGTCACTGCATCAATCTGAATCGCAGCTTAATGGAGCACTCTTGCCTGAAATTTTCAAAATGGAGACCATAGAAATTCTTGAAAGACAAAACTTTGTTAGTGTTTTCGTCTTACATGAGTATTATTAATAGTAGTTATAAAAACAAACTCGAATTTAAGCCAATATTGATAAAAATGATCAACAAGTGACCATCCATATAGAGGGAAACTATCCTAATGCCTCCGTTAGAGAAAATTCCACTAGATTATCCTCTGTAGACCAATATTTACCTCAAATAAGAGCTTGTCCTAATCACTGGGACCGAGACGATAAAATTTCAACCCCTACTAAGAGTTACCACAATACCACCAGCGCACAATAACAGTAACCGAAGTGTTTTCATTTATTAAAGCAAAATTTTTATCTCAAGTAATGCCTGCTAGCATTGCTTTCCTCATTGCTGCTATTGCTGTGGTGGTTGCTTTATCAACTATGGTACGCATAATGTTCGATAAGTAAGTTCAAGTTATTCATCCAACTCTGACATACTCAGTTCAATGGTGGAACCTACTTTGATGACCAACCTGGAGGATCGAAAAAGTTTTGAGCGTAACAAAACACAAAATTGCAATAGTTGCAGTAGCTTCTCCCTGCTTTATAGTTACGTCCCGTCCTTCCACCATTAAGGGATTTTCTATCTCCATCTACTGCTCGTTGCTTCGGTAACAGTTTATTCTCCAAACGGTAACGAGGGTCCATGCTTAGTATGTTTCTCTGATGGACTGAAATAATGCACAGATTTCCCATACCTACATATTTTTGAATCCACCTAAAACATCACTTCAACTAATCATTTACTGAATGCTCACCTGCCACCATTCGCGATCAGTGATGTTGAGAAGTTGAAGAATATCACCAGAACGAATCGAGATGGCGGCACGGGGAATGACCTGGTTAACTTCCATCACCTCGTGTGGGTCAAAGTCTGCCAGGACACGCACAAAGAGACCATCTGCTTCAATTGAATGGCGTGTACGCGGCTCTGCACCCTTCATTTCGTATTCTTCGCCCAGTTCATTCTTGTCTGATTGACCTGCCTGAGTTCGAATTTGCTCCTCCAGTTTCTTATACTCTGCGCAATTAAAGTTTATAAGTGAGTTATGATGAAAGGGCTGCAACCGTTTTTTCTCACCTTAACAGGTTATATTATCACTGTTTTAATAATCTCTACGGTAAATGTTGCATACCAGAGGGACAATAGGCGAACACAAGATCAACTCGAGAGGGTGCGGTCTTCAAAAGAATGGCGGCTTCTTCATGGCTTGACCCGACAACTTCGACTCCATTTATCTGATGGAAAACAAATAGAAAACCAGTATTAAATACTACTATTCACTTAAAGAGTATCAGTAAAAGTGGTACAAAACAGCCCTTTTGTCGTGACGTCCAGATAACCCAGCAGCGGTGCGTGAATTTGATTTACCGGATTGTGTCAATTCGAAATTCATCAGGGCCATTCTAGTAGTTGAAATGATTGGGTAAATATCAGTCTGTCAAACGGCAACCAGATAGAAATTTTCCAGTGCATACGGCATCATGACGAATTCCTATTCCCACAAGTAAGAGCAAGTAAGAGAGAAATTCTATCAAATTGACCAATGTAGACAAAGGCCCATTCGACTTCTAGCCAGAATGTTTTACCTGTGCAATCCTCTAGAGACCAAATGATTGTATTACCAATCCGTCGGTTGCAGATATGTTGGCGAAAATGACTTAAGTTTTGCCAGGTTCAAACTATTTATTGCTACATTTCAGCCTGCATTGAAGTTGACCAGTCGAGCCAAAGTATTGTAGAAACGAGAGAGCATGCGCACAATTTCTAATAGTAAGATGAGTTCGCACGTCTTATTTTCAAACTTATATTTATGTAATATAGAAATAAAGGAATGATTTTAGTTGAGGATCTATTTGAAATATTAATGACTCCGTTAAACAGTAGTTAGATTCTGGCGTTCAAAGAAGAGTTGGCTTTAGCCGATTTACGGTTGAAAACTTTTTAACATAAGAAAGAAATTTATTAATACAGTTGGCCCGGTATTCAGAAAAAAGAGATAATTTTCACGGTTGTATTAATAGCAGGATAAGTCTTGTTGACTCTTCTGGGATGCTGTGAACAGAAAAAAACACTAACCAAAGTGGGTGTCAGTAGTGTTTCAGTAATGACTGAAGCATTAATCTTCCACTAACCAGAACGAGCGGACATAGTCCAAAGTCCTATCATGAGTGTTTTTCATTGAAGCTGGTCAATTGTAAAGAATGGCATGGTAGATTACTTTAATTTGTGCTTTTCTAAGTTCAAATATCCACTCTAATCAAGTTTAAAATAGATCTGTTGGGCCTCATAGGTCTTTAGACCACTGGATAGTGTACGCGAGGATAATTTCACCAATTGAATGCGTGAGTCCTTTGAATTTGCTTTGCAAACAACTGATGCGTCCAGTGTCTCTTCTATCAAGGCCTGGTTTAAATAAATGAATGAACGGTGTCGTTCATCAGTTGATAAGTTGTAATCAAGATGATAATCTCATCGGTCAACAAAAAAGACCATCGGAGGAAAATGCAACAGTAAGTGCACCAGGAGAATACATATTTTGTTTTCCTCTTGATGTATTCTCTAGTTTTCAAAAATAGTAAGGGCGAAGCACTTTCGCTCCCCTATAATCTTGCAAACCAACAGATAATATTCGGTGGAAGAAGTTATGTTTTCAAATCGTCACTCGGAAAGCATAATGTTATGTACATAGGCGCAGTTGTGGTATTATAGCGTGAAATTCCACACCACTGATATGCCAAAGTCTAATTCAGTCGAATTGCGTAGAAAAACAATCAAAAGAAATTTAACTGGATCTAGCAGGGCTAGCGAAGTCAGAAATGACAATTAAACAGTGCACGCAAAGTTTGTATTAATTTCAAAGAGACTAAACCGTGCGTCGGTATTTTGGTTGAAATTGAATAGAAAAACGGAGTTGAAATTCAAGTTGATTTTAAACACATTCACACACTCGCACACGTACAAGACTTAGCTTGTCAATAAAACAAGGGACAGTCCGTCCAGCTGAATTTAGGTTAGTGTTGTGCAGATAGCTTTGGAGAAAAAAAGATCGACTCTGCCTCATGATGGTATCAATAAAGCCCGTCACTGATTCTAATACGATTGGGTAAATGGGAGCAAAAAAATCAAATTAAATGGGTCTCAATTCCCCTATTTATGGTTTGAAATATATAATTTTCATGTTTGGATACAGTACATGCTCGACAGGCCTTCATCCACTACAAGTGATCAAATAGGTGCCTGGCAAAGGCTCAGATCCATCTACATCCCGCGAACTTAATGAGATGACACAAATTAAAGTGGTTTGGCAAAACCGCCAGATACATGAATTTAATGAGTTTGAGCAAATGTCTTGAACAGCTAACATTCGCATATCATGCAAAAACAAAGTTATTCTCTATTTACTAGGTATAGCATTGGCTTTATAGGAACGCAAACATTATAAATGGCAGATGTCTGTAAGTAAATAATATTTTAACTTCAATTAGATTGGAGTAATCCAGTAAGGCCTTGTATTTGCGAGGATTTTCAAAATTAGGTCATTGAAGACGTTTTATTACGGAAAAGTCGTTAATTAAAACAAAAAAATTATCGAAGATCGAAAATCTCTTTGGAGAATTGAATTCATTGACGCAAACACAAACTGAGCAAAAGTTCCTTATTTTCGAATCTAAATCTGAAAATTGCTTTTATAATTTGTTGGATAAATTTAATGTACCACAAATTTTTAATTATTCTTTTCAAAATAAACGTTAGATTATATTAAGTACACAAGACAACGTTGAGAAATGACCTAAATAGATTGAAGCATCTTCGGCCTTTTACCGTGATTACAAAGAAGGTACTTCTACACCTTCTACCGAATCCCCGATCAGGCCCCGAATTTGAATGGTCATTCAAAGCCCTGAATATAGGTAGATTGAATCTTCACCATTAGATGGATCAATTGAATATAAATCTGAGCGCAGAATCATTGAAAAATTATACGGTTCTTAACAGTAATAGGGAACACAAGCCTAAATATATATTTTTGAATCCCGCTTTCTATAATTGAATGTTAACCATAGTCGAATTCAGAGATCCTGTATGTATTTCCACTTTCCCAGAGTAAAAGACATTTCAGAACCTCCTTCTAGATGTCCGTACACTCCGCATCCACTTTTTTGATACTTTTGGTTCCGTTAAAAATTTTAATGACCACGTAGTAAGAGATTTCACGTCCGTGACCTGCAAGGAGTTTTTTAAAGTCACGAGGTATCGCCAAAAATATAAGCACTCTTAAAAGAATGTTTCAACCTCCCTAGCTGGGCATTTAATTTTAGGAGAAGTAGCGAATCACATAAATCAAATAGGTCTGTATTAGACCGACTGATCCTCTATCACTTAAATCTGCACCTTTACTCTTTTAATGCATCTATTTTTTTCTGAAATCTATTCTGATGCAAAATGGAGGCAATGAAATAGATTTTAAAGTGTCTCTAGATCCATTTAAACGATCTCCTTTCTTGAGTCATGTCAAACTTTCGAGATAAATTACAAGTTTCTCTTGTGTCGAGCTCAACCCTTACCCCGTAAAATACGCAGATGTAGATTAAACTGAATTCTACCTTTGATATGACTGAATGATTTACGTCTACAGTGGTCGGCATACAGGATCTGAAAGTTCAAATAACTCCGAAAAAGTAGACGAACAATCATGCCATCTTGAAAAGCAGATCATCAAGAAATCTTTTCTTTTCAATTCCTGTAATCAGCAATCTGAGAACCGGATTTCAAGCATTGAGAACCAATAAAATTTTGGGAGTCTTTTGACGACTTTTTGAAAATCAAATAGTGAAGTTGTTAATCTCTCAACTCTTCATTTTTAATCAACAACGCCTGGCTATCATTAAAAATTAAATTTCTTTCCAAAGTATGCATTGAGAGCCTTTTAAAGGTCGATTGATATTTTAATTGAGTGTTATAACTAGGCTGTTACATTTTGGTAAACTTACAACGAGAAGGCGATCACCGACAGAAATTGCCTTCGAACGAGCGGCGGGTCGATCAGGATGAATGTGGGAGACGTAGATACCGTTTGTGCCATCTCCACCAAGAATGTTAAACCCGAGGCTGCCTCCGATCCTCTCACCAGGCTTATTTAGACTATTTCCTCTCACCATATTAGCATCTTCTTTGTAGAGGGTCACCAATCGGGCTCTTGGCCATCGCTGCAGCACAGAATCTGGAACTGCGTGAGCCGCAGCATAGTCCTCTACAATTTAATTGAATTAATTGTAGATTATTTGAGATTCAAATCTTAGTTTCTTCAGTTAAATAATTTGAAACCTAGGTTTGAACTTGCCCCTAGTGAATGTATTCTAAAAAGCAGGGAAATTCGCTGACATATGTGCAACCTTTGCAATCAGAACACAAATAATTTTATAGATTCAGGTGCCTCATGTTCGGTTGTTTCAAACTTCATAAAATTGAATCGGGCTGAAGCCATCTCTTTTTCAAATAGTGCCCTCAACCTTTGGAAGGCCGGGATTCAGTCCAAACTTCCTTCCATGGGGTCTCCAGCCAAGTTTCAAATTCATCCCTATCACTGCCTTATCTTTAGCAATTGGCAGACACCGCAAATGGGAAAAACGGGTTTTACTTATTGTAATCGACGTCGATAAATAGTTGGAAAATAATTCATGCTTTCGAAATTCGGCAACGAAAAGCAGGAGAAAATTCGCTTAAATTATAAAGGTTTTTTTCTCTCAAAACATAAAGTGGATAGACTAAACACCCTAGATAATTGGTTGATTCTGCCCACCAGTTTCGACTCTCATAGTTATGAAGTTGATGTACTGCTTACTAGTTAAGCGTCTACGACGAGTAAAGAACTATTTTTAGTCTTGAAAATGATAGCAAACCTTAGATGCGGTTAATTTCAGTGACACGAGAGTAATTGAAAAGCTTGATCAAACATGATAAAACATTAGGCAAGAGAAGGAATGTTGGATCAGAGTCTTCATAAGTGTCAAGGGTATAAATTTTAGAGTTTTACAATCCTTTTCACTGATATGCATCTACATAAGATGCCACTGAGTTAACATTTTTACTTTTATTGAATTGTCCGAAGCTAGCGCAAAAGAGGTTAAACGAATTATGACCTATGCAGTTCAAAAATACCCATTCGTCCAACACCCGAGATGTAGAAGTGGACTTTTAAGCACTCCCTACCCCACCATAAAACGGCCAATCATTGCCAAAAAATAAGTAAAGAAATAAAAGCAATCGAACGCAAACGTAGCCTTGAATAAGGGATTTGAGTGAACCAAATTCTGTTCCAATCTCCAAAGCTCTTATTCGACGAAGTAGCAGATTCTGATCCACTGAGCAGTAGAGTTTCTTGTAACTCTGTTCAAGTGTCGAAACCATTTATAGAAAGCTGTCGATTTTAGCATATTAAGTGAGAGGTGTCTAAGGTGGCAGTAACAAACTATCTCAATTGATTAACACACCACGTTTTTTAGAGGCCTGCTACACATGGTTTGAGCCGATTGTCCGATTTGCTCGGAGCTCACTAAGTTTCTCTTTGGCGATTTCATTTGTAAAATTAACTGCCAAGGCACAGATCAAATTTTGGCTAGTTCATTCTAATCTTGATAATAAAGGCAATGAGGTGTCTGGCTTTTAAACATTCGACTTGGCCAAATGGCCGTAAATCAATCTAAGGTACCTTGACAACTAATTTAATTGTATTATTTTCTATCATATTTTTGAAATACGTGAATGAAATATTGTCAAGATTTTGAAATTACAGTCGCAGGATCAGTAAAATGAAACCGAAAATTGCACTGAATAGCACTGCCCAAATTTAATTCCAGTCTCCCAATTAAATGCTCTTGAGCTTTTAAAAAAAAGTCATTCATGCTGAAAACAGGGCTTTAAGAGCCTAACTGCTAACTCAATTAGGGAAATGGGACTGTACGCTTTTTAGGAATGGACTTGCCAAAATTGGAAAGTCCGTATTTTCAATGAGCCTACAATAAATGACTTGAAATACTTCGATTCCTCTAAGTGACACACCTGATCCGTGTGAACTACTGGACAGTGGAAGAGCTTCTGCGGTGTGTTTCGGAGGGCCCAAATTGATCGGTAGGTTCCGTCGGGGTGCAATTCGTCCTTTTCCTGATCTGTGTCGGTGTGAGTGGCTACGCTTGGGATGCACACCAGAGCAATCTCGCAGCTGTTTGTTTTCCGAATTCTTACCGTCATTGTTGCTTGAATTATTAGAAGAACTATGCAGATTTCGAACAGTTTCTGCAATAGAAATCAAATCAAAGCCTTTAATGCAAAAGCGCGTTCATTTTAGGCTGTACAAGCATTTTGCAATTGAGTTTTCTCTAAAGCGATTCTCAAAAAAAGCGGAGAAGAATGATGCCTCATTCTGGTCTAGATTCATCTAATAAATCGAAATATAGAGTAGTAGAAACATTTTATTATTTTCGATTTCTGGTTTTCACATGCTTTGATAGAGGAGATAAATCAGTGCCATAACTATTCATTGAAATGTTTTTTAAATGCATCAATTTTATGGTCACATATAAGGACAATCTATTTATTCTCAAGCACAATAAAATAAAATACAATACATTAAGTAAATTTGAAAAGTGTATTCAATTTTCAACCTTGGCTCTGTTATTGCAGTTAAGAAGTCCTCTTTTTCTTTTATATTAGTCGTCTTGGTTTCGATAGACTTTAAGAAATAGCTTCGTACAACAGAGGTAAGTAAATCCGCTTCATAAGAACTGTAGAGTATGAAAAGATCGTAATGATTCCCCTATTAGCAATTTATAAATGAACCTGTGCCCAAAATCATAGTGAAGGAAATATTTTTTTAGCTTTCAATCTGAAATAGGGAAGTACCTTGATATGACCTTGATCAAGATCTCTCAGTTCTGTTCACAATGCTTGGTGAGTCACGCCGATGGGCTCTAAATCGATGTCTTTTGACAACATGAACATGCAAAGATAAGTCCTATTTTTGGAATATAGACAGAATTTGTTCTTTAAATTACTAGTTTATTAACGCCCATTTCAAAACAATGTTCTGCTGGTACGGTCTTTCGATTTGCTGACTTGGAGAATAGATTTATAAATGGTTAGGAAATATCAGTGTTATGGACGCTAGAGCCGATTGTAGGTTAAACTTGTAAATTAGGAGATTCCAGTGATTGTAGCCAACTTTGGGGTCACTGTAATAAGGGATTGTGCAAATTTTTTCAAAGGGGAGGACTGGGAAACTCTGAATACTCATATTCAGCTGACAAGCGCACTACTGCGAGAATCACAAGCGGTGAGGCATCTGAATGGGGGTCTGGTAAGACTCTGACAGGTCCTAGATTGAAGGGAAGCATTTGTGAACTGATAGACCACAGTTGTCTTGCTAGTTGTGACAAGCAGGTAGCAGAGTACCAAACTGCGATATTTGTATGCCTGATTGAGTTTATCAGGAAACGCAACATCTCTCTTCTTCTTGGTTACCTTAGGTAAAGCAGGCCTGTGTAAAATTCGATCAAGTAAGACATTGTGCCAGCGGTTATAAATCGAAGCTGTCATTTTTGGCAGAGAGTTTATTAAATCAATGTATATCAGGAGCTGTATATGCATTGTTGCCTGCGGATGGTTAATCATCTAAACTTTCGTTTGACCATTCGATTAGAAATAGCATTTTAAATAACCTTAGCAACATCCCGGTCTCATTGAACAAGAATGCGCCACGTGCAATAGCTATACGAGCGACCACAAATGCATTTTATTTCGCTTGACCTCATCCGCTTATGCTTATATCCGCTTGAGACTCTCCAATCATGTGTGTTTCATTGAAGTATGAGATCTTCAATGGAAAAGTGGCAAGCTGTCCTCCATTACAAAAACTCTGCTTACTTCAGCACCCATGCTTCCGGTTACTAAGCCGATGCCGCCCTGCCCTTGAATGTTTGAATGACCATGGATTTTGTCATCGAAAAGCAGATTTGTCGCCTCTTAGGCACGAAAGTTGTGTAATCCTACGAGGCACTGCAATACATATGGATGACGATAAAAATTGATTTAATCTGGAGAACCTGCCAACAAGTTCAAAAGTTTTTTCACAGATTCAAAAAATGCAATAATGCAATATTCTATGAATGATTGATGAATCTCAAGTAGGTGAGAGCTTTCTAAGCTTGCCAAGAATCATTAAGTTCCTAAGTAAATCACATATTATCCGTCACTTTGATATGCTTCTTTCCAAATACGATGGAAATCCTCATTTAAGTAGGTAAAGAGTTACTTGATGAGAAAACACGAGGAGTTAATGATTTTAAGATGCGATATTTGATGTAGGCAATACCAATCCGTTTACCTAATGTAATCTCGATTGCCGAACTGAAACTACACCAGATAGTCTGCGATCTTCATCATATGCATTTACTAAATATTTAATGAAGAAGAGTGGCCCGAATCTGACGGCCATAATCTTGAATTGATTGATTGCAATTCATCATCAAAGCACGATGTGCATCAAACTTTATTTGCTCTAACCACCTGTATGTCGGTTCCTCTATCCAAAATACTGTGTCTAAATGTACGAGTACTTTGCATGCCTTGAGTAGTTTAATCAAGTATTCCAATATCACCTATGGAGGAGGCGCGATTCTCATCACTTAGTGCATTTGAAATCCAAGCACTTGTGATCATGGAGGAGGTCCTAAGTAAAAGTACAAGTAATTATAAAGTAGCAATTATTTTAATTGTTGATAACTTTTGTGTAAAGTGCAATTCATTTTCATCAAATTATAAGGAGAATGAATGAGGAAGAAGATGCTCAATCTAGCTCGCTTATTTGGTTATGATATTCAGTGCCATTCGGAGAAATGCTACAACCACCTCTATCAAAAAAGAATTCGCCATTCTGCAGTGATAAAGGTACACAAAAGGAGGGTTAAATAAATTGTGAAAAAAAGTTAGTATTAACGGTTTTCTAGACAATTATGAAAGTGAAAGCTGTTGATAGAAGCCAACCACGAAGATTAGCTCGGTGATAAGCAATTTGTGGATAAAATATAGTATAATATATAAAAACCAGGTTTTTTTCATTTTAATGACTAATTATCTCCATCCTGCCTTCTCTTCCTCTGGTAAAGATTGTTATAGCCCTTTCAATTATCACCAGACTATCTGTTGGCGTTTGAGCTCCATCTATCTAACTTGGTTTCTTGTTTATGAACGTACCTATTATATGAATAAAAATGTTCAAAGCTCTTTAGCGTATATTCTGTGCTTGTAATGGCTGTAACCTTCAAATAGATGACTTATTGAGGCGTTCTCAATGAGGGTCACTAAGATACCTCCTCTATCTCTAAGGTAAGAGGTTAAAAACACTTCTAATGAGACTTTTTATGTGTGTTTACCGGGAGGCAAAAGCCAATAAATCAAACAGATATTTTGGTATACTTTCGAGTCTAATATCACTTAAACAAGCCGAAAATGTGACCAATTGTAACAAACTGGGTATAATACGTGTGCTGGATAATTCCTACCAAATTATATGAAATCGGATACTTGGTTGCAATCGTCTTCTTAGATTAGAGCATAAAAAGGTCTATACAGCGATTTCATCTGCACATTGCAAAAATTAGACTCAACAACGTAGGTTTAATCATTCTACGATAAAATGATCATTCCAGAGTGAAGATGTAAGACATTTATCAAATGCTTGAGAGAGAGTTTCCAGAACTAACAGATCACATTTGATTAATAGAAGATAATTTACAGCCTAGTAAGCGAATATGCATTTTGAAATAAAAAAAATAATGAGCTATCGACAATAGAAGCTTTGACTATGGTGAATCCACCAAAAGGTAGATTAAAAGTACTTTTTAATTTGACAACAGACCTTAACAAAAAACATGGAGCAGAACTCCAGAACTATGGACAAATAAAGGCTCTGAGTTATATAATGAAATTATGGTTCTTGAAGATCGCATGACCATGCAAGTCCGCTTGCCGATTGACTAATTTTATCGCTGTCTACGCTGAAATATGCTTGCAGTTGATTTTCAAGCCAACTTTTGCTGTGTTTCTCATCTAACGCCATGAAATTTACCGGATTAATCCTCAAAACTTGATACGTTATTAGTTTGAGCGCATTTTTTACAAAGTGAAGGGTAGAATGAAATGTATGACTCAGGAACGTTGTATCCACCAGAAACAAAAGGGAAGTTCATGTTTGATGATACCAGTCTATAAAATTTTTCGATCTAGAAAAATAAAAAAATTAGCAAAAGATACGTTTGATATGGCTAAATCGAAGTGCATGATAGACCGAGTATCGAACTGCTCCCCTAAGAAAGCAATTGAACGGTCCGATTGCCAGACAATACGGCATTACTTCAGTAATCAAATCGTATCGAAGATTGGTTTGACTAGCTACTGCGATTATCTGGGAGGCCGAAAATGCGTTTGAAATAAATAGACAAGGAGAGAGATCTTCTATTTCGAAGAAAACTAAATCCAAAGACTATAACGCAAATCGCTTCAAATGGGGCACAAAAAGAGATTAGTTGCTTACTGATGGATAACTGGACACTGTGAAAGCAATTTTTAGGTGACGGAAAACGCTGAGCAAGACAAGTTGTTACTGCAGTTGATTTCTTGTATTCAAAACCCTGTTCCTATCAAAAATCTCTAAATGCAACTTGCTATGCTCGTTAATAGTCGCCCTTGAATCTACATCTGCATTCGCACTAATTGTGCAGCTTCGAACTGTCTAAGTGCTTGTCTGCAGTGATTCTTGTTTTCCAACGCTGTGGTTCCCAATTCATTCATTATGTAGGGATTACACACCGACTTTTTAATGTGATGCTCCAACCAAAGAAACAATCATTTCGCTCGAGTGCTTGTGGAACTACGAAACAACTTAAGAATATATGTAAGGAATCTGAAAATTAATAGAATAGATCAATTTAATAATATTTGTGCAAAACTAAAACAAAAGAAGTTCTTAAATTTAAAACAGTCATTGAAAAATGTAAAAGTTCTTTTTAATGAGTTTGAGTCACTATTTTTTTTGAAAATGAGCATTTTATGATACCGAAGTACCCTGGCATTGACGGCAGTTGATTCGTTGAGGAGAGGATTGAACGGAAGCCTTGACGAGAAGTAGAAGGGCGAAATCGCCAGCAGTATGAAGGGCTTCAACAGCTTCAGCGTGGGTTACGTCCACGAGAGAGACGTCATTCACTCGAACTAGTCGGTCGCCAATAGCGATTCGACCGCAAGTATCTGCGACACCTCCTGGAGTTACCTAAAATATATTTGATTTGAAAAGTATTTACAATGATATCAAAATTCTTCCTAATTTTGACCTCGAGAGGAAAAGCACTAGTCGAAAACAGGGACATCAACTATTCAAGATGTTAAACTTGAAAGTTTTCTCATATTGGAGTTGGGCTTTAATTGGAAAAAGTTTCCCTCTTAGTGTAATGTCCAAAAATCTGGCTGTTCTTATGTAAAGAGGGTATTCACGATATTATTGTAGAGTCTAGAAGAAATTCAAATAGGGTCAAATAAACATTTCAATTATTGAGTGAAAAAAATTGGTTCCTAGAACTGCCGAATTGAACGGAACTTTGTAGAGGGATTCAAATAAGAACATGATACATGAAGCTTCGATATAATCCATTTTGAGAGAAAGGGAGCTGATAAAAACTCATCCTGTAGCACTATTTCATACTAAAAACTTCTTTACTAGCTCGTTTAGCATCAAATAATGTTCCTTTGGATTTGTAATACTTCGAGCTTAGTGACCTATTTGTCATTATTTGGACATCGAATCAACCAAACAACCAACCATCCCTAAGAAGGTAGCGAGAAATCATCTAATTTTATTTAAAAAATATTATTCTCTATCTCCCTGTCTGGCTGTACGCGTGTGGCCAAGAGGTATCTGAGGCAATTGAGCCAGAGTTCTGCGTCTGTAGCTATAGTCCTCGACAGTGATCATTACCTTAACTCCAAAAAATGTTTTTTTTATTTAAGCATGAACTGCAAAAAAATTTTAAATTTACCCAACTCATTTGTTTAATCTTTTGTCAAAAAGAAGTGAACTGCTTACAATAATAGCAAGGCGCGCCTCAATGAGCAACGTTGAGGTTTCATGTAACTGCCCAAAAGAATGAAGTACAAGCCTAAGCTTCCATTTTTGGAAATAGCTTAGTCAACGGCTTTCGGCTGATTGCCATCATTTTCCATTCTTCTACTCATCAGACTATCGTTTTGGCCAATCCTGAAGCTTGTAAATCTTTAAACAACCTTCCACTTGACAGCTGAAGAGATTCACCTCTTAGAGATTTCCTGCCCATTGACTGATCTGAGATTTGTTCATCTGCCTGACGGAATTAGTCAAAATACGTCTCTTTTGAGTTGGTCTTCAAAGTTTGGCTGATGCGTCTGATTTCTTGAAAGTAAGCCAATCTCCTAGTTTTTCACGCCATTTACCAAGAAATCTTTGCCTCAAATCAAGGCTTTTTGCTCTAGTACTTGACAAAGGTTCAAAGGTTCAAGCTTCAGGCCGCTACTTACTACTTTTTTTACAAGGGTGTTAACCGGCTTGAAAAGTAGCTGTAATAGCTTGAACCTGCGTCTCGAAACCTGATCGAGTAGATTTTCTACATTCTATTGATGTCAGATCCTCGGAGCTATAAATTTGGCTCCTATACACAGAATCGTCATTCTGGATGTGTTTTAAGAGGCTCTAAGGTCTCTACACTTTACTGACCATTGGATTACTGCTGACAGGCTATAGATTATTATTAATCCTTAAAATGAGCTCAGGTCCTAGGTAAATTAAAAGAACGAGAAATTTCAGACAATTTGCAAATTTGCCGATTTCAAACCAAAAGACATCAAAGATGAACATCAATTCAAGAAATGGGGAAACCCCAGTTCAAAAAAAGTATTAGTAACCCGCTTAAGACCTGAGAATTCAATCACCAAATCAATTCGGTCAAGTTAGTGAAACAGATATATGCGAACTGACAAAAAAGAACTTATCTCATTTATAAGACATGCATTAACTTGGAGAAATCAAAAGTTATCCATGTGACAAATAGAACTGTTTGAATCTGAATTTCACTAAACGTTCTCATGGCAACAAATAAGAACAAAACAACGCCAAATTATAGGAATTCAGCGACGAATGCAAAGCGAACCTGGTATGCTTACTGATTGCCATGGATATCAGTATTTATTCATTGCCTACGGTTGTAATATTCAACTTGATAGGACGATTTGATTATGTCTGCCAAAAATTGAATAGTTCATTAGAATTGAGCGCAATAAATGATTGTGCTGAAGCACCTAGCACAACTTTAAACTCATCGATTCGACGAAGGTGAGACAATAGGAAATCACTTTTATGTAGTCTTCATTGCCAAATAAGGCAGATTTGATACAGTTATAGTGAAAATTGTGTAAAAAGGCAAAAGACGATATGTTTTATAAAACATGAAATTACTTAAAAATAATGGTGCATAAAACAATTTGGTTATTAATTTAGATTGATGAAACAGATTTTTGATAGGTCGCGCGAATTTCGACATCAGAAACTAGTTGAAATATTTGCGTGAATATAAACACTAATTTAGCAATTTTCGAATAATTTGGCTGAAATTTTGCCCTTTCAAAGTATATCTACATCCATATTTTAACTGTTAATGAATGGAAAAATTAAAATTCGATTTGCTTAGGGAAGTAGCAATTGCCGAGATTATGACAACTTCAATGTAGCTGATGGTTCAGAGTTTTAATCGAGTAATTCAGCGTGTCGCGGAGTTCATGAAAACTTGATAAGAATAAACTTTTAAAGGAATATATTTATCGCTGTTTAAATGGTTGGCATCAGCAAATGTCAATTTGGGTCAAATTATTTAGTAATGATGTGATTTGGATATTATTGGAAGAGACGTACGTCGATCGAATGGCAATATTTCGATATGAATTAGGTGGAATTCTACGTAACCGGTCGACGTAGCGTATGGACACTGCGCAGCCATTAGGATCCGGTTGCTATGACTCACAAGACGTGACAAACTCTGACATTGGAAAGTTGTCGAGAATAACGTGCAACAATGCACATACCGACTTCTGGACGGAAACTGTGATATTTTATCTAAATATTATGCACTGGTACTCTTTTATTAGATTACTAGAATCGGACTTGATTCTTCAAATCCATAGATTTGGCATTCACTAAAAAAGCTGCCAGGAATTCAGAGGCAACGACTTATTTATATAAACTGCTGGTGTAGGTAAAATCAGCCCTTGTACGTTTCGAAGCGAAATATTTGTCTCAATACGGTTGGTGGATCAGTTATACTAATCTGATGATGTTTCTTTAATGATTGGAGTGACAAGCAATCGCACATGGATCGGTTCTTCATTTCTCAACGCAAACAAAATAGAATCTGATGAATTGGGTTTAATGGAAAAATAAGTATGATCTTTTAATTTCTCCTCTACAATTTTCATTGACTAACATTGTGCAAACGAACCTGCAGAACATTATTAATTTCTCACTCAAAGAGCGAAAAACTAAAAATATGAAAACTAGATCGTCTTTCTAATTGTAAATGACGTTATCCACCGTAAACAGTTATAACTAATGTCATTTTTCACCAATCCATGGGCTGAAAGTTCTGTTTGAATCTTATACAGTTAAATCGGGTAATTTTGTTTAAAGGAAAATGGGCTTACAAGCAAGCGATGACAGCAAAACCATAGAAAGTGAAGAATAACGTGTGTTTATAAGGGATAAAACCATGCCCATATTTGAGCTAGAGAGTACTGACCTTATTTGGACTTTTCAATCTACTATTTAAAACCTAGAAATGGGAGTAAAAATGTACCCGCATATCGAAAGGTGCTATTGCACGTAAAGTGTTAAGGACATCTACCACGAATCTGTTATGAAAATTTTTCCTTTTAGTAATATACATTGTCAAATCAACTGAGGTCATATGAGGTAACCATAATTACCTGAGTTATGAAAATACCCGAATCGTCTTCCATAAACTCAGTCCCTACTCCACCAGCAATGCTGAAACCGAAGCCGTTGCTAGTACCTCTGATCAGGGGTACCTCTATGATAACTGGTCCAGGAGTGGGATCAGGTTGAGGTCGAGAGGGCAGTTCCCATTCTTCCACACCTGAGCCGCTTTGAGCAGGCTGTTTCTTTGAATGGTGGGATCTTTTGTTCGACTTTTCTTGAAGGGGTTTTAAAAAAGCGTCGTTTTCCTCCACTGGGTTGATGCCACTTGATCTGGAAAGAAGTGAATTAGAAGAATTTCATTCCATCGACATTCTTATTTGTTAGCAATGCTTTATTAACAGGTGTTCATTAGTAAGGTTTTAATTTTTTTTAAAAAAATAAAAAGAGGTCAGTTATTAAGTTTTGCAAATAATCGGCAGAGTAAAATCACGGTATGAACATAAATGAATTTGATCACTATTTTTGCAGGCCTGACGAGATTCTCGAAGATGAGTCTAATTTTTCGCTCCTTTTCTGTGTGTCCGAACTCTCCGTGGAGGTAATCCATACTACCTATTCGATATCACGTAAGCTTCATAAAAGTGGACAATCGCCTGAAGTGAATCGTAAGTGAAATTCCTTATTAGCAATTTATAAGGATTGTTTATTTTAGAGAAAATCCATGGAAAATGTTAGGGCCTTTTGTAACTGAGTTTTCACCAAATTTTCTCTCCTCTAACTGCAACAAATAAGTTTCACCTTCTGATGACATCTTTCATCCTTTAGAGTTCTTCCCAACAAGCATGAAGACGTCTTATTTAGAAATCCGTGCGAGTTGTCAAGACCTCCAGATTCCGGCAGCTTAACACTAATTTTCCCGTGAGAGAGTTAAGTGACAAGAAATTTTAAAGCATCAAAAACGCCCTACATCCGGTTTATTTTATATTTTCGGCATTTAATTGGAATGTCACAAGGGACTTCAGTAATACTTTAAGATTAATTTTAAATAGTTGAACTTTTTATTATTATCAAAAATCAGCTATTTGGATGGCAGAGATTTTGTCGGTGTCACATGGAAGTAAAAGTGTTGATAAATTAAATTTATTTAAAATATTCATTAAAACCACCGCTGAATTGTCATTCATCCACCATCTCGTACTTCTTAAAGGGCATTTAATCTATTCTTTCTTCTTCAAATCCCTAGCATTTTGGTTGTATTTGATGGTCATAAACTCTTTTACAATAGGAAATGGGAATTTCATGTGCGCTGTCTGAAAATGGAATGCAGTACCCACTTCTCATCTTCGTTCAGTTCGTGACTACTTATGGTGTTGTCAGTAGTATTCTGCGAAACAGATCTCCCGCAGGCGGCCTGCTGAGGGTCAAATAGCCATACGTTATTGTCATTGCCCTTTTGTTCATCATTTTTTTCGGGATCTCTTGCTGGCTCTAGATATTCTGCAGAGAACGTGGGTTTCTTTGTGGTGTCAGAAGGTATTGAATGATTTTGACAGGATGCGAAAAGGGAGGACAGGGGAGACACAGTGGTTGGTTGTGCCCCGCTAGACTCAGTGGTTCCACCTGATAGTGATGACGAAGGAGAGGCCGAGGTTGCTGGTAGATTGATGCAGTGGGAACGAGATAGGGCTGTTATTCGGGACCGCACAGTACCAGAATGTGAGCCCGAGCTAACTCGATCACGCTGCATTCGTGGTTTGCCATTCGTCGCACCAGCGGTCGTGGAGATTCGGGGGGAGCCAAGTGATCGAACTGGTGGTCCAGTACAATCAATTGCTGCTGTCTGGATCGGTCGGTGAACTTCCTGTTTGAGGTGTTAGAGTATCCGTTAATATGAGAATAAATCGTTCAACACAGATTTTACTTTTAAAAACTGATTAAGTTAGCTAAGCGAAAGGATTCCCATGTTTTCGCATATTTTAATGATTTGGGAGGATTCAACTAGCTGTTTCAAGAAAGACGATTTTTCTCCGTGTTGTGAATAAGGGAGACTTTTTTTTAGCCAGCTAGCGCTGTTTTTAGTGCTTATGTTAGATTCTTATTAATTGCTGTATTGAGAAGAGTTGCTTGTCCTGTTTTTTAGTTTGATTTAGCTAAAATCTTTTAACAAGCTGAGCAAGTGGGACTGCAAAATTTGTTACCTTTGCACAACATAATTTTTTTGTCGTATTCGGTAGATCAGAAGGCGCCGGTCAAGAAATTAGTTTGACTAGTTGATTAACACCCAGTCACACGGTTAAGAGTTTCTTATCAAAAAAAGGATTACTGGAGTGATCCGCAAACTACAAGTGGATAAGAAGTGGTGGTGAAGGCAGGAAAAAGCCTTAAATAATTTTCAAGACGAATGCCGAGGAACTTCACGCAAAATGAGTGACCTAAGCAATCTAGGACATGAAATCTTTTTTTCGAGGACTCATCTTTCCCATTTTGTATTTTTATTAATGTGGCATGAACATTAGGGAGTTGAAATGAGTACATATGTCACTAAGGTCCCTCGTAAAAAATGGTTTCATTGTAGGGCGGCTAAATAGTAAAGCCATGAATCACAATTTTCATCATTTTTAGGCATCAGCTACTGATTCTACGCGACCAAATCAGTTGATATCTCTCCCAACAATTAATCTCATAGCAAATTGATGCAGTGTAATTTTTTAGAATACAATTTTGTGAGGAATTAACCTAATCTGCTCAGCTTTAGTCGAGATTCATTTCGCTTTTTGTCCTTTCTTTAGACAAACATGCTAAATGGGTCTTGATATTAATCAAAATTCGAAATTGGAGAACTAGCATATTGTCATCTATTGTTATTATTATTGTTATTTCCAAATAATTTACTTCTCATTTAAATGTAAAGAAATAGCTGAAAGCCGAAACAATTTGACCAATATACATATCGGAAGTGATGAAAATAAATCCAACGCCCCTGTGGCCAGTAACATTTAGAAATGCTTTTCATAATGGTCTTCCGCACTAACGCTCAGGTATTTAGGATCAGTTGAAATTGGATCACGCAATAACTCCACCGCAATTGTAGTACAAAAGGTGAAGAAACAACAAGTACAAAAGACCACAGAGTGCAACAGATGACATCGAGCATTCCGTTTGAAGGACAACGGAGGCGACAGCATTGTGAACGCAGAGCTGGTGAGGACACCAGATTGTCACACCATAACGTAACATAACCGGAATAAATGTAAAAGTTGAGTCAAGACAAGAAAATGAATGACGTTTTTCGTCTATGTATAACTCACCCCAAGTTAAATTCCATTTCTTTTCAACATTTCATTGCAAACTTCTATTGCTTTACACGACTTATCCGACCACTCAAACGTTTATGAACATTAATAAATACGAAGGAAAATTGTTTGAATGAATTACCGCTGTTACCTAGGACAGTGCGGTATTATTCAGGTAAAGTTCCTCAATCATTGTGCCCATCATTATTCACTAGAGTTATTTACTAAAATGAATGCGTTATGATAGTCTCTTGTCACAAATTGGCATGAAAAATGGTTAACTCATATTTCTTCGTTTTCAAAGTTCAAGGCGTACCGAGGGCTCACCAAAAATGCCTAAACTTTATATTAATTGTTTAACTAAAGCTAGTGAAAACGTAGCCGTTTTAAATACGTGACTTACGAGGTCAAAGTAAGGTCCTGATTGTTCGAAGATAGTAACCGCTTTTAAATGGGGAAGACCAACTAATCCAAACCCGTTGACGGAGAGAATAATGTCATTTATCCTAAACAAAAGAATGATTTGAAAGTGATTTCTGAAGGTGTGTATTGTACAGAATTTCATCTTTTTGGGTAAAGTGACTGTCAGTCAAGTTATAACCTGATCAAACTGATAATCAACACATTTTAAGCCCTGAAAAGCTAATTTACTTTCCGGCTCCTCTTCCTTACGCATTTTTCCTTCCATTTCAAGATCGACATAAAAGGTCAATTTTCTAAGATAATAAAATTCGCTAATCTGTCAAAATTTCTATTTCGGAAAGGAGTTCATAATTTGGTCGGTTCAAGAAAATTTACCTGAGTCGACCGTCGATATCAGCTACACCCCCGGGAGTAATTCGAGCAACAAAGACAAATCGCGAATCGATATTAGGTAAAGGGGGCTCCTGATCTGTACCACCGGCAATCGAAAACCCAAATCCATGAGGTCCTCTTGTCAGTTGAACACGAAAGGTTGATAAGAGTTCGGTTTCTTGATGTATTTTTGATGCGGACGTGTTTGATACGGAGACGGACCCGGAATTGGGGGGTTGTGAACCCTCGTTTTCTTCATCAAATAAAGGTGGTTTTCGAGCCCCAGGGGTGCGTTGATTGGAAGAGGCACCAACTTTTCGGTGGTGATGGTGACTATGCCTATTGTGTTGATGAGACCGATTTAACTCCAAACGACCAAAAGAACTTGTCATGGCAGTTGTGTGGTCTTTCAAGGTATCTTTATTGCCATCGTCCGATGCCTGGGCAAGGGAACGCGTTATGTTAGACCGAGAATGCTAAATTGTAAAGGATGAATTATTTTATTCATTAAGGAGTGGAACCGCCATTTTTCCATATAAGTAGGGAAATTTTTGGACTTTCGCAAGCAAACCTCGCAACATGCAGTGCCGTACATTTCCTAGTTAGAATGAAACACATGCTTAAGGAACCATGGCAGTGGTGATTGTTATGAAATGGCTTAACACGCTTATGAATGCTGCTGGTGTTAGGTTAATAGTTTTAGAACATTTTTATTAACTCGTGACCTAATAATTACGAAAAGAAGAAAATAGGGAAACGTTGTCTTTCTCGCAGAAACGGATTATAATGGCTTGTACAATAAACTTTTCCTATCAAATCTATTGATTCCTCGCTACCAGAAAACAGCTTTGAAAAAAAAATTGTAAACACATTTTGCTTATAGAAAAATTACTGCTATGGGAGACAATTAAAATTCCTGTAGAAATTCAAAGCAATACTTTACGGGGAAAGTTGCTTAGGGTTTTGTGTTTATTTACAAATTTCCTACTTTTTAGAAGTACAAAATACTAGAAGAATTAGCTATTGAACAAATATGTCAAATAGTTTGTTTTAAACTTAATTAAACCGCTAAATAATGTCATAATTAACATCAAACAAACTTAACGTTTTTAATTCATGACGCACTATGAAAATTTTTACCAGACCTTGTCAGTTAACTGCATATTATACAAACAATATTTCAACTTTTCTCCGATTGCAAAAGATTATTTGATCAAAACATTTGCCGGAATTCAATTGGGTTTCCTCAGTCCTCTTGCCCTCTCACCATCCTAATCAAGTCATTCGCTTTTGTAAAACTAGATGTACTCGTTCGATTTCGTCTATTTCTTGGGGCGACAACAAAGTTTTGGAGGTAGCGCAGACATAAAGAAAAAACAAAAGGAGTCAAATTCACGCAGTAAAACAATTATTTAATTTTTCGTTTCATCAAGACCGAAAGTCAGGTTTTATTAAAACTTGCAAGAGTACAGTGAAGCATTGCAAATGTAGAGAGTACAGTCGAGCCTGCTGAAAGTCATTAGTATTGGCCATGCCAAAGTGTAATCAACACCCTTCGTTATTTCTAGCTTCTGCAGTTCAGACCTAAGGCAGCCTCTTGTAGATACTAGCTTTGAACCGACTGAAAACATATGAATAAACTCTAAACTAACTTACTTTTGAAAGCAATGATACAGAGTCCAAAATATCCTTATAATCATGATAAAATTGATCAGATGATAGAGAAACAAAACTTAGGTGTGAACGCTTAAATGCCCGATTCTGCGAGCACTCAGAATTAACGAAACTTCTAACATCGACACACGGCACTTAAAATTAACTGCTTATCACGCTATTTCAATGCTTTCATTTTGTCCAACTGTTTTCCTCATGAATCTACTTGATTTTTCTTGCATTTTTCAGTTGAATGGATGCATGATTATTTTGAATTGAATAAGCAAGATTAGCCAAATTAAGTTTGAGTCAGTTTCTGTGCTGATGGCCTTGAATCGCTCATTTACTATGGCATACAAGCGCCATAAAGAGTTACCACTATTAATCTCTAAATTTTGGCGCAGATGTTTATTTCACTATCTCAAGATTTAAACTAGTATGGATATTGACAGTTCCCCTCTAAAGAGTGAACTTTGATAGCTTAAATTTCGTGGTGTTTAAACATTTCTCAAGGTAAATATTAATGAGCATTAAAGAAAGGCCAAAATGAAACACGCTGCTCGACAACATATGGAATAAATATTTGTGGAATCCAGTGACATACCATTAACTTTGCTACTGCGAATAAGGTCAAGGCAAGCTTTCAATAGGATCACTATATTGAAAAGCGGAATTTCGGTAACTAATTTTGATGATGTCCAGAACGATGTCATACTTATATTAACTATGAATATATAATGAAACAGGTGTCCACTGAGTTAAGATATTTTCGAGGTTAATAAACAAGTAAGGAGCATACTCTAGACATAACTAGAAGAGAAAGACTGAAAGCCTAGAAAGACGAGCCTTGCAAAAGTTTTAGGAAGCCCAACAGAGCCCGAAGGAAAAGGATACCCTTCTCTTTCTCCCAAATGCTCCCTACATTCTAGACTTGAATGTTATTTGCTTAAGTACCTTAACATTAGGTGCAATGAGACGTGTGGCTTATATCTTTTTAGAAAAAAAAAAAACAATCAGTCAAATGAAATAGCAAATCGCATCATTCTATTCGCGATCATCTGCAAATAAGTTGTTGGTTTGCTTTTCTCCTTCCATACCGCGGTAAGCTTAAAGTAACTAATTATTTTTATTTTCAAAAACAATATCCTACTCATCGAAAATGGACGTAAATGTCAAGAGAGCATTTGAATCGATAAAAAGCGATTACAATTTAAAAAAATTTTGATATATGTCCATGATTTCAGCGAAATATCTATTAAAAAATACCTCCTCACATGCCGTGCTTCAGGCTTTAAGCTAAATAATGTCAGAAGAGAATTAAAAAAATTCAAAACCACATTGTCAAGCAAGCTTTTAAATATCAGTGGCAATTATTTGCAAACCATCGGCAAAAATTTAGCAATGAATTATAAAAAAATGGGGCTCTCCGAAGAATAGTAAATTTTCATTGCGGATTGAGGACTCAAGGAAAAAAGGCATGTATGAATATGGCTTAATTAAACTACTGAAGAACACTTTAGTCTACTTATAGACACTTAGAGGCGGTTCATAAAATAATAAAATAAATTTAAAATGTCAAGTATTAAAACCACCATTATCAATGATACTTCAATCTTGGAGCTCTACTGGCGACACATATAGACTATTTACTAATGGTAATAGCGATCAGCATTCCAGTAGAAATCTGCTTCCAAAGCCATTTCTGAGGAAGTAAGTAATATGAGGGGAATTTTTTCTCCGAGAAGAACGTGAAGGGAAAGGGTTTGACAAGTGACTTTCAGGTCCAATTTATGGACATACACGAAAATCTATTTTTCAGCTTCCGGAGCTAACCCAACTGGATAACTGAGTATTCTTGAGCGTGTCTGGTGAAATGTGTACTCCTTCTATATTGATGCGTCAGATTCAACTTCTAAAATCCGTTTCCCTGCATACTCTTGTGTCTAATCAAAGTCTCTTATGATTTTAAAGGTTTCAAGTGTAGTTCCAACGTTAGCGGTATGTTTTCGAAAACTTTTTTTAAGACCTATTGAATTTTGAAGTTTCGGGGAAATTAAATAACTTAGCTTTCTAAATCACACAAAAAATTCGTGAGTTCCGTGTCTTTTGACAATTAAAACCCTTAGATTTAATCTGCAGCATGCCTGTTACTCCACTTATTATTCCCTTTCAACAAAGGACTTCGCGGTGTAAGTTTTAAAATGGTAACGTATCTTTAAACCAGCATTGTAAATTTCTAACAACAGTAGTTTACTTCTTTCCCAAAAGATCTTAAAGAGACGTAACTTACAGAACGAAGAGCATTGGTAAGTTCATTGCTGCCACGCATGGAATGAGTGTTGGTGTAGGCTGATAAAGCAGAAGATGACCGATCGATCTGTTCCCAACGACCTGCAATGTCCAACGCCATCTCGGTCTTTGTTTTGTGCGGAATCGTCGGTGATAGAAGAGTTGTCTCATAGAAATTGCGAACTTCTAAAGTGATGTGTTTGACTCGTTACCAGACTGTCTCATTTATAGTCTGACTGGAAAATAAACATGCGCATTTTGTGACTAAAAACACAAAGGGATTTTAAAAATGCGTTTATGTCCACCTATAAATAGACAAATTTTTATAAAATATCAGACTGCGGATGCTGAATTTAAGTGCTCGTTTATTCCATACAAAACCGACATGATCATTGCAAGTATGACACCAGGTCCGAATTTCTATCAGGGGTCACTAGTGAGCTAAGTACGTCTATTATGAGGTCTTCAACCGATTAAGTCAATTCAGCCTTTATTGAATGCTCAGACCACTGCAACTTTAGTGATGGAACTTCATACTTCTGATAACTGATAGAGGATGTGGCAGACCGATTCGGTACTAAAATTATTGCTCTTATAATCAATTCTTCCCAAAATAGATAGTCACTTAAGGCTTTGAAAGTTTTTAATCTCGGGGAAGAATATTTGAAAGCACTGCAATTCGGCAAGGTATCAAAAGGGATCCTGTCTCATTTTATGCCATTAATTCACACTAGCTTCTTCCTTTGACTTTATAGCTGTTTTCGGCAAGGATAAACTTTTGTTTAACCTGTACAAAGTTTCAAATTTTTCAGTTTGGTACCCTGCCATTTTTTTTTCATGGATTATGAAGGACAAAATCGTCATTTTAAATAAGTAATCTTGTCTCTAATGTTTTTACAACTCTTATTAGATAATATCTATGTTGAATAGATCTTAATAGGTGTGGTCTGGACTTGAAAAGAATTCTAGACGAAGCTTCAACATCCATTGTTTGACAACCCATTGCTTATGCACCTATTCATAATTTATACAAACGAATAAAATATTACTTACCGTCGCGACTTGATAAGCCAAAGCAAAGCTCGAAAAAGATCAACTCTATCCAGCTAATCGGTGAATAACTTGAAAGTAGGAGTATTTCAGAGATTAATACCTTAGAAATAGAGAAGTCAATAGATTTCAATGATCAAGGAACATCCGTTTCGTCGTTCGTCTGTAGGTCACTATAGACCCGGACTTGGCGTTACATTCACGGGTTTCGAAGTAATTTTAACTATTCAGCTGGACATACTTGTAACAAATAAGGGTGCTTCACAGAATTTTGGTCTCGTTGATTACTTGATTTTGCCAAACTAATAGGACTATTCAAGTTATAGGTTGCTAATCTTAACAGGGCGGAAACTTAAAGCCTTCAAGTTAGATGTTTAGAGTAAGAAGCTAAGTGAAGTTGATTAACTCATTCTGCATACATTTTTCCAACCCGATTTGAGACTATTTGATATCGTGCAAAGCATGAACCCTTTTATGAGCTAAAATTTGCTAGACAATTTTTTTGATGCGCTAATCACAACCAAATCATTTAGGATCGCTTTCAAATCGAATTTCAGTAAGGCCAAATACCCAATCACAGAAGTGTATTAAACATTATTGTTTCGTCATTACAACAGTTTATAATTTTCAAACTGGTGCTCGTTTTATCCTTACTTTGTACATTCTACTCAGAACTATACATCTATAAATTAAATGACCCCCATTTCTAAATGTTTGTCCAATTGGAAAAGTGGTCTTTCATTCCGTAGGGGGTTATATAAGTGCCTGCATTTGCATTATCCATTGTGTGACATCAAACATTTCTGACTGAAAATAATTATAAAGACAGAAGAAAGCTGACAATGACTGGTCTTGAGATATTCCTATCAGTTGGTTATGCAAACCATTTTTCACTTTAAAAGCTGGGTTATCAATATTCAGAGTGTTTTAATTTAAATTATAATCAATTATTGAAACGACAAGAGTCACCTCACTGCAACGCCCTAATGTGAAAAGCTTCCGGTAAAACAAGTACAATGTGGTCCAAAACGCCAATGCGCCTCAAATTGCAAGTAGAGTATCTTTTTGCACGGTGTGTGACACTTATTTCAAACAATCCACCTGCTTCCGTAAAGATAAAACTCATAAGTTTTATGGTTTCATAAAATAAAAAATGGGTCAGATTTATGTATATTGGTTTACTGTTGCGCTCATTCATCATTTTATGGCCGATGGTTTAACAAAATATTACTTATATTAATAGTAATAAATTGTGGACAAGTGAATGGTTCGAGTACACTAAACATTAACCTATTTTATAATCGATTCTCTAATTTATAAAATGGGATAATTCCATTCACTTTAAGGATACATATATAAGTGCTCTAGTCTTCTAGTACCAAGAGAACTTAAAACTAACGATTGTAGAATCCTTAAAACTTCATTTTGAAAAAGCACAAGAGTATTGATAGGGGCCATCATGAAATGTTCACTCGTAAAAACACTATCAATTAGGGTTCTCTGCAGAGAGAACAAATGTTACTGATATATGCAATAAGATTTTCGTTTAAAAACTTGGTGTTTGAGACTCCGATTTCGTCCCAGTTTTGTGCTTGCACGTGTGGATTTTTGCTTTGTCGGGAAGGTGGTCAAACCTACTCTCAACCCCCTCGTGGTGACCACCGGCACCCCCAGAGAAAACTCTGGGGGGCGATGAGTGGGGCGGCCGGATAGGACTAATCACCTACCGGACGTATAAAATTAGGTTATGCAAGCAGAAGTACAGCTTCGTACAGCATAATTAACGAGGCACGAAGTAAATACTTGGAAGTCATGATCTCAAACTGGACTGTGAAAGACGCGTTCATGGAATCTCCGCCAGAAAGTTGAAAATACTTCTGGAAGAGGTATGAAGATTGTCTGCCGTAACATTGTCGAGGACAGGCGAGGTGCCACTACGAAATTAAAATCATGTCAGAGAAGCGACCACTGAACCGAAGACGTCGATAACCACTTTTACTGCCTTCTGTGTTAACTGTTGTGTGCTACATGTTGTAGAAGCTATTTGTACTTCTGTATTGACCCCAATAAGTCCTTGGGACTTGTCCAAATGGGTGAGAGGAAGATAAATAAATAAATTTGTAGGGGAAATTCAATTCAAATGCCCTGTTGGTGCTTACTTAAGTGCCTCTTTGCAATGTCATAAAGTCTGATTGAAAGATACTTCTTGTTAACAGTTTTGAATTGTTTTGCCTGTGTTAAAGAGCTGAATCCAATCAAATCAAGGACTAGACAGAATAGTCTTTGTCTATAATTCAACAATTTGAAGTTCTGGAACAAGAAGGTGTTTGTGGTTCTTAAATCGGGGTGCATTAGGGAAACTCTACTCGATCGTAAAATTATCCATGCAATTAGCAACGCCGGTCAAACACTTTTCTATAAGAATGCGATCCCAAAGTTATAACAGAGAGTGACTTTGTATATGATTTGAGGAAAACAATATTGAAAGGAAAGACTAGACGACTTGCTTACGTGCAGAAGAAGGTGGCGGATATTATCAAAATGTGGGGACAGACCTGATGGTAAGCAGACCAATAAAAGTAAACGAGACCTATTAACAAATAATTCATTATCATCATTCCCATTCCTGAAGCGAATTTTGTGAAATTTCCCTGTATTCAACTGAGCTTATTACTAAAGTGAAACTGGATTCGACCACAAAATTAGAATTCAAATGATCATCAAAATTAATAGAAGCTTTGCTTATTGAAATTTGGCTATTGCAATGATTTGTAACTTACGGTTTAACAAAAAGCCTTCGAATTATTACAAAATATTGACGAAATTCAAAGTGTAAACCCATTTTAGTACAATTGCTTAGCTATTAAGACACAATTGCCATAATTGATTAACCATAAAATTCACTTTATTTGTTCAGAAGTTGGTGAAACCAGTTCAAAACCAGCTTTAATAAATAGACTGTGTTTGGTGAAGAATAAATACTGCCTCGTCTGATGATAGAGACCTGTAAGGTTCCATGTTCAATGAAACCCACACTACATGTTTTATAAGGCCTAGCGGAAATTATGGGGAGGGTTTAATGGCACGTATATTGATAATTTAGAAGCCGTGTTTATTGTTTGACCCTCAAGAATTTTGGAATGGCAAAGGGTCAACGCAGGCTGAAACAGCACCCTTATCTGAAAAAAATACGTTTTGACTGTGATCATGTTTCTCTTATTTACTACTTGATCATATAATATGACCCCATAAATTTTCTAAGTGGCTACTGCAAGCTAAAGCTCTCTTGATGTCGTCATATTGTTACCTATCATGCCTGCTCAGCCGCCATATATGGATCGGTGCCATTAAAGTCAGACTCCCAGAGGGAAGGTCGGCTGAGTTTTTGTCCTTTTCATTCATTCACCCATTTCAAAAACAAAACCGCTATGTGAAACTTTGGGCACCGAAGAAACATGTGCTGGAAATCCAGAAAAAGTGCAAACGAATTTTATTTCTTAGAGCTCAGTAGCAGCCGTGGTAGTAGTAGCAGGTGTGGTCACTGTGGTCGCGATCACAGGTCTTGTTGTTTTTGTTCTGGTTATCCGGATATTCATAAAAGCCAATTCCAACATTTTCGATTATCCACTTCCTTTCCGAAAATGAAAATATTCAGTTTTTACCTTTGAGCACAGTTTTAGATAGATAAGGCGCAGTCCTAAAGGCTTTTATAATATATTCAAAAGGAATTTATATCCGCTCTGAGCTATTTTGAGCAGAATTTCCCCAATATTAAAAGAGACGCCGATCAGTCGACCCGTCTTTATGCGATTTCAAAAAAAGGAATTCTTCTGCGACAAAATGAGATGAATACAAATATTGTTTTTTTTTTCATCAAAAACACTAAATAATACATCAGTTTATTTAATTTTTGAATGCAGATTTCATATTGCCCTACTAATTTTTTTAAACGCATAATCTACTTTGCATTATTTACCATGCTTAAATGCTTAAGTACCTATTCAAGACAAAAATTCAACATTTTAAGAAAGAACTAAGATCCCCAAAATATGAATCATTCATTGCAAATAGTAGACATCATGTTCCTGTTAGGTTACAGCACTATTCTCAATGGAAAATTAGCTTTTAATGCTTGGGCAATCGTTTTCACCGATAGATGAATCCGGGATAAAAATGTAACATTGGTCCAACTATCCTGAAATTTAGCTTCTGGCGGCCCGCTAAACGTGCCGTCTATTCGCTATCCAACCAACATTCTCTATATTCCTCTATCACATATTCCCCAAGAGAAAAAACATGCTCATCACCCAGATAATAGGATCTATTTATCAGAAACCTCGATGATCAGTCCATGTTTTTCACCGAAATTCAAGTTCTAAATTGCTGTGTGCTAAAACTTGAATTACCATTAATACTAAAGTTAAAAATTATTCGAATGTTTACCTATTGAGAAGCGCAGTCATTAATGATAAAGTCTTCCTATGATGAACTGGGCGTTTGCGATCAAAAAACATTGTTTTTCTATTTGGGGAACGACTCACTTTAGATGTAAGAAAACACACATTACATTAACAACAGATATACCAGACATCGAGGAAATGTCTACCCATCTATGGCCAGCTTCAAACAGGCGACGCTAGGATTCTCCAGCATTGTACTAAATGACCTAGTGCTACTTGGTAAAATGAGTTCAGAAACGGTGATATTTATTGCATTGAAAGCTGGAATATGCATTCGTATTCTTTAAGTGTTCCCACTCTTGTGTAATTCTGCCGTGGTGAAATAAACCTCCTATTGAATGGGAGTCGATGGATATCGATGGCTCTGGACAGATTTAGAATGACCAACTATCCTTGCTAACCGATAAATGCGGTGACTTAGTAGGTCTAATCAATCCTACAATCAAAAACCAAAAGGGAGTTTCTCGAGCACATACAAGCTGAATCGTCACTCCCTTAGGGGAAACCAAAAGAAGAGGGTTCGAAAAGAATTCCTTTCGAATAGGGGAGTCGAGACACTCAAAATCTGATGGTTGATTTTCATCCAACTTTATAGAATAGAATTTGCTGGATACTTCCTATTAAACAAATACTTGGGCAAACGGAAAGCTAAATAGGAATGAATCTCTACTGTGACCTTTATGATGCTGAAATACCTTGCATAAGTGTCATTTCTTTCCTAAGAGGAAAAAGTCCGCTGCCACCAATCACATCTACAATTCTGGCAGATCACGTTGGCGCTCCGCCATCCATTGGTGTATTAAACAAAATACAAATGCCTGCTTTTATCTTCCAGTGGTGCACTCCAGGGTATTACATCTCGTTTTACGATCAAGATTTCTGACTAAATTCACTTGCTTAACTCAACATGTATCATACAGGGTTTGAAAATAAAAATCATAACAGAAAAAGTGCTAAGGAGCAATCGGATATAATTGGCGAGTTGAAAAACAGATCTGTCAAAGGTGTGACTTAAAGGAGTCGTTTCTCTACTTTTCCTTGTTTAAAGAAGACCGGGTAAAAGATGATAATTTACTAGCTCGCTGTCACTGCTTCCTATCCCTTTTTTTGACGTGCAGGAGCCTCCGTAAATCTAAATTAACCAGAAACACATTCACTCACTCAGGAACCAATAATTCGGTAAAGAAGAGGACGGCGACTTTTGCAAACCATTTTAACCAGACTAGTAGTTCTGCACTTAGCAAGGCAGGAATATCGTTTTTCTGACAGTTGTCAAACTAACAACCAATCGGTCTGGTCTGTATAGATCTCATAATCTATGTCGTCAGTTGTTTAGATTCTGGGCTTGTAGAGACGCTTGTAACTGGTCTGTTGCTCTCCATCAGTTAAATGTGCTTATTAGGTTTACTTTTCTAACACTATTAGGTCGCCTTTCCAGGCCTATTCGCTTCTCCTCTTCCTATAATGAGCGGGTTGTATTTTAGTCTCACGGCTTTACTCTCAGGTGATGTCCACAGCTGGTGTCTTACGCAGTCATGTGTAGCATTTCTTTCCTTTAACGCTGACTAGACATGCCCACAGAAAAATTCTAATTTTCCATGCAATGATGGGTCAGCCGTTGAGCAACTTCTAGGCCGTGAACGTGGATTTGTCCTGTAGAAAAGTAAATTAAAGCTTTGAGGGAAAAGTACAAGCTATCAAAAAACGATTCCGGACATTATTTGATGCGAGAACTTAAACATGAATCGCCGCGTTGGCAGGCGAATTATGGAAAAGGAACAAATTGAAACATTTTTGGTGTTGAGTTTCAAATTCGCTTCTCTGGATGACTGGTGTGTCTCCTAATCCATTACTCTCATATAATATAAGAAATTAGCTCAAATTTTGGCAGATTTTGCGCAATCCATCAGTTGGTGAAATTTTACAGAAAAAGGAAAGCCACCTGTGAAATTGTCATATGCTTATCACAAAGGGCAGAAAGAGAACCTAGTTTCTTGCATTAACTTTATCCATTTCAACCAAAAATGCCGATGAAACGGATAGCTACATTTTATTAATTCATTTTACGTTAATAAATAAGCACTGGACAATAGCGCTTTTTTAATGGCTGCCTTCATGGCGAAAGTGAAGTTACGCACCCCAGAAAATATACTATCATCGGATCCTGTTAATCGTAAGGCCCGCCTGGTTGCACTGGAAGCTATGTAAGGAAACTCAAACATCCTATTTGGACTAAGCATGCTGAAATCCTACACGATGTGTAATTATGACTTCGGCCGAGTTCAGAGATGCCCAGCATTCCTCAAATAAATTGTCAAATTTTTTTCAGGGAATGGATAAAATTTCTCCCTGGAGATCTTTATAAGGGTAATTGAACGAAGAATTAAAATTGGATGGTTGTTATTGTTGGCACAATTCTTGAAAATTTCCTAAAATTTTGGAGAACTATTTAAAATACTACAATTAGACCCCTTTCTAAGTTGAGGAGTATCAGCAACTTCAGTGAAAATCTAATTACACTTTGCTTGGTAAGGTTAGGGTAAGTTAGGTTATGTTGGGTTAGGTTAGGCAAGGTTTTAGTAAGTATAAAAGCTCCGAATGTTTTTTTTTTTTCTCTACAAGCGCCAAAGGTATTTTTGCATCAGATTTTCATCGAAAGTTTTATATTTGAATGTTTTTTTACACATGCAGTTAAATTTGCAATCTAGCCAACCGTGTTTATTTATCAAATTTGACAAGGTAGAGATCCAATTTAGTCGTGAACCAAAGCGAATCACAAGTCTCATTTCCATGCAATTCCATTGTGATAAACCTGATGCTCAAACACATACAGTGAGTTCCAAACTGCGAAATGATCCAAAGCTTGCAAATACCTTGTTATTTTCATGTTTTTTTAATCTTATTAAGGCAATTAAATCATCCTAAATAGAAAGAAAAGAGAACGCACCGAGGTAGGCATGATAAAGATGATTCTGTACGGCGTCAACTACACGATCTAGAGCCACGACGAGATTCCTGTCATTCTGTGCATCTAAACTGTCTCGATAGGCAACAATCTCCTTCAGAGCTCGATCAGCACCTGAAAAATCAGCAAAATCAGCAACAATTAAAACCATTCATTAAAATGCTTATGCCTGATATTATCAACTAAGCTTCTTAAAATTGCATAAATTATTTAGGAGACCAATAAAAGAGCAAATCCGATCTGGTAGCTGTCAGCTTTCGATATTTTAAAAATACGTCAATTTATAATTTGCAGCTATTAATTAAAAATTTCTTTTTGTCGAGTACAGATCTTTCACATCGAAGACTAAGCTTGGTGGCGTAACCCTACAATGTAAAATTCTTTTGAGTCTTAGGACAGAAGCTATACAGAGTTTTCTTGTTTACATCTATCATGCTTGCATTTAGAGGCACTTTGGTAGCTCTGAAGAACAATAGACTGATCTAAATAATCTCTGCAATTTAAAAACAAGACTAAATTAGAGGTTCTTTATTGAATCGCGACCATGAAAGCCTTCTGTTAATAAAATTTTAAAGGCAGACGATTTGCAAATGACACCAAGCTGAAAAGAAGCGCCAATTGAAGCTGTCAAAAAGCAGACGAGTAAATCTACTATTCAAAAGAAATTGTTGCAAAAAATGCTTGCACCCCAAGATAGTTCCGATTAGAGATGGAACAGTACGAGAAAAATTAGCTAAAAATTATTAATTGATTGTCGAACTTTTCGTCGCCTCCATTACCATGATTCATGGCTTCATTAAAGTATTTAGTGTCCAGCCAAGTCATGAATGTTACTGTTGTTAATTACTCGTAACATTTTCTTATATTTTGAAATCCGTTGAAATATTTTTCAATATTCAACATTTTATACTTCATGAACTGGTTTTAAAATTCAATTCTGCTTAATTTTCGACATTATGGTGGCCGATTTTTTAACTACAGTATCGGCGATCTAATAGGTTTTGAAAAACTTCTGTACAGTTTTTTGGAGTGGTTTAAGTAGGTCTCCTCTTAAAAAAACCTGAGAGCGATTTGAAGAGGATGAATAAAAACAAGACGGAATCGATGCAACCTATTCCCACGGTGAATGAATAGATTCAAAATTGATTTATCTGGAACCGACTAAAGTCATTGACTAACTGCAAGCTTAGAATCTTAGTAACTGAGAAGACAAGATTTTGAAAAGCCAGATTGGTAGAAATGGTATTCAAATGTGAATTTAAAGCATTCGGGATTAAAGAACTTCATCTAATAGGTAGAAATAAATGGCAACACGCTTTAAGCAATAAAACGAGGAATATGGCTCAAGCGTACGTGCCGGTTTATTTGATCAAATATATATTTATAAGCCAAAAACTGCGTATCTAGTTTTCAAATTGATAGTAACAATTTCTTAATGTGTGTAAGTCATTTATTCCAGGACAAATAAGATAAAAAAATAGCTGACGATTTCTTGCACTATATAGTTAAGGTCTGCTGTATGACTTAGCGAAAATGGAATGTATAAACACATAAAGATTGAACTTTTGGCTAATTTTAATTATAAATGGTGGTTGTAGAGTTGTTATCACGCGAAATTCATTTATCTGATACAGATCAAAGCGAAAATGTAAAGATGACAACCAATTTAGAGAAACAAAAATGAATTGTGAAAAATAAGAATACAAATCGTGTGTTTAAAAATATAATTAACTTACTGCTCTTCGAATTCATGTTCTGCATTCAATTTCATTTGAGAACTATTGAAAAAATGCAAAATGAGTGCAGTCATTCGGCCTGAGATATGATAAATTATACAGGAAGAGACAAACTAAAGAAGCCTACGATGTTCAAGACCAAAATAAACACTGTTTTTATAAAGAGCGCTTTTCATCAAAATAAATGTTATACGAAAAACATTCAATACCTGCTAAGCATTGCTGGAGAAACGAAATTCAAAAATTTAAATTCTCTTCAATCAGTAAAAAAATTTTGTTAACTATCAGTTTGTTTTGACAAGGGAATGTAGAAAACTGCATCAAAACTAATTTTTAATCATTAAAATATGAAAGAACCAGTAAGTGGCCGAAAATCAGCTCATCCAACAGAGCGGTCGCTTCTATTAATGCACATCAGAGCAATTAAACATAATCAAGGCTATTCGCAAAATTAAAATATGTAAAAGAGCTTGAGAAAAACAAAGTGAAAAATAAAGGATAAATAATCGAAAATTTTCCGTCTACTAGCGGTAGCATAAAGTGATATTTAAAATTCAAAAAATTGTTCACAATGGTTCTTTTAAGTTCCGCTGCTTATAGGCGTACTGTCCTTTGTAAAAGTGCTGAAGTTATCCGATTACATAGATGGTTAATCAAATTTTGATTTACCGCGTTAATAAATACCAGTAGTATTTCCTTCCAAAATTTACATGCGTTTTGTTTTGAGTGATATCATAGGGATTTTAAGTATAAAAACCAAAATATAATCATGATGGTCATAAAACAGAATTGATTTCCAAGCCTAAGAGTTCAATTGCTGTTAATTTATGGGTATTTTTAGTTGACGTTTTCACAACGCGAGCCACCTTGAATCCGAAGATGAAATAAAGACCTATGTGCATCAAAAGATTTAGATGCATATTTTGCAGGTTTTAAATCAGTCTTTGATTCACTGTGACGTTGTTTTCAACTGCGACATCATATGACAGTGGTGGATTTTTTCCCGTTACCATGAACTTTGATTTTTTTCTTTACTTCCCCCTCCTCCCCTCTTTAACCCGTTAGAGCAAGTCTTAAGGATTTATTGGGGGTACGAAAAGCTTTTACAACAAGCAGCGTGCAACAGTCAACGCTGTACCGACATCTCCGGTTCTCTGGTCACTTCTCTGGCATGGTTTCATCGTACAGGTAGCAGTTCCAATTCGTCAAGAAATCTATCCGAATCTCTGGCGGAGATTTCATTCATTACTACATGAACGTGCTTTCCACAGTCTAGTTTAAGACTCTGAATCTATGTATTCACGTCGTACCTCATTTACTAGGCTGTACGAAGCTCTGCTTCTGCTGGCATAATCTAACTTTAGACGTTTGGTGGGTGATAAGTTCTATCCGGCCGCCCCTCTCATTAGTCCCTAGAGTTGCCCCTGGGGTTACCGGTGGTTACAACGAAAAGGTTGCTAGTAGGTATAACAGGTATTGTTTCTTTTAGTAAATGATTACCTGATTTTCTAACAAATCAGTTATTCGTTGACGTTATCTTGGCTTATGCATTACATTTAAATGCGAAATTAACAAAAATTTTCTTCACATTTCGCTATTCAGTTGAATTCACTAATTCTTGACTATGCTTTCTTATATAGGTTTTTCTTTATTTATTTCACTCTAATCTTATTATTGCAACATTGGCCTTAAACTTTCATTTCTATTGGTTTGAATGGCAACCTATAAGAACTTTTGGGTTTTATTCAAACTAATATAAATGCCAACTATTGTCACCAACGTCATTACCTTCTGTGGGGTGTCGCTGTTTCTTCTCCCGGTTTTCTTTTTATGTATTTGCCTTGGAAACTGTAAGCAATAATGAAGTTTGCAGAGCATCTCTCTGCGCACTTAACACCTGAATGGCGGAAGCAGTATATAGAATATGAGGTACTAATTGCATTAATTCGTTTAATATCTGTAGGCTTTGAAAGAAATCCTTTATAAAGCTCTTGATGATTTTGAGGATCTTCCAAGTTTGTCTGACCGTGTATTAATCACTTCTTGTAGTTGTTGATGCTGTGTCTGTCAGTAAGCATTTTGACCAATGCGATGTCGTTTTCTTTGCGATGTGTCAAGCGGAACTGGAGAAGATTAACAATTTCTTTGCAGGTTTACTTAATTGTGCTTTTCATCTCTAAAATATTGTTCTAGAAAAACTTGCTGAAGCCAAGAGGAAGTTCGCTACTCTTCGTGATGAATTTTATCGACATTTTTCAGTTACGCGACGAGCGCCTATTCCATCATTGTATATGAACAGTCCAGCGTCTATTGCTGACGAAGATCAGGATCAGGATTCTAGTTTATACCGAACAGCCAATGGAACCCCGGACTACAATCCAAGTCCTGTTGCCCAGATTAATGATATGGATATGCTGCGCCGTCGAAGAAATACTTTGCGATTAAAGAAGGGCGAAAAGCGGCTTGACAGCACTACTCGTCAGGTGGGTCAAAATAAAGAAACACCTCGCTTGAAGACCTACGATCTGAAACTCGCATTAAGCGAGTTTTACCTTAGTCTTGTTCTTCTACAAAATTATCAAAGTCTTAATTATACCGGCTTCCGTAAGATCCTTAAAAAGCACGATAAAGTAAGCCTTTTTAAGTGCTTTAAGTTTTCTGCTTAGCTATTTCAACGATCGAATGGATTGGAATGGTACAAGCATGTCATTTCTGAGGAACCATTCCATACGGACGCTTCTGTCGAATCGATGATCGCGGAGGTTGAGGTAACTTTCAAGGGATATACCATTCCATTTTCATCCATTATCTCTCGAAATAAAGTGATTTTATTTTCATTCAATCTGAATCTCACCGGGTTTAGCTCTGGAATACCATTGTCTAAGCTTTCTATTCATATCTTGAATTAGTCCAAGGGGTTAACTTTACTGGAAAACTGTTTTTTGGTAGTGTAACAAATAACATTTCAGATGGCATTTTATCGTTGCTTTGCCGATTTTTGATACACGTAGTTGGACTACTTTAATGACGTCCTGAATGACATGGCTGACCTCATAAGTTTCTGCCAATGTACTTTGATCATTTAGTGACATACATATGCGGCGTTTGTTGTTCACCAATACAATGAGGTATTAAATTGACCCGACTTGTCTAGAATGGTACTCTTCTTCAGCGCTGAGACTTCAAGAAGCTCAATTAATGCTCATCAGCAAGTGACCCTATTAATCGATTTTAGAGTTACCATGACTAAGCTAATTTGGGACTAAGTGTTCGAATCTGAACTTAGAATGGCTGTTACTGTAGGAGTGTTGAGTACGCCTCAGTCAGAATTCTTCTGTTCCTGACTAAAAGTTTTAGCTGTACTATTTATACAGGATTGCTTCACCAAACTGGAAGGTGGTGATCGCCAGAAGGCCATGAAGCGTCTCCGGGTACCCCCCTTGGCGGCTCAGGTACGTTAACGCCAAATTTACTCCCATATTTTTCGAATGTACCTCAATTACACTTAAATTCTTTGAATTCTTATTTCTCTCATATTATATGAGGTCATCGACATTTCTAGATGCTTTGTATACTCAGTTTCTTGACATGCGTTTAGTTGGGAACTATATGTCATCAGTAATTCCCGTATTTCGCTGATACTACCTCTCGCCGATTTTGTTCAGCTGTTTCTGAATTTAAAGGTTATCTCATATCACCTAGTTAGTGCATTCTATTTCTTCTCTTTCTGGCATTAGATTTGAATGGGTGGGGCACGTTAACTTACCACTTTTCTAGGCCACCGATCTCATTTCCTACTATTCCCAGTTCTCGTGCACTTGTGTAGTGATGGGGAAAAAAGGAGCACTAACCTTTAAGATAATCTAATAAATCGAGTCAGGTGATATATGACCTTTCCCTCCTACTTTTTCTATTTCCCTTTCCCTTTGAGCTGTGGAATCGATTTCTGACTATTATAAAAGTCCTATAACCTTTTAGGTCATTAATTTTACGTACTTCGAATTATCTAATGTTTAACCCGATCATCAAATAATCTGGTCAATTTGGAGTTTTGGAAAGCCTTTTACTCTTTTCATGTACTTTTTTGAAGTAATCGCTTTATTTTGACCTTGGCAGTCAACTATTTGAAGGATTAGATAAGATTGTGTTATCCGTCTTACCCACTTGCACTTTCGTTGGTCTCGCAACAATCTCTCACTTTGAAAAAGTTTAGTTTGTTGGAAACACTCCTTACAGTTTTGGTTTTATCGGTTTCTGTAGTGCAATTTCTTGAGAGGTATGAGTCAGCCTTCAAATGCTTCATCGAGACTTCTTATTGAGTCGAGTGGATGGGGCCGTAAGGATGTCTTTACAAATCTGAATTCATTCTTCTTCTTAGCTTTGACTGATCAATGAGGAACTGTAGGTGATAAATTGAAGACTATTTTTTTCTCAATTAGATCTGTTATCCTTTTTTTCCGATCCCACTTTCAATTCAATTGCATGCTGCAGTAACATCAAAAGTTTGGGTGGAGGAATCGCATACGTACTTTGTAAGTATAGGAGTCTCCCAAAATAGGGTCAACAACTGGGTTCTCGATTCTTCTGCTATTTGCACTCAAGGCGGAACTGCCAGTTCCTAATGCCCATAGAGCTTACACGGACTTTTTTTTAAATCGAGTTAATAATCCGTCATAGGTTAATGCGTTCATTATCTCTGATTCTAGTGTGCCAGACAGAGCTCACTTTTTTGGGGCTCCAGCTATTTTCGTTGGTCTATTAACAAGGCGGTATGGCGGGTATTTTCCCCGTTGCGTTAGACAAAGCGATAGACTGCTATCTGAAGAACATAACATAACCCCCAGTTGCAATGTTTGCCCTCAGTATTTCGCCGTTTTGTTTGTTTTCATTCCTCATCTCTGTGCTAATTTATAGGCATGAGAACTTTCAAACAGCTTAGGCAGTTGTTTTTTATCTAAACTTCCATTTGCTTTACCTCAGGTAAATCCAGATTTACAATTTGGGGCTGAGAGATGGGTTATCTTCAAAGTTTTGAGCGAACATTACCGACCACTGTTTCAATAATTAGCTATTAATAGTCATTCTCAATCACAATTATTTATGTATGCATTCATTTCAGATACCATATTATTGATTGACAGCTAGTTTCCATTCTTGTTCGAAGAAAAAGATTTTACCCCTCTAAGTGGGTCTTACCAAAACCACAGTTTTTTAGGTCTCTATGGTAACTTCTCCCTCCAAATTCGATATTCCATTGTCTGAAAGTCTTTCAGTGGTGACCTACTCCCTCTCTAGCAATCTCCCACAGTTTGAGTTTTGATAAATCATAATGGCTTCGTCTAATGTGAACTGATTCTTAAAATTGAGGTATTTCCATGATTTCCTATTTAAAGACGTCCGCTTTTAACGTCTAAGGCTTTTTGCATACGTCTAGACCTTTTGAACCCAGCATTTAACTGTCAATACTTCAAGCCTTCGCTTGATGCTTGCTGCGTTTCTTGCAATGAACACTCAAAGTTGTTTTTTTTTCGATAAATTAGAGGGACTAATGTCACTGAATGTACTCAGTTCGTTAGGTAGAAACTTCCATTTGTGTGAATCGAATGACCACGTTATTTTACATTTTATTTTACATTTAGGAGTCGAATGCAACCTCACTCAGTTTTCAATTGCTTTTAATTGAAAAAGTTTTAGTGCTCCCAGTTTCCCCTAAAAATGCTGCTTTTCATTGTGTCGCTTCAAGCACCTCCCTCTGCTGGATAATAAAACACTTATCAAAGGCTTGCTCACAATCAAAAGCGCTTCTGAATTTGTAATTTTCATTGTTAAATCAAATCTGAAATTGGGTTCTTTAAAAACAGATTACTGGAACCAATTTTACGATAATAGCTGCTCAGTACTAACCTTTTTTGAATCCTTAAACTTGTCGAATTAAACCACTACTTCTAAACTTCTCGTGGGAATCGTGAAGTGCTTCAACTGAAAAGCTTGGCATTGCATGCTTTAACCTTTCAAGTAAAAATACATTTTTGTTGATGACGTAGCTTATTCACTCTGAGAACTCGTGATAACTTATATCCACTGTCTAGTTGGAGCTGTCATTGAAAATCCTATTCGATTTAAATTTTTAATGGAAATATTTCATATTTAGCAGGTAGCGTTAAGATTTAGAAGGAACATGGATAGTCAGATAGAAAGGTGGGTTTACTCCTACTCTGTTTGGGCTGTTAGATTTTTTCTTCATACTGTCCTCAATCCTTACCTATCGATCCCCTTTCACCCACACTGTCATATTAAATTGTTCTGAGGGTCTCCTCTTCGTCTCAGATGAAAACAGTCGGGATGATAGAATAATAAAATTGAACTTTAAAATGGAAGAGATTAGTGAAGAGGAATGAAAGAGCATCCTACTTGTTCTAAGGATTTTTTAGCCTCAATATAATATAGAGTGAACCTGGTGAGCGAAAAACTAAATCACTTGTGTAACTTCAACTAATCTGGGAGTCTGAAGACTGACCTCATTTTTGCACCCAAACGATAAGGTATTTATTTATAAGCCTTCAACAAGACACAGTCTTTTCACTTCATTCAGCCGAGTTTTCACGTCGTGGTTGGCTCTAGAAGAAGAGCTTGTTGTCTGCACTTCCACGCTCACAAGTCCCGGGCTTGAGTCATAATGGCCGGGTATTTAGCATTCCAGGTTCGAACAGTTTAAGGTATCTTGTGTACCTTGTACTGACCGACCTCTTAATAGACTTCAGAGACTTCTTTTCGTGGTTTATTCAGTTTCATGGGCTTCCCTTGGCTCTCTCCATTTACTGACACATGCGATCATCTCTCTATTTGTCTCTATAAGTATTGAAAAAGGCCTTGTTTTAGAGCGCAGCCGAAATATTTTGGTTCGAAACGTAGAAATATCCTCAAAAATAATGAAATTTTTTCCGGTATATTTAATATTTTATTTAAGATTAAGCAGCCTCGAAGCGCATATCGTCTACGTTGCTGTTAGCTTTTCAGCAGACGATCTCCTTGTATGGATGAATAAAGTAACAATTACCTAACCACTTGGGCTTGAATTTATCAATGATGGTAAATGTTTTATCACGGTGGAAGAGTTTTTTTAACTGCGTCATCACCAAACCCCTGCTAAATTCATCCTCAGATTTTCGATGAGAAGACTCAGATTATAGCATCAAAGGCCTGCCAATTCGTCCTTTGATTATTATTGGACCCCTTGAGATCAACTTGAATTCGTGAAGTTATCGTCAGGTTTGTAAGTTCTCTTTCTAGCATCCATTGGTATCTTTGAGTAAATGTCAAGCGCTCCCATATAGACCTTACATTTCGTCGCTTGATACCGCCGTGATTGGAATTTTCGGTTATGTTTGGTACCCGATGAGGAAAATTGTCACTGACATGCCTGTAGGCTACTGGTCTGTTGGGGATCTAACTAGAGGTCATACCGAATTGGGTGTTGAAGTCGGGTCTTAAAGAACAAAAGGAAATGAATTTGAGTAGAGGAAAGTAGGTCTCGACCAGAACACTCTCGCATCTCGTTCCATTCAGTCTCTCCACCATCTCAGATTAGACGTTCTACTAACTTGCAATTCTCCACACAGCTCTCAGACTCTATATGTCTTTCAAATGTCAAAACAATTCTCTTTACTTGATATTTTCGAGCATGACCGAATTTCCGAGAACAACGGTGGCACTTGGATAAATTCAATGTTTCCATTAGTGGTTGAAAGGTATCATCCAAAGTTTTAGTGGCGGATATTTTGTACTATTCAGAAAGCAAACATGATCACCAAAGCAAAGGTAAAAACTGACGTTGTTCTTGTCGGCCTCTGAGAGGTTGACGATTTGTATAAAATCTAACCCAAATTTAGGGCCATTTCTCGTCGGAGTGGCTAATTCAATTGAAAATACGCTGAGCCCTCGGATTCCATCTTTTTTCAAATTATCTGCCCACTGTTTTAGTCCGTGTAAAAGCCATGAGAGGACACTTAACTGCAATCTTCAAAATTAATTTCTAAAAAAATACTAACTCAAGCATACGAGGCAGTTTACATCTCTTTCTATCTTTCCACATTCCAATTTATAGCCAATTCACTTAATGGTAATATTGTTGATGAAAATATATGCGAGTATTCGTGTCCCTTCTGGGATGATTCACTATTGGTGTCGATGAATACATCATCATTGGTCTATGTCAACATTCTGGCACATATTTCTCATTATCACCACTGCTGAATGTATCCCTTTCCCTCCATAGACTCCTGCATTATCCAACCATTCCTCCTGTCTTTTAGGCCAGTGGAAAGTCCGTATTCCGGTTCGGTCTCTTCCTCGGTATTTTCCTAGCCGAGTTAGTGTGCATAATACTTGTAGGTAAGTATCCTTTCTTATCGGTTCTTATTTGAATGAACTGGGGAGTGGGGTGGGGGGGAGGTAGTAAAAACTTTCATTAACACTGCCTATGGTCTCTGGGTGGACAAAGATTGGAAGTCGTTGGGCTGTTCTAGATTACCTTTGATATTAAAATTTTGCAGACTACTTAATATGGGCTTGGTAATATTTGATTTTTCTGCCCTAAATCATAAGGCATTCTTCTCATGCTTGTGTTGTACCCACAGCCTTCATTGCTTCACCATAAATATTAGATTTTCGTGGATTTTATTGGAGGCAAAAGAGCATTGTACTTCTTGGTCTTAGAGTAGAAGGGAGAGAATGGAGCAACATTAATTCAAATGCAGAATGCTTCGTTTTCTGTGCGCTTTTTTTCTCATGAAGGTAGTGCTTGCGACAATTTTTGCCCTCAGACCAAAGCGAGTATTTTTTCAGATGATACTACCCTCCAGCACAGGTAACGTCATCTTACTAGATAAGTAGTGCACCTTATTACTCTTGTTCCACTATGTCATGCCGACTGGCTTCATGATAACTGGTGCTGATTCAACATTGAAGGCAATACATACAATCGTGATTGCCAGATTTCGAGTGGGTCAATCTAATTTGCTGTCCGGTCCTCACAAAATCTGCATACTTCATTTTCACATCCGAAATCTGGTCACATAGGTGATGTCGAATAAGCAACTGAGACCTTATTTACGAATAACTATAACTGCAGGATCAAAGTTCAATGACTGCCTGATTTTGTGACTCAGATTCCCTCTCGCAATTTAGCTGTTTTCATCAGAGTGCCTCAGTTCTCTTTTCCTGCATTTCGTCTCTTCCGTGGAAGCTTCCTGGTCACCTACTTCACTTGTATGGCCGGTGTCAATGTCTATGGATGGCGCAGTTCCGGTGTAAATCATGTCCTCATCTTCGAAATCGATCCTCGATCGCATCTTAATCAGTTTCAGCTCTTGGAGGTACGTGTTGTCATAAACTTTGAACTGTTGTTCAGTACTGTTTCTCTATTGGTTTTTGTGTTGCCCTGAGTTACCAAAATGTCTCTTTCAAGGGTTGCAAGCGACCGTCCATATTTGGTCGATTCTGATTTCAGTAATATGGTGCGATTATTATCTCGGTTCTCACAAATTTAACCGTATCCTCGACAGCCAAACGGAATAAAAATAAAAATTATCCAGAGATTGAGACTTCAAAAGACATTATATTGTTCTTTGATGATTGGAGAAGTCTCCCACAATTTCACGCATCTTTTGTTGTTGTTAAAATTCTAAAATTATCTTTGTTATGATAATTAGTCGATGAGGTTCATTTGCCTGACATGCTCATTGACATGACATTGATGCCAACATGACGAAACGTCAAAGCGACACATAAAGTACTGTTTTTCTCCTGATTTGTTGACGTACTTGGGCTCTCTTTGTCTACAAATCAATGCTTCATTTCCAGGCTATTTATATGATTGTACAAGGCTGAGTCATCCTCGCCCTTGAGACTTGGGTATGTAATTCATTTGACCAGATGGCGTTCGCCCTTCAGATAAATTATTGGCCCCTTGGTGCAACTTGTTTTCGTGATTGGAAGTATGCCACAGATTATTAAGTTTCATAATAATGAAGCTCTTTTCACTCACTCTTTTTACCAGATGGGCATGTTTTTTGCGGATGCTTGGGGTGCCGCGGTGCTACTGTACCAATTTTCTGATCTCATACACTTCCCGGGCTATTCGGCACCCTTCGCTCTCCTCTTGTTTATGCTGGTGTTCCTCTTCCTGCCTCTTCAAGTCTTCCACCTCAAGTCTCGTCTTTGGCTGCTCAAAGTTTTGGTGAGTTTTTTTCATTTCCGCACTTGATTGCATATGAATAATGGATTTTTATTTACTAAGTTTCTGTTAAATAAACCAAAGTAGAATATGGCGGTTACCAAATTAATCAGTTTATTGTTTCCCTTAATCGGTTATTATTTCGTTTTCTCTGAACATAATTATTTTTAGCAAGAGATCTAATGATAACATTTTTAGCAGCTGGCCAGGCAAATCTGACTAAATTATAATGATGAATTCAATAAAATCGCTTACCATTGTTACATACACTTTGAAGTTAGTGTTGGCTCACGCGTTGATGTATATATAATTAAAGGTGCAGCAATAACCGTCCAAGTAGGGATCTCAAATATGCTTCCAATCATCTGGCCTATCACATGGACACGAGACTATTTTCATTGTAAAAAATGGCTTTAGCATGCGGCTTTCCTATTCGTGTGCCCGGAATTCTCCTCATTCCATTGACCATGTGATTCGCTCGTTGCGTTTTATGAAGAAAATAAATAGGTTATCTGATGCGTTTTATTAGAACCAGTTAACATTTGATTCAGTCCAATTTCTGATTTGTTGAGACGATGAGCCACTTCATCGATTTTGAGCCTCACTGTCGATGTTGCCATTTGCCGACCACATTAACGGAATTCTGGCTCCAAGAATCACCTGACTTAAAAGCCCGTTCTCGTCGAGTATCAGCTTGACAAATTTGCAAATATTCGGTGGAGGTTTAAACTTCAGAAAGGAATCTATGGTTAATAAAAGAGGTAGTCTCTGAGTGGTAAGTACTGGAACTATCTTAATTTCAAGAAATGACTCGCATCAGCGACGTAAACCAAGCGTCATTCATCAAAATCCTAATGGTACAGAAGTCTGCCACAGCTGAAAAATGAATGTTAATGGGAAAACGTACTTGGCAAGTAATTGCAAAGAAAAAAACTTCCTTTTGGGCTGCTTTGCATTTATACGATCAGATGTCACTCTATTGGAATCGCCTTCTACAACAGTCCATGAACAAATGAATAGAAACTATTCAAGCTATTCTCCTAGGACTACTTCTAACCCTCAGTACTTGTACGGCAACTATTTTAAGTACGTACTAGTAGATGGAATAAATGATTGGTAGGCCCCTTTCGTTGATTTCCAAGCGCTATTTTTTTCAGGAAACTCGTTTTCTATGTTTAATTACGGAGTTTCAGATGGAATGCTCTGCTTTGCTTTCTCAAAACAATTACGCGTATAACTCAGAGAGGTTGGTAAATATTTATATTGTATTCGATTAATATCTTAGCAACTGCTGGATGGTGGAATATCTTGCTATTTTCTGTGTAATCATATGTGCCAACATTGTGTCATAAAGATGTATGATAAACAAGCCGTACAATCATCGCTTGAAGATTAGTCGAAGTTACATCAAATGTTGGCCTACAAGTCGGATTAAATATATGCTAAATAATTAGGCCCTTCAATAAACGTTTGAATTTCCTTGTTTGATCCCTTTTACTAGAACAAGTCGGTAGTTTATCGTTATCTTACTCGCAACTCAATATGGCTCAATCGTGTTCAATGAGGTGGGAATTGCGATGCGAACGACGCCACATGGCACTTGAGGTGGTCGTGGTCCTATCTTAAAAATGTGCTTCTACTGCTTGATTAGCAATCAGATGATATTTTATCATGCTTAGACGCATTCATGCTCAGAACGATTTTTTCGATTTAAAATGTCACTAATGGTGGCGAAAGCCAATACAGTCGACGGGGCTTTAAATGTCAAGCTTTACGTTTTAAATGTCTTTGATAACTAGGTCTTTAGGCGCAGCTTTCCTCAATTCGCCTTTACTCAAATTTTTATCACAAGGAAAATAAGCTAGTGAGGGTGAAAAGCATGCTTGCAACCGATTTTTTCGGATAGCCATTTCTATTCTTCTTAGCAGAAAAAAACTGATGTGGCTGAAGAGCAGGATTTTACCATTACAAGCTCTATGAGCACGCGCATCGACTGACGGCTTCTAAACTTCGGCTTCCAAGCAACTTGAACAGTCTAGACTTTTATCGTTATAGAAAGCACTACGCATCTTTAATTGATCGCTAGGATCACCGAACCTGGTAAACATAGATGCCAGTTTAGCCTTCAACAGTGTTAACTTGGTAATTTGATGTTTCCCGTGGAATTCGCAGCTGTCTAAGATGTGTCTTAGTTTCTGATCTTCTTCTACCCAAGGAAAATCGAGCGCCCCTGAGATATTCAAGAATGGGTAGGTATTTAGCTTTAGGCTCAAAAGAGCTATTTGATAATGCACTAACCACTCGACTAATTATTTTGGGTCTTCGTTTAGGCTAACTTATTTCTGTTGTGTAATCGACTGTGCCAGGTTGTTTGTGTACTATCCATCTCAGTAAACAATATGACTTTGATACCATTTTTCAAGCATTTGTTTGGGGAACTGTAAAACCTGATATATAGATCAATATCACTAGTACTTATTAGTAAGGCGTCGATGGTAAATAAAGTGACTGTAACTATCCATATGGTCGAGAGACTTTGTTGTCTATGCATTTTAAACTAACAGTTGACTTCTTTTTTGTGTTTTTATCCTCATCAGTTCCGGATCATTCGAGCGCCATTGGCTAGAGTTCGATTCCCTGATTTCTTTTTGGCCGATCAATTAAACAGTCTTTCATTCATTTTACCGGACTTGGCCTACTTCATCTGTTTTTTCGTCCATTTCATCGACGGTCAAATGATGGTGAAAAGCAATATCCGAAATTCTACCGCCTTGGAGTCTGGTCAAAACCCTCTTTTCAGTAATTCATTGCCTTTATATTGCTCATTTATGTCATTTATTGCTTCGTTAAAGGCAGCATCTCTCATCAATCTGTTGCAAAAACAGAAAACATTGAAGAACCTAATATGAAATATTTAGATGCCAACATTGCTATGCACGTGATTCAATTGCGATTTCAAATTGGTATGGATGTTGGAAAATTCACAATTTTAGCCAGGTTAAATATGGCAGAGATATGGGCATATATGTTAAAAAACATCTCCCAACTCGTGTCTTGGTGTCTTTCTGACTGATGATCTCCTACGTAGACAAGCATTTGTGGAAATTTATTTTGTCATATCGGGTAGTCTTTCAAATTGATGGATGCGTTTAGATCGGTTGTATGTCATTTGTTGAGACAATTTGGTACGCGATTTGTGGGAAAAGTGAATACTGGACACAAGCTATCGCTTCATACGCCAACTAGAAGTTTACCTTGAAGCCTACGAACCTGGATAGATTAATGACATCCGAAGGGCTGTCGTCCATTCTTTCAGTCATAAGAAACGATGCAACTCAAGGGACTGGATAAAGACATATTTGAAAAAGAATATAAAGAACTTTTCTATTGTGCCCAAAAAGTACATTAGACGTTTCCATGCATTTATTGGTGTATGCATTGAAGTGCCATTCAGCTAGCTTGACTGATTAATACTATTTCACTTCATCACCATGTATTCGACGCATCTCTTCCAGCGACTTCTAAAACTTTTCCCATCTTTCGAATAGCTCCGAAAGCGGGATTCTGTGACGGAATGATGTGGGGTCTGCAGCCAATTCTAAAGACTCTCCCAGCATGGTGGCGTTTTCTTCAGTGCCTTCGACGATACCGCGATCTAACCGTCAAATCACCGATGCCGCACCTCGTGAATGCTGGCAAATACTCCACTACCCTCATTGCCACCGCATTCGCCGCTGTAGCCAGCATCAACAACAGTAAGTTTTACCTCTCATTCCCCGCAACTATTTGAAACGCATTCCAGTGACCATCGCTTTTATAAGCACATTTCTGCAGATTAGAATCTAACAAAGTTGGGGACATATTTAATTTTCGAGGGTGCGTCCGGGCGTTGCTAGTGCGTATAGAAACCACGTTCGCAGTTTTGAAATATGAGGGTTTTTGATATCGGGCCTTAAGTAGGCTTTTGAAATTAATATTGAGTTTATGGTATGGTGAGGTCACTGACCTACTTATTTTGTGATAAAATATAGCAGATATGGTCGTATTTTGCTTTCACCAGTTTTTGTATCCACTTAATCTTCAGTTGGAAAGGACTAAAATGCAGAAAATGGCTTTTGTTTGAATTTCGTTCCTTTCCTTCAATCTTCTTTTTACTTCTGAAATGAAGTTGCTATGTGGTACTGTTGTTTAACAGTCAACCTTAGTATTATTGTTTGACGAAGTGAATTACCTTATTTTAAGTCGCTTTTTTAGGCATCCTTGAATGTCCTAGGCCTTGAAGCAATCATTGGCTTGGCGTTCAGGGGTTTTTTTTTTCTCAAAAACGGAAACTTTACTGGACCCTGGTTACCCTAGAATTTAAAATAATTGATGAAATTCTTTTGTTTTTTAGAATGGTACATTTGTTTTCGTTGACGTTCGTCATGTCCAGACCATATAGACCTATTGTTTTAAGATGAGATATTCCCTTTAGGAATTGCCTCGCTCTTGTGTTTATTCCTTTGAGATTCGTCTTTGTAACTTGCTTATTCCTAGTTGGATTTTCTAGCCAAACTATGAAGCTATTAACTCGAAAGAATCGTTAGCATTAAAGAACTCTGACTGAGAGAACCAGAACCTTCTCTCTAATGTCTAATCATTTTTCGTTTCAGTGAAAAGGAGCTCTGAATAGATCTTTGAAGTTAGGTTGATAAACGCGAAGCATTCTTAAGGCTAACTCAGGGAGATATTGAGTCTTCTAGAGAAATCTGTACAAATCGCTAAATGCATACTATAATCTTCCGATTTTATCGAATGAAATTGGGAGATGAATCAAGCCATTCTTTGCAATTTACGAAATGGATATCTCATCCAAATTCTTGGTGGTCTTCGCTAATATCTGATTACGATCTGTACGCACAATTTCAGCCTATAAATAAAACAAAGTGCTTCTTAATCCTGGCTATCCATTTGCATTAACCACTTTGATAAAACCGTCAGAATGCAAAACACGTTTACATAAGTCAAAAGTCCATTCATGTGGTTTATAAATGCTCAACAAACAAGCATCATGAGGGTAATAAATGTTCAGTAAAAAAGTAGTGCAATTTCATTATAATAACACTACTTAGGTGTCACTAGTGAGTACTTTACTCAGCTCTACGTGCTGAAACACTTGGTTCAAATGAGGATGTACGTTGATGTACATCGACTCTGCTTTTAAAATCGGTAGAAAATTCAGATTTCATAAAACTTTTTTCGGACTTAGTGCCTCAATTGTCAGTACTCTCCCCTTCCGTCATACCTAAAAATACACTGAACTATATGTGTCTGATGATGCGGCACATGTTAAATATCCAGGAGTATGCCTGTAATATTGGATTAGTTGGTTGATCTGTGCAGATTCATAATATCCCCTTAGTAAGCTAAAAACTGAGGGCTCGATCTTTAAATCACAGTTCTGCAAGGTGGAAGGTAGTAGTACTCGTTGTGAGTTCCACTAACTGTCTCATCCTATCATCCCATTATGAGTACTTCGGTGGCCAATATAGGGGTAAATCGTAAAGTTATGCAAAAGTCTGCTGTCTGAATGCGAAAAATTTATTTTATCCATCCGAAATTCATCATTTTTCATATGAGAATGCCAGTAAAATAAGAATAAAATCTCAAAATTATCTGCCATTCCAACAATATTTTTTTTACAGACATAAAATGTTAACGGCGATTCAGAATAAAGCTTCAAAAGAGTATGGTTTGCTTGAGATCAGCAAATGCTATGATCGAATGAATATTTAATCTAAGGAATAAGGTAGCCATTGAATTGGATTAACTTTCCTCGTTGGTTAGGGCGATGTGTTTCATAATTCCGCCTTTACGTCAACAGATTTTGATTCTTACTCATGAGTTTAGTGGAACATTGGTATACGACAAATGTATAAGCCGAACCTGGACTGTTCGACATTTGTGTCGATGAGTCCTATCAGTAAAGCTATTGAGTTCCGCCTATATCAATTATTGATGCGAAAAGGCCTTTTTCTAAATTTTAGGCATGGTTTTCTTCGTGTTAATGATCATTGCAAAGATAGTGAATTCTTTGTACACAACGACATGGGATCTGGTGATGGACTGGGGTCTTTTGGATCGCAATTCAAAGGAAAATTTTCTCTTACGAGAAGAGTTGGTCTACCGGTTTCGGGCATATTACTACGTGGCAATTGTTGAAGACGTTATCATTCGGTTCGCATGGATTCTCCCTCACGCTTTCCGAAATTTCCCAAATATCATCGACACTGAAATTATCTCATCTGTAGTCATGTTTGCCGAAGTAACCAGGTTAGTCTATTATTCATTTTCATTCCTGGTTTAAAATCCAATTGGTCTCTGACGTTTCCAATCAAGCAACCGCTACCCAACCACTATTTGTATGATTTTATACAACTTTTTTCATTGTTCTGTAGATTCTTCCGCATTCAATGTTTATAAACTTGTTCATGCCGCTAAGCGGAGATGACCACTTCCTTTATTTCTGTCGCGCCCCAATGCATTAGGTTAAAGGAGTAAACGCTCTTTTTTGTATCAGTACTAGGCTTGAACGTAAAGAAGAGATTTCACCTGTTATTAACATTTTTCATGGTTTTTTCTTCTGCTTTTGATTTAGAGCTAGCATCTGCTTTTCAGCCCTGTAGGTGCCATTCCAATTGACATTTCACACGTTTGTTTGATCAAGGACTTGTAGAGTCTTAACAGATTTCATCGCTTTGGTGTTAGTATTTCAGACGTCATAAAAGTTTTTTAGATTTTAGATAACTCGGTTCCCATCACTCCTTTTAATGGGTGTGATCCTAGCGAGACTTATGTCTTCATTGTCATTTCTGTATGCATAGGGTTTTTTTCTCGTTGCCTTCTTTCAGATAAATGTAAGTAGTAGCGGCCCTCTTTTATCAATAGTTAGTTAATATAAATATTAAAACTAATCAAATTGGCCAGTCCAGTGGTTTCCTGATGTACATGACCTCCTTAGTGAACTAGCTTTTGTTCTCTCGGCGATGGCCGCGAAGGTCGCGGATCCGATGCCTATTTAACTGATGTCAAGGCTGCAGTGCCTGTATTTTTCAAATTCGATTAGCTGACCCTGTTTTTTTGAAAATAATCATTGATAACACAAAAGAGAATTAGTTATTAAAGTTTATGTGGTGTTTCTTGAATAAACTAAAGGAACCAACCACAGCTAGCTCCAGTTTGCAATTATCAGAAGACACTGTTTCCTTATTTTATCTAATTTATGCAAAAATATCCCGTTTTAAATAATTTTTAACGTAGGAGTACAAAGGTAGAATGGGTACCGCTTTGTTCCTTGCACCGTCTCTAAGGTTGGACGAGTTCGTTGAGCATTCGAATGCCTCTTTAATCAACCATTAACTTTGAATCCTTATAGGCTTCTTCCTTGAATGCAATTGGTAACGAGTTCACTTCCTGGATAATTGCTTCTGGACCTTGGCAATTTGAGCTTAGTAAAGAGGGAAGAGTTTTAACTATGGAAGAGCCCAGTTTTTTGCAAACAAATGTACACGCCTTACTTTTGTAAAAAAAGAACAATCTGAGAGACTTTCCGATCAAAAATCTAACCTGAAGTGTAATCACATTCTCGATTAAGTTGATTCGTTCTTTCCGGATTCCCAACAGACGCTTCAAACGTTTTCAGTGATGTAAGATTTCTCTCATCTTCAATGTTCTTCAGTTATTCTTGCCCACATTTAGTTCGGAATCTCCCATCAAATGTCCGATTACAAAAACTCTATTTTGATTGTCCAGACATAAGCACCCGTTTCCGGTAGTTCATCACGTAAATGGCCAGAAGGGGTGTGTTATTTTTTGAGAATTGTTCATTGCCACCTTTAGAGTAGTCGAAAATTTTGGAATCAGAAAGAAATTCTTTCAACCCATTTAAGAAGAGTAGAACTAAAGCATTGTAAACCATCTTAACCAGTAATTGCTGTCTTCTAATGGTGAAAAATTTTACGATAAGTGGCTTTATCGATATAGATTTCAGCCTTGCCATTATTCCATTTCTGATGGCTCTAAAATTGGAATGCATTGGCCCTGTTCAGAGTCCCACTTCGCGATTCGATTAAACTTGCTATTGGTAAGGAAGCTTTTTCCTTCCTTCATCTTCGTAGCAGTTTTTCTATCCATTTCAACTAGTACTACCAAACAACCTTAAATATTGGGATTAGGTACTTGTATATGATGTCGGATACATTAGTAATATTAATATTAGTATTGCTATTGTAAGAGTCTTGACAGTCGCTTGATGCTCTACCCAGAGTCTTATAACGACTAATTTTTAGTTTCGATCCAGGTGAACTGGGGGTAAATGGCTTGATCTCAGCGCACGGTATATCATGGAATACAGATTTGCCTATTTTGCGACGTAGTGACTTTTGAATGATAGCTTTTATGAAAGCTCGAGTGTACTATTTGAGAGTATAGCATTTTCTTGTTCATCTTGTAAAAAGGCCAAAAATCGTTCTCAAAAAAAATATTCTGATCTCAAAACCCTCAAATTCAATGACTTTTACATAGACTTTGGCATAAATCTGGACCAGCTCTAATGAGCAATCAGCATAGTTATATGGGCCGAGGTTAAGATATGATTCACATTAGGTGAGTCTGTTTGCGTCTGTATTGATTTTCATCGACTTCTTTCAACTGGCTGAGAATTGTACTTTGATGGTCTCTTTATGTCTTGAACTTTTGGCTTTTAACCCAAGTCAATTGCAGTTTAAACCCAGGGATCAAACGTTGTGCTTCTTCTAGACGGATAATATGGAACTTTTTCCGTCTGGAGAACGAGCATCTGAATAATTGCGGAAACTTCCGTGCTGTGCGTGACATCGGTATTGCGCCAATTTCCAGGAAAACCTCTAAGCAGCCTGCAGAGGAGGTGGGCCAAGAGGGAGACAAGACTTACGGAATTTTCAATCAGCTGCTCACCTTTACTCGAAACAATGCTAACACAAGCAGTCAAAATAGCAACAACCATGGCGATAGTGGAAGTAATAATGTTGACTCCAACCGTCCTCGTTCGGACGGAGATTATGGTGATAATAGTCTCAATGCAACTTTAGCTGATTATATGACGATTCTGAGGCAGGCTAATCATAAGAGTCTGTGGAATCACCTTCGGGAAGTATACCTTCAGCAGAAAAAGGAGAAACGACGGAAAATGGAGATGGATCGAATCATTAACATGGAGGAAGCTCTTCGAGCGGCTCAACGAGATGTTCAAGTGAGTAGTAATGTAATGTTGCTTAACTACTTAATTTAAAGGTTCAGCTTTGAGACAGTTAATTTCTCTGTTTGCTTCAGTTATGGACATTTCTAGATATGCCGCATAAATCTGTACGAAGAAATAAGTTGGTTCCTATTAACTCAATATGGCATCAACTGGAAGGGTTTATATTCTCAAAAGTTAAGTTCACGTTTTCTGTGGTGTATCTTGATGCTTTTAGAGATGATCAAATCAACTGCTGTTTATCTAAAACGCTTATCTTCAAGGTAGATATGGTGTGCTCTGCCTTAGCCTTGATTGAGGCAGATATTTGGACTTACAAAAGTCAAGACTGAAGTAACCTATCAGCCTGATCCCCATTGATTGCGATCTCCAATATACTCCTGGCCGAACTGCAAACTTATACCTGAATTGATTTTCTGAATTGTTCGTGAAAACTGCATTTGAAACCCACCTTCATAGCGAGGTTTTATAATTCTCTACTGCTTTCCTTCTATGTTAAACTTCCAGATATGTTGCAAGACCTGCCAGGCTGCTAGTTTAAGCAACTGCGCGCCTTTCCTTACATAGGTTGGAACCAATGCACGGTATTTGTGAATGGTGTGAGTGGGCTTCGAATTTATGGCTCCCTAGCAGTGAAGCCTGAAGCTGGAGGACTTCACAGCTTTCGAAATCCGACTCTTGGGTGGTCAGATGAAAAACGGATGTTTCGATAGCATTGGCAGCAAGATAGACAAAGGGATAAGACAAACACTATTTTCTACTGGCTCTCTCAGTTACTCTTGCAGCCGCTTCACTCACCCTTTCCATTTATCGACACATTCAGCTACCTTTGTAATTTTTGCAACAGTATATCCTCGTCTTATTCTCAGAAGAAGTGGATCTTACAATAACCACAGGCAATACTACTATATCATTATCCTGAAAAGCAGAGTTTAGATTTTAGAACTTTGATTGTCTTCTTTTTAGACTCATTTCCATTCAAATGATGGAAGATCAAAATTCAATGAAATTTAGACAGAGATCTTCTTCACTGCTTACTTAAACCTAATCGCAAGTAACTAAATCTCTCACAATCATGTTAGTAGAATCCCAAAGAAACGGTTTTCTTTGAAAGTGCTCCTAGTCTTTACTTATTTCATTTAGGACTTTTTTAGTAAAGGAATATGCAAATGTAAATTAAAAAATGGAACTCATTTGGGCTATATTTCTGTGAATTTTAGTCGCGTTTCACTGAGAACTTTTGCTTTACGCTTTCTTCAACTGGCTAATTGACTTGAGCACCCATGTAGTCTTTACACACCTTGCCGGTAACGCAGCTTCAGGGCACTACTTTCATCAATTTGAAGGACAAATTGATGGATTATTTTAAATTCTATGTTTCCTACTTACTGTCTGTACTCTTGATTAGGAATATCCGTCTAAACCAAAGCTCTTAACTGCTTGTTTGCACCCTGTTATCAGCCTTCCACATTTCAGCCGGTGTGAAAGATGGGTCCGTTAACATAGAATTAATAATTTCATGAAGATTACTTAACCATCTTTATGCGTTAAAAATTACCTGTTTATTGACTTGTGCGCTAGAATATACTTATAATGTATGGTATCATTCGAAGCTAGCCACCTGTGCTACGGATATTTTGTGATACAAGTTTTAAAAACTCCTCATTTGTTGAATTTCATTTGCGCACTGCTGGAATTGGATACTCATGAACCAGTTGTTTGCAGTAACTTAATCTGAACTACCATTCGCAGCTTCGGGTGTTTTGCGAGATCAAGCGGATTCGAGATCATGACGATCCCAAACCACGATGACACTCATTTGGTACTGTCAACCCAAGCCCGAAACTGGCATTTAGATCAATGGTACTTGCATCGGTAGATGACTGCAACACTTTAACTGCATTTAATTGATTATACAGCCCAAACGTCACCTGGGAAGTGCATTTTGGTTTCTCCAGTAAGTTGATTATTTAGACGGTTTTGAATTTGAGAGCACCAACTGCCAGCTCTTATTATAATTATACACTTAATCTAAGAGTAAAGTAAGTCTTGAAGGTCCATGTAGGAAAATTGGGAGTGAACGGAGGTAAATTTTTCGGAGTGGTATATATCTCCCGATTAAATTGGTTGGAAGTCAGCTTGCATTCCGATGAAAGGAGGGGTCAATGCTCATTTAGGGCTTTTTAGAGATTTGGACTCTGTTTTATGACATAGTATTTAGTTCTTACTGGGTGAATTCCTATTTACTGAAAGATGAGACAATAAATAACATTTCCTTATCCTAAGGCGGAACAAAACGATCAATGAAATCCATGTTTTGATGATAGAAATCAGTTTGTAGTTGAAACCCTCCGGCTTCGCCAAACTTATTTTCTCTTCCTGTAATGCTCATTGGTTTCACATTCTGTGAAACGTTACTAAGTAAACTGTTTAAGGCTGAATTTTTCTGTCGGTTGTTAAGGCATAGTCATACCCTCTTAAAAAATGCTAAACCTCAAGAAAAGAAGATTCATTGAAGGTTTCAAAAAGTTCTTTGGCATTTTTTATTTTCGTTTAATTTATCATTTCACGATCGCCACCTAGAAGATTTTGAATTGCATCAAGCCATATCGGTTAATTCTCTCCTTTGATTGCGTAGTCGTATAGGTCTTGGATTTATTGCCGGGTGCATCTATTTAAGCAAGAAAATTGCACAAATCAATATTCCTTCGAATTCATTTTCCACCCCTCGTTCCTGCCATGTCTAACTTCTCCAGCATCCGCTAAAACTGACTGCTTGTTGGCCCATTCCTTTGGACTCCATAGACATAAAGCCAATCCAAACGGTCTCTAAGACGCTAAGCGGTTTATGTGCGTTTCATCAGTTATTGAAATGATGTGGCCAGTTCAGCGGTTACCGCATTCTTGAATTTCCGCCCCGAATTCCTCTTCAATTTTCATCAACGGTTGATATGAAGTCAGGTGTTCTTTGTCATGTTCCGTAGTGTAATTCCTAGTGCAGCTAATAGTGACTTCATTGCGAGAGGAATAAAGTCACTCCTGGGTTTGGAATTGTTCAGACAGTTCTAGCACCGCCGCCTTAATAATGAAGTGTATGTGCACTAACCATCAATCAAACATTTACTTCTGATCAGTTGACCGTGTGATTGCAATGAAAAAAGTAATCTATGGCTATACGTCGCTATCCTCAACCCGTTCTTGAGTTCCGAAGTTTGTTGCAGTTGCTTTGCAATCGCTTACAACATCTTAGTGGCTCCTGACTGATGTGCTGACTTCATGATAACCGCTCACATAGCAACTTTGATCACTATCCATGCAGGCAAATCCATGCGAAATGGTCAGACGCCAATTCTCAAGGTCACCCCTAGTTTGAAAATTTCGTTTACCCATCCCTGATATGTTCAAGTTAAGAAAAAGAGCAGATTACGTACTCTTAGGCTGGAGTGGATGCTAAGAAATATGTCAGTATGAAATTCATTTTTCAAATACAATGTCATGTGGACTTGGAAAGGGCTTCGCCGACTGCTCATTTAGTTAATAATTAATATGAGTGTGGGTCACTTGTGCTGATAACCGATTGCAAGTAGTCATCAATGTTGGATTATGTGCGTTCACCACTTTGGTTAACATTTCCGTCGTAGTTCGCACGCATGCTTGACAACTGAAGGCCCAAAATATAACAAAAGTCTCTAAAACGTGCTAGAAAATGACCGAAAGGGGCGTTTTTGAAGGAAGAGATTATGAATACATGGGTCTCATAATTACTTAGAAGAACGAATCCAAACACTACAGGAGCATCCTCGTTTAATTTGTAATAAGCTTGGTTATGTGACGTCTTCTTCAATTGGCAATATTATCCAAACGGGTGAGAAATTTGACGAGTTGAAATGCCCAAGAGAACGACCGAGTAAAAAATTATTCTTAGCGTCAATTTCGGGCTGCTTTTCAGAATTGAAGTCAATCGGACTTCTTCCCTTAAAATCCTACACTTGGCCAACTTAATGGTTGTTTGCTCTAACCAAAGACTTACTGCTATGAAGTCATCTTATTTTTTCATTATAATTAAGTGAGGCGGTTAACTGATTTGAATTGAAGCATTAATCTATTACTTTGTTCTACAGGCGAAAGCAATGACTATACCTCCACGAGGTGCATCCCCAATCGAGGACCCCTCGAGAGCCCAAGACAATTTGTGCGCCGATGCACCAGAGGTCTCCCCCAAACCTCTGCCCACCACCATCACCGATGTGATTTCCAGCCAACTTCGACAGCGCACTCGACCTGGTTCTGTTCCCTCATCCATGTGTCTAGACGACTGGAGTACGCATAGTCGACAGGTCATGGTTGATGGTTATCAGCGGAAAGCTTTTGCTAAAGCAACCATCCCGCTCACTGTATGCTTCCTCGAACCTCAAGATAAAACTTTAGCATGTCCCTCCCCAAAGTTTATATCGACTGCAGACCTGCCAGTGCTTCCTAGTCAGTCCTTCGGGATTCTCCTGCCCCATGCCGGTGAAAATACGAACGCAGACAGAGGACTAGATTTGGTAATCGCCCCTGAGGTGCTGGTACGTTCAAAATTCTGGCATGGTAATTGCATAATGCGGCGGCATTATGATCAACTCGTTTAAAAATAGGCTCTTTGTATTCTGTTTTTGTCGCGGTTTATTCTAAGTTTTGGCAACTTTTATCTCGGGTAAGCAGTTGACTAATCTACAGAGTTTAGATTAAGAAATTAACGTCTATACTTAACAAACCAAATACTAGTTATATAAGGCGATATTAAACGAAATAAAGGATTTTAATGCCCCTTGTTTGGTTTTTTAGTCTCACTTTAACAGTGACGATTCCCCAGATGACACAATTCTTCCCATTCGGATACGCCTTCTCGCTAATCAGCTGCGAGAGCTCCTCAATACATTCAAAAACGTACCTTCAACATCTGGTTCTGATCCCAAAAAAGTTGCAAATCCACCCCCTCCTGCTGCTCCTGCTATCTCTTATCCCCCAATTCTCTCGAACCATCCACCAGGACGGCATTGTGAATCCACAGGTACTTTAAGCAGTGATAAGGGACATCGCCCGACTCATACACAGTCCACGCAACGAAGGCGACGGGTCGGCAGAACAAGAAAAAAATCAGAGGCTAGCATCATAGCTGTTCGAAAGGGTGAGTCCAGATCTGGACCCAAAATTATCGGCATGACTGAAGGCATCGACTCGGGCGATAGGGAGCGACATACATCCGCCGAAACTATCTCAATCTCTCTTGCTGAAGATCTGGATGACCTGGAGAAGGGTCAGAGGTATGTTATGAGTTTTATAAATAAATCTATTTTATGTACTTTCTGGCAATAAAAACAAGCGCTAAGTATGACTATCCTCAGCTATACTAGCTCTAACTACAGAAATTGAAATGCGAATATCGTTTCTATTACCTTTATATTGTAGAGGGGGTGAGCACATGCAATCGTCTTGCGGAAGGCCAAACTATCCTTCGAAGTTTACCGTCCATACCGTTAGGAATGCTGATGACGAAGCCGCCCGCTTCTAAGAGAAGACCCCTTACAATCTAGGTGTAAGCTAGCGTGAAGAGAATGAATTTGTACAACCGGTTCAATATTTCATTGAGCTTTAAAAAGGAAAGAAAATCTTATTTCCGTTGCACTTTTAGTTTGCTTAGCAAAAACTCTGAATATAATTAGCTCAGGGATCTATGAAAGGAGTTAGTTTTTTAAAAGGAGATCAGTGGAGTTTTTGTTCTGCCCTCTCCCTCGATTTAATCTGGTCAATTCGTTCTTCAGCCTATTTTTTCATAGTACCTGCAGGAGAAAAGCGTATCTTCAACTCACAAACACATCTTACTCTAGAAAATGCTATCATTTTCTCTCTAAGAAATTAACCCCTTCCCTGCCTTAACCATAAACTGATTGGATAGTGCGAAAAAGCATATAAACTTTGCTTTGCTCAAATTCTAGCCGCATCATGAGACTCAAAAAGGACCGTCAAAGTAATTGGTTTCAAAATTTTAATAGGCAAGCCTAGAACTTCAGAGTTAATTCGACACTAAAGCTATCTTTTTTATTCGTTCATTCCAGCCTGTACAGTTTTAAAGATATAGATATTTGTAAACTAGCAACAGGTGACAATTCGCCAGTATAAAGGAAATGGCAAGCGAAACGGGAAGCGAAAAAGTACTTTACGAGGCTGAATTTCAGTCGATTTCAATGAAGACTGGGGTGTGTGTTCTTCCACTGGCTAACTCTTAGAACTGTTCTCTCGTTCAGGTTCCACACATCCATATCAAGCGAGCAAAATTTGAATGCTTTTGTGCGTTTCTATTGAGACTTCTAACCAACGAAAAACAAGATTAACTCATCTTTGAATCCACTTTTCTAAGTTAGGACGCCTGTCTAAATTAAAACTAAAATGTAATTACCAAGGCTCAGACCTTAAGTCAGCACATATTATTACGGTTGTGCATCACTATATACAAACAGGTATTTATCATGAATGACTTGTCAATATTTTAAAGATTTCATCATAGGTAGAGCATGACTGATCCGCCATGCATGTACTGATTTAATTGCTACAACAAACACTTAACTCTCTCTATCTGCCCACTTTGCCACTGAAAGTCGTCTTAGAAACGTAGTCGATCCGAGTTCAGATATCGTGTTTTTACCTAAATTTGCCCTCCTATATTGAATCCTTTTCCATTTCAGTGCCAGACGATGTGGAATTAAGAAACCGAAATCTCAGGCGCCTCAAAAAGTATGAATGGAAGCAGAAAAGAATCTAGCTGCAAAAAAATCAGGAGTGACTACATCCGTTAACCCTACTTTTCTTTATTTCTCCCTGAGCTGTTTATTTTTTCACGATCATTTTTACTTAAACGACAGAGAAAGAGTGTTTTTTTGTGTTTTGCTCAGAAGGGGAGAACTGATCGATTTCCACTCGCGCCCTTACCCTGTCTCATTTTAACCGCCTTAATTCCTTGTCTTCTTACCCGCTTCGTATTAGATTTGTACAATGCCTTTTTTTTAAAAAATAACAATAAATTAGTATGTGATTGCTTTTATTTCTTGTGGTTGTGTGAAGTCTAGATCACTAGTCGAGTGGATAATTCTGAAAGGCGGTTTGTTTTCATATAATGAACTTTCTTATCAACTCAATGTCTCGATGAGATCGTCGCGCTATGAAATACGTAACTGCCTCACATTTTGATTGGTCCTTTTGACTTCCCTCCTCCAAATTTGATTGGCTTAGAGGTGACCGTAGTTTGTTAGCCATAAATAATTATTCAGGTTTCGAGTTTGTTGTTAATTATGCAATCGTTGTTTATCATTAAGAAAGAGCATGGGAGCTAAAACGATGGCTTAAAATTATGGCATTGTAGATTTTTATGTGGCCTCATAATCCCACATATTCGTGTAATTTTCGAACAAGCTCTTCTATTAGTTTAAGTTTCTAGAATTTGTTGCTGTTAAGACGTTACTTTTATCAGCAGCACCGAGAGATTGACCGCTTCCGCCTTCTTGATCATCTGTATTGCTACTCAAATGTATAAGTAGCACTGTATGTGAATTATTGAATTTTTGGCCGCGAATTTGATTTTCGTGACGATTTGACACTCCGTCGTTAGACTTAGGGTTAGGAATTTTAACTCCCGTCGACAGTATGCGATTGAAATGAGCTGTTTTGTGCCACTATACAGGTTTCTATTTAAATGTAATCTACCGGTACTGAGGTAAGCTTCTTAAAATTCACCTTCTTGGTAGCTTCATTATCACTTGATTTCCCTTCAACGTCCCCACCAAGCATGACTGGAATCCGCCTAAAAGACGAGTGAAAAGGTCTTATATGATTTCGAGTAATTTGAATGATTTTGTTATCAATGACCTAATACACTCGTACTCTGCTAGAGACTGATCAGGATGTTTCGAGTGCTTCAAAGCTCACCTCTGCATATTCAAACGTACGTTACCTGAATGTAAAAACTTCATTTAGACTGGTTACCCGTATAACGGTGAAGTAGACCTACACATGTTGTGGGTTCCACAGACAAAGTGCTGGTTGTGATTAATAGGGTAGTGAATCCAATTAATTATCTGCTAATCATTAAAAGTGACTCCATGGAAAGGAACACAGACTCTAATGACATTGAATAATGGATGTCAAAATCAGAATACATTCCTGTGACAACTAAACTCCTGATGGCACTTAATTCAACACAAGATTGTGAATCTCATTTTATTACGCTTTGCGGGTCAAGTTGAATTTATCTAAATGATTGATCGAGTTTAATTCTTCATTTTGTTTCTAAACTTAGAAGACAGTTTGCATTGACTGAAAAGGTGTCTGGTCATTGTTTCAGACTGGAAAATGTTAGACATTGCAAGAATAGGTCGATCATATTATTGTTTGTTTTGATAAGGGAAATTGACCTCGGAAAGGTCACAGGTTTTAGTCGGGCAAATCAGAGTGAATGTTAAGATTCCTCTCCTGGAGAAAAATAAGAGCCGAGATTAGTTGACCTTCACATTAAAGCGAGAGTGTCAATTGTATGAGCATAAAATGTAGAGCCAAGCGACTGCGATTAGGTGCATTATAAGTAAAAAAGTTCGAAAGCTTACTTTGTATTAAGTAAATAGTTAGTTTGGTGAATAGAAACTCTGAGAAATCGTGAAATCAGATGTCACTTCATGTTCACCAGCATGCTTTTCCTCATCGCTATGATGTTCAATGAACTCATATTATTCGATTGAGCCAGTTCAGCTGAACGGCCCTGAAGACGTTTTTTTTTATGACTCGCATTATGGAGACGACCAAAATAGAGCAGGTATATTGATAATGACCCACAGTTTTCACTATTGCGAATTCGCTGAGCAAATAAAATCTTTTTTAGTTTTGTTTAAAATGGCAATTTTGCGACGAAAAACTCATTAGAATCCGATAGCCTATAGTAATTGCAAACACAAAGCAAATCATATTGGACCAATTCCCGCTGAGCGAATGAAAGTCCAATTTCTATTTGCTTCTAAGGAAAAAATGCTAGGCCATCTTACATTAGTACATTAGTACACAAAATATACCTGTCTTCACCGACAGTCGAACCCAGACTTTCTGCCGTCAGGCGAGGATTTAACGCCTAGGCAGCATACTGAAGTAAAACAACACCCGATTAGTTTATTGTCAACTAAGACAGTTCTAAGGTGAGCTGTGGATTTGTCTTCCACACAGAACTACTCATTTAGAGCACATCTATTTGCTCTTTTAATCGAATTTCATTTAACTTCGAGCAACCTCACGCCGCATTGCAATTGGTGAAGATCAGTAGAGGACCAGATGGTGTGACGATAATGCAGTTACATTTCGGTATGTACACGTTGGAAGACCAGATAGTGTGACACTCCCAAGAGACCCTAAGATTTTATTGCATGTGTCCTTAATTACTGATCAGATGAGGATCAAATTGAAACCAATCGAAATGAAGGAATATTTCCTTTTGTCCCCATTCTAGAACTAAGTTCAATGTTTAAGCTTAATAAAGCAGTGCCTTGCACACTTTTAGAAGCTAAGTATATCCAAATTCTGACCAGAACTTCTTTTGACAGATCTAATCACCCCATCTTCTGAATAACTTCATGCTTCTAGGGTATGGATATTTGTAAATAGATATCCTCTTCAGTTCTGCTTGCATTTTAATACCCCCGCATCTCTTGAAAGCGTTAATCATCGTTTAATCGCGTTCACGGATGGCGAAGACTCCTAAAGGCAAAATCGCCTTGTCTTGAGGGTATAACAGAGAATTTTGGCAAGTTGAGGCATTTGGATTTCATTTAACATTTATTTTAATTCTACACTCAGTCACTGCTGGAGGCACTATTGATTTTTTCTGAAAACAAATTATTGATTGTTTGATAACAACTCAATGTTTTTATCTGCACATTTCATTAGGAGCGCAAATTTCTGGCCTTATTTGCGATCCTGAGTACGTTAAAGGTACAGCAGCGGCATTTGCAAAATTATTTAGACTAGTAAATCCAGCAATGTATTATTCAAATAACTTACCGTGAACAGTACCACTAAAGCCTTTTCGGATATATCTAGAAGTGACTGACTCAATCCCATAGACCTAGGATAGTCATCGTATTTTGGATCCATCTTTTAGAAGAAAAAGGGCTTAGTGAAGTTAACTCATCCGATGCGGTTGAAGAATAAGGGTTGTAATTTAATTAAGTGAAAAAGCCGCCAACTCTCGCACACATTTGAAATAGACGACCACTTTCAAGTGTGAGTCGCACCCTTCATTCATGTGTCGTCAGCCGGAAGTGACCAAAATTCAACCGTTAGGACTCGTTATCCTCGACAATTCGACGGGGTACAACTTTGAAGATGCGGTTACAGAGTGCGAATGGCAACGTTTGGCCAGAGAGCACTCCTTTTGATGCCATCCACGGTGCGACCACCCTGCCGCAATACCTACTTAATGTTTGTGCCTAAACACCTCATAATGTCGATAATAAGGACAAGAGCCATAATTATAGGCAGTCCTTGACCTTTGGCTCTCTAATACCATCATCTAGCGGGGTTATTTCATCTTCATTGATTAGGAGGAAACAATAAAATGTAGTTGCCCAAGTTTGAGAAAAAGGATTCAAGATTGTTGAAAGTAGATTACCATGAGCTGGAGGAATATTCACGACTTCAAATATCTTTGATCATTTTTCAAACTTCTTGATATCTATTTGAACATTTCAAAAAAAGCCGGTCGATACTTCTTATCAGTATACTTTTATTCAACTACAGGGTTAGGATCATTAAAATCCTTGAAACCAATTCAGTTATACTGCCTTGCAAAATATCAAATGATCCATATCAGATGAAACTGAAGGGGTTGCACGTGAAAAGTGTAATTCATTAAGATCAATTGCCATCAGAAGGTGAGTTTAAGGAAAGGAACTGCCTTATCTTAGTAAATAATTGTCCAATCCATAGTTTAACAGACCTACCTCATGACTGCAGTCAAGTGTGTGTGGAACCAAAGTTAATATTTAATCATGAGATCAAATGTTCCTAGCCGATGCTCGTTTCAAATAACTGGAGCCAAAACGTGACTTTTTACCATCCCATGTTCCAAAATGAAGTGGATATTGCCAATTAACTGATCTACCAATGACGAAACCACGCCTTTGAATAAGTTTTAGCTTTCAATCCTGTAGGAAATTGGGAGTAACCAAGCCCCCACAATTCATCTACGCCTAAACGAAGAGGATGCTCAGTAGTACTGTTAAAATAAACACTAAATGGCAAGGTAGCCAAATCCGCAAGCCTAGCTCGCAGCGTGCTACCTGATTTGCTACTAGATACCCAATAGCAGAATCCGCACAGCCGCATGCTGAACGGTATACGGAATAATCAAATTATAATTTAGGCTCCACTAATCTCTAATTGGTCCCTGCTCGGCCAATTATTATGTTATGACCTTCAAATGCCACATCTGTTTAGTGAACGGGCGCTCTAGTGACACTTTTGTCGCATGGTTTGTATTTTGGTTTGGTTCGGGAGTGCAAAATCACCGCGAAAGTGGAATTCTCCTCCGGAACATCTAATAGAATTTTCGGGGCTAGTTCTAAATCGTTTTTTTTTTATATCGAAGCTCACAGTACAAGACCCATCATGTAGCTCCAACGTAGGCCATGCCCTAGCACAGTTGTTTTAAGAGTATAAGTTCATAATTTATTGTCTAAACGACAGAAATCAATGGGTAATTGTCGGATTTGGGTCATAACTTATTAAAAATAGTTGGCCAAATTATTTTTTTCTTGGTTTATCACCACTGAGCAGATTAATTCAAAATAGGGTAATTTCTCACACAAACGGTACTTTTATACCAACAGGGTCACTGTAAATGATTGGCAGAGCAATACATGCAAGCATCTTGGTGGAGCCTACCCAGTAATGTGACGTCAGATGCCCTCCCCTTTTCAAACTGTGTGTCAATCGATTAGCTAGCCAGGAGATGGCACGATGTGACAGTAAGAGAGAGATAATCTTGCCAGATACAAAGACAAGCCTTAACCAGTCCTTTGATCCCGGTGGATTTCATCGTCTCAACCCAACCCAATCATGCCTGATTCGACCTCTTCCTCCTTTACCAAATTCCTGTCCCTTGTGTCGACTGAAACAGAAGTCAGACCGCTCTGAAGATGATCTTGTGGAGCGTAACTTAACTTACCCAACTTTCAAGCTGCCCCCGATTCCTCCCGAAGACAGGCTTCTGAAACATACAAAATTCAATGAAACGCTGATAGGATATCTAGATTTCCATGACTATCAGGGGAGAAAGTATTACAGGAACTTCCAGAGTCTTGCCGATTTTGATATAATCCGACGATTTATTTTCTGCAACCTATGTCACTCTTTTCCAGACGAAACTATCCGATACTTTGCCTTAAATTGGCCGGAATACTGCATAATGGTAGGCTCATCAACTGAATCATGAAAGAAAATCGATATAGGCTTTCACTGACACCCACATCCCCGTTGGCATCATCATGGCTCACCAGACGGAACCGCGAAAAGCGAGAATCACCATGCTTGTAGTGGAGATACGGGTTGATAGAAACGATGTTTGTAAGCTTGCAAGATCACTAAATAACAGGTTAATCTGCGGGATTGAATCAGTCTCTGAAGTTTTACTCTTATTACAGATCAAGCTTTGCTCAGCCTTGAAATTCAGCGGTTTAAAGAAAACGGCATTCAGGAGGTAAGATCATAAGCGAAAATTGTGTATAATCGAAACGTGGCTGAACGTGAATGAATGTGCCACTCGTCTAGGTCGTTTTGTTGCCGAAGGGAGAGAAGTCGAAGAAACGATTGTCGAAGATATTTGGTGACTGTGGGCCGTTGAAACAAACCAATGCCAATGCAGAATACGATTTCCTGATCTAACTTAAAGAAAGCTGAATATGAGAAGGATGATTTTCATCTGGATAAATCTATTTCAATATTTGTCGTTCCGCCATTTGATGCCCAAGTGTTAAGATAGCTGTATTGAGTTGCTTAAATAAACTGAGCGTCATGTGTTTACTTATTTTCATTAAAAAGCGCTATTAGTCGATTACCGCAAGTCAAATGCTGCACCCTGAATATTATACGTATGCTGAAACATGACGAGGTAGTTAACCTCGTAGGGCAAGCTTGTTCGCCAATAACAGCTACTTCGAAAAACCTATCGTATTTTAGCCGAATTAAGTTAAAAGCTTTTCATTCGCCATAGGAAATCTGGATCCACTTGATTTGGCTATTACAAGCCATTGTTTAGTGGTACCTTTGTAAGTCTCATTATCTCCAACGACCTGAAAGTTGAATCTTGGCAAGCTTTTAGTTCCCCACTTCCTCAATAGGGGGTTTATTTACTTAAAAATCTAAGGCTCCAGCTTTCTCAACCACGCCAATAGTATTAAGGCCCATTAAGTTAAATAATGCTACTTGCACTCTTACGCAATCAGCACCAAATTTCGAAGGTCTAATTGCATTATTATTACGCAAGTGCGGTAGCTTATCGATTGCTCGGGTGAAAGTAGTCACGATCAGGGCAACTAAACGCAACTCTATGTGCTTTTGAGGTCAATCATATTAACTGTTCATCAAGCCCAAAGTCGTTAGTTTATCTCAACCTGCTAATAAATACTTTATCTTAATAAATTGCCTATGGCAATAACTACCTAGCTTCCCGGCCGTAGGCTGGCAAGCTGCTAGTATGTTAGCTTCAACTAAGAAAAACCAATCGTTAAATGGGCATGAACGGTTTTCCATCCGACTGAACGCAGTACTGTTAAACAGTAATTTGAGTCACTTTAATGAAAACGGATTCACTATCTATTTTCGATGAACTCTTTAGCAACGCTTACCCAACTTGTACCTAGTCTAAGCTTCATAACTTGCAACTTTCACGAATAAGAGAATTGAATCTCAGCCCTCATTATCTAAAACGGAAGAGATACAGAGACTGAACTTGGTAAAACAGCAATTTATTTGTAGATTTTTAAACTACTAGATAGTGAAAGCGCGTTAATGAGCTACCCACGATGAACATTACCAGCGGATACATGTATATACACAAGGTAACCATATACGCTAAAGTTGTTAGAGAAATAACTATGTACACAATCAGGTGGCACATCTCCGCACTTGTTCACCAATTGGGGGGTTGATAACCAGGGTGCAGAAAGTGGCAATTGCTACCGTTGCGACAGTGGCCTTGTTGGAAGAACCTGCAGATCTGCTCAGGACGTCCACAAAGTCGGCCGACATTAGGAGGGGGGTTCATAGAGGGTCTGCCACCGTTGTACATTGGAGGAGGACCGCGAAACGGAGGACGCGACATGGGACCGCCTCCCCGGACGAAACGCGGAGGTGGTCCATCGGGAGGATATTGTGAATGTCTGTAGGGAGGCCTAGGGCCACCCCCAGGAGGCATTAGAGGACGCATAGGAGGCACCCGGGGACGCATTCCACCATGAAGTGGTGGTAGAGGTCCGCGTTCACCAGGCATAACAGAAGGGCCCGGCACTCTTAGGGGTCCTATGCCTGAGTGCTTCGAATCTTCGAGGCGTTCATGAATGGGGTAGCTAGGCAGTGGGTTGAGTTGCTTGTGAGGAAGTGGGGGTGAAGATGCTGTGGCAGAGGTCGATGTTTTTACTGCAGTGACAGTAGTTTCCTGATCAAAGTTCAGAGCAAGTGATTTTACAAGATCAGCAACATTGGGATTGAGAGAAACCTATAAGAAATGCAGACGATGAGCGCCCTTGACGCTTAAGCCACTAAATCGAATACTTCAAGTCTAACCACCTTAGAGCTCCCGTCCTCCGTGTTGTTCAATACGAGAACGGCCTGATCATGATGCTAGGGATAAATGAAATGTTCGCGAATTAGTACAGTCATCAAAACGTGTTAATTCAAAGTTTTCTAAACAAAAAAACGGAGACCTAAAAGCAGATCAACTCAGTTCACCTTTCAATCACACGACAAGCATCAATCATATCAACGAATATGGCGCACTAGAGGCCGGATGGCAAATCTACCGGCAAATTACGGACCACGGATCCCTATCCGAGTGGGATTTCAACACTTCGGAAGGGCTCAGGTTCGATTAATTGTACGGCACTTAGACATTAAGCCACTTGCATCGAGGGGGATCCAGTAAAACCCCCAACCCGGGAACCCTAATGCAAGCAAAAGGGACTTTGCCAACCTATAACGTCATAAGCACAAACATCCCACTGTAGCTAATTTCGTTTCCTCGCAGTGACTGACAAGAAGGATAACCACGCGCTTGTGATAGACCAATTCCGTCAGTGTGGAAATAGCGTTTTTGGAAACGACTCGTAAAGTTTTATTATTGGGGGAAAGGAATGATTGGGAAAAGATAAAAAAGGATTTTGTGCAAAAAACCCGTCCGTTAAACATACATCCTTTATAGGAATTTCAATAGGCTCTTGTTTTACAAAGTCTTCTTTATCAGGTTCTTCTGGAGAAAATGGTATACTATCACGTGTAAAGTAAATGGCTTGGAGAATACGACGCTCCCGTTCCAACTGAGTATCACGCTCAGTCGATCTGCTTCCTGGTTCAGCTGGCGGAGTAACCTCCAACGGAGTTGGAGGATACCACTGAAATCAAGAGAACCAATAAGCCAACTCATCGATTAAAATACAGGAGTTGAGAAAACCAAACGTACTCTCGTGCCACTTATTCCAATTTCTTCATGACGCCTGAAAAGCTGGCGTTCAAGTGAGTGCTCTTGTTGACGGATTTCCGCAAGGGAACGCGTAATATTCACTGAAAAAGACAGGAAAATAAAGGAAACGCAAATTTTTACACCACCTATAAAAAAGACAAAAAATACCTCTTTCATTTTCGGCAACTTCGAAGTAACATATTTGCGTCAAAAATTCATCAGGAGCCCAAGTTACTCGACCTTTCTTATCAGTTAAAGGAGCGGAGGTATTTGACGATTTTCCATGCCCGTTTGGGCCGCTAGAATCAGCATTAACGATATCAAGCGCAGTTGTTTTTGAATTTTCAGATTCCTGAGAAGCTACATTACCAGGCTCAGATGTAGTAGGTTCTGGCTTGGGGACCTTGCGCTTTTTACGGACAACTGATTGTGAATGCGTCAAAGCGTTGATAAAGTTGAAACTTTCGTGGATCTCTTGGGGAGCTAAAGAAGTTACAATAAAATTGACCCTACATTTCTTGGGCTCAGTGGGTGTAACAGTTATCTTCTGATGAAAAGATTCAATGGGCACAACAGGTTCCGCGCTTTGGTTTTCCATTTTGCTACAAAAGCAATTACCATACGATAATTCACACCTTTTTTTGGCCAAAACCTCCGACCGGGATTTTGGAGCAACTGCATTGGGAGCATCTTCAAGGCCAGCGGTCCTCATCACGGTAGGAGGAACTTTGACTGTTGTTCTTCTCTTCTTTACCTCCTTCGGCGCACTAGAAGTTTCAACAGACTCCACTTTCTTAGTCGATTCTACTTTCCGCTTCCTGCTCTTTATTTCTCCATTATCCTTCCCGGAATTGCTGATAATTCGCTTCCACTTCTTTACAATGTCTGCAGCTATAGATCGTACACCTGAAGAGAGCCATCAAGAGGGTCAAACCGACTTACTTTCATTCGGTGCCTTTTTAGAGAGTGTGTTGATTAACTTAGGACAAACGTTTTTTTTGAGCTGCTCCAGCGTGACAGGGAGATCGTAGTAAACCTGCATTAATTCAGCCATAAATGAAAAATCCTTTTCCTGGAAGGATTCTTGGAGCCATTTAAGAAGTATGTCCCAAGCCTCCGAGTCACATAGCAAAGCCTTCACCGCAGCCTCCGAGGCTGCAATAACGCAAAGCGAGATGCACTTCGGCACGAGCATTCCCCCGGTGTTAGACATCAAGGACAGCAACTCAGAAATAGATTTTCTGCGGATTCCACCAGCCTCCGTCAAGTGATCATGCAGAGACTCGAGCAATTTATTTGGATCACCAATGACCTAAAAACGAGGAAACTTCATAAGTTCCACTACCAGCTCGGCAGAAAGCCATTTCAAACAAGTTAACGGAACCCCCTAACCATACAACATCACAAACCCACACCTGCACCAAAAAAGCGAAGCACATATCTCCCCAGTTTACACCAAGGGACCCACGCTAGCTCTTTGGCAGATAGAACTATGGCTTAACAAGCAAGACACCCTAGAACATGCTAAATGCTGAAGATGAGTTGCATTCTGCTAACCGATCAACAAATACACAAAAGTCAGAACAAAACCAGCTATAAAAGGCAGTTACAAAGCCCCGAAGAGCCCGTACAGCTTGCTCGTCCAACGCCATTCCTACACCGACTAATATCGAAAGCGAAATTTCCGGTCGTCGACATCAGCTTAAACAAACTGGTCTGTTTCCATTTTTTTGAAATTATTTTCTTACAGTATCAAAATATTTATCAACTCATTTAAGGTGCGATGATACCGAATGTTTTATTTTATTTAAATAAATTAATTAAATTACTATTTTTGTAATTCAGGTGTTAACAATGTGCTTTATTTGCAATAAAATTTCTGATTTTCATGCTATATTTCTATAAACATAGGTTGTCTTGCTTCATTGATTCTCTAAAATGCGATTTAAAAAACAGTTCACTTCTTTTTAGATCGATTTTGTCGACGCTAATCGGTAACCGCTAAATCTCGATGAATCGATTCGAGGACTTCTTTCAAGTCTTAACCACCTAATTATATTTTATTCTCAGTTATGAAATTACAACTGCTCCTACCTTTAATAAGCCATCTGAGTGGATCTTTAAAGTTATTTTTAAAATGAGAAACAAATGTGCTCCATGCCTCCCACAGAAATTCGAGCTGAAATAAATACATTTTTTCATCCAAATTTTGCACTGATTGGCTTCATAAATACTTTTACTCAGACAATACTCTGATTTCAGCGTATCCTGTACAACTAGCGAAATATACGAATATTAATGTAAGCCATTCTGCAGAATTGTGTGCTGTCATCATTCCCGGAGCAGATCTAAATTTTTATACCTCGTATTGACATGCAAAGGCACAATCAACCTTATATTTCTCAACGATATCCGATGACTGAGTAAACTATGAAAACCAACAGATGATATAATTTTGAGAATTAAAACCGATGCATTTGAGTTACGATCAGTAGAGCGTTTATTTGAGGATCCCTGCCGATAAATTTGAGCGATATGTACTCACCTGAAATATTTATAGGACGAACACTAATACTTAATTTCAGTAGCTTGAAACATGTCGGACAAACTTTTATACGTTGGAGACTTGCATCCCTCAGCTACGGCTAAAGATTTGTTTAATACCTTTTCCTATTGTGGGAGTATATCACCTCGTGTAATGCGACTTAGAAACGGGCAGAGTGCTGGAGTAGTGAGATTTTCTCGAAAGGAGGATGGTGAGTCTTATTGACTGTTTATAGTGACAATTTACTTCCAGCTGACCGTGCTTTGCGAGATCTACAAAATGCCACCATTTTTGACAGACCATTTCGATTAATGCGCTGGCAGGCGAATCCCCGTCTTCGTGCGATTAAGGGTGCCAACGTTTTCGTCAACAATCTCGACCTGCGTATTTCGCAAAAGGAGCTATACGAACACTTTTCTGACTGTGGTGAAATAGTGTCCTGTAAGGTTTGTTTGACCCGTAATTTGTAACCAAACGCTTCAGCTTGTTATTGAAGAAAGTGGCATTTCGCGTGGATATGGATATGTACAATTCAAGGAAATTGCATCCGCAGTTGAAGCCATCAGAAAACACGATCAGGAGAACATTAGAGGCAAAGTGATAATGGTGAAACCATTCAAATCACGAAGTGAACGATATCCAATCACCGGAACTGTGCCATTCAACAATTGCTACATTAAAAATTTCGATGGAAACACTACTGAAGATGACTTGAAAAACTTATTTAGCCATTATGGCGAAATTTTGAATATTTTTATGCCTCGAAATGAAAAAAATGGGCCGAAAGGCTACGCCTTTGTATGTTTCAAGCAGTTCAATGACGCCGCAAAAGCTGCTCAAAGTCTAAATGGAAAGGAGTTTAGAGGGCGTTCTCTTTACGTGGGCCGTGCTGAGAAGAAAGCGAAAAGACAGAAGGCATTACGTGATTTCTACAAAAGTATAGAAGAAGCCAGTCTTTTTGTGAAAAATTTGGACGAAACTGTTGATGATAATGCACTGAAGTCCTTTTTCAGTGAGTGTGGCAAGGTCATTCGTGCCAAAGTGATAAGAGATGAGACCGGAAAGTCAAAAGGTTTCGGCTTTGTATGGTTCTCAACTCCAGAAGAGTTAAAGAAAGCTTTAACAATGCCGAATAAGGATTTGGCATCAAAGCAAATCATAAAGGCTCATGCAATTTCACGAAGTCGAATTACGTCTGTGTGGAATGCACCGGCTTGATTAATCATAATTAAAGACACCGTATTTATTAGCTTGCTAGCATTTCAAAAGGTGAAATGTTCACAGTAGTATAATAAAGGCTAACACTGTGCTTTTAAGCTGAAGTTCTTGTATATAAGATGTCTTAGGTAAAAAGGCTGGTCTCTTTCAGAGTTTACCAGAATCTGACTCAAATTGCGGTGGAAATCTAAGGATGATTGCGATTGTCATTCGAAATGTTTGAAACGACCACGATTCCGGTAGCGTGAACCGCGTTATTTTGGACTGCCAAGATGTGCTGCTGTTTCGATTCGAATCCGGTCAACTCAGCTAATTCGTAAAATATTCGTTCAATTGGTGGAATTATAGCCCGAAATTGAGGGGACTCTGCAAAGAACTCGTGTTTTATTTTATTTCGATGGGTGAGAGATTGTTGGCGGTATACTTGCTTTTGGACTTGAGAACGAGAACATTTCATCTGGGAAAGAGCATGAAAAATGTAGTTCATAATTGTCAGATAGCATTTTGAATCCGGTTTTGTAAATCGATTAAACACTTCCTGGAATTTAAGATGTTTTCATATTCAAACAAAACATGATGTGTGATAAATAATTTAGAGACAATTGAAAAAACTGATCAAAAATTCAATAAACGACAGGAAGAGACCTAACTTTAGTAGTTGCTTATTAAGGATTTGTATAGCCAGCGCAGTTTTCAGTCTTCGAAGTTTATTTGAGCCTATTACCGAGATGCCGTGGATACAGTTTTTTTGTTACAAGCTGAAATCGTTACGAATCTGGAGATATCTTCATCAATCTGTTCAGACGAATGGCCATCTACCCAAGAGGTCAATAAAATTGAAATCACTTTTGAACTTGAAGTGAGTTTTTTTCGACAACAGTTCAGTTCGGTGCTGCCTTTCTCTTCTTTCCTAGCATCATAAATGCGGTTAAATTCGATAACTGTGTTGCTTAATTCAAATACGTCAACTTTCCGGGTGTAAAAAGTAGTTCTCGTTGTCTAAAAAACTTATAAACTCGAGGACGTTTCATCCATTCTACTAGACGTGAATTTATGGTTGAGTGACCATAGAAAAAAATTGCTGAATAAGAACACTTTCGGCATTTAACTTTCTGGCAACTGCTGAACCTAATCGAAGACTGATCCAGGCAATAGATCAGGAAAAGAGATACGTTACTGGCGAAATCTTAGCAGAACATTTGAGTGGCGGAATGGCAGATTTTCAGCCAATATCAGTCTATGGAAATTAAGATTTACTTTTGTCAGTACTACTAAGCGTGACATTTGATTGGTCACAGGATGAATTGATGTATTCACATAACTATATTTCAATAGCTCATTTGTTTGACGTTTAGAATTGGTTCAATTATTTTACGCACAGATCTGGATTCAACATATTGATCGTTTTCATCCATAATCCAAATAAACAGAAATGATGGGATAACCTGATTATACTCCCATACCAACCGGTAATCAGTGTTTGTTTCCTATTTCCTGGCCACGTTGATATCCTGACATGATTGATTTGTCGGAAAAATTTGTGTTTGTGTGCATTAAATATTCGCCACGCCTTTCGTTCAGTACTGAAAGTTTTTAAACGAAATCAGGCGGCCCATGAATAAGGGCGAATGTTCATATATTAGGAAAGTAACATAAAATTTGGATTGCCAAGTAAATTAATACAAATCGGAAAAGCATAACACATTCATCTACTGAAATTATTAAAGTAGAAATTTCGTTAAACATTGAAGCCCTTCATCAAAAATCAGACACTGCCTTATTCAGATGTCAAAAAGTTAATATTTGCAGAAAAAAAGATGATCGAAATATGGAGTTGCTTTATTTTCATCGATGGTAAGATGATGCAATATGGGTGGAGAAGTAAAAGAGACAGAAATCGAAATACTAAAGTTTGAGTGAGAAGTAAATCTGTTCATGAATGTTCTCTCTTAAAGGTATGAGTTGACGGAAAATATTTGCGACAAATGCTTCGGAAGCACTACTAGATCCGCTACTACTAGAATACAGTTGAGAGCAAGTACTTTGTGGTAGAAGATGCTTCGATGTCAATTTCTTCAGGAGATCCACAATTGTAATCGGCTTTCGCAAGAGGTACTCTTAAACAGTTTTTAATAGCGGATCTTCCGTTACTGTATATGATGTAGAAGCGCTTTGTCGGTGGAGCAGTTAATGAGAAGAAATCTGGAATAATCTATTCAGTGATGCCTTAGAATCGATTTGCAAAACAGGAGACTGGGGGGAAAAGGGTTTCGAATTGGAACTCGATTGTTGCTAATCGGATTTAATTTTGATATGAATACCTGTCTCAGTACTGCTGCTTCCTTTTTTTATCCGAATTCGAGTTGGAGGAAGATGACGGTGACAATGATGGAAAAGAAGACAAGTTATCGATTGTCTCCAACGCTGAGATGGTGAAGCGAGGATCCTTCCTATCCAATCCAATTGACCACTTTCATGCTCCCCAAACTTCTCACTGTCATCTGATCAGCATTTTGTTTGCTCTGCTCACCCTCAGAGCCACTTTCATCAGTGAGAACAGTTCTCAAACCAGCTGCCTCCTCAACACCAACTACTTGATATATCTGATCTCTGTTCTCACTGATAAGCTTGTCTACATCTGACGAAGAGTCAGTCATGTAGTCTACTTCATCACCTTCATGATCCTCAGCATCACTTTCATCGGCAACCACTTCGTAGACTTCATCTTCTTCATCCGACGCCACGGCTATATTACTCTTGTATCTTCTAAGAGCACGACACTTCATGGCCCTGCGTTTACGTTCGTGCAACGATGGCGGCCGGGCGCATCTTGCTATTGGCAAGATTCTTTTGAGTTCTTCTTCTCCTTCTTCTTCTTCTTCTTCTTCTTCTTCTTCTTTCAACATCACCATGGCAAGAATCGTCAAGGTCTGATTCATTCACACCGTCATTTAGACAATCACTTTCTTCACTACCACTGCTGTACGCCTTCCATTCATCCATTTCCGTCTAGTCGGAAAAATGTCAAAAGCTTCATCACAACTCTGAGAGAAGATTGGCCTCTTTCACACAACGGTATCGTTCTGCGGCACTACCTTTGCCAGCTCATTTTTATCACAGCATTTTAGCTTACTGTTAAATGACCTCGATAGCAAGAAGATCATTCTATGGGATGACAGCCACGTAATTTTGATGCGGCAGAGAAGAGATTTGGAAGCCTGTCAATCACAGCTCTTGTTTCATTATCCTAAATGAACTAGCCGTGTCCTATCAGTTAATTCTCCTAAGGTCAAGCAAATGATCGTGGCTACGACTTCAAACGGCCTAGTATTAACAACTTTGCATTCAAGTCCTAAAAAAGAAGTAATAAGCTTTAAATTAAGCGCTTGATAGCTAATTTTCTTAGGTCTACTTTGGGTATTAACACGACCATTGCGAAGAGAGTTGAAGTAGCATTGCCACTAGTGATGCTCAATTTTAGGACAATCCGTCTCCATAAAAGGCTAATATTCACCAACATGGAGCACAACAGCGGAATCGGAAATTAGGACATGGTCCTCTTCGATGTACTCAGACGTGAGTTAATGCCAAATAGCATTGCTTTCGTAATGCATGAGCTCTTCAGTGAGAGCCCGAAATTTTGACCAAAGCTTCGTGTTCGAAGGTCACTTCGATAACATGACACCCATTTTCCAACAACCTTGGCCTGTTTAAACTTAAATCTTATTCTCATTTAATGAGCTAACTTGGTTGCAATTCTCTAAGGCAAGCTAGTCAACACACCAATTGTGGTATGTGATGGTTCAATGAAGGGCATCAAGTGTTGACTAGCTGTCTCCAGCGTTTATTTTTCTATGATCACTCAATAATAAGCTTATGTCTAGTAGAATGGTTGAAACGTTCTCGAGTTTATAAGTTTTGAGACCAAGAGACCTACTTTGTACGCCCAGGAGTTTAGAGTATTTGATTTGGGCCACACAATCATCGAAGTAAATCGTGTTTATGATGCTAGAAAAGGAGAGAAAGGCAGCTTTTAAAGTAAATACATCGAATTGATCTGTTATCGAAAAAAACTCACTTCAAGTTCAAAAGTGATTTCAATTTTATTGACCTCTTGGGTAGATGGCCATTCGTCTGAGCAGATTGATGAAGATATCTCCACATACGCAACAGTTTCAGTAAGTCACAAAAAATCTGTATCCACGGCATCTCAGTAATAGGCTCAAACTGAAAACTTTGCTGGCTATACAAGTCCTTGATAAGCAATAATTGTGGTAAGGTTTCTTTCGAGTCGTTTGTGGAAAGCTTGTCACTTGAGGAATTTTTACACATTAAGTTTTGTTTAGATATGGAAACATCTTAAATTCAATGAAGAGTTCAATTGATTTACAAAACCATATTCGAATCTAGAGGACAGTACAGGTCTAGTGTCGTTGGTCGCCCCATGTAGCACCACGAGTTGAGGTGCGACCTGTTGACGTTTGCCACCATTCTACAGGCTTCCAAATCTTTTCTCTGCCACACCAAAATTACGTGGTTGTCATCCCATCGAGATCATTTAACAGTAGTCGAGGTGCTACCATAAAGACGAACGAATCGCACTTTAAATAGCAATTAAAAACACGTTTTAGGTGAAAATTAAAGCGAAATTATACGAATAATGCAAAAGAATCTTAAAAATAATATACTTAGAGCAGACGTTAAGCATGGAAATGCCAACTTGTTTAAATCGCCACCGATTGAGGGCGCCACAAAGTGCCAGCATGTTGCGCGATTCGAACATCTGGTAAGTTGCTCGTTGTTAACTTCTTGGTCGGCGCTCCTGCAACGCATTTGACGTGGTCACGCACGTTATGCAATTGAGGTGAACTTCTTATGGTCGTAGTTGGTGTAAAGCGAATTCGCTCATTTCATGCTATCATTGTTCTGGGCATTCTACAAACTCGTTCACGTCAGTTCAGGAATGAGTATGCGCACCTCGAAATCACCTTTTCTTCTGTTGTAGGAATTCGACTTGGCAAACGCTAGAGTCTCCACTCTATGGAACCAGTGAATCTTTGCCACTGATATGCAGAACACCAGTTTTTAAGGAGCATCTTCGCTGGTTTCTGCACAGTCAGTGGTGTATCAAGGCCACTCGTCGACGCAAAGTCTGCAATGACCGGCGGTGCCAACTGCTTCGACCCTTGGTTGGCCACATCGAAACCTGCAAGGATTCGGTTGTTTGTGATACGCCCTATTGCGCATTCACTAAAGAATGTCTAGCCCATTTCGATTGTTGCGAAGATGACGGTTGTAACAAATGCCGACAGATGAACTACGCTTTCGTTGGACGATTTCTCCCCAACGTGGAGATATACCCACTACCAGCTGTCCATTATCTGACCAACAGCGAACGTGGCGAACATATTCGACAAATGTGAGTTGGTGTTCATCTAATGAAGTGCAATTTAGTGTGCGAGTGTTCAATCCGGAAGCCGATTACACTGATCTTCAGGATGACAGAATGGAGAGGGAAATATGTCGAGCCCGTGTTATAGAAGCTCAAGCTTACAGCAGTGGACGATCTCCGGACTTTTACCGACATTTAATAGAGCTAGAGATTTCTGCAATCAAGGGACGACGACCGAGTGGAACTCATTGGCTTCAGTTGCATTGATGTGAGGTGTTTGTCTTTTTACAAATATATGTTCCACAGCGTACCAATGTTGTGTGTGAAGGGACGAATTGCGAAACGTTGAGTGGATGTGGAGATGCTGTGGAGATGCGTCACTTTTCTTGGAGGGAAAGTGTGATTCATCAAATGGGGTTTCAATTTAATGGGACTCAAACTGAACGGTGGGTCCACCGTCCTCACCAACGATTTCTTTGCGATCAAATCAAAACTCCCTTCTACGACTGAGTACAGATTAACTAAGTTGCAGCATAATGATGTGCAACAACATCAACAACTGACTGATCATTTTTGCACTCTAGTCTGCTCATACGTAATTGTTAAATAATTGTCATTTGCATATTTTTTTTATGAGGTGAGAATGATTTGACCAAAGAACTAAAGCAGATAACCATGTACATGTTCGGAAGAAGAGAGTCCGACTTATTATGACTGTGTTGCGGGGCGAGCGTGAGTCTGGGTATTTGGCATCAGTGGCTTCATCTGACGGAGCTCCTCTGCCACGTGTGGACAGTGTTGGTAGCAGACGCTGAGTTGTCCAATTGTTTCACAGATCCACCACTGTTGTTGATTTGAACAATCACTGCACCTAAACAGTGGCCACGAGTTGGCTATTCGACATTCGCAAATCGGAGTGTGTCGGAATTGCAGTTTGTGCGAAGCAATTTACATTGTCTGCGATGTCGAACCTTTGCGTTTTCGTTAGTGCTAGTTGACAATCTTGGTTTGTGTGGGGGAAGATGAAACTCAGTGAATATTCGCAAAGCTTGTAGACTTGGAGGTTGAACAACACCTTGTGTTCGGCACAGAGGGAAACTGCTATTTCAGACAAACCAGTTGAAGACACTCTAGGATGCCATTTGGCAAGGAAACGACCCAGAAGTGTGTGCAGGGTAAGGTGGACATTACTGACCATCGCTGCCTTGCCAACAATATAACACTCTACCGAATCTCAGTCTGAATGTCTGCACGAGAAGGAAAATGAAGCAAAATGTGGCGATATTTCTAAGCAAGTGCCTAAATGCCTGATAGCTTCCTAATCTTAAATCAAGACACTACGATATATATTGCCCGAATCCGTCAATAGTTGAGTGTTCAGATATTGTTCTGTGCTGACACTTCGCAATAAGTCACTGAACGAATTCGTATAGAGACTTTAGGCTGTGAAGTTTTCTGTCACAGATTCGCTGACAAATATGACATCCTTATAACTATTAAACAGATTCTGATGTGAAACTCGTGCACTTGCACAAGTGCAAGTCTATACAGTTTGATTATCATGGAAGGAACGAAATTCCCGAATTCGATCAGAATCAGAATATGCTTAGGGGTATCTCCTTGCCTTAAGTCCTTGTTTTCGAGGGCATATCGAAAGTCATTCCTGTTTTTAATATGATCTTGCAATGTCATCGCATCGCTGATTGCATAAATGTTTTTAGAAGAAATACCGCCCGGTTTTCATATGCTGTAAAGATCTCCGCCTTTGTTCCGATAGGATGTTTAGATCCACCGTTTCCGATTGCGATTAACTACGTCGTTGGTTTGAAGCTCCTAACAAGCCGCCTGAGTGAAGGCAATAAGTTAAAAATGAGTCAAATTAAAAATGAAGAGAGATAACAATATTAGTTTAAATTTTAAATGTTACAGACTTAATCGAATGAGATTGAGGCGATCAGAGCAGTACATACAACACATCGGTGAGCAATCATGTAAACGTCTTCCTTACGTGTCTTTTGGATACCTTTCATTTCCGCAAAACTGGAGATTACAAGGCCATAATATGAGCGGCAAGTCTTTCTGTCAATTGTGCGTGTCATTAGTAGAAATCGTGGTTGAGACAAGCCATAGTCGAAGGACCAAATCCTGAAGGCTGCAAATCCTGCGGCGAATGGCTGTCTGTGCTGCAATAATCAGTTGCGAATTCCAGTCGGTTGAAATCAAAAACGTCAAAATTAATCTCATCTTCCTATCTGCAATTTCAATGAAGGAGGTAGATTTTAATTAGAGAAGCCTGAAAAGCTTGCTGTCCATTGCTAGACAAGTCCATTTCACTGCACAGCACGTTTCAAGGGCTCACTATCATTTCACTAAATCACTATCTCAACTTAGTACGCAGTGATCTATCCGCCAGCAGAATAGAGTTCCAGCTCATTTGAGTAGCTGATTAAGGCTATTGATAAAGCGTGGCTAAAAGCCTCTGGTCAAATCTAACACTGACCCCTGAATTTATTGCGAGAATGTAGAGTTGAGTGAATTGTACACCTGCCTTCATCGCTTCATGAGCTGTGAATTCTCGTTGAGATGCAGTGGCACAATCGTAGGTCTGGCGTTGTGGTGACATAAAGGAGTACATCAAAGAACTGGTACGTATACAACATCAGTAAAGTTTATTGCATAATCGAGAAATGAACCAGTCATTAGGTGAGTGCATCATTTTGCCTTCATTTTGTATAATGTCCAGGTCAACTGCAAATGAGCCGTCGTTCGGTCGAACACATCGCTTGAATCGCTTCACATGGAGGTGAGGCCACCAATATTTAAATTTCATGGAAAAAAAACAAAAATTCTTAATTCGAGTACTATCCACACCAAGCGATTTGGAGAGTGCAAACCAACGATCGTTGGAATGCATTTCATGGTCGGTAGCAAGCCTGGTGAGTTGTCACTGGACAAACAGCATCCCATCCACCGCAAGTCAAGAAGTAAATGCAGCTTCTCCACAAAGTTCACTGACAGCATCCGTGCCTCACATTGACCTACTGTTAAAATCGACAACTACTGCGTTAACGCCACGGATGGATGGTTGGTTCAATGATAAGCGCAATTACTATTGTCGGCTAATCTACCGAGTTGATCCGCTTTAGCCAACGTACGTAGTGAGGCGGCAATGGACGATGAAACAAACTCTGCATTTGAATACTCCTCCTCTACAACTCGCGCAGTCCCAGTTCTGCAGGTGTGATGCCTAAGGAGGAGGAAGCGGAGATTTTCACGGCACTCGGTGAAGTTTCAAAGCGAATATCCACAAGTTGATTACATTGATTTTGCGAAATCAGCAACCCGATTCTCATAGAAGTGAAAATTTCACTCAGCACGAGAACAACATAGAGGACGTTACACCACAAGTCGAGAGTTCCGAGTGGCAGCATATTCGGTGAAGAGACCCAATTACGCGGACCCAACAGCCTTTGCGATAAATATCACTACGAGAATCGATCCTGATGTCTCACTATTGATAAATTTAGTTCTGCAGGAATCGTTTGACCCACATCGGGTGAATCAGCAAATATGTTATCGACTTTGAACGACTTTTGAGGCCATAACTAACAGTAGCATTAAGAACATCGCAAACTGACAATTAGGGATTAAAGGTTCAGAGAAGTGAACCAAAGCCTTGAGGAAGGCTCTTTTACTCACAGAGGAGGATGATTGGAGGGTGTGTGGCAGTAGTGGTGAAGAAGGGTAATTCCTGAATGATGATGCTAGTGAATCGGCGGTAGACTAGTGGAGAAAGTTCAATGTTGAAGGAGAACACAAAGGAGACACGCTGCCATTGCTGCCATCCTGAGTGACATGATGATGTCACAGGACTACATGATTGACACGATCTCAAGTGAAGAAAGGTAAGAATTGGCACTGAAGTGAAAGTTAACTTGCCAACCGTTCTTAAGAGCAGCACTTTCTCTTAGGATGAGGAGAGTGCACCGGGAGCAGATAATGGAGAGATAGTTCAAGAAAATCGGAGTAGAAGAAGACAAATGCTGACTGCAATGAACGTTCCGTCAAAATCTCAATAACTGCATTTTCTTCCTTATCATGAACCTCCTTATCGAGGACTTAGACATTAATGATGGGTTAGCTGCAGCTCTAATTGCCACATTGAGACCTTGAAATTTCATAAGGTCAAAGCGATGTGGAAATAAAACTGAAAAATCTCTCAAAATATTTGCGAATCACAGCCCTCTTCTGAAGAATTCAGTAATGAAGGGGGTAGCTACAGGAAGCATTTTGGAGCACTTCTTGATAAGGCCAAGCACTTGCTCCTGCTATCCAAACCTACTGAAGCCTCAACCAATTGTTATCCTGCTGCTGGTTACAAGTAAAAATATTCACTTATCCCTCAAATGCTATTAAATCAAACAATCAGCTCGTGTAATCTGGATTCCATTTCTCACCTTTGTCATTGTTGAAAACATCTACTTTTATAATATTAATATGTACGAGATGATATTTGTGACCTAATTAGATGGGCTGTCTTATCTTTACGTTCAGTTTGAGTCCCATTAAATTGAAACCCCATTTGATGAATCACACTTTCCCTCCAAGAAAAGTGACGCATCTCCACAGCATCTCCACATCCACTCAACGTTTCGCAATTCGTCCCTTCACACACAACATTGGTACGCTGTGGAACATATATTTGTAAAAAGACAAACACCTCACATCAATGCAACTGAAGCCAATGAGTTCCACTCGGTCGTCGTCCCTTGATTGCAGAAATCTCTAGCTCTATTAAATGTCGGTAAAAGTCCGGAGATCGTCCACTGCTGTAAGCTTGAGCTTCTATAACACGGGCTCGACATATTTCCCTCTCCATTCTGTCATCCTGAAGATCAGTGTAATCGGCTTCCGGATTGAACACTCGCACACTAAATTGCACTTCATTAGATGAACACCAACTCACATTTGTCGAATATGTTCGCCACGTTCGCTGTTGGTCAGATAATGGACAGCTGGTAGTGGGTATATCTCCACGTTGGGGAGAAATCGTCCAACGAAAGCGTAGTTCATCTGTCGGCATTTGTTACAACCGTCATCTTCGCAACAATCGAAATGGGCTAGACATTCTTTAGTGAATGCGCAATAGGGCGTATCACAAACAACCGAATCCTTGCAGGTTTCGATGTGGCCAACCAAGGGTCGAAGCAGTTGGCACCGCCGGTCATTGCAGACTTTGCGTCGACGAGTGGCCTTGATACACCACTGACTGTGCAGAAACCAGCGAAGATGCTCCTTAAAAACTGGTGTTCTGCATATCAGTGGCAAAGATTCACTGGTTCCATAGAGTGGAGACTCTAGCGTTTGCCAAGTCGAATTCCTACAACAGAAGAAAAGGTGATTTCGAGGTGCGCATACTCATTCCTGAACTGACGTGAACGAGTTTGTAGAATGCCCAGAACAATGATAGCATGAAATGAGTGAATTCGCTTTACACCAACTACGACCATAAGAAGTTCACCTCAATTGCATAACGTGCGTGACCACGTCAAATGCGTTGCAGGAGCGCCGACCAAGAAGTTAACAACGAGCAACTTACCAGATGTTCGAATCGCGCAACATGCTGGCACTTTGTGGCGCCCTCAATCGGTGGCGATTTAAACAAGTTGGCATTTCCATGCTTAACGTCTGCTCTAAGTATATTATTTTTAAGATTCTTTTGCATTATTCGTATAATTTCGCTTTAATTTTCACCTAAAACGTGTTTTTAATTGCTATTTAAAGTGCGATTCGTTCGTCTTTATGGTAGCACCTCGACTACTGTTAAATGATCTCGATGGGATGACAACCACGTAATTTTGGTGTGGCAGAGAAAAGATTTGGAAGCCTGTAGAATGGTGGCAAACGTCAACAGGTCGCACCTCAACTCGTGGTGCTACATGGGGCGACCAACGACACTAGACCTGTACTGTCCTCTAGATTCGAATATGGTTTTGTAAATCAATTGAACTCTTCATTGAATTTAAGATGTTTCCATATCTAAACAAAACTTAATGTGTAAAAATTCCTCAAGTGACAAGCTTTCCACAAACGACTCGAAAGAAACCTTACCACAATTATTGCTTATCAAGGACTTGTATAGCCAGCAAAGTTTTCAGTTTGAGCCTATTACTGAGATGCCGTGGATACAGATTTTTTGTGACTTACTGAAACTGTTGCGTATGTGGAGATATCTTCATCAATCTGCTCAGACGAATGGCCATCTACCCAAGAGGTCAATAAAATTGAAATCACTTTTGAACTTGAAGTGAGTTTTTTTCGATAACAGATCAATTCGATGTATTTACTTTAAAAGCTGCCTTTCTCTCCTTTTCTAGCATCATAAACACGATTTACTTCGATGATTGTGTGGCCCAAATCAAATACTCTAAACTCCTGGGCGTACAAAGTAGGTCTCTTGGTCTCAAAACTTATAAACTCGAGAACGTTTCAACCATTCTACTAGACATAAGCTTATTATTGAGTGATCATAGAAAAATAAACGCTGGAGACAGCTAGTCAACACTTGATGCCCTTCATTGAACCATCACATACCACAATTGGTGTGTTGACTAGCTTGCCTTAGAGAATTGCAACCAAGTTAGCTCATTAAATGAGAATAAGATTTAAGTTTAAACAGGCCAAGGTTGTTGGAAAATGGGTGTCATGTTATCGAAGTGACCTTCGAACACGAAGCTTTGGTCAAAATTTCGGGCTCTCACTGAAGAGCTCATGCATTACGAAAGCAATGCTATTTGGCATTAACTCACGTCTGAGTACATCGAAGAGGACCATGTCCTAATTTCCGATTCCGCTGTTGTGCTCCATGTTGGTGAATATTAGCCTTTTATGGAGACGGATTGTCCTAAAATTGAGCATCACTAGTGGCAATGCTACTTCAACTCTCTTCGCAATGGTCGTGTTAATACCCAAAGTAGACCTAAGAAAATTAGCTATCAAGCGCTTAATTTAAAGCTTATTACTTCTTTTTTAGGACTTGAATGCAAAGTTGTTAATACTAGGCCGTTTGAAGTCGTAGCCACGATCATTTGCTTGACCTTAGGAGAATTAACTGATAGGACACGGCTAGTTCATTTAGGATAATGAAACAAGAGCTGTGATTGACAGGCTTCCAAATCTCTTCTCTGCCGCATCAAAATTACGTGGCTGTCATCCCATAGAATGATCTTCTTGCTATCGAGGTCATTTAACAGTAAGCTAAAATGCTGTGATAAAAATGAGCTGGCAAAGGTAGTGCCGCAGAACGATACCGTTGTGTGAAAGAGGCCAATCTTCTCTCAGAGTTGTGATGAAGCTTTTGACATTTTTCCGACTAGACGGAAATGGATGAATGGAAGGCGTACAGCAGTGGTAGTGAAGAAAGTGATTGCCTAAATGACGGTGTGAATGAATCAGACCTTGACGATTCTTGCCATGGTGATGTTGAAAGAAGAAGAAGAAGAAGAAGGAGAAGAAGAACTCAAAAGAATCTTGCCAATAGCAAGATGCGCCCGGCCGCCATCGTTGCACGAACGTAAACGCAGGGCCATGAAGTGTCGTGCTCTTAGAAGATACAAGAGTAATATAGCCGTGGCGTCGGATGAAGAAGATGAAGTCTACGAAGTGGTTGCCGATGAAAGTGATGCTGAGGATCATGAAGGTGATGAAGTAGACTACATGACTGACTCTTCGTCAGATGTAGACAAGCTTATCAGTGAGGACAGAGATCAGATATATCAAGTAGTTGGTGTTGAGGAGGCAGCTGGTTTGAGAACTGTTCTCACTGATGAAAGTGGCTCTGAGGGTGAGCAGAGCAAACAAAATGCTGATCAGATGACAGTGAGAAGTTTGGGGAGCATGAAAGTGGTCAATTGGATTGGATAGGAAGGATCCTCGCTTCACCATCTCAGCGTTGGAGACAATCGATAACTTGTCTTCTTTTCCATCATTGTCACCGTCATCTTCCTCCAACTCGAATTCGGATAAAAAAAGGAAGCAGCAGTACTGAGACAGGCATTCATATCAAAATTAAATCCGATTAGCAACAATCGAGTTCCAATTCGAAACCCTTTTCCCCCCAGTCTCCTGTTGTGCAAATCGATTCTAAGGCATCACTGAATAGATTATTCCAGATTTCTTCTCATTAACTGCTCCACCGACAAAGCGCTTCTACATCATATACAGTAACGGAAGATCCGCTATTAAAAACTGTTTAAGAGTACCTCTTGCGAAAGCCGATTACAATTGTGGATCTCCTGAAGAAATTGACATCGAAGCATCTTCTACCACAAAGTACTTGCTCTCAACTGTATTCTAGTAGTAGCGGATCTAGTAGTGCTTCCGAAACATTTGTCGCAAATATTTTCCGTCAACTCATACTTTAAGAGAGAACATTCATGACAGATTTACTTCTCACTCAAACTTTACTATTTCGATTTCTGTCTCTTTTACTTCTCCACCCATATTGTATCATCTTACCATCGATGAAAATAAAGCAACTCCATATTTCGATCATCTTTTTTTCTGCAAATATTAACTTTTTGACATCTGAATAAGGCAGTGGCTGTGTTGGGTAGAATCCTTGCCAAATGGGCATCCCAGAGTGTCTTCAACTGGTTTGTCTGAAATAGCAGTTTCCCTCTGTGCCGAACACAAGGTGTTGTTCAACCTCCAAGTCTACAAGCTTTGCGAATATTCACTGAGTTTCATCTTCCCCCACACAAACCAAGATTGTCAACTAGCACTAACGAAAACGCAAAGGTTCGACATCGCAGACAATGTAAATTGCTTCGCACAAACTGCAATTCCGACACACTCCGATTTGCGAATGTCGAATAGCCAACTCGTGGCTACTGTTTAGGTGCAGTGATTGTTCAAATCAACAACAGTGGTGGATCTGTGAAACAATTGGACAACTCAGCGTCTGCTACCAACATTGTCCACACGTGGCAGAGGAGCTCCGTCAGATGAAGCCACTGATGCCAAATACCCAGACTCACGCTCGCCCCGCAACACAGTCATAATAAGTCGGACTCTCTTCTTCCGAACATGTACATGGTTATCTGCTTTAGTTCTTTGGTCAAATCATTCTCACCTCATAAAAAAAATATGCAAATGACAATTATTTAACAATTACGTATGAGCAGACTAGAGTGCAAAAATGATCAGTCAGTTGTTGATGTTGTTGCACATCATTATGCTGCAACTTCGTTAATCTGTACTCAGTCGTAGAAGGGAGTTTTGATTTGATCGCAAAGAAATCGTTGGTGAGAACAGAGAACATTTCAACTAAGCATTTGAAGTTGATGAAATACCGATCTTAGAGACTTCTATTCATTACTCTGAGTAATGGATAGGAGGGAAAGTAGTGGAATAGGACTCGTAGAATTTGAGCATGATAGTGAGCAATTTCGCGTGAATAGCTGAATGTTGGAGGCACAAGCCAATTAAGAGCGACCATACCTTCGGATGCGAAGGAGGATTGGAGGTTTGTAAGTAAGCCTTACCTGCTGCTTTTGCGTTCTGTTCCGAGTGAGAGTCGAAAACACAACAAAACGTAATATTTAACGGTAGGGATGAAAATCCACACATTCTGTGAGTGAAAAGACAACAAGGCGAAAAACACCAGAACAACTTACGAGACAACTTTTCTAGCCTCCAACTTGTTTGTTTGTGAATCGCCATTAAACGTGCACTGAATTTACATAAAATTTCTTCCGAGTAGACAAATACAAAACAAATTCTAGTGAGAATAGCGTTTTATGTTGATGGATTCCACAAGAAAAGAATATCCATTTCACCTTTGGGTTTCGAAAATATCTTTCCAAAGATTTGAAATGAGTGGTCGAATCGATGGTAATCGATGCTTCAAGAGAATGAAAGTCCCCATAAATGGGAAAATCTCACCATACGTTATTTGCCTTACGCTCATTTCAAGCTTTGTGACATGAAGAGGAATCAGGTGTGTCATAAGTGGCACACAAAGAGAGCAATTTGGACAGAGTGAAGGGGCATTGATTGGCGCAAAGGACAATTCGCCTCGATCATTGGCTCCACCACCGCATTAGCGATTGGTTGTCTAAAGAGCAATCACGCAATTGGCTCTCCACCACAGGTTGATTGCGCCAAATTCTCACTACAAGGCTGCGTTGATTGGTGCTACCATACATGCACCTTCTTTGTCAATGAAACAACTCTCTTAAGACCACTTTTATGGAAGAAGTAAAAACAACTAATAGAGAAGAATGTATCAACAAATAGCAGCAAAATGGGACTTTACTAAGTGGGATAAATTGAGAGAACAAAGAGTAGACGTTAAGCATGGAAATGCCAACTTGTTTAAATCGCCACCGATTGAGGGCGCCACAAAGTGCCAGCATGTTGCGCGATTCGAACATCTGGTAAGTTGCTCGTTGTTAACTTCTTGGTCGGCGCTCCTGCAACGCATTTGACGTGGTCACGCACGTTATGCAATTGAGGTGAACTTCTTATGGTCGTAGTTGGTGTAAAGCGAATTCGCTCATTTCATGCTATCATTGTTCTGGGCATTCTACAAACTCGTTCACGTCAGTTCAGGAATGAGTATGCGCACCTCGAAATCACCTTTTCTTCTGTTGTAGGAATTCGACTTGGCAAACGCTAGAGTCTCCACTCTATGGAACCAGTGAATCTTTGCCACTGATATGCAGAACACCAGTTTTTAAGGAGCATCTTCGCTGGTTTCTGCACAGTCAGTGGTGTATCAAGGCCACTCGTCGACGCAAAGTCTGCAATGACCGGCGGTGCCAACTGCTTCGACCCTTGGTTGGCCACATCGAAACCTGCAAGGATTCGGTTGTTTGTGATACGCCCTATTGCGCATTCACTAAAGAATGTCTAGCCCATTTCGATTGTTGCGAAGATGACGGTTGTAACAAATGCCGACAGATGAACTACGCTTTCGTTGGACGATTTCTCCCCAACGTGGAGATATACCCACTACCAGCTGTCCATTATCTGACCAACAGCGAACGTGGCGAACATATTCGACAAATGTGAGTTGGTGTTCATCTAATGAAGTGCAATTTAGTGTGCGAGTGTTCTATCCGGAAGCCGATTACACTGATCTTCAGGATGACAGAATGGAGAGGGAAATATGTCGAGCCCGTGTTATAGAAGCTCAAGCTTACAGCAGTGGACGATCTCCGGACTTTTACCGACATTTAATAGAGCTAGAGATTTCTGCAATCAAGGGACGACGACCGAGTGGAACTCATTGGCTTCAGTTGCATTGATGTGAGGTGTTTGTCTTTTTACAAATATATGTTCCACAGCGTACCAATGTTGTGTGTGAAGGGACGAATTGCGAAACGTTGAGTGGATGTGGAGATGCTGTGGAGATGCGTCACTTTTCTTGGAGGGAAAGTGTGATTCATCAAATGGGGTTTCAATTTAATGGGACTCAAACTGAACGGTGGGTCCACCGTCCTCACCAACGATTTCTTTGCGATCAAATCAAAACTCCCTTCTTCGACTGAGTACAGATTAACGAAGTTGCAGCATAATGATGTGCAATAACATCAACAACTGACTGATCATTTTTGCACTCTAGTCTGCTCATACGTAATTGTTAAATAATTGTCATTTGCATATTTTTTTTATGAGGTGAGAATGATTTGACCAAAGAACTAAAGCAGATAACCATGTACATGTTCGGAAGAAGAGAGTCCGACTTATTATGACTGTGTTGCGGGGCGAGCGTGAGTCTGGGTATTTGGCATCAGTGGCTTCATCTGACGGAGCTCCTCTGCCACGTGTGGACAGTGTTGGTAGCAGACGCTGAGTTGTCCAATTGTTTCACAGATCCACCACTGTTGTTGATTTGAACAATCACTGCACCTAAACAGTGGCCACGAGTTGGCTATTCGACATTCGCAAATCGGAGTGTGTCGGAATTGCAGTTTGTGCGAAGCAATTTACATTGTCTGCGATGTCGAACCTTTGCGTTTTCGTTAGTGCTAGTTGACAATCTTGGTTTGTGTGGGGGAAGATGAAACTCAGTGAATATTCGCAAAGCTTGTAGACTTGGAGGTTGAACAACACCTTGTGTTCGGCACAGAGGGAAACTGCTATTTCAGACAAACCAGTTGAAGACACTCTAGGATGCCATTTGGCAAGGAAACGACCCAGAAGTGTGTGCAGGGTAAGGTGGACATAACTGACCATCGCTGCCTTGCCAACAATATAACACTCTACCGAATCTCAGTCTGAATGTCTGCACGAGAAGGAAAATGAAGCAAAATGTGGCGATATTTCTAAGCAAGTGCCTAAATGCCTGATAGCTTCCTAATCTTAAATCAAGACACTACGATATATATTGCCCGAATCCGTCAATAGTTGAGTGTTCAGATATTGTTCTGTGCTGACACTTCGCAATAAGTCACTGAACGAATTCGTATAGAGACTTTAGGCTGTGAAGTTTTCTGTCACAGATTCGCTGACAAATATGACATCCTTATAACTATTAAACAGATTCTGATGTGAAACTCGTGCACTTGCACAAGTGCAAGTCTATACAGTTTGATTATCATGGAAGGAACGAAATTCCCGAATTCGATCAGAATCAGAATATGCTTAGAGGTATCTCCTTTCCTTAAGTCCTTGTTTTCGAGGGCATATCGAAAGTCATTCCTGTTTTTAATATGATCTTGCAATGTCATCGCATCGCTGATTGCATAAACGTTTTTAGAAGAAATACCGCCCGGTTTTCATATGCTGTAAAGATCTCCGCCTTTGTTCCGATAGGATGTTTAGATCCACCGTTTCCGATTGCGATTAACTACGTCGTTGGTTTGAAGCTCCTAACAAGCCGCCTGAGTGAAGGCAATAAGTTAAAAATGAGTCAAATTAAAAATGAAGAGAGATAACAATATTAGTTTAAATTTTAAATGTTACAGACTTAATCGAATGAGATTGAGGCGATCAGAGCAGTACATACAACACATCGGTGAGCAATCATGTAAACGTCTTCCTTACGTGTCTTTTGGATACCTTTCATTTCCGCAAAACTGGAGATTACAAGGCCATAATATGAGCGGCAAGTCTTTCTGTCAATTGTGCGTGTCATTAGTAGAAATCGTGGTTGAGACAAGCCATAGTCGAAGGACCAAATCCTGAAGGCTGCAAATCCTGCGGCGAATGGCTGTCTGTGCTGCAATAATCAGTTGCGAATTCCAGTCGGTTGAAATCAAAAACGTCAAAATTAATCTCATCTTCCTATCTGCAATTTCAATGAAGGAGGTAGATTTTAATTAGAGAAGCCTGAAAAGCTTGCTGTCCATTGCTAGACAAGTCCATTTCACTGCACAGCACGTTTCAAGGGCTCACTATCATTTCACTAAATCACTATCTCAACTTAGTACACAGTGATCTATCCGCCAGCAGAATAGAGTTCCAGCTCATTTGAGTAGCTGATTAAGGCTATTGATAAAGCGTGGCTAAAAGCCTCTGGTCAAATCTAACACTGACCCCTGAATTTATTGTGAGAATGTAGAGTTGAGTGAATTGTACACCTGCCTTCATCGCTTCATGAGCTGTGAATTCTCGTTGAGATGCAGTGGCACAATCGTAGGTCTGGCGTTGTGGTGACATAAAGGAGTACATCAAAGAACTGGTACGTATACAACATCAGTAAAGTTTATTGCATAATCGAGAAATGAACCAGTCATTAGGTGAGTGCATCATTTTGCCTTCATTTTGTATAATGTCCAGGTCAACTGCAAATGAGCCGTCGTTCGGTCGAACACATCGCTTGAATCGCTTCACATGGAGGTGAGGCCACCAATATTTAAATTTCATGGAAAAAAAACAAAAATTCTTAATTCGAGTACTATCCACACCAAGCGATTTGGAGAGTGCAAACCAACGATCGTTGGAATGCATTTCATGGTCGGTAGCAAGCCTGGTGAGTTGTCACTGGACAAACAGCATCCCATCCACCGCAAGTCAAGAAGTAAATGCAGCTTCTCCACAAAGTTCACTGACAGCATCCGTGCCTCACATTGACCTACTGTTAAAATCGACAACTACTGCGTTAACGCCACGGATGGATGGTTGGTTCAATGATAAGCGCAATTACTATTGTCGGCTAATCTACCGAGTTGATCCGCTTTAGCCAACGTACGTAGTGAGGCGGCAATGGACGATGAAACAAACTCTGCATTTGAATACTCCTCCTCTACAACTCGCGCAGTCCCAGTTCTGCAGGTGTGATGCCTAAGGAGGAGGAAGCGGAGATTTTCACGGCACTCGGTGAAGTTTCAAAGCGAATATCCACAAGTTGATTACATTGATTTTGCGAAATCAGCAACCCGATTCTCATAGAAGTGAAAATTTCACTCAGCACGAGAACAACATAGAGGACGTTACACCACAAGTCGAGAGTTCCGAGTGGCAGCATATTCGGTGAAGAGACCCAATTACGCGGACCCAACAGCCTTTGCGATAAATATCACTACGAGAATCGATCCTGATGTCTCACTATTGATAAATTTAGTTCTGCAGGAATCGTTTGACCCACATCGGGTGAATCAGCAAATATGTTATCGACTTTGAACGACTTTTGAGGCCATAACTAACAGTAGCATTAAGAACATCGCAAACTGACAATTAGGGATTAAAGGTTCAGAGAAGTGAACCAAAGCCTTGAGGAAGGCTCTTTTACTCACAGAGGAGGATGATTGGAGGGTGTGTGGCAGTAGTGGTGAAGAAGGGTAATTCCTGAATGATGATGCTAGTGAATCGGCGGTAGACTAGTGGAGAAAGTTCAATGTTGAAGGAGAACACAAAGGAGACACGCTGCCATTGCTGCCATCCTGAGTGACATGATGATGTCACAGGACTACATGATTGACACGATCTCAAGTGAAGAAAGGTAAGAATTGGCACTGAAGTGAAAGTTAACTTGCCAACCGTTCTTAAGAGCAGCACTTTCTCTTAGGATGAGGAGAGTGCACCGGGAGCAGATAATGGAGAGATAGTTCAAGAAAATCGGAGTAGAAGAAGAAAAATGCTGACTGCAATGAACGTTCCGTCAAAATCTCAATAACTGCATTTTCTTCCTTATCATGAACCTCCTTATCGAGGACTTAGACATTAATGATGGGTTAGCTGCAGCTCTAATTGCCACATTGAGACCTTGAAATTTCATAAGGTCAAAGCGATGTGGAAATAAAACTGAAAAATCTCTCAAAATATTTGCGAATCACAGCCCTCTTCTGAAGAATTCAGTAATGAAGGGGGTAGCTACAGGAAGCATTTTGGAGCACTTCTTGATAAGGCCAAGCACTTGCTCCTGCTATCCAAACCTACTGAAGCCTCAACCAATTGTTATCCTGCTGCTGGTTACAAGTAAAAATATTCACTTATCCCTCAAACGCTATTAAATCAAACAATCAGCTCGTGTAATCTGGATTCCATTTCTCACCTTTGTCATTGTTGAAAACATCTACTTTTATAATATTAATATGTACGAGATGATATTTGTGACCTAATTAGATGGGCTGTCTTATCTTTACGTTCAGTTTGAGTCCCATTAAATTGAAACCCCATTTGAAGAATCACACTTTCCCTCCAAGAAAAGTGACGCATCTCCACAGCATCTCCACATCCACTCAACGTTTCGCAATTCGTCCCTTCACACACAACATTGGTACGCTGTGGAACATATATTTGTAAAAAGACAAACACCTCACATCAATGCAACTGAAGCCAATGAGTTCCACTCGGTCGTCGTCCCTTGATTGCAGAAATCTCTAGCTCTATTAAATGTCGGTAAAAGTCCGGAGATCGTCCACTGCTGTAAGCTTGAGCTTCTATAACACGGGCTCGACATATTTCCCTCTCCATTCTGTCATCCTGAAGATCAGTGTAATCGGCTTCCGGATAGAACACTCGCACACTAAATTGCACTTCATTAGATGAACACCAACTCACATTTGTCGAATATGTTCGCCACGTTCGCTGTTGGTCAGATAATGGACAGCTGGTAGTGGGTATATCTCCACGTTGGGGAGAAATCGTCCAACGAAAGCGTAGTTCATCTGTCGGCATTTGTTACAACCGTCATCTTCGCAACAATCGAAATGGGCTAGACATTCTTTAGTGAATGCGCAATAGGGCGTATCACAAACAACCGAATCCTTGCAAGTTTCGATGTGGCCAACCAAGGGTCGAAGCAGTTGGCACCGCCGGTCATTGCAGACTTTGCGTCGACGAGTGGCCTTGATACACCACTGACTGTGCAGAAACCAGCGAAGATGCTCCTTAAAAACTGGTGTTCTGCATATCAGTGGCAAAGATTCACTGGTTCCATAGAGTGGAGACTCTAGCGTTTGCCAAGTCGAATTCCTACAACAGAAGAAAAGGTGATTTCGAGGTGCGCATACTCATTCCTGAACTGACGTGAACGAGTTTGTAGAATGCCCAGAACAATGATAGCATGAAATGAGCGAATTCGCTTTACACCAACTACGACCATAAGAAGTTCACCTCAATTGCATAACGTGCGTGACCACGTCAAATGCGTTGCAGGAGCGCCGACCAAGAAGTTAACAACGAGCAACTTACCAGATGTTCGAATCGCGCAACATGCTGGCACTTTGTGGCGCCCTCAATCGGTGGCGATTTAAACAAGTTGGCATTTCCATGCTTAACGTCTACTCTTTGTTCTCTCAATTTATCCCACTTAGTAAAGTCCCATTTTGCTGCTATTTGTTGATACATTCTTCTCTATTAGTTGTTTTTACTTCTTCCATAAAAGTGGTCTTAAGAGAGTTGTTTCATTGACAAAGAAGGTGCATGTATGGTAGCACCAATCAACGCAGCCTTGTAGTGAGAATTTGGCGCAATCAACCTGTGGTGGAGAGCCAATTGCGTGATTGCTCTTTAGACAACCAATCGCTAATGCGGTGGTGGAGCCAATGATCGAGGCGAATTGTCCTTTGCGCCAATCAATGCCCCTTCACTCTGTCCAAATTGCTCTCTTTGTGTGCCACTTATGACACACCTGATTCCTCTTCATGTCACAAAGCTTGAAATGAGCGTAAGGCAAATAACGTATGGTGAGATTTTCCCATTTATGGGGACTTTCATTCTCTTGAAGCATCGATTACCATCGATTCGACCACTCATTTCAAATCTTTGGAAAGATATTTTCGAAACCCAAAGGTGAACTGGATATTCTTTTCTTGTGGAATCCATCAACATAAAACGCTATTCTCACTAGAATTTGTTTTGTATTTGTCTACTCGGAAGAAATTTTATGTAAATTCAGTGCACGTTTAATGGCGATTCACAAACAAACAAGTTGGAGGCTAGAAAAGTTGTCTCGTAAGTTGTTCTGGTGTTTTTCGCCTTGTTGTCTTTTCACTCACAGAATGTGTGGATTTTCATCTCTACCGTTAAATATTACGTTTTGTTGTGTTTTCGACTCTCACTCGGAACAGAACGCAAAAGCAGCAGGTAAGGCTTACTTACAAACCTCCAATCCTCCTTCGCATCCGAAGGTATGGTCGCTCTTAATTGGCTTGTGCCTCCAACATTCAGCTATTCACGCGAAATTGCTCACTATCATGCTCAAATTCTACGAGTCCTATTCCACTACTTTCCCTCCTATCCATTACTCAGAGTAATGAATAGAAGTCTCTAAGATCGGTATTTCATCAACTTCAAATGCTTAGTTGAAATGTTCTCTGTTCTCACCAACGATTTCTTTGCGATCAAATCAAAACTCCCTTCTACGACTGAGTACAGATTAACGAAGTTGCAGCATAATGATGTGCAACAACATCAACAACTGACTGATCATTTTTGCACTCTAGTCTGCTCATACGTAATTGTTAAATAATTGTCATTTGCATATTTTTTTTATGAGGTGAGAATGATTTGACCAAAGAACTAAAGCAGATAACCATGTACATGTTCGGAAGAAGAGAGTCCGACTTATTATGACTGTGTTGCGGGGCGAGCGTGAGTCTGGGTATTTGGCATCAGTGGCTTCATCTGACGGAGCTCCTCTGCCACGTGTGGACAATGTTGGTAGCAGACGCTGAGTTGTCCAATTGTTTCACAGATCCACCACTGTTGTTGATTTGAACAATCACTGCACCTAAACAGTAGCCACGAGTTGGCTATTCGACATTCGCAAATCGGAGTGTGTCGGAATTGCAGTTTGTGCGAAGCAATTTACATTGTCTGCGATGTCGAACCTTTGCGTTTTCGTTAGTGCTAGTTGACAATCTTGGTTTGTGTGGGGGAAGATGAAACTCAGTGAATATTCGCAAAGCTTGTAGACTTGGAGGTTGAACAACACCTTGTGTTCGGCACAGAGGGAAACTGCTATTTCAGACAAACCAGTTGAAGACACTCTGGGATGCCCATTTGGCAAGGATTCTACCCAACACAGCCACTGCCTTATTCAGATGTCAAAAAGTTAATTTTTGTAGAAAAAAATAGTTGATCGAAATATGGAGTTGCTTTATTTTCATCGATGGTAAGATGATACAATATGGGTGGAGAAGTAAAAGAGACAGAAATCGAAATAGTAAAGTTTGAGTGAGAAGTAAATCTGTCCATGAATGTTCTCTCTTAAAAGTATGAGTTGACGGAAAATATTTGCGACAAATGTTTCGGAAGCACTACTAGATCCGCTACTACTAGAATACAGTTGAGAGCAAGTACTTTGTGGTAGAAGATGCTTCGATGTCAATTTCTTCAGGAGATCCACAATTGTAATCGGCTTTCGCAAGAGGTACTCTTAAACAGTTTTTAATAGCGGATCTTCCGTTACTGTATATGATGTAGAAGCGCTTTGTCGGTGGAGCAGTTAATGAGAAGAAATCTGGAATAATCTATTCAGTGATGCCTTAGAATCGATTTGCACAACAGGAGACTGGGGGGAAAAGGGTTTCGAATTGGAACTCGATTGTTGCTAATCGGATTTAATTTTGATATGAATGCCTGTCTCAGTACTGCTGCTTCCTTTTTTTATCCGAATTCGAGTTGGAGGAAGATGACGGTGACAATGATGGAAAAGAAGACAAGTTATCGATTGTCTCCAACGCTGAGATGGTGAAGCGAGGATCCTTCCTATCCAATCCAATTGACCACTTTCATGCTCCCCAAACTTCTCACTGTCATCTGATCAGCATTTTGTTTGCTCTGCTCACCCTCAGAGCCACTTTCATCAGTGAGAACAGTTCTCAAACCAGCTGCCTCCTCAACACCAACTACTTGATATATCTGATCTCTGTCCTCACTGATAAGCTTGTCTACATCTGACGAAGAGTCAGTCATGTAGTCTACTTCATCACCTTCATGATCCTCAGCATCACTTTCATCGGCAACCACTTCGTAGACTTCATCTTCTTCATCCGACGCCACGGCTATATTACTCTTGTATCTTCTAAGAGCACGACACTTCATGGCCCTGCGTTTACGTTCGTGCAACGATGGCGGCCGGGCGCATCTTGCTATTGGCAAGATTCTTTTGAGTTCTTCTTCTCCTTCTTCTTCTTCTTCTTCTTCTTCTTTCAACATCACCATGGCAAGAATCGTCAAGGTCTGATTCATTCACACCGTCATTTAGACAATCACTTTCTTCACTACCACTGCTGTACGCCTTCCATTCATCCATTTCCGTCTAGTCGGAAAAATGTCAAAAGCCTCATCACAACTCTGAGAGAAGATTGGCCTCTTTCACACAACGGTATCGTTCTGCGGCACTACTTTTGCCAGCTCATTTTTATCACAGCATTTTAGCTTACTGTTAAATGACCTCGATAGCAAGAAGATCATTCTATGGGATGACAGCCACGTAATTTTGATGCGGCAGAGAAGAGATTTGGAAGCCTGTCAATCACAGCTCTTGTTTCATTATCCTAAATGAACTAGCCGTGTCCTATCAGTTAATTCTCCTAAGGTCAAGCAAATGATCGTGGCTACGACTTCAAACGGCCTAGTATTAACAACTTTGCATTCAAGTCCTAAAAAAGAAGTAATAAGCTTTAAATTAAGCGCTTGATAGCTAATTTTCTTAGGTCTACTTTGGGTATTAACACGACCATTGCGAAGAGAGTTGAAGTAGCATTGCCACTAGTGATGCTCAATTTTAGGACAATCCGTCTCCATAAAAGGCTAATATTCACCAACATGGAGCACAACAGCGGAATCGGAAATTAGGACATGGTCCTCTTCGATGTACTCAGACGTGAGTTAATGCCAAATAGCATTGCTTTCGTAATGCATGAGCTCTTCAGTGAGAGCCCGAAATTTTGACCAAAGCTTCGTGTTCGAAGGTCACTTCGATAACATGACACCCATTTTCCAACAACCTTGGCCTGTTTAAACTTAAATCTTATTCTCATTTAATGAGCTAACTTGGTTGCAATTCTCTAAGGCAAGCTAGTCAACACACCAATTGTGGTATGTGATGGTTCAATGAAGGGCATCAAGTGTTGACTAGCTGTCTCCAGCGTTTATTTTTCTATGATCACTCAATAATAAGCTTATGTCTAGTAGAATGGTTGAAACGTTCTCGAGTTTATAAGTTTTGAGACCAAGAGACCTACTTTGTACGCCCAGGAGTTTAGAGTATTTGATTTGGGCCACACAATCATCGAAGTAAATCGTGTTTATGATGCTAGAAAAGGAGAGAAAGGCAGCTTTTAAAGTAAATACATCGAATTGATCTGTTATCGAAAAAAACTCACTTCAAGTTCAAAAGTGATTTCAATTTTATTGACCTCTTGGGTAGATGGCCATTCGTCTGAGCAGATTGATGAAGATATCTCCACATACGCAACAGTTTCAGTAAGTCACAAAAAATCTGTATCCACGGCATCTCAGTAATAGGCTCAAACTGAAAACTTTGCTGGCTATACAAGTCCTTGATAAGCAATAATTGTGGTAAGGTTTCTTTCGAGTCGTTTGTGGAAAGCTTGTCACTTGAGGAATTTTTACACATTAAGTTTTGTTTAGATATGGAAACATCTTAAATTCAATGAAGAGTTCAATTGATTTACAAAACCATATTCGAATCTAGAGGACAGTACAGGTCTAGTGTCGTTGGTCGCCCCATGTAGCACCACGAGTTGAGGTGCGACCTGTTGACGTTTGCCACCATTCTACAGGCTTCCAAATCTTTTCTCTGCCACACCAAAATTACGTGGTTGTCATCCCATCGAGATCATTTAACAGTAGTCGAGGTGCTACCATAAAGACGAACGAATCGCACTTTAAATAGCAATTAAAAACACGTTTTAGGTGAAAATTAAAGCGAAATTATACGAATAATGCAAAAGAATCTTAAAAATAATATACTTAGAGCAGACGTTAAGCATGGAAATGCCAACTTGTTTAAATCGCCACCGATTGAGGGCGCCACAAAGTGCCAGCATGTTGCGCGATTCGAACATCTGGTAAGTTGCTCGTTGTTAACTTCTTGGTCGGCGCTCCTGCAACGCATTTGACGTGGTCACGCACGTTATGCAATTGAGGTGAACTTCTTATGGTCGTAGTTGGTGTAAAGCGAATTCGCTCATTTCATGCTATCATTGTTCTGGGCATTCTACAAACTCGTTCACGTCAGTTCAGGAATGAGTATGCGCACCTCGAAATCACCTTTTCTTCTGTTGTAGGAATTCGACTTGGCAAACGCTAGAGTCTCCACTCTATGGAACCAGTGAATCTTTGCCACTGATATGCAGAACACCAGTTTTTAAGGAGCATCTTCGCTGGTTTCTGCACAGTCAGTGGTGTATCAAGGCCACTCGTCGACGCAAAGTCTGCAATGACCGGCGGTGCCAACTGCTTCGACCCTTGGTTGGCCACATCGAAACCTGCAAGGATTCGGTTGTTTGTGATACGCCCTATTGCGCATTCACTAAAGAATGTCTAGCCCATTTCGATTGTTGCGAAGATGACGGTTGTAACAAATGCCGACAGATGAACTACGCTTTCGTTGGACGATTTCTCCCCAACGTGGAGATATACCCACTACCAGCTGTCCATTATCTGACCAACAGCGAACGTGGCGAACATATTCGACAAATGTGAGTTGGTGTTCATCTAATGAAGTGCAATTTAGTGTGCGAGTGTTCTATCCGGAAGCCGATTACACTGATCTTCAGGATGACAGAATGGAGAGGGAAATATGTCGAGCCCGTGTTATAGAAGCTCAAGCTTACAGCAGTGGACGATCTCCGGACTTTTACCGACATTTAATAGAGCTAGAGATTTCTGCAATCAAGGGACGACGACCGAGTGGAACTCATTGGCTTCAGTTGCATTGATGTGAGGTGTTTGTCTTTTTACAAATATATGTTCCACAGCGTACCAATGTTGTGTGTGAAGGGACGAATTGCGAAACGTTGAGTGGATGTGGAGATGCTGTGGAGATGCGTCACTTTTCTTGGAGGGAAAGTGTGATTCTTCAAATGGGGTTTCAATTTAATGGGACTCAAACTGAACGTAAAGATTAGACAGCCCATCTAATTAGGTCACAAATATCATCTCGTACATATTAATATTATAAAAGTAGATGTTTTCAACAATGACAAAGGTGAGAAATGGAATCCAGATTACACGAGCTGATTGTTTGATTTAATAGCGTTTGAGGGATAAGTGAATATTTTTACTTGTAACCAGCAGCAGGATAACAATTGGTTGAGGCTTCAGTAGGTTTGGATAGCAGGAGCAAGTGCTTGGCCTTATCAAGAAGTGCTCCAAAATGCTTCCTGTAGCTACCCCCTTCATTACTGAATTCTTCAGAAGAGGGCTGTGATTCGCAAATATTTTGAGAGATTTTTCAGTTTTATTTCCACATCGCTTTGACCTTATGAAATTTCAAGGTCTCAATGTGGCAATTAGAGCTGCAGCTAACCCATCATTAATGTCTAAGTCCTCGATAAGGAGGTTCATGATAAGGAAGAAAATGCAGTTATTGAGATTTTGACGGAACGTTCATTGCAGTCAGCATTTTTCTTCTTCTACTCCGATTTTCTTGAACTATCTCTCCATTATCTGCTCCCGGTGCACTCTCCTCATCCTAAGAGAAAGTGCTGCTCTTAAGAACGGTTGGCAAGTTAACTTTCACTTCAGTGCCAATTCTTACCTTTCTTCACTTGAGATCGTGTCAATCATGTAGTCCTGTGACATCATCATGTCACTCAGGATGGCAGCAATGGCAGCGTGTCTCCTTTGTGTTCTCCTTCAACATTGAACTTTCTCCACTAGTCTACCGCCGATTCACTAGCATCATCATTCAGGAATTACCCTTCTTCACCACTACTGCCACACACCCTCCAATCATCCTCCTCTGTGAGTAAAAGAGCCTTCCTCAAGGCTTTGGTTCACTTCTCTGAACCTTTAATCCCTAATTGTCAGTTTGCGATGTTCTTAATGCTACTGTTAGTTATGGCCTCAAAAGTCGTTCAAAGTCGATAACATATTTGCTGATTCACCCGATGTGGGTCAAACGATTCCTGCAGAACTAAATTTATCAATAGTGAGACATCAGGATCGATTCTCGTAGTGATATTTATCGCAAAGGCTGTTGGGTCCGCGTAATTGGGTCTCTTCACCGAATATGCTGCCACTCGGAACTCTCGACTTGTGGTGTAACGTCCTCTATGTTGTTCTCGTGCTGAGTGAAATTTTCACTTCTATGAGAATCGGGTTGCTGATTTCGCAAAATCAATGTAATCAACTTGTGGATATTCGCTTTGAAACTTCACCGAGTGCCGTGAAAATCTCCGCTTCCTCCTCCTTAGGCATCACACCTGCAGAACTGGGACTGCGCGAGTTGTAGAGGAGGAGTATTCAAATGCAGAGTTTGTTTCATCGTCCATTGCCGCCTCACTACGTACGTTGGCTAAAGCGGATCAACTCGGTAGATTAGCCGACAATAGTAATTGCGCTTATCATTGAACCAACCATCCATCCGTGGCGTTAACGCAGTAGTTGTCGATTTTAACAGTAGGTCAATGTGAGGCACGGATGCTGTCAGTGAACTTTGTGGAGAAGCTGCATTTACTTCTTGACTTGCGGTGGATGGGATGCTGTTTGTCCAGTGACAACTCACCAGGCTTACTACCGACCATGAAATGCATTCCAACGATCGTTGGTTTGCACTCTCCAAATCGCTTGGTGTGGATAGTACTCGAATTAAGAATTTTTGTTTTTTTTCCATGAAATTTAAATATTGGTGGCCTCACCTCCATGTGAAGCGATTCAAGCGATGTGTTCGACCGAACGACGGCTCATTTGCAGTTGACCTGGACATTATACAAAATGAAGGCAAAATGATGCACTCACCTAATGACTGGTTCATTTCTCGATTATGCAATAAACTTTACTGATGTTGTATACGTACCAGTTCTTTGATGTACTCCTTTATGTCACCACAACGCCAGACCTACGATTGTGCCACTGCATCTCAACGAGAATTCACAGCTCATGAAGCGATGAAGGCAGGTGTACAATTCACTCAACTCTACATTCTCACAATAAATTCAGGGGTCAGTGTTAGATTTGACCAGAGGCTTTTAGCCACGCTATATCAATAGCCTTAATCAGCTACTCAAATGAGCTGGAACTCTATTCTGCTGGCGGATAGATCACTGTGTACTAAGTTGAGATAGTGATTTAGTGAAATGATAGTGAGCCCTTGAAACGTGCTGTGCAGTGAAATGGACTTATCTAGCAATGGACAGCAAGCTTTTCAGGCTTCTCTAATTAAAATCTACCTCCTTCATTGAAATTGCAGATAGGAAGATGAGATTAATTTTGACGTTTTTGATTTCAACCGACTGGAATTCGCAACTGATTATTGCAGCACAGACAGCCATTCGCCGCAGGATTTGCAGCCTTCAGGATTTGGTCCTTCGACTATGGCTTGTCTCAACCACGATTTCTACTAATGACACGCACAATTGACAGAAAGACTTGCCGCTCATATTATGGCCTTGTAATCTCCAGTTTTGCGGAAATGAAAGGTATCCAAAAGACACGTAAGGAAGACGTTTACATGATTGCTCACCGATGTGTTGTATGTACTGCTCTGATCGCCTCAATCTCATTCGATTAAGTCTGTAACATTTAAAATTTAAACTAATATTGTTATCTCTCTTCATTTTTAATTTGACTCATTTTTAACTTATTGCCTTCACTCAGGCGGCTTGTTAGGAGCTTCAAACCAACGACGTAGTTAATCGCAATCGGAAACGGTGGATCTAAACATCCTATCGGAACAAAGGCGGAGATCTTTACAGCATATGAAAACCGGGCGGTATTTCCTCTAAAAACGTTTATGCAATCAGCGATGCGATGACATTGCAAGATCATATTAAAAACAGGAATGACTTTCGATATGCCCTCGAAAACAAGGACTTAAGGAAAGGAGATACCTCTAAGCATATTCTGATTCTGATCGAATTCGGGAATTTCGTTCCTTCCATGATAATCAAACTGTATAGACTTGCACTTGTGCAAGTGCACGAGTTTCACATCAGAATCTGTTTAATAGTTATAAGGATGTCATATTTGTCAGCGAATCTGTGACAGAAAACTTCACAACCTAAAGTCTCTATACGAATTCGTTCAGTGACTTATTGCGAAGTGTCAGCACAGAACAATATCTGAACACTCAACTATTGACGGATTCGGGCAATATATATCGTAGTGTCTTGATTTAAGATTAGGAAGCTATCAGGCATTTAGGCACTTGCTTAGAAATATCGCCACATTTTGCTTCATTTTCCTTCTCGTGCAGACATTCAGACTGAGATTCGGTAGAGTGTTATATTGTTGGCAAGGCAGCGATGGTCAGTTATGTCCACCTTACCCTGCACACACTTCTGGGTCGTTTCCTTGCCAAATGGCATCCTAGAGTGTCTTCAACTGGTTTGTCTGAAATAGCAGTTTCCCTCTGTGCCGAACACAAGGTGTTGTTCAACCTCCAAGTCTACAAGCTTTGCGAATATTCACTGAGTTTCATCTTCCCCCACACAAACCAAGATTGTCAACTAGCACTAACGAAAACGCAAAGGTTCGACATCGCAGACAATGTAAATTGCTTCGCACAAACTGCAATTCCGACACACTCCGATTTGCGAATGTCGAATAGCCAACTCGTGGCCACTGTTTAGGTGCAGTGATTGTTCAAATCAACAACAGTGGTGGATCTGTGAAACAATTGGACAACTCAGCGTCTGCTACCAACATTGTCCATACGTGGCAGAGGAGCTCCGTCAGATGAAGCCACTGATGCCAAATACCCAGACTCACGCTCGCCCCGCAACACAGTCATAATAAGTCGGACTCTCTTCTTCCGAACATGTACATGGTTATCTGCTTTAGTTCTTTGGTCAAATCATTCTCACCTCATAAAAAAAATATGCAAATGACAATTATTTAACAATTACGTATGAGCAGACTAGAGTGCAAAAATGATCAGTCAGTTGTTGATGTTGTTGCACATCATTATGCTGCAACTTCGTTAATCTGTACTCAGTCGAAGAAGGGAGTTTTGATTTGATCGCAAAGAAATCGTTGGTGAGGACGGTGGACCCACCGTTCAGTTTGAGTCCCATTAAATTGAAACCCCATTTGATGAATCACACTTTCCCTCCAAGAAAAGTGACGCATCTCCACAGCATCTCCACATCCACTCAACTTTTCGCAATTCGTCCCTTCACACACAACATTGGTACGCTGTGGAACATATATTTGTAAAAAGACAAGCACCTCACATCAATGCAACTGAAGCCAATGAGTTCCACTCGGTCGTCGTCCCTTGATTGCAGAAATCTCTAGCTCTATTAAATGTCGGTAAAAGTCCGGAGATCGTCCACTGCTGTAAGCTTGAGCTTCTATAACACGGGCTCGACATATTTCCCTCTCCATTCTGTCATCCTGAAGATCAGTGTAATCGGCTTCCGGATAGAACACTCGCACACTAAATTGCACTTCATTAGATGAACACCAACTCACATTTGTCGAATATGTTCGCCACGTTCGCTGTTGGTCAGATAATGGACAGCTGGTAGTGGGTATATCTCCACGTTGGGGAGAAATCGTCCAACGAAAGCGTAGTTCATCTGTCGGCATTTGTTACAACCGTCATCTTCGCAACAATCGAAATGGGCTAGACATTCTTTAGTGAATGCGCAATAGGGCGTATCACAAACAACCGAATCCTTGCAGGTTTCGATGTGGCCAACCAAGGGTCGAAGCAGTTGGCACCGCCGGTCATTGCAGACTTTGCGTCGACGAGTGGCCTTGATACACCACTGACTGTGCAGAAACCAGCGAAGATGCTCCTTAAAAACTGGTGTTCTGCATATCAGTGGCAAAGATTCACTGGTTCCATAGAGTGGAGACTCTAGCGTTTGCCAAGTCGAATTCCTACAACAGAAGAAAAGGTGATTTCGAGGTGCGCATGCTCATTCCTGAACTGACGTGAACGAGTTTGTAGAATGCCCAGAACAATGATAGCATGAAATGAGCGAATTCGCTTTACACCAACTACGACCATAAGAAGTTCACCTCAATTGCATAACGTGCGTGACCACGTCAAATGCGTTGCAGGAGCGCCGACCAAGAAGTTAACAACGAGCAACTTACCAGATGTTCGAATCGCGCAACATGCTGGCACTTTGTGGCGCCCTCAATCGGTGGCGATTTAAACAAGTTGGCATTTCCATGCTTAACGTCTGCTCTAAGTATAGAGCAGATTCTGATGTGAAACTCGTGCACTTGCACAAGTGCAAGTCTATACAGTTTGATTATCATGGAAGGAACGAAATTCCCGAATTCGATCAGAATCAGAATATGCTTAGAGGTATCTCCTTTCCTTAAGTCCTTGTTTTCGAGGGCATATCGAAAGTCATTCCTGTTTTTAATATGATCTTGCAATGTCATCGCATCGCTGATTGCATAAACGTTTTTAGAGGAAATACCGCCCGGTTTTCATATGCTGTAAAGATCTCCGCCTTTGTTCCGATAGGATGTTTAGATCCACCGTTTCCGATTGCGATTAACTACGTCGTTGGTTTGAAGCTCCTAACAAGCCGCCTGAGTGAAGGCAATAAGTTAAAAATGAGTCAAATTAAAAATGAAGAGAGATAACAATATTAGTTTAAATTTTAAATGTTACAGACTTAATCGAATGAGATTGAGGCGATCAGAGCAGTACATACAACACATCGGTGAGCAATCATGTAAACGTCTTCCTTACGTGTCTTTTGGATACCTTTCATTTCCGCAAAACTGGAGATTACAAGGCCATAATATGAGCGGCAAGTCTTTCTGTCAATTGTGCGTGTCATTAGTAGAAATCGTGGTTGAGACAAGCCATAGTCGAAGGACCAAATCCTGAAGGCTGCAAATCCTGCGGCGAATGGCTGTCTGTGCTGCAATAATCAGTTGCGAATTCCAGTCGGTTGAAATCAAAAACGTCAAAATTAATCTCATCTTCCTATCTGCAATTTCAATGAAGGAGGTAGATTTTAATTAGAGAAGCCTGAAAAGCTTGCTGTCCATTGCTAGACAAGTCCATTTCACTGCACAGCACGTTTCAAGGGCTCACTATCATTTCACTAAATCACTATCTCAACTTAGTACACAGTGATCTATCCGCCAGCAGAATAGAGTTCCAGCTCATTTGAGTAGCTGATTAAGGCTATTGATATAGCGTGGCTAAAAGCCTCTGGTCAAATCTAACACTGACCCCTGAATTTATTGTGAGAATGTAGAGTTGAGTGAATTGTACACCTGCCTTCATCGCTTCATGAGCTGTGAATTCTCGTTGAGATGCAGTGGCACAATCGTAGGTCTGGCGTTGTGGTGACATAAAGGAGTACATCAAAGAACTGGTACGTATACAACATCAGTAAAGTTTATTGCATAATCGAGAAATGAACCAGTCATTAGGTGAGTGCATCATTTTGCCTTCATTTTGTATAATGTCCAGGTCAACTGCAAATGAGCCGTCGTTCGGTCGAACACATCGCTTGAATCGCTTCACATGGAGGTGAGGCCACCAATATTTAAATTTCATGGAAAAAAAACAAAAATTCTTAATTCGAGTACTATCCACACCAAGCGATTTGGAGAGTGCAAACCAACGATCGTTGGAATGCATTTCATGGTCGGTAGTAAGCCTGGTGAGTTGTCACTGGACAAACAGCATCCCATCCACCGCAAGTCAAGAAGTAAATGCAGCTTCTCCACAAAGTTCACTGACAGCATCCGTGCCTCACATTGACCTACTGTTAAAATCGACAACTACTGCGTTAACGCCACGGATGGATGGTTGGTTCAATGATAAGCGCAATTACTATTGTCGGCTAATCTACCGAGTTGATCCGCTTTAGCCAACGTACGTAGTGAGGCGGCAATGGACGATGAAACAAACTCTGCATTTGAATACTCCTCCTCTACAACTCGCGCAGTCCCAGTTCTGCAGGTGTGATGCCTAAGGAGGAGGAAGCGGAGATTTTCACGGCACTCGGTGAAGTTTCAAAGCGAATATCCACAAGTTGATTACATTGATTTTGCGAAATCAGCAACCCGATTCTCATAGAAGTGAAAATTTCACTCAGCACGAGAACAACATAGAGGACGTTACACCACAAGTCGAGAGTTCCGAGTGGCAGCATATTCGGTGAAGAGACCCAATTACGCGGACCCAACAGCCTTTGCGATAAATATCACTACGAGAATCGATCCTGATGTCTCACTATTGATAAATTTAGTTCTGCAGGAATCGTTTGACCCACATCGGGTGAATCAGCAAATATGTTATCGACTTTGAACGACTTTTGAGGCCATAACTAACAGTAGCATTAAGAACATCGCAAACTGACAATTAGGGATTAAAGGTTCAGAGAAGTGAACCAAAGCCTTGAGGAAGGCTCTTTTACTCACAGAGGAGGATGATTGGAGGGTGTGTGGCAGTAGTGGTGAAGAAGGGTAATTCCTGAATGATGATGCTAGTGAATCGGCGGTAGACTAGTGGAGAAAGTTCAATGTTGAAGGAGAACACAAAGGAGACACGCTGCCATTGCTGCCATCCTGAGTGACATGATGATGTCACAGGACTACATGATTGACACGATCTCAAGTGAAGAAAGGTAAGAATTGGCACTGAAGTGAAAGTTAACTTGCCAACCGTTCTTAAGAGCAGCACTTTCTCTTAGGATGAGGAGAGTGCACCGGGAGCAGATAATGGAGAGATAGTTCAAGAAAATCGGAGTAGAAGAAGAAAAATGCTGACTGCAATGAACGTTCCGTCAAAATCTCAATAACTGCATTTTCTTCCTTATCATGAACCTCCTTATCGAGGACTTAGACATTAATGATGGGTTAGCTGCAGCTCTAATTGCCACATTGAGACCTTGAAATTTCATAAGGTCAAAGCGATGTGGAAATAAAACTGAAAAATCTCTCAAAATATTTGCGAATCACAGCCCTCTTCTGAAGAATTCAGTAATGAAGGGGGTAGCTACAGGAAGCATTTTGGAGCACTTCTTGATAAGGCCAAGCACTTGCTCCTGCTATCCAAACCTACTGAAGCCTCAACCAATTGTTATCCTGCTGCTGGTTACAAGTAAAAATATTCACTTATCCCTCAAACGCTATTAAATCAAACAATCAGCTCGTGTAATCTGGATTCCATTTCTCACCTTTGTCATTGTTGAAAACATCTACTTTTATAATATTAATATGTACGAGATGATATTTGTGACCTAATTAGATGGGCTGTCTTATCTTTACGTTCAGTTTGAGTCCCATTAAATTGAAACCCCATTTGATGAATCACACTTTCCCTCCAAGAAAAGTGACGCATCTCCACAGCATCTCCACATCCACTCAACGTTTCGCAATTCGTCCCTTCACACACAACATTGGTACGCTGTGGAACATATATTTGTAAAAAGACAAACACCTCACATCAATGCAACTGAAGCCAATGAGTTCCACTCGGTCGTCGTCCCTTGATTGCAGAAATCTCTAGCTCTATTAAATGTCGGTAAAAGTCCGGAGATCGTCCACTGCTGTAAGCTTGAGCTTCTATAACACGGGCTCGACATATTTCCCTCTCCATTCTGTCATCCTGAAGATCAGTGTAATCGGCTTCCGGATAGAACACTCGCACACTAAATTGCACTTCATTAGATGAACACCAACTCACATTTGTCGAATATGTTCGCCACGTTCGCTGTTGGTCAGATAATGGACAGCTGGTAGTGGGTATATCTCCACGTTGGGGAGAAATCGTCCAACGAAAGCGTAGTTCATCTGTCGGCATTTGTTACAACCGTCATCTTCGCAACAATCGAAATGGGCTAGACATTCTTTAGTGAATGCGCAATAGGGCGTATCACAAACAACCGAATCCTTGCAAGTTTCGATGTGGCCAACCAAGGGTCGAAGCAGTTGGCACCGCCGGTCATTGCAGACTTTGCGTCGACGAGTGGCCTTGATACACCACTGACTGTGCAGAAACCAGCGAAGATGCTCCTTAAAAACTGGTGTTCTGCATATCAGTGGCAAAGATTCACTGGTTCCATAGAGTGGAGACTCTAGCGTTTGCCAAGTCGAATTCCTACAACAGAAGAAAAGGTGATTTCGAGGTGCGCATACTCATTCCTGAACTGACGTGAACGAGTTTGTAGAATGCCCAGAACAATGATAGCATGAAATGAGCGAATTCGCTTTACACCAACTACGACCATAAGAAGTTCACCTCAATTGCATAACGTGCGTGACCACGTCAAATGCGTTGCAGGAGCGCCGACCAAGAAGTTAACAACGAGCAACTTACCAGATGTTCGAATCGCGCAACATGCTGGCACTTTGTGGCGCCCTCAATCGGTGGCGATTTAAACAAGTTGGCATTTCCATGCTTAACGTCTACTCTTTGTTCTCTCAATTTATCCCACTTAGTAAAGTCCCATTTTGCTGCTATTTGTTGATACATTCTTCTCTATTAGTTGTTTTTACTTCTTCCATAAAAGTGGTCTTAAGAGAGTTGTTTCATTGACAAAGAAGGTGCATGTATGGTAGCACCAATCAACGCAGCCTTGTAGTGAGAATTTGGCGCAATCAACCTGTGGTGGAGAGCCAATTGCGTGATTGCTCTTTAGACAACCAATCGCTAATGCGTTGGTGGAGCCAATGGTCGGGGTGAATTGTCCTATGCGCCAATCAATGCCCCTTCACTCTGTCCAAATCGCTCTCTTTGTGTGCCACTTATGACACACCTGTTTCCTCTTCATGTCACAAAGCTTGAAATGATCGCAAGGCAAATAACTTAGCCTCTTGTTTCAATATCATGATTATTTACGTGCTGTTGATGCGTAAATCGTGGCTAAGTTTCATCCTCCCTTGTCTAATCATCACAGCTAGAAGGCATTTGTTTCCCGGTTTAAGCGAGATACGAGCTTCCTGCTTATAATACTTCAGTTGCACTTATTCGACACAACTTCTGTCATTTCCATTTTTGTTCTTTTCGCTGTAATGTGAAGCCTGCCATGTAGGATTTCCGAGGCCTTCCTTTTTCTATCGACTATTTCTGTGATGTACCTGTTTATTGATGGTGGGAAAGCATGTTTTTTGTAATTTCGTGTTATTTTTCCTTAAAAATTGCCTTTCATTTCAGAGTGACATTAAATGAACTGCTCATTTTAAATCTTTGGGAATATATTTTCGAAATCCAAAGGTGAAATGGACATTCTTTTCTTGTTGATTTGATCAACATAAAACGCTATTCTCCCTAGAATTTGTTTTGTATTTTTCTACTCGGAAGGAATTTAATGTGAATGCAGTGCATGTTTAATGACGATTGACTAACAAAGCAGTTTGTGGCTAGAACACTTTTCTCTTTAGCTGTACTAGCGATTTGCTGGTTGTTGCCTTTTCACTCAGAGAATGTATGGATTTTCATCTTTAAAATTATATTATTGTCATAGCTATTGGCCTTTCAGGGGTTAAATATTATGTTTTGTTGTGTTTTTCGACTTTTACTCGGAACAGAACCCTAAAACCCCAGTGAATGATTATTTACAAGCAAATTCTCAGCCTTAAGCCAATGGAATCGCGCAGGATATGGCTTTTTACTTGATTATCAACATCGCAGGTCTTTTAGCACTGAAGTTGATCAAGTAAACTCATGGCTTTGTATGCATAACATGCTTAAGCAGTGTTTTTTGTTGAGCGAATTCGGTTGCAATCATTTAAGCCAAGTTAGTCATCTCATTAATAATGGGTAGTGATTGTTTAATGAAGGCCATCAACTGTTAACAAGTCGTCTACAACTCGTGTAAATCTATCATTGGTGATATTGTTGATAGTAGAGCTAAACTTGCTGTATTTAACGCAAATTATTGATACCTCGTCCCTAGGTGGAATAGTGATATTCTAAGGTCAACCTACTCATTACTTCTTTTAGTATATTTTCAATTTGAGGTCCATATCGAACACAGTGATTTAGTATCTCTGTTTGACCATCTTTTCGACGATCACTGTTGGGCGGTTAGGAGCATTTTAATGAACCGGATATTCAAATACATAACTACCGCGGGCATTTGAGTAGCAAGAGGAATCAGGTTACTAAGTTTTTGCCTGCCACTTTGGGTAGACTGGATCATTAGTCCGGCTTTCAAATAAATATAATTATCACTGTCATACGGTAGAATAGTTTGTTTCAAGGGAGCCTCCTGGCCTTGAATCAGCATTTTTTTTATATCTAGCTAGGTGTTCAAGCTGAAATCGGCATTCGAGAATGATTCTCAACTGGTTAATCTGAAAATGTTGGTTATCTGGATTGAGAAAGTTCATTCTCTTCGTCACAGCTACGCGATAAGAGCTGCAAACACCGATTCGCACAATCGCCGAAAATAATCGAAAAACGACAATCTGTGCGTTTCCATAAAAATCGCCCTTCTCATAAAACACGCAACATGCACAAAGGCATCTAGTCAAAGTGATTGGGATTGAAAAGAAAAAAAAGCAAAAAGGCAATGTCTTCTTCTTTTTATAAACTCATTTACATTTAATTACTCTACATGGCATAAAGGTCAGAAAAGTTCTGATAAAAATTACTTCAAAAGTAGTAAAATGCCAATATTATATTGCAGAACACGATCTGCCTTCTAGCGATTCTTGGGAATAACTGAGAAAAAATAGGCAACCATCGAAGAAAGGAAAGTCGACTGAAGAGAGCGACACGAATAAACGTTAGATTAGTCTCCCAATTCGATAAGGCATGCAACCATCTGTCTGGTTTAGCGACTGAATAAATATGTGATTATGTTAAATAATAATGTGAGAACTTCCTCGAATTTTGTAGCAAAAGTGGACTTTTTATTCACTAATGTGCTGGAATCGGATTTATGCCAACTTTCACGATTTTGGAAGTACGGGTATTGAGTGGTGTAGTGGTCATTCATGGATGAGGTTTTGATGAAGTTTCTAGACGGAAGACAAAAAATCAAGACCATAAATGTGAACTGATTCGCACAAGGTATGAAAGAATTTTGCAAAAAATTTGATGTTCATTAACAATGTTAGCTTTATCTACCTTCCTCAAAAAGATTTTATGAGTCTGCCTTGGAGCACTATTCAAAAACGTTCTCTGTGGATATGATTCTAATGAACGTTTTGATGTCCGATGATTGAGTATCAATGACTGACGTTGCCATTTGCAATGATTAATGAGATCCCCAATCAGATGGGCACTAAGGTACTTTGCCCCCTGTGCTTGAACATATAATTTGAAATTTAAACGGTTGCATCGATCAACGGATAAGAATTGTCGATAAAGACTCCGGTTTCAATGGCGAAATGACCATCGACCAAGCTGAGAAAGTGAAATACCATCCTAACTTGCCTTGTTCAGTAAAAGGACAGAGTTGACATTACAAGACGGCGGGACAACTGCGTAGATATTTGGACTTTTGCCAAACTAATGTCATCCAACGCAAGACTATCCAAGAGGTAACGAAACCAATGTTTTAACAAACTTGGAAGTAAGAGTCAGGATGGACTATCTACTAGAAGTCCGATAGACTTCAGACCAATTAGATTTTTAGGGATATCACCTAGCTTCCAGTCTCCAGCTCCAAGTACAAGTGCTGCAGGTGTTCGTCTCTTAGTGAATTTGCTACAAAACTCAACTAATCGAGGTCTTTGGTTCCCTCAATACCGCTAAGCGAAGTGTACCTTACCAAACCGTTGACTGGTAGTATTCCAACGATTGTTTTAAGTTCGGATCTCGTGAGCGTTCTGTTAAATTTTATTCAGAATGCTGGAAACTTCACATTGACAAACTAGTTGGCATTGCTTAATATTTTATGCTTTATGTTGTGAGCTTACTCGGATTAAGCGGTTTAGGAGCTCGAACCCGACGAAAAGAGAAGTTATTTCATTCGAAACGTTCGATTACCGCACGTGCCATACAAACGTGATCATATTCTCCGCTCCGCCTGATGTTTGTTGCCTTTTTAACGCGAATTTCTTGCATAAAGGAAAAAGACGTTGTGAATGATTCCTTTTTTGTTTGCACACTTTAGAAAGGAATAAAATAAATTGCAAAAATGCGTGAAGACCAACCTCAGGTTCCTGTAGAAGTCACCGCCGAACCCGAGGCAGAGGTTCAACAAAACCCTCTATCTAAATGCCTTGGACTTTCTGAAGCTTTAAGTGAGCAAATAATAGCGGAAGTTGAGGGATTAAGGGCTATAACAGAACAGGAAATACAATGGGGAAAGCTTATTGAAAGAGTAAAAGTAAGGATGCTGTTTTGAAACTAACTTTTGGTAGCGGCCTGTCAAGGATGCAGAGTAGTGATAAATCCTATCAAATGCTTATCATTTAAGGTTCGAATTCGTGTGAAGAATGACACGAAATACAGCGTTTTCGCTTATCCATCCAGTCGGTTCAAATTAATCTACCCTGAGGGAAAGGCCGAGTTTATGAGCATTAAACGCCAGAACAATCAGCTTCAAAATACGGGACGCTTACCAGGTAGTTACAATGTGGAAGATCAACCATGGGTTATTACCGTCAGAACAGCCTGCAAAGTCGTGAAAGATTTGGGTTTTAAACAGGGCAACTTCGACGATCATTGCAAATACTATGTTTGCAGCCGCAATGCTGGTGCAATTGTCTTAGAACCACTGCGTGAGTACTACAGAGTAAGATCAATACCCAACTTTCCTAGTCTGACCTATGAAGAGGCGGAGAAGAAGTTCAAAAATCGTGGCAGAATCAAAAATTTCTTTGGCATAATGGAAGCTCAACGAAAAGTCAAAGAGGCCAAAAAAGCTAGGAAAAGGGCAGATAAGGAGGAAGAGATATTGTACGGTTTAGGACATCCAGGAGTTTCCAACCATCTCATTCTCACAGAAAATGAGCTGGAGTCACGCCTAGATAGCGACAGTGACGATACTGATGAAAATGAGTTTGTGTGTGATTCTAATGAGTCTGAGCCTGAAAGTGCTACTGATATAAAGGAGAGGAAGAAAGCGCGGAGGGAACAAGCAAAAAAGAAGGAGCACGCAACCAGAATCGTGGCACGCAAACGCAGAGGAACGAGATTGAGAAAATTGAGAAGAAGGAGGTGCAACGCGGCCCTTTCATCCGATGACGAAGGGGATTGCAATGATGAAGGTTTTGAGGAGAGCGAATCAGATGACCACAAAGGAGATGAGGTCGACTACATGACCGATTCGTCCTCAGATGAAGATAAACTGCCTGAAGAACATCGCGAAGAAATCTATAGAGAATGCGGAGTTGATGAAGAGGTGGCTATGAAGGCACTTTTGGAGGATATATGTGAGTAATCTTCTGCTTTCGTTAATAAATTTTGCTATTTCTAGGGTGCTAAAGTCCAGGCGCTTTCCTCATTTAGCCGATACTGGTGATGGGGAGTCGACGGTTAACGGATCGACCTCCGACAGTGGAGAAAATGCGGAAACCAAACAGAGGAAAAGGAGGATGTCAAATGAAACCACTTCACCACAGGCCGGTCCGAGTACCTCAGCACCGAAAAGAATTCGTCTAGCTGCTCAAAGCTCACCCTGTGAAAATAAAGAAGGGAAGACTAGTTGAATGCGACTGCTTTGGTGATACCTCGCGGACACGTGATTAATGGAGGGTTAGGTCTCTCCTCCAAATAATAATTTACTAACTCGTCCCACTTCTTCCATCTCGCTACTTCAGCGAACAATGAGTTGGCCTACTAATTTGTGTCAAGCCAATACAAACACATTTCATTTAAAACTTACATAAAGACCTATAAGCGTCTCATTAAAGACATGGGTGTCGCATGGCCCAATAGGGACCTCGGTAGAATAAGATAGAAGCCAACGTAGTTAGTTTGCGGCCCAGTAATTAAGCCATTCTTATCATTAAAGTTAATATACACAGCTCCAGATATTTTGAAGATCCGGAGGGATAGGTGTCGGTACGTTCTCAGCTTAAAATCATGAACACGACTGATTATTTTTACAATTTATAGAACCATTACTTAAAAAAAGCGACCGCGCTTCACTCATCGCCACCTGATGGCTGGCTTGACACAAACAATAAGAACGATCAGGCTTTCACTTGAGTCAACATGACTGCTTTTCAGCGACCTACCCCATCCCATAGAGGGTGAATTCACACAATAAAACCATATATTTAGCTAAATCATGAGGAACAGAAGACAGCGTTAAGATTCGAGATCGCTTGGTATTAGGCTTTGCAGTGGCGTTTGTAGAGGTTTAAGCCATGAGAGATTATGCACCCGACGTCCGTGTAAGGATAATTCTATCAAAATATAAAAAAAACATTAAAATCTAAGTCGATTGAAATGAATTTGAGGAAAAATTATTTGCCTGAAGCAGACGAATGGCCACGGGGAAGTCACACGCCAACAACTCAGTTCTGACCAACCTGAAAGGCACTCAGCACCATTTGGAATATGTATAGGGTACTTAGGAGGGAAATTTAATCAGCTTACATGAGCATTGAACAGCATATGTATAGGACTAAGTCGAAGCGATGTTTATCTGCGAGAATGCAGTCCCATAGAATGAGAACATCTGAAACAACAGAGAAAATAAGTTAAGTCATTAACAAGCTTCAAAATAGCGTTTTACAAAAAAGTCGACGGACCTAGTGTAAATATCTGAGTTTCAAATATGCAAGTATTTATATTAACGAGCATATTTACAACAAACTCGATTTTTTTTTTAATTTAGTGGAAATATTGTGAAATTGATTTCAAATATCTAACCACTACTCATGGGGCAAGCAGAATGAATGACGAGTCAGACCATGGACTGCAATTTGTAAATTTGAGAACCAGCTATACATGTTAAATGTTAATCAAGGAGTTAATGGAGTGTATCAATTGGAAAGGCATCGAAATACTCTCTCTGTCTCTGTCTAAGATAAGGGGCACTTGTCCTCAAACGTAGTCTTGAGTTTAGAATCAGAAGCTTACGTGTTTAGCTACTATATCTGACAGATCTAAGTTGACAAAAAAGAATCCCTAACTGGAGGATGTCTCTGGGCGAAAAAACCTAGGGCTGTTTGGCTTCGAAGAAAGGATATGATTCGAAAAAAATTAGGTGGGTCGAAGCAACGGAGATTTGGAAAACCAAAACTTTACTCGTAGAGATCGCTGGAAGGAAGAGCGTCAGGAGGTTATTCATTTCTCATGCTAGTGGAGCGATTTCCATACACTCATGAAAGACCAACCGGCAAAACGGTTTTCTTTATCGGTACTTGGATGACCACGAAACCGTCTGAAGTCGTCCCATCCAGGAAACCATTTTAATGACAACGAATAAGGCACCGGAAGGAAGCATAAGATGAGAAACACCCAATCCCCGGCTGCAAAATGACATCCATAAAATAATAATAAAAATGACTGATTGTCACCGGTAAATTGCAAATTTCCGCTTGCGGATCACAGGCGGCGAGGTAAACCCGAAATATTGAATGGACATGTGGGAGACCTGAAGTCGAAGAACCTGATTTACTTCAAGTACAAATTAAATAGGAGTCTTGACAATCAAAGCCAACCTAACTGGTTCACGGTTCTATGATCAACTCAAACCATGACTAAATAAGCAAACAATGGGGAGAAAATAAGACCATAAAGATAAACGGGAGTAAAAGTCTAGGAAGGATATTAGAAAGATTAAATTCACTTTAACCTGAAAGAAAAGAGACGAACTCAATTATAGCATCAAATAGGTAAAGTGTTTGTTGAGATCGCCGAGTAAGTGTTTTCGGCCTAGCCATGCTGCCAGATTAAGTATGAATTTTATTCTTTTCTACTAGAGTCCAAGCTTGGTAAATGAAAGAAGTCAAAGGTGGCGAATGTAAGAAAACATTACCTGGAAGGAGGAATTCCCGAGCCAGTAAGAGAGTGATCCAGCGGAAAGCGAAGTGCGCTGGTTCCAGGTGAAGACGATTCAAGTGTCGGAGTAATTCAGCATCGAATTCGCCCAACAGGCGCACCAACTTCTCCATCTTACTACCTAAACAGAACAGGAGCCAAAATGAACAATGATTAAGTGAAAGATTCACCATAAAACCATACAGAGATTATATTCGTAAGGTTGAATCTCGCAGCTACCAATTAAAACGAACCTCTCATAGAAGGTACTGAATACAGATGGCCTAAAACATCCAATAGGCAGGAGCACTCACCAATACCAAAGTCCTGATCGAAATCGCGGTTAAAGACGCTCTGAATTTCCGCCATCAAGTTGTTAAAGCAGAAGAATGTGTCGGCTTCAGCAAATCCTACAAAAATAGACTTTTTTCTAGTAATCTTTCTGTTAAAAAGAGCTTACTACTCAAATTAATAGCTCTCTTGGCTTGACTTTCATATCACCCAGGTCTTTATTAAAGCAAATCGGGGGTCGCAGAGATACCTTGGGAGCGCACGGATTAAATACCTCCTACTTGATTGTGGCCTTGTAGACTGCTACCCAAGCAGAATAGAACATTCGAATCACTGGATTACCCCGGTTCCTACTGAGTATCCGGCAAATATGACGCACACATTTCAATCATGAGTTCTAAAATGGACACCACGAGGGTCCAGCTAGTTTATTCGTTAGCCTCGACAACACGTAATGTCTGAATCCTGAGATATAGACCCAGGACCTGCTGCCAATGCACGGCCACGGTACGAAAGATAGCCTGCCTAAATGCTCGTGTAGAAGTACCCTGTTATTTGGGTACAAAGCAGGAGTGGTCTTGGAGCCACATTTGGCTCGCTTCAACAGACAAATAACTTTGCTCATCTCTCCTCGAGTATGGTCCACTTACTATTAAGCATGCACATAACCTATCGCTGAATTCCAAAACTTTTAATCAAGTAACAGAATGGGAAATAGAGAAAAGCATCCAATCCCCTTTCTCATGTCACTACCTTATCCTTGGTAGGGCGTATCGCCAATCGTTGTTTTAGGTCAACCGCTTTTGTTTTCCACTATCACTCCTCGCATCCTTCACAAACGCCTTTCTAGATGATACTCTTGAGAATAACTGATAAAGTTTTGCCGTTTTGAATGAGCTTTCCATCGTTGATCGTCTGTTTTCGACGGAAAATAAAGCGAACTGTGTAAAATATGGCAAACCAAAGCTGATGCTATTTTTCATCTTTTTAATGGATTTTATCATGAGGGAGCCATTCTGCAATCCTTCGGTTAGAAAAATGGATATAATCAAGGAACGAACGTTATTGACAGAAAAAAAGGTTCTCCAAGTATTTCATTTTCTTTTTCTAGCTAAAACGAAATTGAATGTAGCATGTAGATTTCTTTGTGAATTGTTAAAATTGGAAGAATGGTATTGTTTAATTTATCAGAGAATAATTTTGATGTCCCAATTTAACGAGGTTTATTCTGAAAAAAACGCAGGATGATCGCAGAATCAAACCACTTGGATGAGAAAGCACATAACGATGCTCGTCTCCATAGTAAACAAAAAGGCTACGCCCGATTCAGTGTCTAAACACAAGTCCGAATGAATAAATGAACGTGTCAGTTTACGGTCCGCACAGTATGAAGCTAATATGCATTAAATACTAAGTGAGAGAAGGATGGATGGCTTTAGCTTTCGGGATTTTATGGGGAAATTCGATGCAATCTGGGGGCTACTGCCCCTGAAAGAACGTTTGAGAGCAAGACTGACGCAACGCAAAGCAGTACAGTATCAATGTTTCAATGATTGATTTTCTTTCTTCTATCCCTTAAAGGATAAGGGAACCATAAGAGAAATGGTAACCCAAATTTGTTAAACATTAGCATAAAAAAGGGGATAACAAAATGAGACCACGTTCAAAACAAACAGGATTGCAAAACAATTTAAAATTAACAAGATGATCGGAGGTGCAGAAAGTAGCTGAGAGTGAGCAAGCAGAAACAAACTATCGATTACCTAAATCATATTAAAACTATCCCAGCTATTGCCAATAGTGAATGAACAAAACCTCAGCGAATCAAAAGCAAGCTTACGTCGTTCCTCTGGGTCAGGATGGTTAGCGAAAACGTAGTAGATGGGAGCGGCGACCTCGTTCATGCCCTGCACGTAGGACGAAGCTCGATTGGTTTTGAAGAAGATAAAAATGATGCGCTGTACAACCTCCCAGTGGGCTTCACCAACTAGATAGAGTTCCTCATCATTCCCACCGACTGCTTCATTTTTGCTAATGGAGGTAAAATAACTAGAATTGCGAATCTCTTCATCATCACAGGCAGCGCGAAGAAGAGCAGCACCCTCGCCATCGCCGACAGAATTCACAAGCCTTAGGGCACCAAGGGTATTCGTTGCGACAGACAAGGACTTAAAAAATTATCTATTATACTTGTGATCAAGAAACCTACACGTGTAAGCTCTGTTTCAATCCGATTGCGCAAGTCGGAGATCCTGATGTTAGATTGGAAAATTTCATTGCAGGGATAAGGAGTAGGTCGACGGAAAAAGTCAAGTTCAGGGTAAAGTCGACGACAATCTTTGTTTATCTGAAGGAGAACGCTGTTGTCGTCAAAGTATTCTCGCCAGTTACTTGCAGGATCACTACTCAGGGGCTTAGAAAAAAATAGTAAGTTTGAAATATCAAACTACATGATCGGAGGAATGGTTTGATTTTGAATTATTTGAAACAAATTCCAGTAAAAATCCTTCGTATTCGGCCCGAGCTTTGGTTAACACAGTGCCCCAACGACACTTTTCTGTGGGAAGATAATTCAAAAGCAGTTTCCAAGCTGTGGAGCGAAATCCACCACTTTCTGGACATCCAGAAATACAGGCATCGCGCAGTAAATCAATATCGACTTCATCGGTCTCTAGTATCCCCTGAAATATTTTCAGACTAAATTCATATTTGGTAAAAGATAACACAACCTTGACTCTCGCATAGCCGGGCACAATACAATCACTTTTAACAAGATATAAAGGCAGAGCGAAAATCTTCTGCTCTTACAATGAACCATTGACTCACCTTACTATTAATCGCCGCAGCAAATAATTTTGATTGTTTATTAACCATTTTTTATTTGAATCTTATTACTCCCTAGTAACGAGTCCAAAATAATAAATCACTATCATATTTTTTTCAATGTGCGTGTTGAATGCAATAATTGTAGTGGGATGAGTAATATAAAAGAGAATGGCACTTAAATTTTGTATTGGGGAAATGTCATTTTACATACCTTGCAATTAATCAGAATCGAAACAATATATTTATTGATTTGAAAGAAAAAAATTTAGTTCTAACCACTTTGAAGTTGTGAAAAATGTTATTTGTTTTACTTTATAGATGCATTTATTGTCATGTATTATTAACTCGGCGTATATTCAGTCCTGGGAATGTTTGGATTAGATTTACCATTAGATATAAAAGAAAAAGCTATCATTGAAAGACGACGCGTTTTGGAGGAACAGAGGAAATCTAGGATATTCAATGAAAAAATTAGGCTAATTGGTGTTTGTATTTTAATCTATGAGTTGATAAATTGCAAATTGCATAAGTAGTTGAACAATTATAATGCATTTAGCTGTAGGTAGAATTTCACTTTCAGTTCGTATGGTGAAATAGGGCATTTGATCTCTTTCTAGGTGGACGAATGTGCTTTAGCCCACCAAGTGCAAGAAAAACAAGAACGGAAACAAACTGACAGATGTAGGGATCTTGCCTACGGTATGTCATGGAAGATTACGAACTTTCATTTGTTAGATCTACAAGCAGCATGTTATCATTAATCGTATTTATTTAACATCAGCAAAAGAGGCAGAACGAAACGATAAATTGGCTGTATTAATGGAGAGGCAACAAGTTCGAACTCAACGTGAGCTGAATCGCGCCCTGAACGAGTATCGCCTTTTGCACCAGCAGCCTAGCTCGCGTCGTGAGTTTGATCTGAACGATCCAGATGCGAAGAAGAAGGATTTACCAGCACGCATTTCAGACGACGACCCACGCTGTGGTGTTTCGTCTCTACAAAAGTTTGTTGGAGAGGATCTAACTAAAAAATCAAGAGAGAAATTTCAACAGGAGCAGATGCGTAGTTGGTTTGAGAAACAAATTGAGGAACACAATAGGACCGAAGCCTCGAGGAAACATGATGAGCAGTAAGGTGTCTGTTTTGTTACTTTCGACATAGTTTCACTAAATAGAGTTATTCTTAAATTTAAGAAGACGAAAGTGCGTATTAAATAAGCTTAGGTTTCGGGAGCTTTGGCACCAAGCAATAAACTGCAAAATGCATTGCATATTAGTCAGATCGACGCGACTTAGCCTATTTGGGGTACCATTTCTAAAGTGAATTTAACTAACAGGTACTTGGGGGCCTGAAAGTTTATTTCTTCTGCGTCTGTAAGGAATGTTTGAAATCGAAATCTAACTGACCATGTCTAAGAAAATAAAAGCTAACATTTGATATCTCTGAACTTTTGCAAACAATCGTCGAAGTCATGGGGTAAATTAATGCTTCCTGAAACCCATGAATTTCATTGAATAAAAGTTCTTTGGCTATGGGAGATCCGAAATCCAAAAAAATTGTAGTTAAAATATGGTGTCTTCAATTGCCACTCAATTCTAAGGTTTCTCGAAACCAGGACGATCTCCCTCAAACCACACCAGACCATTACCCGTCCTCAGGTTTGCTTTGGGATGTGAGCGCAAAGAAAATTGTCACCGATAATTATTTCAAAACACATGATTGGTCGATCTTAAGCATTGGAGATAAAGCAAACTTTCGTTTCGCCTCCCTCGCGATAACCGGCTGTAGTACCTGCATAAATGGTCTGAGCAGGTTGGATGCTTTCATCTCTTATTCTAATTCTCTTTACACCTGAAAAACTATCAGAATTGGCGTTACTCCACAACACTACTAATGTGTTGTTTCTTTAATTGTTTTGGAGCATTCCTTCGCTGGCCGTTTTAGATGGATTTAATAAAGCTAGTTTTCTCGATTCTAATCTTTTTGCCGTAAAAGCTGTAGAAGTTTTTAATGCCTAAGCTAACCGAACATACATAAAGTTGCCTGAGCACCAGATTATTTCTTTCAAATCAAATGTAAACGATAACTAAATGAATCTAAGAGAACTTTAAAAACCAGTTGATTAATCTCAATGTGACATTAATAATTCACCAACTATCTCTTTATTCTTGTTTATATATGCCTGATCCACTTCTTGAGTAGCAAATAAAACTGCATTGAAAAGTCAAATTATTTGTGTGTCGATATGGTTCAAATGTGGTCTCCTATTTTATTGTTTGTATCTGAGACCCCAACCAGACACTGTAGCTTTTGTCCGATCAGTTAAATGAGGAAAATGTTGATGCCAGTGAAAGACACCGACCGAATCCTTATTTCCCCAGCTATGAACACTATGTGATTGGTGTGCATTCATCCTGTAGGCTTAACTATAATAAGTTAGAAATTTGTTGAGGTGATATAAATCAAGTTAAAGTTAAGCATACATTTCAGCTTACAATCGGTCTACAGACGTGAGGTTGAGGCACGAATCATGGCTCTAGCTCAAGCTGAGGTTTCCTGTCGTCGGGCAGTGGAGTGCGCGGTGCGGCGCTATAACGAGGCATTGGCCGCAGAGCGAGCAAAGAAGGAGCTGGAGGTGAAGCGGAATGAAGAGGAGGCCAATCAACGGGAAATCCTAGCCGCGATCAACTCGGACCTCCTCACCGAGAATCCAGCGCAGGCTCGTTCCGCTTTTGGACCACACCGTATCTGCCCCGATCGTTATAAGGGCTTCTCACCTGAACAGTTGGCCGAAATTCGGGCTGCTCAATGTTGCCAAATCCAAGAAAAGGCGGTGAGCATATATGGGTTTTAAATGTGTGAGCCTGTTTAGATCATGTGCGTTCTTTCAGTAACGCCCCTCAAACTACAAGATGCTCATATCCTCATCCGTGAAGGTCAGTTTAGCGGATGTAAAAAAATTACTAGATTTTATAAGGTCTTATTTATTACTCTGGCCGGACAGATTTATCTATCACTTCGTGTATGGAGCATCGGATAAGATATTGTTTAAACATTTACCCCTATTTTCCTAAATATTTTTTTTAGTTCTTAGCTCAGAAGTCGTGATAAAAGCAGATGAAAGCAGAAGATGAAGGACCAGAATGAACAGAAGGAATTATATCTTCCTTTTTATTCCATTTCATCTTTCCTCCACTACCTTATCCTACAGTATTCCTGTCGAGATCTCCTTGGATTTGAATTGATCTGGGATTTCCTTCTATCAGTCAAGGGATTGAGTGTCCTAACTAGAATGACAGTTAACAGTTTCTTTGAATCTATTATGTCCCAAGGAGCCCTGATTAGTTAAATTAACTTTTTATTCATATTCTATGTGATGGATCAACGGAGCTTATTCCTTATTCCTCGTCAAACACCCACTGATTTATCTTTTTGATATCAATTACGATTTAACGCTATTCCCAGGAGTGAGGTCCAAAATTCTTGCCGATACATCCAAGCACTTTAAAGGATTCTAATCTACCGTTGATACCTAACTTCGACAACAGTCCGAACCGAGTATCGACTCATGGTGGAGTTAGTTATATTCGTGCACCCTAAATCTAATGAACGTATTGCGTAATTGAATTTAAACACAGGGTAATACTCATCTATGTTTGCTACATTATAAGCCTATTGCATTTGGCAAGATCAGCTATCCACAATTCACATGTATTTCTTTCGCTTAATATCTAAAGAATCAAAACCAACTGGATGCAAAAAGTATTTTTTGGGTACATTAATGGCATATGTGACTTAATTGTTGTTATTTATTTAGCTTAGAGAGGAGGAGGAGAGAAAATTGGATAATTTGTACGATGAACAGCGAATTAAGGCAAGCAAAAAGAGCATGTTGATGATGCGAAATTATGAGCGACAAGCACGTGAGCAACGTAAACAGATTCTGCAGGAAAACATGCTCCTTGCTCAGGACCAGAAGGCCCTTCAAAAGTACCTCAATGAAGAGGTAATAGTTGACTTAATGCCTTATTGTGTATTCATCGATTTTGAAGTCATAACGTTTGTTAAATTCATCTTCAGATGTACAAATACCAACCAACAGCGGCCTTCTTCACGCAATTCAATACCACATCGCGCTAGGAATCCAAATTGTAGCAAATATGAACGCAGGAAAAGTGTCGTGCCTGTTCTCGTCCTTTGAGTAGGATGTTGACATTTCTAGTATTGAAATTAATAAAATTAAGATAGGAACTGATTATGTCGATTGTCTTTCCAATCGGTGCCATACATAACACCTGCCAAACGCTTCCTTTTATAAACTGGGGTTTCGAGGTTATTAGAACGCTACTCCGAATAGTCAGAAGAGATAGAGATAAAATTGTGTAGAAAGATGACTAATGATTGAATATCATTTCCAATGTAATGATATTGATGCATGCAGCTTTAGCTTGAGAGATTGTAGAGGAATGGCAGAATCAAGTACTAAAACAAAACGAATTAATTTCAAGAGAGATAATTTAATAAGCCTCAATTATAGGGTCTGGCGCAGCAGCCTCAAGTAGTGGGCCAGCAAGCATTACCTTCTTTAAAACCGATCGTCAAACTGTGGAGCTGCCAAGGCCTTTCAATGAGTTTAAAGAACTTTAAATACTAGGACTCCCTAACTATTTTCTGACAAACAAAAGGTTGCTAACTCTGATCTTCCCTAGTAACCCAGGATTAATACGTAGAGCGCAACAGGTTTCTGATTCACGATTATATTCCTTAGTTTTGCTGTCGAGTTTCAAATGTATTCAGCGTATAGCTTCCAGTGCGTTTGCCATCATCTGCAAAAAATTACTTTGGATAGATTATCAATTTTGTAAAAATGCTTGGATAACCTACCACTGAGAAATCTTTGGAATAAAACTTCTCATGACTCTGAATACAATAAATGCAGTCCTTAAGGCACCATCCTAAGTGTATAAACTTCTTAGGTGAAACTGCTCAGGAAATAAATGAATGTTTCATTTATCTGCTACCTGGGAGCTGAGGAAATGCAGCAATAATATCACCGGTTAAATGCACAATTTTTCTCTAGGGTTGATTTTGGCTTTGCCGTAATAAGCTCTCAATGTGCTTCAAGTTGCTAGATGTGCGTTTAAGGTCCTGTTTATAAATTAGCATGAAAGAATGTTAACATTTCATTATAAAGAAACATCTGACTGATTTAGCAGCTGCAAATCAAATCGATGTGGTCAGTTAATAAAACTAAATGCGGAAACGTTTAATTTATCTTCTAAATATTTAAAAATGATAATATATTAAATTGCAATGAACAAACAGCGTTTGTTTATATTCTTTAGAAGCTTGCGCACGTTTGTGAGTTTGTCACCTCGTGATGCAGCCACCTGTGAGGGTGTCGTTTGATGGGTTGCCGTTTTGTGACTACATTCCTCAGGCCATTACATCATTAGCAAGAAATACAAAGGGGCTAATTGCCGCTTCTCGGTTTAATGGCTCTATTGACGTATATGACGAAAATGATTGTTTTTACTTGATACATCACATACCATCTTGGTGTTTAACATCAGTAGAATCGGTCTGTTGGATATCTGATAGACTGTTCGCCACAGGTGGTGAGGGTCGCATTTTTGAGTTGCAGTTATTTGTTATTTGTCCTAAGGTTAGCTGGCACTCTTGGTTATGTTTCTTAGGCTAGTATTTCACTGCCTGGAGGTGCCCCTGCTCGTTGTTTAACATCTGGTTGTGATATTCTCGTTTCGGGCAATGACGGTGGCTATATAAACGTTGTTGACGTGGCCAATGGACGTTTAGAACTCAAGTCATGTCTCGCTAGCCTTGATGGTTCGGGCTTTAAGTTCTAATATAAAGCCTTTAGATAAGATTTTGGCCTTAGCCCTTGATGCAACAAATAGAATTCTGGCCGCAAGTGACTCCAAAGGAATGGTTTACATTTTCGACGTAAAAAATGGTTCAACACTTTCAACTTATGCTGTTGGTGATGTTCACGCTACGAAACCTATCATTGTCTGGTCACTTCTCTTTGTCGGGTAAGTATTCTCATTGTTATCGTTCAATTCGTTAAACATTGGTTTTCATCCTGCAGACGCTCCCTGTTCTCTGGTGACAGTCGCGGAAATGTTTGCGTTTGGGACGTTGAGGTTGGCAGTCTCCTATCAACTTTCAAAACTCATACTGTTGACGTATTGGCTCTAGCTGTCAGCACTGACCAAGAGAGCGTTTTCGCTGCCGGTGTAGATCCTCTGATTCGTCGTTTCGATTTGTGCCGAACGGAGCACTCTAGTGAGTAGCAGCTAAAATCGATTTATTTCCCTCTGCTGTGCCTATATCAATTACCCTCCGTCATCTAGCTCATTGGCAGCCCAGTGGAGTTCTGAAAGGTGGGCATCGAGATATTCGCTGCCTTATTTTCGTGCGGAAGGGCGAATCTACCGGTCTTCGCTCGTTCAATGCCGACACTGATTATATTGTGGCGGCTGGCAATGATTCACGTCTTCGTCTACTGCCTTGTCCTCATGCCAATCTGGGTGATAAAGCACCACTATCTCGGCGCTCTCTGAGAAATAACGACTCTTACAATAAATCGCCTCCACCCATTCACCTGCCATATTGGCCACTTTCACTCACGCCTTATCTGCCTCTGGCCATACATTTCGCTCATTCTACCTTTGAAACAACGAATGGTTTTGCCAGTGAGTTTTCTGATGTCTGATATCTCAGCCAGATAAGTTAACCCATCCAATTCGATCAGGTCAGCAGCTCACTTGACTATATTCGGTCAATTCTTCAGCCAGTCTCCGAATCAGCACTTCAAGTTAATTTGGCGATTCGGGTTTAATCTGGTTCCAATCGATGACCTAGCTCTAGCAATTGACGTTCTTGGTACAGTCTAAATAGTCGCTTCGTAGCTCGACATTCAGCTCCCCACAAAGTAGCTAAATGTGATTGTAATTTTCATGCCTGGTCTTACAGACTTGTAGTTATTTGGATGGCGAGCTCATTGACCGGACTCCAACTTTCCACAAAATGTGCTTGATTTTGACAGAAATTTCGTTTACTATTGCATTCAAATCACACATTAAATCCGTCTTTTATTAAACTTTTCAGCCCGGCTTTGTCTAGTGCAGCATGTGGACCACTTATGCCTTTATCGTCTCCCTCCAAAAACAAACAAAAAATCGAAGGGTAAACTCCGTCAAGTGTTAAAGCTAGCCCACATTCAGCCACTACGCGGTAATTACATAGTTACCAGTTGTATCTCCCCCTGCGGTAGATTCCTGGCCTACTCAGACGACGTGAGGTCCCGAGTTCTCAAAATCAAACATCCGGTAAGTAGGTTATCTTTTTAGCCTTTTGTTTATAAATTCACCAACTAATTGCGATTTTTCAGACTTCCCAAAAGTCTTGGCATTTTAATCCCGACTCCGGCCCAGTGATCACCCTCTCGCGTGTTGGATGGTCAAACTCTATAACAGAGCGCCACATCCGAGGCGTCTCGTCGTCAACTTCTTCTGATAATGACAACGTAGAAGAGGAATATGGATCCTCTCGCCTCCTCTTTTTGGATCAGTCCTCCGCTGATCTCTTCGTCACCACAGACAATTCCCCAACTGTCTCCGGCTTGGACAAACATTTCGATTCCCACTTGGTTAGAGCAGCATCTCGTAAGCGGAAAGTCTCCGCAAGAGATGGACAACAGGAAGATCATTCTGAGGAAGTTTCTGCTCTTCCTCCAGCCACTCTGATGGCATTTACCCCGTCATCTGGCTCTTTGGTCTCAGTGAATCCATCTTCTCAGAGTATTTCATGTCGACGATTGGACACTGGTGTTGAAATCTGGAGCCTATCTTTCCATTCCCGTAGGGTCCCTTTCGTTATTTGCTCAGATTTACTTCATACGGTTTAATTTGTTTTTCCCTAAATAGCTTCAGATGATAACGTTCTGAGTAACCCAATCCATCTTCTTAAAATGGTAAAATTCGGTGGGGATCACAGTTCCTTGGTTCTGATGGTGCTAGCCTCTTTGGATGCTCGAGTATTCATCTACGTTTTCACTGAAGGAGATGCAACCCCCCCTGTCAACATATTTACGTGTCCTCGTGCTGCTGATCCAGTCCGGATTAGTCATCACCCTCGGCCAGTGGATATCACTCTGCGTGCGGGAAAGTTCAAGCCACGTGAGGAGGAAGAGAACGACAATCGGAACGTGGAAAAGGATGCAATCCAAGAGTTAAAATCTATAGCTCGTATTGCAGTGCTCTACACCTCTGGACAATTGGTTGAGTGGATAGTTCCCTTGGTTTTGGTGGAGGGACGAGTCAGTTTGTCCGGAACGCCGAAGGTAGACGAATGGTTAGAGCAGTTTTGGCAAAGACACAATGTAGCTTGGCGACGCTATATGCCTCGGTTCAATTCCCTGAACTATTTCTACGGCGGAAAAATATTCATGTTGGGCTCAAAGAACATCTGTCTTACTATTGATCGTCGCAAGGTAGGTTCAACGCCGGACCAGTCATGGGGATATTTGTTAGTTGCCTTACATTCGCCGCCACATTTCAGAATCTCAACCCGAGAGACATTCAACTGGCATTCTCTGCACGGACCTGGAAGCTTAATACCCGTTGTCTGCGAACTTTCAGCCTCTTAAAGGTATGTTTCTTAGATCGGTCTTTATCGAACACTTCGCCATTAGTATTTCATTCTTATGACCCGCTTTAGAATGCTTTGCACTATGCAGTCTTGCCAGACAGAATCGCGGCTTTTACATTGGATGCCCGTACAGCCGTAGCGGAACTACCTGAACCACTGAAGCGGAAACATTTCGGAACTTAGTTCGTGTACTGCCTCGCTTTTATGCGCGTTGTGTACAGCATTGGTGACTTTGTAAATGTGATCAATTAAGCCTTCTCTAAGATGACTTCGCTTTTAACTTTTGTCCATATAAATTGGTTTGAAGTGTGTCCGAAATGTGGATATCCTGGTGGACACTACCGGAACTTTTGTCTAGGATATTGATTAAGGTGGTGTAGAAAGTGCTGGAAACTATGAAATGACAGCCGCGTGGGCCGGCGGACACTAAAACGGCTATCCTCCACTTATTCAAGCTGAAGAATGGGAATTGATTGTCGGTCAGTGGAGTCGGACAACTTCGATGCAAATGAACAGAGATACTGGACAGTTAATTTCGGTCCTCTAGGCTTTGTTCCCTTTCCAATCATTGGAAATCACTACTAAGCGTGGAGCTAAATGAATGAACGGATTCTAAACAAGAGTCTGTCTTCGAGACAAAGATCCGAAGAATTTGAAACCACCAAGCTCAAAATAATCTCAAAAGAAATGCATTTTGCTATTTTGTATTAAACAATCATGTAGATATAGACCGGATAATCTAATCGACACTGCGCATTGAAGCAATGATCGCCTGTGTCTTTTTCTTTCGCATTTCATCACTAGAATCAAGGAAAAAAGTATCGAAATATCAAGATTCGCTTATTGGTAAACAGAAATAGAAGACGCCTTATCAAAGTTCCGAGCACTTACCTAGCCTTTGTCTTCTGTCTGTCGTAATTAGCAAGGAATCTGGCATCCCTGCGCAGCTCTCGGAAAATACCCCGACGCTCCTTGGCTAACTTCTTACGGAGTTCTAGGCGAGTCGCCTTCTTTTTCAGCCGTCTTGCACTCAGCCTGAAAAACCCAAGTAAAGTCGCATTAATAATTAAGGAAGTTTTAGTGAGTCAACCTTACTTCTCTTCAAAATCCGGTTCCAATTGGGGTACAAGCCCGACCTTTTGTAGCTCCTGAGGAGTTACATTTTTATCCGCCAACATCACAGAAATCTTATCCACAGTGACAATGTCTTTAGGTCGTGGCTGGGCTTTTACCTGCGAAATTTTTTCGATCAGCCTTTGAGCTTTTACCCCAATACCCACTGGGAGATATTCCATTTTCAAACCGGTCAGATCAAGACCCGAGAACATAATGCAAACCGTGGGGGCTGAGAAGTGTTCAGAGAACACTTCGAGGAGAGAATACGCCAAATCCAAACATTTATCCAGGCAACCGAGTCTATAAGCTGGAATCTCGCTATTTTCGAGAGACCGCAGTCTCATAGCCACACGAATATCTAAATTGGCATAAACTGACCTGCAAATGGAAAACTGAACTCAAGTGTACTATAAATAAATAGAATAGTTTGAATTTCAAAATGACCTACGCATCTATGGAAGATGAGTCCACACCAATAAACAAGGTCCCATCTTCTCTGGTGGAAGTTTCAAGCAGCCGGATGAGAAAACGTACAGCTTCGGGCACAAACATGCCATTGAGGCGATTGCCACCAGCAAATCTCTTGGCCTGAAGGTTATTCTGATCCCTCCTTAGCTCGAGTTTTCGACAAATGACGTCAGTGAAAAGAATCTGAGTTAAAAGAAGACCACGCAGAACGTCGGGGAGATGGGTTGAAATGTGAGCTTGCAACTCCCCAGCGATCCAGGCCACCATTGTGGGAGAGTAAGCATCGATCTGACAAAGAAGACGCAGAGTGACATCCTCAGTCCTTGAATATTCTTTGGCCTCTGTAGTATCAACTTCTCTGAACGAAACGAAATATCCTCGTCATATGTCGCTAAAGACATTTGCTAGCCAATTAATCATCAAAAGCGCTTTCCCACCCAGCTCTCTTGGCAACAATACTTTCCAGATTGGCCAGCAGTTTGATATTCTTCGTCGCCTCGGTTTCGACTCTAGCACCAGTAGGGGCTATCCGTTTCTCCAAAGAAAGTTTGGACAGTAAGGCGAAAACCTCAGATCGACTCTTTTCCATTTTCGTTACATCTTTCGGGTTCTTCATATAAAACAGGAAGAAACGAGCAAGAATATATTACGAATATAATCTGGGCGCTAAATTTAGATGGCGAATAGAACGTGCCTTGGACCTAAGGCTTCCGAGTTCCGAGAGCATAAATCGAATTTTATTTGTCCATTCTGTATTGACATCTTTCAATTTCTGACGAGTGGCTTCGTTTTCTTCGACACGTTTGAGGCGGTCCTCCTTGGTCTGTGCGATCTTTTCCAGCAGACTGTCGTTTCTGTTCTGCCTATTGACTGCAAAAGCAGCGCCTGATGTTTCGGAAGTTGTATGATTACCCCCAGTGAATAATTCGCTCTGAACGATATCAGCTATAGATTAGAAACCCATGTAATTACCAAGCATAGAGAAAAGACGCATGATTACTGTGCGTCAAAACTATTCAAAAACAATAAACCTGCCAGAAAGACCGCCTAGCTCATCATCATAAGAAGCTTGTCTCTCGGGCTTCATGACGCCCAAGGCAGCTTTAATGAGAGGATCATCATCGTCCACTGAGGTAGTACCCAGATTTTCCATTTGACGCTGCAATTGGGAAATTCATAACTCATCCAAGTACTAAATAGTGTAAACATAATGAAATTAATATAGGCCAACCAATTTTTCAATGATATGGCGTCGAATAGCAGTATGAGATAGAGAGATGGAGGATCCATTGGATCCAATGCGTTTGTCGATAACACCACCAACTCTGCCAACTTCCCTTAGCTGCTTCATAAGAACCTTCTCTCTCTAATGAGATTAAAAGTTAAAATGTATTCTCGTACGGAATTTGGCTTGGTCTTCATTTTTGTACTTTTTCTAACGCCTTTCTGATTCTTCTGCTGTCTCGCAGCTTGTAATTTAACCTTAGCCATTTTCTGGATCAAAATCAAGGTTCAATATATTTGAACAGAAAAAGCGATAAAAATTATGATTTTATAACCGCAAACGGTGGCAAACGTTGACCGCTACAACTGCAGAAAGTCACGAGGCCAAGAAATTAAGGTTAGCGGTGTCAATGACGCCGATTTCAAAAGTTCGCTAATGTCAATTAAACTCATGATTGTCGTTCCTTAGCCAATTTTTCAAATTTTTCGCAGCCATTATTGAAATCTATATTCAGGGAACCATGATTTATGAGTTATGAAAATTTGTAAATTGTCGGTATGAATAAAAATCCAGAGTCAACAAAAGGCAAAAATTAACCCTAATTTTTTGGCTTGCACCTCGTTTTTTTAAATAGCATTGCTAAATCTTTTCTTATATACTCGAGCTTGACATGGCGAACTGACGTTATATTATTATGGTAAACAACAATAAATCTGGAGTTTCATTTCACATTCTTCGCTCTGGAGAGCACTTTTCATGACAGTGCACCCTCAGTTAACATGCTTTGTGATTTATCACCTCGCACGTCTATTCAGCAACGATCATATTCACTAGCTAGAACTCACAATTCTCCCTTTCATCTTTGCTCATCTGGAATGATGAAACCGTAGCTCTACATAAAGACATACAATCAGGGTTTATCTAAATACACCTTCAACCTTTTCAAGAACAATTCTGCAAAAACATATTTGGTTTTGTTAATAAATATGATAATCTTGAGACCAACCCGAAATGTTTTTTCTCCATCCATATTGAGCATCTTTAATCTGCTGGGTATGATCATCTATTTTAACCTTGGAGAAATTAGTATTTTAAATTTTACCATGGGAAAGCATGTGCTGATTGTATTAGTACAATTCGTTTTAGAACAACGGCATGGTGTATGCACTAAAACTGACGCAGTGACGCGCTGTCTTATTTTAAAATAGAATAATACAATGCTGGTTACATCGCTCCTCTTAATTTACTTATTTAGAATAAGAGATTTCACCGATCGGTGTACAGTGATATCTCTGAAGGCCTGCAAGTCGTTAAAGAGAACCTTAGTTAACAAAGAATCTAGTTATTTGAATCATCGACGTTAATTTGGTACTTTTCATCATTTCGTTCCTCTTATAAAGGTCATCGTTTTATTTCAGACGACCAATTGACTCACTATTACTCTTCTCTCACGATATTTACCGTTTTGCTCCTTGATTCGCCACATTTTGGAGCTAAAAATCTATCTCCGAGCGCTCCCACCGCAATATCGAGCATTGGCATGACATTACATTCTCACACACTCAGAGCAACTGAGTCAAATCAAATCTCAACCTCTTTATTACACCACCACTGAAAATCAGTGTCGTGAGTGAGATGTGAAGTAGAATAATTTGATGCACTTTCGTGAGTAGTTATTATGTTATGAAACATACCGATGAATCGCAAATTCATGCCATTTAATCTCCCATGATCTCCTGGTTCAAATGCGACACTTAGGGGCATTTAAATGCGAACCTTCAACAGAAATACTATAGTTCCCGTCCGATTTATGGTTCGCCACGCTTCTATAGCACCAGGGTAGGAAGTTACCATGTTGTCAAGACCTATAGTTTATTTTGACTAGGTTACCACTACCTCTGGCTGTCATTCCATAACTGAGGTGCACTTACTGCATCGGCTGGTTACAAGCATTTAATATTTTGCAGCTACACACGCGTAAAAGAAAACTAACCGAAATATTAATTGTGCCTTTTTAAAGCCTAACGATTGTGCAAAAATACACATTTACCACTTTTAAAGTAAGTCTGTTCCCTTTCACAAAAACTCCAAATATATATTGCAACTTCTGCTATTTAATCGGATTTTCCAATTTCTTTGCCTTAATTTTGTTCACCTCAGTTTAAAAATTTTAAGTCTCGATAGCAATCTTAGGGACCAAACCCTGCTGCAAGTGCCTCATATCTTGAAAAGTTTTTATTGGAATTCGTTTTTCAAGCATTATTTTCAACAATATAACTTTATCAGCAAATAATTTAGCTGACTGGAAGTGGCCCTCACATTTCTTAATATGAAGGATTTTCATATGTTTTGCTTTGTTTTGTCATCCATTTGATGCATTATCATAGCAATCACCGCATTTGTAAGATAGTAAATGACAAAGTCTATTTCGCAATGTATTCTATTCATATTTCTTAAAATATAAATCTGCCCAATAATTCAAATTAACAAAATAAGACCTCTCCCTTTTATGGCCGATCAATTCGACAATTTTCTTAAATTTAGCCTGCCACGCCTTTAGTTGACCTTCGTGTTGGCCATCCTAGTTACAAATACTGATGGCTAATCAAGCATAATTTCTGATATTCTCGACGAAGAGGCCGTAACAACTGGCACTTCCGGTTCCACGAGTACTTCGTAACTGCGACTTCAATGTCCTATAAGTTAGTTATGGGCCTCCATCGAACACAACTACAATAACGGCCGGACGAGAATCTTCACATTCTCTGTCTAGGGCCTAGTGGATGCTTTCATGACTAGTAATGTGGGTAAATCAAAAGTCAACATTGCCTCCCACTGTTACCCGCACTGAACTATTGTGCATGGTATTGTTCTCCAGCCTCCTTTCAGTCTTCGGAGTTTGCAATATACCGGCTGAGAGCTGTTAACTTCTTGAATAACAGTTTTAAGTACTGAGTGGAAGTTTCTCTATGAGCCGGGTGGGCAGTGATCATAAGCTTCTGGTCTTTGAATGAAGGGAAGTAAATCTTTTGGACTGCAAATAAACATGCTGAAGCTATCAACTGATTCACTTTTTGGGTTTGGTCGAAATTCATACCGACCGCAAGGAAAGCCATGTGGCGTGCTATGAGCTACTGTTTTTGATTGTCACAAATCGAGCCAAAACATCAATCTGCAGATAACTCAATGCTAAAAGTAGACAGATTTTCATTTTCGCACAAATAAATTTCAGCACAACGTTTAAAACGTATATCAATTCAAGAGAACAAGAAGAAGATAATTAGCAGTGGAAGGGCAAAATTTCACAGTTGAAGTAGGACCTTTTGCGGCTGGTGAATACGACAATCCGAGCGACAGAAGGACAACGATTCCTTCTCTTTCTATTGGCTACATATATATTTAAATGCATTTTGAATGAGGTAACAAGACACTCTCACTCTTTCGTTGGGAGAATGAATGGAAGAAAATAAATTCTAAATCCTTTAAAAACTAATAAGCCTGATGATAGGCATCGTCATCAGCTGCTGATCGATTATTGCTACTTCTGTACGTCTGGGTCAAGTAGGGTCGTGCTTGCCTATTACCACTGTAGGTTCCATCGGTATCATTCAGTGGCTGTCGTACTGCCACCTCTATAGTTCCTCCTTCGTCATTTCCATAGCCGTATCCGGATTGAACAATGCTTTGTGGTAAATCCTCTGGTGGTATCCATTCCTTCATTTGGGCATCTTCGGCCGCTTCTGCCCAGTGTTGCTTCTCTCCAGATGCAAAGACTGCGTAGAATGTCACTCCAAAGAAGTGGATGGAGCTTGCAAGAATGAAGACCCACATCCATTGACGTTTTGTCTATAATGAATATGCTCTTAAAAGCAAGAATTCGATGCTGTCTAGCAAAAACGCGATTAGAGATCTCTACCCCTTGAGTGGTGATATACTCAACAATGACTGGACAGATAATACCAGAGATTGTTCCGATGCCATTAGAGAGGCCCATCAGAATACTTGCATACCTTGGAGCAATATCCAAGTGATTTACATTGTAACCTAAAGAAAAAATGATTTCAATGCTTTGGTATCTCCGATGAACGTTCCTTAATAATGTCCAAGTATACCTGAAATTGCGAACCCGCTAAAAGAGACTGCCAGAATTAAAGCAGCCATTGCAGTAGTGTAGGAGTTTGCGAATGCAACGATCAGTAGAAAGAAGGCTTCCATTCCAAAGCCTAAAAGGTTAAAATACATTGATAGCGAGAAAGCCGATAATCCTTCTCATGCAAACTCCAGGGAACAATACGATTGCAATCTCTCCTAGAAACTGAAAGAACACGGAATTTGTTGGAACCTGTACTAATTGAGCGGCCTCACAATCACAAGATTCAGATTTTTTTAAAGTTGTTCAAAGCACAATTTAAAAGAACATTCTAAGCTATTGAGTAATGATATTCAATGGGCCAGCGCCGAGTGGTCCTTGACAAACTATCCCCAGGATTCAGGTAAGATTTAAGTCATGGACATAACTTAAACATTCTCCTTCAAGAAAGATGGTTAATGTCATCCCGAGCCTTAAGTGCTCTTCTGTTTTTCACCCCAGTCATATCCAGGGTGAACTCAATGGCCCAGTTTACGTCTCACATGCGTGTCTGCATGGGACTGTGACTCTGTGGTGTATTTGTACGTTAAACGCGTACAAGACGCTAAATCGCGATTCTGCCCAAATGTGTACGTTGTTTGTCATCCGCCTGATTATCTCTACCTCTGGGGGGGGGGGTTTCATAGCTAAAAAGTGGCACCTTTACCATATTTTTACCCTCCCTTTATTGTACATTCAATAGAGTTCATAAACCAAATATTGGACCGATCTTAACCGCTTTGTATTCAATTAAAACTATCACCACAAGTAGAGTAGATGATTATTATAACCACTCGTCTGATGCTCTCCAAGACATTGTACACGCAAACAGTTGCACTTTGGGTGCATCTATGAATGCAAATTCTATCCAGAAGCACCGAAAAGTGGTATATTAGAGAACAATCTCAATCGAATGACATAACTGGTCCACATCAGAATGTCCAATGTCTATACAGCACCCTATATGGTTGACTGGACAGTGGATTTACATTCAGACCTTGGAGAAACTCAATCGATTGGGAATTTTGTAGTCCCGATTTACTGATCAGCAGCTTTTGAATGGATGAATAAATAAATAAAAGTCACCATCTTCCTTTAGACAGTTTTTAATAATTTTGGAGTTTCCTCATGGTTTTACCTTATCTGAGTCTGTTTTATAGTATATAATTTTTGTTATGGAACTTGGTAATCTGACGCATGCGTACCAATCGTGAGTTATCGAACCCTAACAACAAGGGTCTTAGGCAGTATACACTATCCAACTTTTGCTCTGAAAATACCAATAACGATATAAGCACCGTCGACTAGGCAGAAGCTATAATGAGTCGACTTTTCCCACCCTGAATATAGACTACTTCAAACCAGTTAGACGTAACTTAACCTGCTGAAAGCATATTCAAAACCGTAGTGCCCTAATTACCTAATCTAACGCTTTCATAGAGAAATGAAATCCTGAATTTGACCTAACAGCAGCACCACCAGTTCGCCACCAACTGAGTCATTCTTCACTGCTTTGCTCTTGGCCGAATTGATATGAAAGCCCTCTTATCCGCGAAATAGAACCACGGTTGTCGAACTGGAACAATCAAGGGAAATCTGCAAACAAAATGCATTCATATTCACCATTATTTCCCCTCTTCAAAATGAGTAAAAAAAATGAAAGCGTTTTAAGTCTAGGAGGATGACAGTACTCAGTTTAGAGCACTTAATATGAAGTTAGGTCTTACCACCACAGTTGAAAATCTTTCTGACAGCGGTTGTTGTAAGAGTTCGTTTTCGAAGCCTGTCTGCCAACTGACCACTAATCGGGACTATGATGGCCATGATCAGGTGTGGAACGGAGGACAAAACTCCTGACTAGAAGGAAAAGGAAGCCTTATCAATAACTCCGTGAGAAAAATGACCACGTCACCCACGAGAGTTAAACGCCGTACATTAACTACTAGCTGAACAAGTCTAGATGATTTATCTTGGGATCTCAAACGACAGAGATGGGAAAAATCTATTTTATTAATGAATATTAACAATGGTTCAATGAAGAATGGGATATTTACTTTCCAAAGTCCTAGTTGGAACATAATTCTTGAAATTTTCAGTGAGATTTAGTTGAAAACTGTTGCTATTACATGTCAAATTAATGGGTAATCCTACTTTTTGCCCTTCTAGGTTTGAGAAGCTGTCTTTAATAAGAATTTGGTTGGTAAATAGTTTCTTGATGTTTCCCTATTTTTCTTTTCATCTCGGGCCTATTTTGTGATTTTGCATATCCTCCTAACTGTTCAGACGAGTTTGAAGTCTGTAGGGGGACTTCACGCATTCCCACAACTATACCATTTAAAAAACGTGTCTGATCTCTCTTTTACCATATTCACTGTTTTAGAAAATATTTAATCACTTCAGGGAGGGGTGTCTGCTTTTTTTCCGGTTTCTCGGCTGTTATTATCATAGTTTACCATGGAAAGTACCACAGAATACTCTGTGGGAGTCCACGTGGCTTTCATAACGTGTCAAAAGTGGTTAAGCAAAGGCGTCGCTTTCTTGTGGAAATTAGATGCCACGGATTGCGGGAAGTATTTTAAATGTTGGTTTCATGTTCTAAGAATTAGAGAGACGGTTCTCTTTCAAAAAGTCAAGTACAGTCATGAGATAAGAAACAAAAGCCATAGCAGGTGGGACCGTTTATTTTCAACTGATGAAAGAGGTTTTAAGAGGGATGAAAATTACCTCTGCCGTAGTGCAATCGAATACTTGCTTCAGATATTTTGGACACTTCATAATCAACAGGAAGAACGACCAACTTCTTGCGATGTTAGCGACGATTATAGCGTAGACCGGCATCGAAGTGAAAATCGCTTTCCATGGAATGGTTTTCTAAGATAAAAAATATTAAAAATGCAAATAATAATAGCGTTAAGAAAATGGTTATTGTCGTTAGTCTCTGGCAAAAACGCATAATTAGTAATTTAGGGTTCACTAACCAGACTAGGCGGAAGATCAACTTCGCCAATAGATTCTTCAATGTAATCGCGTTCTTCAGCAGAGATTTTAGGATGTGTAGATGGTTTCTCGTATGACGTCTTCCACCAAACACCAAACCAGACTAGTCCCAAGACGGCTAAAATTGAAAATTTTCAGTTGAGTAGAGGGGAATTTGCCTAGCTCTTGTTAATTCACTGCAACTAACCATAGAGATAGAAAGGAGATTGCCACCCCATATATTGCGCCATAATTCCCGAAATAAACAGACCCATCACAGCACCGGCGTAAGAACCTGCAGGACATTTCAAAGGTTCGATAAAAGAGACATTATTTTTACTACCGAGAGGGAGGGGAGGGAGCCGTGTTAGTGGACCTACCGCAGAAAGCAATGGTGGCCAGCCGAGATCGCTCAATAGGTGGTGCCCAGTATCGCCAGATGCCATGGCACGCTGGGTACGAAGTCCCCTTTAGAGGAAAAAGTGTTAAGTTAGTTGATTAGCGCAGAAATCAATAATCACTACGGGTGGTCTGAAAAATCTAATTAGTGAATGCAGTTAGTAGATGAGTCATTTTGATTAATGAAATGGAGCCACTAGGCTCACGCCAATTATCGGAAAGTAATAATTTTGAACATGCAGAAATCATAAGAAAGCCTCTAGGTGTTCGTCTCATCTGAGCATTTATTTATTATTTTTAGGGATGTTGATGGATAGAAACTTGCCTCAATGAGACCCTGAAGGACTCTTATGAAGGCCACGAAGCCATAGGACCCACGACAAGCGATCGGCACAATCAAATTGCAGAAAGCGCTGCCACCAACAGCAATACCAAAGAGTCGGTTGGCTGGAAAGATGGTTGCAATTGCTCCACCTGGGATTTGAGTTATCATATACCCGTAGAAGAATGCCGATTCTACAAACCCTCGTTCGCCTGGGGTCCAATAGAAAGTGGGCTTCTATATTTAAATTAAAATAGGATAGGGCGTGAATTTTGCCTTTCAAAACGTTCTCTTTGACGAAGACCAACAAATCGCCGTATGTAAACATTTTTTCAGTCAAAAGTATTCATGCAAATATTTTGTTTATGACGTTAAATACTGCATTTAAAAAACGAATTAAAAGGTCCAGTAACAGCCAATTTGTTTAACAATGCAAGTTCTTGAACACCAGCCTCTAAGCAACTAGCTTTGGCGTTTTGAATAATTTCGTTTGACGTAAAAGGCTAACACCGTCATTAATGTGCAATACAGAAACCAACCGTGCGGACAATTCGTTTGGGGTTGTTTTCAACCAAATTTGCCATTTTAACTTGCCGTCCGACATTTTAGTTCACCGAGGAATTCTATGTCTGCTTTGTCGTAATTATTGGTTGAACAACCACTGAACAACAGTCAAGACTGAACATTGTTTCAAGTGTACAAAAGTTAACCCTGATTGTCTATTTAGCTATCACTGTTTTTATTTTTGAATTTAAAAGTCAGTGTTGGTGGAAGAAGAAGTTTGAATCATGAGCATTTGCCTATGATTTGGCTAAAGGTTAAATAATAATGTGAACCTCAAGAGCGAAATCCTGATTTTAGACCATAAGCAACAAGATAATTCACCGATAAATTTAACGTAGTTTTTTTGGAAGTTGAAATAGAATAATGAGAGATTTCGGAAGGTGGCGGCCAAACACATTGGAGTAAATGCAGAAGTTAGAATGAGAACCTTTGAGAACCGTTGATCTACAGAGAAATGCCCAAATGAATATTCATATATCTTCGAAATTTCAATACAAATTTTGGAGGATATTTACTCTCCGCTTCAAAAATTTAAAGAAAAATGAACAATACCACCGATACTCAATCCATGCCGAACTCAAACTAGCAGAGGGAGCGCTAAATGGTGAACTCAACAAGACCATGAATAAAGAAGTTTGCACAAATCAGGCAGCCAATTTCACTAATAAAAACTTCTATTTGAAGGGATTCCGTGGGTCCTTCAATACACTTAAAAACATGAATAACGAATAGTGAAAATGCCTCATCATTACATGTCGGCCTATCTACCAGGCTGATTTCAAAAGACTATCGCCTATTATATTTTATCCCGCGGAATATTCCCAGTAATTTTCCGCAGGACTGGAAAAAGGGTAAAATATTTCACTTAATCCGTCTTTTGCCTTCCAGGCGTGTATTTTAAAAATTTCCCATTAAAATTTTAATATGATTTCTAGCATAATTGTGTATGGGCACTGAAAAATGAAGTTTATAACAACTTCCCTTTATTATTTGCCTTAATTTGAGGTGTAATGTTATACTAAATCACCGACGCTTTATTCGAACCATCGTTTAAATTAAGTGTAGCCCCGAGACTCCATTGATAAACGCAGTCAACGTACCAGTTGTGAAAACATAGAGCAGATAAAAGAAAGCGAGCATGGTAGGATGAATTCGTTTTTATTACGTGTAAGTGAATCCACTGATCTTCCCAAACTGGTAGCCGAAGTGTTTCTATCGCTTACATTACTAGTTACAGACTTTCAAACCATCCAAGCCATAGCCTGGTTTGAAAAAGTAGTGTCCAATAACTTCGAAAATTATACTTTTCTTAAATTATTTCAACTTCAGGTTATTTGTCTAGTTATTCACTATTCATCAGTAAATATGAAAATTGCATCAATGCAAAGGATCTCAACGGCGTTAGGTATCTTCCTTCTTTGATGTTTTTGCATCACACTATCCGATTAGTTTTCATTTACTTGGATAGAAATTATAATAATATGAAGGCACTGAGTAGAATTTCGCCTAATTGAAATCGCCTGATGAAAATGTCCAAATTTCTGCATTAAAATTTCGCTCCGTGAATGGTTTCACACGAACTGATTTCAAAATTCTTCGGCGCATCCGCATAGCTTGGTAACCAACTGAAATATTTCATTTTTTGCTTTCATGACAGTACGTCTACTAATTTGCAAACTGGTAAATCTAAGATGCTAAAACAATAGAATCACAATAAAAAGAACGTCAGGGAAATACTAGACAAGGAGGAAATCGCCGTCGAGGCAGTCATTTTAAGCTGAGGTTTCTGTTAAACATCAAATTCACGGTTAGAAACATGATGTTCAGGAGAATTCTAGATTATTTAGAATGAAAACCAATGAACCTGTAAATAATGCCACCAGTAACTCTTCTTCTAGTACCACCCCTTTTAGTTTTCCTAGTTGCTGTCTTTAGGTCTGGCTAAACAGCTGAGAACTCGTTGACTAACATTTCGTGGAAATCACTCGTCATTTATGAGTTATCCTTTAAGGATGGCACTGGATATCGTCTATAGAAATAGCTGATTACTATTAGAAATGGGACAAATAAACGCCATCCAAATAATTATTGCCATTTGGAGTCCCTTTCAGTTGTCTATTTGTCCATCAATTGCTGGCTGTCATAATTATACGTCTAGTTTAGATTCAAATGTTCTTGAAATTACGGGTATATTTCAAATCCCAATGGCATATTTGCCTTGAATTATAGCTTCATCGTCGAACTAACTTTGATTCACCTCTAATTATGCTGTATTTTGCACACTTTGAATCTAAAATGAATTTAATTTGAGTTTTTTTACAAAAAAAAAAACGAGGACTTGATAATACTTCATACTTCAATTTGTTTTAATTGACGAAATACCTCCACATAAATCTGCGCAGTTAGCGTATCCAATTTGGGAGATGATCAAAACAACCGTAGAGAAAAATTCAATAAATAGAACAATTAATGGTTAGGGGGATAAGGTGCTTTATAAATTTAAAAATCAAGTGGTACTTCAGTTACAGAAGAATAAGTGTAACAGTTAAATAAGCAGAATGTCTTATGAGTAGTAGATTACTTGCAGTTTCAGTGAAATCAGTTACTATTAAGGGCCAAAGTTTTAAAAGTTGCTTTGAAAAACCATTTTGAACTGGCGAAAGATGATGAACTAAATTTTGACGCATTTATAGCTGCATTTTAAGTTGAAAAGTCCATTTAATAAATTAATTAATTAATTTCATTTGTCTAACCCAACAGTTTCGTCAAAATGTCCACTTGTCTCAGAAGCGATCTTGCAGGATCCTTGAAACGTTATAATTAAATTCAGGTCTTTTGCTTTAAGGTCATGTTAAACAACTCCACTGCTATGTACCAATTCAAGCGCAGAGAAAATGCCTCCTAGTTAAAGGTGCGGAATTACTAAGAATTTGAGTATGAACTACTCTAAGACCTTTCATTAAGCTCCGGATGAAAACCGATGAAATAATTGCTTGATCTAAGATGCTTACTTATATTGAATTTAAAGTTTTATGCAAATATAATTCATAAATGACTGGTTTCAGTTCTAATCCTGGTGCACAACAGTGATTTGCCAATGTGAAAGTAATGTCGGTCATTTTTAACTGACGAGCATTAATATTTTTTGGGGTATTTATGCAGTTTTGCAACTTAATAACCTTTCACACATGGTAAACACAGCTTACGATCAGGTTAATGCTATCAAAAACGATTTCTATTTGAATTCCGAAACATAATTAGCAGACAGCCAGCTCTCTCCAGAATATTGGGGTTTTGTTCGAGAATGGAGCTCTAATGTGTTCTCGGGTTGAATTCTAAGGAGTCTGAAAGAGTGTAAGGAGAGCATAGAACAAAATTCAATGTTTTTAATAGCTGTTTCTCAGGTTAAACTCAAGTCTATTTATTTTAGAATAGTTTGATTTAAAAAAGACTTAAAATCTTATATAAATGTCTCACTAAATTTTACGGCTTGAAAACCGAATTAGTGCGGCCAACTGTGAGGCAGTCAAGCAGAGATTCACAAAAATAACTCCCCATTCCCTGAGGTAGGATCCTGGATGCACTTTACCAAAACAAATATTCAAATCAATGCTTGTGCGAGTGAGGAATTTTTCATACTCACTATTTATTGCTAGATTGATAAGTATAATTAAAATTACTTTCCATAAGATGAGGCATTTATAATTTTGTCCGAAACTTCTCCAGAGAAAACGGCAAAACTCATTGAAGTTAGGGCGTTTTTAGCTTCTGAAACGAGATTTTAATTCATGGACTGAGCTTCTCTCTTGTCTAGCGCCCACGCCCCATATAACTGCTTTGACTTAAATGGAATAAGGCGTAAGAGATGGAGGGAGGTTTACGTCAATGGATAACGATTTACGCCTCATGTGCAAGAGCCCGCTAAAATAAAGGACATATTTATAAGTAAACGAGGAATGATAACGGCTTTGAAGCTGCGGTTGCTTTATCTAACCGATTTTGTAAATAGCGACAGCCAGACAACATGGAAAGACTAGGCCAATTTGGTAATTTCAATACATTTACTATATTAGGCTCATGTTTGGCCACTAAAACAAGAGCGCTAGGCACCTTCATACTTAATATTCATAAGTAAAATTGAATTTCTCCCAATATACAGAAGTAAAAAGCGATTTTAAATGGCAAAAAATTCAAGCAGAGGCAGTATACAATTTAGTACTTTCGATATGACCAAACAGTCGAATTTCTTTGCGTTTAGAAGTGGAAACCAAATACTCCAAGGTCTTGTATAATATTTAAAGGCATTTGACGGTGCTATTTTAACAATAATTTTTAATTATTTTGTGGCATCGAAATAGGAAAATAGTTAATTTAAACTCCTCTCTGTGATTTATTTCCATAAAAAAGGTTTAACACTCACATGCGTTTTTTGTGTTCGCTGGCATCTAAATAAGGTCCATTGTAGTTCCAGTAATTTTCAATTTTATTTCATTCTGATTTAAGCAGTAATCTCATAATTTCAATCTCTTTTTGAGCAAAGGCCTTTAAGTCAGATTCCAACCTTTTAAGGTCGGTGAAATTATAGACAAACTAGCGCAGTCAAATTTCGTTTTAATGAGAATGAAGGAATATGTGAAATAATCAAACTGGTGGTAATAACTCCATCTTAATTATATATAGAGCATTCTGCAAGAAAATTTGATGGTTTTGAAATTTTAGTGTCATATAAATAAAAAGCCCAGTGCGCTTCATAGCTGACAAAGAGTCAGGGAACTGATCTCTTGGATGCTTTAATTTAAATTTCTCTTAAAGCGTGAAAACGGCGAGCAGAAGATTGAATCAAGAAGGCAGAAAAATCAACAAAATGTGACAGAGACTTGATCAAAATGAATCCCTTTGATTTCTTCGCCACTTACTCAAAAAGGAAGCCTAACAATATCTGGACTATAGAAGTGAAAACCGGGTTTATTTGATTTAGATTTTAATATTCTAATAACGCATGGTAGCAAAGGAGTGGGGAATCGGTTCAAGCCTAGAAATTGTCCGAATTTTGTAGGTAGCGGCATCTGGTTTAATTTAAGAAATGGATTAGGAGCTGTACTGAACTTTTTCAACAAGGCATTGCTTAAAACTGCCTTATTTTAATGACCCCAGCATTCATTGCAAGTGACCTCGACTTGTGTCTGAAACTAATGAATTGATCAAATGAGAAGTAGCAGAATGGACTATCAAAAAACAGCTTAAGAGGCACTAAAAGTATTTCGTTGTCTTGAGTAAATTTTAAAATTAAAATTCTATGAATTCATTACTTCATTTACTTCATTTCATTACTTCGCATTATAGAATTAACTGAAATAGTTTTAACCCCACTGTTTTTGATCTTCTAATCATTTACTTTTCCCAGAAAACATACATAAAAATTTTGAGAAAGATTTTATGTCTGATGAACAGATAAAGGGTTCACTTTTGATGAGATATTTTCTGGAAGACAAATTGAAAATAGTGTTATTTTTGAATAATCCTTTGTTTATTTTGTAAGCAATTTAACAGTTAGTCCCTGTTAGATTGAGCATTTCAACAGCATTTCACGTAACGGTGATAAAGTAGAGAGTACACTGGTGTCCATGCTTACGAACAGCTTTGGTAGACTATGCTTCAGTTGACTCAGTGCGTCTTTAAGCAGGAAATCCAGTTCCGTCCTCTGGAATCAGTGTGCCCTAGCAAACTTCACAAATTGAATGACATTTCCTATGAAAATTAAACTATCTGTAAGATTGATTTCTCGATAGTTTGGAACGATTTTGAATATGGTAAACCATGTAGATATAATTTCATGATATAATTTTAAATCGGCTTGGGTCGTAGTTGGAAAATTTATACATTCGTGAAATGGAACCCACTCCTCACTATCTTAAGGCCATTTGTAGTGATATCGGCCTCTTGAATGAATGAGCTGATGATTAACCAAAACTCTGGGTGGGATTGGAAATAGTGGACAATTCTTTGCCAGCCGATCGAGGAAGTAGTTCAGCAAACCGGATCAACTTTGTGGGACTCTAATCTAAAGCTCCCGATTTGACTCCTAGGGAGAGAAATTGGATTTAGAGCCCCTCAGGAAATAGGATATTGGATTTTCGAGCTTTCTTATATACCCGTGGGTAAGGGTAAAAGGGGTTGCTAATAGAATGGCAAAATGGTTACAAAGGTAAAGGTTCGAATGACCTTTGCAGAGAAACGCTGCCAGAGGTCAATCGAGAAAAGACATCCAGAAGGAGATTCTGTGCTCTAATGAATAGGCTCTTCTTTAAATCCTTTTTTTCACTTAAATCTGCCCCATTGGAATCACTGTACACTGCACTTTGGCTTCAGTAATTCTACTGAAAAACTTTCTGTAGGTACCTGCATAAGCCAAGGTGCTCATGCAAATGTTTCAAAACTAATCGGAAGGAGATAGGAGCCCCAGTGCTTCCATGCATTTAACTCTATGAATGATGGCTTGCAACCAAATGACCCATTATCTCGGGTAAACGGGGTGAGTAGTTAAGTGCCTCAGCTACGGGGCAATTCTGCCACCCTCTCTTAAATAAACCAGTTCAATAATCGTTATTTTTTCAAATTACTAAAATCTAACCTAGAGTGTTCGCATTCCAAAGTTTGTGATTTCTAAAGCAAAATTTTTAAGCTCAAATAAAAAAATTCAAAGAGTGTCGTTGTTTGCCAAGCCAAGTTAAATAAATGTAGATGAAATAAAATTCTAATCTATCGACCTTGTCTCTTACCTCTCCTGATCACGCCTACTGTCGGCGACTGAATGCTTTCAAGCATGAAATCTTTAAGTCCCTAAAATTTTTAATTACCTCATCAACTTTTTATTACGGATGGCAAAAATTTGTATGCATTCACTTCCTATTTTTTTGTACACTCCATTCAAATGGCTTGCAACCTATGTAGTTCATGCATACTTAATGCTTTGGCGATTTTTTTCCTGTTTCACCTACTTCTAGAGCAAGGAGCACCGAATATTTGCAGCTATATTCATGTTTAAAGGAACCAAATATTGTCCTACATTTGCAGGCCAAATGAAAGACTGTAAATTGTATTACAATCTTGTTGACAGAGGATCTATTTCGAAGTAGACGGCGAATTTGATCTCGATGGTGGCTGAAATTGATTCGATGTCATCTTAACCCTTTTAAGTTAAATTAATTGCTATCTGATTTTGATTAACTTTTGATCCATAAGTTATATCTTTAAAATCAATAATGCGGGAGCTGGTATAAATGATTTAACACCAAAAAACAAATTTATTTTAACTCGTAATTATCCATTTAGACTAATAAATGAACTCATAATTTATGTGATACTCGGACACAAATGAAAAATAGCCATCGAGTTCGTAAGTGCTGTTTGGAAGGTTATTTACAATGCATATTTTCTAAATTTTATAATCTTCATACCATCAGATTCGACTTACCGTGGTAATCGAGCTGTTCGATTCCACTACCATCTCCTTGGAATGTCTATGATGATGTTCCATAGCCAGCGTGACCCAACTCATGTTACATCTGATTCCAAAGGTTATCATAAAACCCAAAGAACACATCCAGGCCGTATAGTATCTCTTCGTGCAACGGCACATCAGAATGTGCACTATTCTCGTCAGGAAGTTTACCCGCATCCCGACGTCAGGTGCGTCAGCATGTGGAGGTTCCTTATAAATAGGAAAGCCATCGGGGCTGATCACCGGTGGAGGCATAGAGTCCAGGGTTGTTTGACGTCGATGCAATATCCGCGGAGGCATCTTCGGTTGACCAGACCTCAATCCTCCGTCTGCTGATGGTCGCTGAGGGTATGTATTTTGCGCACTTTGATCCATATTTCCGGAGTTACAATAGCTAAATAAAACAAAGGCAAAGTGCTGCATACATGAACCTCCATTTTTATTTAAATTAATGCAAGTGAGAAATGTAGAACATCGAAAGCTTCAAGCAGTATTTGTCATGATCAATAATGGGTTGTAATAATTGACTTGTATTTACCAAATGGAGATAAACTGGCTTATACCTTCCAGAGAAGTTGTAATTAAAGTTTTTGCTACCGGGTACGACTAATGCCAAAAAATCTTCGCACCTGGGCCTTGATTATTCCATGTTGCAAGATAGTAATTCTCTTTGAATTTCTACTATATTATACTTTTCATTATCTCAAGCAAGACAGAAAGAGATTTGCAAAATGACCACTGGGATTAAGTAATTAAACACCCATGACAGGATCTAATGAATTCTACAATCGAGCAGAATAGATGCGCATATTTTATGTCATCCAACGCGTTGTGCTTGATATACCTCAAAGTGGTGATCGCCTTCCGACGGAAAGACACACCAGACAGTGGAGAATAAACTCCAAAATTGAGGAGACGTATCAGCTTGGTTTGAAATTAAAGAATTCCGGAGGAAAATTTGTCAGATACTAGGTGAAATAGGATCTCTCTTGATTACTTACTACCTGGTCCGCAGTCTGAGTGCAAATGCCATTTGACAAGTGATTCTGCATTTTACAACACTACCCGGAGATAAAAAGTTGCAAGAGCTTTCACCGAATTTCAAACTCTTCTTCCATCAAAAACATTTCCAAAACAACTTCCAATTCATTGGTGAATTCATTTAGTGACTTAAGTGCTTTAAATAGACGCCTAGTTTAAGTTTCAGGTCCCAAATAAGTTTGCGAAGGAGGGGAAACATATATGATACAGATAAAATTAGCAAAAAAAAGTTATATAACTATTATTTTGTCCTGGAAAAACATGTTCTCTAGTAATTAAAGCGTGTACGCAAAACGGGCTACGTAAACAATGGATTACCGCTGCCACGCAACTGTCCTACTTCAGGTATTGACAAAACACCGCAGTTATATTCGCTCCCAGCTAACTATAAAAAGCTGCCTTTTGCTCTCCGTCATCATCTCCGCTGTATCTCTGCCTATGGGCGAGTGAACATATTTGCCAAACCCCTTTACTCCCTAACATAACCAAGTAGCGTGCTAAGGAAATAATTAATTAATTAATTTGGGAAAATGACAATTTAAGGAAAAAGCATGTTAGTTTGCTATGGATATTTAAGTAAAAATATGAATCACTTGAAATTTTAGCAAAAGAATCAATGGTTCACCATGAGATATGTCAGCCAATGCAATAGCAATTAATGGCAATATTTTTTAAACAAATTTACTGCTGACTACAACATAATTTTTATTTCTGTATTAATTACTTTTTAAGATATGGAGAGGTAGTCTACTTCTAATGGTGTTCCCTGATCAGTCGCTAGGTTCACGGATTTTTTCGCAATTTCCTGTGGAATATAAGTTAACAGCAGTTTCAGGAAATCCTGTTTGTTTAAATTTAAATCTCCCCTCGGCATCTAAGCTCCTGTATGCATTTGCCGTCCAGTAGGAAGGATGCGCAGTTTAGAATCGAAGCCACCGTAACTTCCTATGTTAACATTGGGCCATCATCCGATATATGGCAATCTTACCAGACGTTTACTACTGCCTTTAGATTTCAGACTTAAATTTTGCAGCAGTCCCACTTTCGGACAGGCATGACATTTATGGGCCAATTTCATCTCATTCGAGCCGCTGTGAATTGTATTATTAATGACACAAGGTCAGCTCCAAACAGCGGATGTTATTAGTTTCTCGGTTTACAGTTGTACATATTATTCATGCACAAATATAATACAATGACGGAAGACTGCTTCAAACGCATTTTAATTACACTTGATTCATCTAAACCATTCCTACAACGCAAAAATGCCTCGCATCCCTAAGCATGCTGTAGATTGGGCCTTCAAAATTCATCTGGTAACTTCGAAAGCCCAAGTGCATTATTCTGTTTCCTTCCAGTGAAATTTTTAGCTCTAATTATTGGTAGCCAAGCCCCTGTCTTCTGGTTCAAGCGAGGAATGGAACTGTGGAAGACACCTTTTAACGGATGGATGAATGCGTTTTACTTAATCACCATGTATTTCTGCAGTAAGTTATTTAAAAGCAGATAACTTGTATTCTGGTCTGTTCTCAAGCGGAACTCGGGGCAAGTTTAAAATATTTTCAAAATGGAGAGACAGCATGCTCGGCTTCGTACAATCTGATTTCACCCCGATTTTTGTTCTTTTTGAATTTTTTGCATGCTCTTCAACACTTTTATGTCCCATACCACCATGGCAGAGAATACTTTCAGAAGTCAAAAGTATATGAGTTTCGACACACTGTTAGCATACATTTTCGAATATATTTGATCGATGAGCCTTGAGCAAAGATTTCAATTTAATGGTGGCTAGAGAAAGACAAAAATTAATTCACAAGAAAACAATGTATAGCGAGCATTAACACCGAGCTCACAACCATATGAAAAGTTACCAAGGCAAGAGAACAGAGATGCTGAGTAATGATGAAATGTTTTTTGAAATGAAATCCTGGCATTCTAACAGTTTCTAGAAAGGACCTGCGATGGTCACATCTTAAAAATCAAAAGAATGAACTGGAAATCGTTTGAGATATAGTAAACCGGACTAATTGCCTGGATGGGAGGAAGGGGAAACCCCTGGAGAAAGGCCAAACCTTGCTTGCCTTCACAAGTCAAGAGTAATATGGCTTCAAGGTCCACAAATCCTTGAATTAATTGAAAAACACCCATGGGAATGTTTTTTTTTTATTCTGTCAGCAAAGGAGGCGAATAAGATAACACGTTACTTATGTTTAAAACCCAAAACAAATGCTCAGTACCAGGCTGCTATTAAATTAAGAACATGTCAGGTCAAATAAACAATTGAGCTGGGTTTAAATGAGGAAAAATATCTTCAAATCGACCACAAATGACATAAAGTCTGATTTTCTAATTGCCTTGAAGAAATCCATCATTTCATAAAAATAGACTTATTACCTTGATGACCATCCTGTGCAATTTGTCTCGGATGCATTGCTTCGAGTCCCAGGTACTTGCATGAATCAATACTGTCTGGTTAACAAATCCGGACACAGTAACCGGTTGGCCGCAAGGCTCAACTCAAACCCTCACCTAATAAGGGTGGCCTCTAACTAGGTCAATTGAACTGGCTTCCAGACTCATCAGTAGGCTGTCATACTCCCATTGCAAATAATCCATTTTGGAGAAGCGCTAGATGAAGCAATCAAAATTAACCCATAAATTTCCTCATTGGCGCTTAAATAATTATCCACTTGTATTACTTTATGATTTAATTGCCTTGAAAAATTGCCCCTAATTGTTGTCAAAGCCAACTGGTAAAATTATTAGGATGAATGGACGAGGTTGTTAAAAGGGTCCATCGGAAAAAAAGTAAATTTATGAAAATCAGTATCTACTGGAGAGATGTATAGTTTTAAAACCTTTCAGTAAAACTGAGTGCTAAAAGGCATCTGCTCGTCACTTTACGATCGTTGCATCATTTATGCTGTTAATGCCTCCGTTCAATAACTGCGCTTTGGAATTCAAAACCTTTCAGCTGCGAGATTTCTTAGGAGATGGTCATTCATTCTCGTATTTGATGAGATTTCGATAAACACTGTGCCATGCTGGTATAGAAACAATTGTCTACCTACTGGATAAATTATTTGTTCAAATATAATATGAGCGTGAACACCAAGGAGACACTTGGATAAATGACCCAGATTTCTAGATTGATTTATTCTCGGATGGCTCATTGAGATCCGCGGATGAACATGCAATTAACAAATGAGAAGCTAATGTAACCCCCTGTTTGAATTATAATTTTGTGCATCAGAGTTTCGGTAGGTAAAGCCTTGGTGGTTAGTGGGGGATCAATAAGATCGGTTGCGTATACCATTCTGGTCAAGTTCCCTCGGCCGAAAGAGAATGGTGGGCCTAAGGCACAAACGTCAAGTAAAAGGTCATCTAAAGCGGCCTTTAGAAAAGTATAGCAGCTACTGAATCCATTCAACACAAAGTCGAATACCGTCTTTACTTACTACCTTTCCCTGCTATGCACGCCTTTTTGCCCTTCGCAGGTGGGTGCCGAACCAAAAAAGCAGTTAATATTTCATTAGGGATGGAGATGTGCATTTTTCAATTCGGTAACTGACATGTGCACCCATGGAGTTTCTGTGTATCCCAACAAAAACGCAAAGTTCGGATTCTTAGTTTGAATAAAGTTCCGTTGAAGTTCGATTTAACTGAAGTCCAGGTTTTTTTCAATCTCTGCTTAGCTAAATTCTAATAACTGTCTCCATCAATACTAGTATAGAATAATCTTGGCTTGTGGCATTCATTCAGTATATTTCAGTATGATAATGATGAGTACAGCTAATGCTTACAGCTTATTTCATTACAAGTAGTCTTTCTTCTCTCAATAATAATAACTACCTTCTCATTATTAAATATTACGGCCTAAAAGAACTTTTGCGTCCAACATTTAGATCCACGTATGAGTCCAAACCCATTTTAAGGGCATTTGAGATAAAGGAGAATCGGCCACATCGCAAATCCCGTTAGCCTGTCTCTGGCCTGTCCACCTGAGTAGCGAGGGGCAAGTAGGGTTCTGGCTGGTATCGCCAGCATCAACATCATCAACACAACGGCGGAATTAGCATTAGAGGGTTACTGCTGCAGTGGCAGCATACACAAAAACGCCCACAAATGCTTATGAGTTGGCGCTAATGCACTCACCTGGTCGCCACACACACACACACACACACACACGCACGTGCGCTTGCCACATTCAAGCCAGCACGAGAAAATCGTTAATTGCGCGCTGATTGGTTGTACTAACAAGGTCTGAGATGTTCCGCTCAAAGTAATTCTGACAATTAAATGAAGTTTATAATAATTGAAACTGACAAGCTACTTAACGATGTTGTCTATAAGCCTGAACCAGAGATGGTTTCATTTCAAGCCGAAGCATGGATTTCCTCAAATGATGACTAATTCATTTTTGTGGAAATCAACCAGATAGCCGGCTCTAAAACTATTGCTTTACCACTTAAAATAAGATTGAAAAGAAGTTACTTTCACGAAAAATATCATCGTTAAAGTCTTAATACCTCATTTATTTCATCACTTAATTACACTTTATTTCTTTATAACTGCGCCGATAGTAATAATCAGTGTTCAGTTGATTTCTAAGTTGTGTTCAAATTAGCCGTATACGGCATTGTGTTAAGGTACAGATAATATCTCTTACGTCCTGCGAAAATCTGGTGTTAGATTTCGTTATATGTTGCAAGTAATGATAATATTAACAAAAACACGAGTTATGAATTAAGAGGTTGTAAGAACGGTGGAAGGGTCAACTGACTTGTCCAAAAAAAATCGTTTTGCCACATTCGTTCCCTTTACGCATTTTAGGTTTTCAAAATTCAAACGTCAAGTTGCCGCACTGGTGAATCAGGGAATAAGGTTTGGTGCGTTACGGACAATTTCAAATGGAACTACACTTTTATGAATTTTAAGTGCTGTCTGTCGGTTAATTAATTAAACGTCTCCTTGGTTATTTGATCATCTAACTAGCTTAGTGACATATCACACATTTTCATTCATTTGTCTTATTCTTTTACTAGACTATCTGTCCCATTTATTTTTTCAAAACTGCTTCGTCCGTTTTCGACGGCAACAACGATATATTAAAAGTTAATACGATGTATCGTCAAAAATGAAAATAAAGAAGGAGGGAAATTGATGTTGCGGTGTCGCTGACAAAATTGAATTTCAGCACAATATCAGTCTGAAATTGTTAAGATGTCATTGTTACCGTTCATCACCGAAAAATACAGTTGGTCGAGTGTTTCATGCTTTTAAAAAAAATCGGTAATTGGATTCTTGTTCAAAATAGCTTTGCAATAAAACATTTTCTAGATCTGCGGGTGTTTTCCAGACGAATGGAATCAAAATCTGCTCTCGTCTGGTGGCCTTATTACTTCAGCCCTAACCGGAAGATATTAAGGACAGAAGCAGTGATTTAATAAATGACACAAACCTGAGTTCATTACCTGAATTATTTAAAGATTCTCATTAGTTCAATAGGTTAAATTGTTAAATGCCTCAAATTTATAAGAGGTAGTTCAGTGCATTCCTACATCAGTTCTAAGTATTGCTGAAGTTGCCGAATTCAGTTGAACTGTCTTGGAAACCACCTTTAAAAAAATATTGCCAATTATAAAAAAATTCAAATTGGGACTTACTTCCATTATTAACTGTATCTAACGTGTTTCCTTTAAAGAGCGCTCCTCTGAAAGCAAGTTTAGGGTGATCTGATGGTAAATTTGCTTCCACAGGTGGACCCTTGACCGTAATTTTCGAAACTGCTTAAACCAGAAATGCTTATTCGGCCTTGAATGCGAAACCCTGATCTTACCCATGTTCCACATACTAAATATTAGCTCATCACAAGAAAATACTGACCGAAAAGATGGACCAATTCAAAACGCGTGTTTGTGTCCTATTAGGAATAAATTAAGCCACAAACCGGATTCGTGTCCTTCCCGCCCCTCGCCCCCCTCCCCCGGTTCATTTCAACCCCTGGTGCACCTTGCGATAACTGCGCAAAAAAATCAATAACCAATCGAAAATGGATTTGCCTCCTACCTTGAGAAAAAGAATTCGACCATGAACATACTGAAATTAATGAAAAATAAAAAAACGTGCTACGAAGTTAAACACATTTTGGTCAAAATACTTGCACATATTTTCAAAAAATGTCGAAATCCGATTGGCCTAAATCATGATTTTTATGGCTGTACACCGTTGTGATAGCTTTGATTTACGTTAACATTAGGTAGATTCTGAGCCTGCTGAAATTCCTCCTCTACGCTCTGCATGGTGCAGTAAGTAAAATAGATTTCGAATGAAACAAAAATGAGGTGGTTATTCAAACTCACTTCCAAGTTGAACCTATTGATAAGAGCAAATTAGCCAACGCATACACAAAGACTTTTCATAATTTTCACCTCTCACTTAAAATCTACCATGTTGCTCAAAAATGTGATACTCTAAAAATTGCGGTAAACTATTTTGGATTGTAGGTTATGTATTCGGGCATGGTCGATACTTTATCATGCAGTAATGAATCAAGAAAAGGCAATAATTTTTGATTATGCCTGCTGGCTGTAAAGTTACGTGACTTGACTGTTCAATCGGCATTCAAGTTGGAAACCAAGCGGCAGAATAAGATGAACCCACTAACAAAGGAATAAATCCCAAAAACGGCAACATGTAGACTCTTACACCAGCTACAATAGCTCCGCCAACTGTGTTCGACTACTACATCTCACTTTAGACCACTTTGACCTCTCTTTTCCGATTCCCAGTATCGCCTGCACAGAAGATGGGAAATCAGTTTGCGTACTGGGTTGGAATCTCTGTCCCAATAGCAATATTTCCAGATCTACTCATCTGCTGGAGCACTCTTACGTTCAAGATTTTAAACAACAGTATAAAGCCGAAATAGTGCACAATTTTTAATCATTGAAATAACTGTTCATCAAGGTCAAATAAGTCTAGTTTAATTTACTTGCCTGGACAATTTGCCCTATCAGTTGAACTCGAAATCGTGGGGGCTCTTGCGAAATTTTCAGTTGCTTGTTAAGAATTCACAGTCGATCAATAACGAAAAGTGTATAAAGCTTGACCGGATACGTTTAAGAATTTTTTTTCTCAACTGACCTTTCATTATGAGTGCGTTTTTTGACTTTAGAAGCGTGAAGTCAATAACAAATCGATAAAAAATACAAACCGAAATTGCAATAGGCAAGTAAACAAGTTTTCCTGAGTTAGTTAAGTGTGAAATGCGCTTAATGAAAGCACTTACGGGATGAAGGTTTTTGTTTGCACTAGAAATAGGCATCCATATCCCACAGAGAAGCCCAGTTGTAACTAGCAGCAGGAACCGTAGAAACAGTAAAAGTCGATGGCTTTTTGTGGTGAGCGCTAATCGGTTGGTGCTCTATGTGCCTTGTAAGCAAGTCGGTGGTTGGTTAACCACTGAACGCATCCTCTGCCCATCGCCCCAAGGTGAGCAGGATGCGCACGTATGCCCTCTGCACATAGGTTTAGCCAAGCTCAGGACACGCAGAGATGGGAGTTCTGATAATTCCCCCCCCCCTGTCCTTATGACGGCTGGTAGAGTGCACCTGCATTCGCCCTGCCCCTTAAAATGAAATGCCGTGCAGAGCGGTCATGCATTACTGGGATTGCTTCGTCTCACAGCTGCTTGCATGCACGCACTTACGCACGTGTCCGGTGACCAACCAATCAGAAAGTGGGAGTTTGTAAATTTCGCTGTTAATAATAAATGCATAAGGGAGTTGGTTAGGTGGCCGGTAGGTAGGGCTGACACTGCATTTCTACAATCTAGCTAATGGAAGACTAAGTAGACCGATTCAGCTTAAGTTAATTACGCGTCAAACTGCTTTGTTGAAAGGAGCGGCTTTCAAAATTATTATTCTTCCTTAATTACAAGTAGTATGTTTTCCAAGCGACCAAGAAACCAAAAAAAATACACTTCATATGTCGTAAAAAATGAGCATAGAAGCGATAGTAGCGGTAAATTAGTTAGTATAACTATTAACATCTACCAAACAACACGCAGGGGATTAATAAGATAAATTAGTAAATCAAAAGGAGCAGTGTGCTTTAAAGAAATCGCTTTCGCAATGAAATGCGAAGTCGGAAGTGTAAGGCAAGAGCAGTATCTTCGAAGGACTTTGATTGGGAAAGCCCTGATTAGAATACCGATACCATCACTTACTGCGGCCGAATTTGATCTACAGCGCTGGACTTTGAAAGCAGTGTAACCGAGAGGTACACCATCGGGAGATTTTTTGTGAGTTAAATGACCTGAAAGATTAACCAACTCAATCGTCATAGACCGTCTTCTGAGGGGATTAACATTCCCATGGAGGCAGGTAAGTGTTTATGGCTGTAAAGAACGAGAATCCAAAACAGAATTTTGATGCACTAAAAACGAATTCGTCGTCGAATTCCTGGCTCTTCCTGCTTTTCACAGTCGTTACTGAACACTGCTTAACAGACTCACTATACTGTTTGCCCGAGCTTATCACAATAAAAACACCTGTGCATTGACCATGAGATGAGCACAACCTAAATTTTGTTTTTTGTTGTTATGCTCACACCACCTAAGATACCATCTGTATTTATTAAAAAGCAGAAGGATAAAATCTGCTCGTTTTATACATTCTGGAAGAAATTTTCCCATCTTATTTTCTTAATTTTCTTTCTTTAAGAATCAATGATGAGGTGTTTGTTCGTTATTAGGAAACGATAGGCAATACGGAAATAGGGAACAACTGATTTTAAACTGCTTAGCAAAACCAAACTCATAGAATCATATTTATATAGCAGATTCTTTTATTTATTTACCCCCCACCCATCAGGGCAAATCTCAAGGACTTATTGGGGGTACAACAGAAGTAAAAATAGCTTTTGCAACAAGTAGCGCACAATTGTTAACACAGAAGACAGTAAAAGCGTTTTTCGACGTCTTCGGTTCTGTTGCCACCTCTTTTTCATGGTTTCATAGTACAAATAACAGTTCAAATTCGTATTTGCACTTCGTCCGTCCTCGACATTGTTAAGGGCAAACGATCTTCGTACCTCCTCCAGAAATCTTTTCAACGGAGATTCCATTCGTTTCTACATGCTACTGCACTTTCGCAGTCCAGTTAGAGACCATAATTCCAGGAATCTACGTCTTACCTTGTTTGCCAGGCCGTACGAGGTTGTACCTCTGCTGGCATAAACACCATCTGGTTAAGGCTAGAAGCTCGAACCATATGAGGAACAGACCTTCAACCTGTGCACATCCCCAAAGACTGAAACTCACTCAATCGACTTATTCATGAGCTAGCTTTTATTGACAAATCAATACAAACAACACTGCAACCAAGTCCAAATGAGAACATTTCACCCATTTATTGATGGCTTGACCGCTCTATCGCTGCCGCGTTTTCTTCCCGCCGCTGCAGCCCTCGCGATCTGCCTGATTCGACCCTGGATTCTACGAACAGTACTGCGGGCATCGTTTCTCTGCGGCACCAGTGGCTTTTCGCCCACTGAGGTAGAAGGTTCTTCGGCGGAGACCCGCCATTTCGGCGCCTTCACGTATACCTTAAGTGAAGGCTGTGGCTTTTCAGCCCTAGCGAGGAGATCCCTGTTTGCAGGTTTTATTCTCCTAGAAAGAGCAAAGCCTAATGACTTACCCAGCTTATCTTTGCTTTCTTTTGCGTTTTTCAGTCTAGAAGTAGCAGGTGACTCGATGTTTACACATCCCTCATTACGGTTCTCCATTCTAGGTCGCTTTTCTCCAGCAGAACCAATCCCACTGGCATGATTGGAGTCCTTCAGGGGTGCCTTCTTTGCTACGTTGTAGTGCGATTCTTTCGTATCAGTACTTCTGAGAACAACACCCTCCATTTGGCTTTTCCCACTCTCCTCCACGCTCCTACGATTTCCAGTACTGGGCCTCATTGCAGTTGCAAGCTCAAGATGACAGTGATCAAACCGCTAGCTAATCCTGAATTTATAGACTCTGCAGCACTCAAAAGTGGAACTCTCATTGGTTCACCATCTGCGGGCATTTCGGATTGGCTGAGTAAATCAATTGATCCGAACAGGTGCCAGATTACTATTCGTCCAAACAGAATCCAGTTCAAAATGCTGTTTGGATTACAAATCCACTCGTTCATTCAACGCAATATTGTCACAAATTCAAAAAGATTAGATCATGTGTCCGAACGCAGTTCAGCGAATGTGGGAGTGAGAGGGGACATGAAGCCGAGAAAAGCACGGCGTGAAGTGCCAACGCTGCATAACGCTTTGGAGAACAGACGTAGATAAACACACATAGAGCGAGTCGCCACCGCCCATCTGCATCTCCATATCGGAGAAACTATTGTGGAGTACATTGAGAAAACTTCACTTGAACTCCAATTGTCCAATTTTGTAAGACACGCCATCCGATAGGAAAATACTAAAGTTCCCTGACAAGTGATTAGGCTTCAAGTTATGGTCGAAAATGAATGCCTTTGATGCATATTTTTGAAGGGCTCTCCTTTGACTGGAAAATGCGAAGTTCCTGAATCTCTTATGGGTGACGGTTTTTATCTTTTGAAAATTGACAAGTTGAGAAATTAGAGGTTGTGTGCACTCGTGCTAGAAGTGTCGAGTAGGAACAATGAGGCTTTTCTTAGTAACTTTAGCGCGACTGTTGGTCGGCTGTTCAGTAGAGAGTCAAAATGCAATTAATTTAGAAAGGGTAATTCAGAATGCTCAGCAATTGTTCCGTTACTTCCTCGCGAATGCATAAAATACCTGAAGAGAGGTAGCCGCGAGAGACTTTTCATTCGACTAAATGCGTTTCATATTGGCTTGATTCCACCATACACGAGAACAACTTCCCACAAGTATACAGCACCTGACTTGCTGAAATTGATGGGGCGCCGAGCTAAACTTTGCGCATCTTCAGAGGAGATGGTTGCAAATTTCGCCTCGGAATCTCCGTTTCATGCATTCCTGGCCGGTTGCATACGCGAAGAGACCAACGCTAGGCGATCTATGCAGTACAGGTCGCAACTTCCACAAGTCATAGCCACGAAATCCATTAGAGCCACGGGCAGAATATTGGCTGATTATAGTGCCTCTACCGAGGACCTAATTTTAGGCAGGTTCAGCATCAGCTGGTGCATACAACGAGAGTTCTGCTGTAGCATAAGCCGAACTGCAAAAGTGGTGTAAGACCAATCAGCTCCTCCGATATTCACAAAACCAACGATTCCTTTGAATAGAAAACCAGATGCGAATTCCGATCACTGTCTACAAACAGTTGACCTCATGCTCATATCGCAAATTAGAAGGCGCTTAGGAAAAGGAAAGAGTGAAATTATGATAGAAGGCACAAACAATCGAAATCAAAAGTGGTAAGTGCCTAAAGGCCTCGAACAAACAAGAAAATCGAAAAGAACATACCAGGAACACCTCAAAAGGAAGCAACTGAATTTGATGATATCCTGAAATCCATAGAAAAAGTTGCTGCCAAAACTGCGGGCAACAAGCTAAGAGAAAGAAAAATGGATGGTATATAGCCATACGCGATGGGGGAGACAGAGGACTCCTGCTACGGAAGCAGTTGAGAACAAAATGGCTGTGAAACCCAACTCAGTGGATGGTGGCCAATGTATTGGATTCTTCAGAGGAAGGCGCTGAGACGTATGGAGTCTTGGCATCGTGAGATCGACGATTGTGGGACGCCCCTAACCGCAAGGACTCTGCACCCAAGGATAGTGTTCACCGAAGATGGCGAGTTGCCTTCGTAAAAACTGCTGCTGCACGAAGCTAATGATCTCCGCCTGCTGCGAATTTGTCATCCAAATTCGCTATCACCGGGCACGCTCCTTCTTTCCGAGAAAATGATTGCTGAGCAATTTAAAACTCAGAAGGAAAAAGCTGCTAAAACTCTAATTTTCAATTAAAACATCCTCTCTCTGTGTTAATCCTTGAGGAGGCGAGGGCTTGAGATCCAAGTGCACCTGGACAAAAACCATGTGAAAGCCTGTGAACTGAAGGCAGATTTCTTCAATGCAAATCACAGGGCTGGCGTTGTCAATATTTCATCAGAGTCACTACCTCAGTTCAACAGAATTTCGGTGCCGTTTATTGGCTTCTGGAAGTCAATATTCATTGCATTTGAGCACGACGACGTCGGCATCAACAAGCCATTTGATAACCGAAACTCTCTCGCATCACACTGCCTAGGAAACTCTTCTCTACAGTTCGAATTCATACCATCAACTGTTAAATACCAACGCATCAATCGAGAATCATCATGCATACCCACATAATTGCGGAAAAGCTTCTGGCATTTTTGGCGGTGTTCAGTTTCCATCATCATTCACAAACGAGATACATGGGAAGAATCAGAGTGCCTGACGAGAGGGAGCTTCTATCCACCACCTAGAGTTTGGTGTTCACCACCTCGTCATCCTCGTTTAGCACAGATATAGACAGTCATAAACGAATATAACGCAATCTATTGAGCCGCCATTTCACATCTTCAAGTTTCACTGTAATACCAGAAGCACGAGATTGAATAGAGTGGAGTGCTTCGGAAATCTCAAAACAAAGTAAATGAGAGAGATATAAAATGTTGAAAAATGTTGGAGGTGCAGATAGGCGCTGGCGACTCGCTCCATGTGTGTTCATCTACGTCTGTTTTCCAATGCGTGCCGTGCTTTTCTCGGCTTCATGTCCCCTCTCACACCCACAGTCGGCAGTACTTCGCTGAACTGCTACCCTGAAATTATCAAGTTTAAATATAGCAACTGCAAGGACTAAAAATATGTTCTTACTAGACAACATTAATTCAACACACCCGATTCCAAACTGACATGCTAAATTGGGATTTCTATTAAACATAGTTGAAAGAGGATCTTTTACCATTAAGATATTGTCTTCTGTTATGAAAGTGAATTCTTTCATTAAACCATTAGCTTCTGGCTTCTCAGCTGACTGGCGAGTCCACGCGCTCCTCAGATCTATCGCTTTTCAAGTTTAGTAAACCTCAAGATCTAAATAAACCAAGTTGTCGGCTCCTTCGAGTAATTTCTTTCTTGCCTTTGAAATTCACCTCGTTGTATCACTTTGATGTACCACCGTAGCCTTATCAATCGCCCTAGTTCAGCGTCAAATTTCATTCATAGGCAATTCAAATTCTCTAATTGGAAGTCACAATGATTTGAGTTTGATATATTATCAAGCATCACTCAAAAGATGCTTTAAATAAGTAACTTATAGTAACCACTCTGAGTAACTACCGAATCAACCAAGAATCATTGGAATTTGTCAGATTTGTGGAGAATCAAATGACTGATTATTGAGACTCATCTTTTCATTTCGACCGCTCACTAATGATTAATGAAAGACGCATCTCGGCTGGTGCATCAACACTTTACCTTGTGCACGTCGAAGAATCGTCCAGTGAGCCTCTGTACCCACAGTTGAGATTTTAACCCTTTGATTGATGATGTCTCTTAGTTTCCTCCTTTCAAATAACAACCGTTGGTATTTGCGCGGGGCTACATGGATGACCAAACTAAAGGAAATTGAATCTGTTGACTAAATCGAGACTAGGCGATCAAGTCATTGGCTTCACGTCGCCTAATGCAAAACTGTTAATTGAAAGTTGGTGAATATACAATATCCCTTTGCGGATTTCTTATCTGTCTTTGTCATTATAAGAAGCTATTCCTTCAAGGCAGTAAGTTAACCATGTCATGTTTGCTTAGAAAATCCAAGCCATATGAGACACTGGATGGGTTGGGGATGGTCATGACAAATAACTGATAGCCTCATTTCCTAGTCACTAACCGTTAAGATTCGATGGGTCGTTTCTAGCATCTAAAACACTCCATTTAAAGTTGTATACTTATTTAACCTTAATAAGGACCAAAAATAACGTAATAGAACAAAATGTTGCATTTCATCGACCGAATGAACGGGTGAATAGCGCTGTACTACACATCCGCCCGAACCAATTCATCCCCCCTGTAACCTATGAGCCAGTAAGCGCGGCCACCTCTTTTAACAATTAATTACTTCATACTGACCAACTCCCTAATAGCCCGTTTATATAAAGATACTTCCCTCTATTTTTTAGAACACTACGATCTCGTTTTTAAACTATTCCCATTTCACCAGACCTCAGCTCTTCTTGTAGGGTGAGACTTTCTGATACCAAGGACCGAGAATCAGCAGTTGAACTAAACTGCGATCATTCTGATAAAATAAAGGTATATTTCTAATTTGGATAAGATTCTTTGGTGAAATATCACGAACATTATTGCGGACTGGATTTTTTTTCCACAGACAAAGTTGACATTAAGAATATTTTTACCATGGACACACGTAAGCCAAGACGATTCCAGCATCTTGAATAAACAGTTAAGGATAAGTGATTACTTTTTAAATTAATTACGAGGGGCAAATAGGGTTGCCGATCTACTTAATTTAATTTATCTTTTCTAAAATCCAAACTTACCTTTTGAGCTGAATCCAGAGTAGTTTTTTGTGCAGAAATATCCTTTTTAGAATCATTGTATTCAAAACTTATCCGCCAACAGTATCCCTTACCGATTGCTGTGTGATTTCGTCAATTACTTTGATGTCTTTACCGACGAATGCTATTAGAGAAGAAAGTAATTTCGATGCACATAGCTTCCAGTTATGATAGCCATTTCTATAAGCAGGAGGACCATTCAAGGAAGGAATTATACTTGCGTGGCCGGTAGCTTTCAGATGAGGTGACTTGCTTTGAACTGGTTGTTGTTGATTGAGTTGGACCGACTAATCGATTTTAGACCAGCGATCTCTGGACAAGTCGACGTAGAGAATGAAAATTCATGCCAGCCACCTACCCATCGAACATTAAAGCATCTAAATCCATGTGAACAAAGGTGGTTTTTAAAGGGAAACTGGAAAATGTTGCTATCTGTTCTCAGTGAGATGAATGGTCATCAATCCCACTTGAAAAATTGGGGGGAGGGGGGGGGGTAAAATGAGGATCGTCTTCATAGACTGACAATCTGCCCTTCTCCTTTTGCCGAGTCCTGAAGGTCATGAGAGTCAAGATGAACCACTGCCACGAAGTCTGAATATGATTATTAGTAACTGAAGAATTCTGGTCTGCGGGGGGTTGAAAACTAAATAATAAGTTTAACTAACAACGGGGATACGTAGGAAATGAGGCTGAAGCGTAGCATAATTTAATGTAAATGAGTACAAATGAAACGGAATCCTTCTGCTTTGACTAAGTCTCGGGGACAGCCTGCTTCGATAGACGATCACATATGAAAAACAAAGGGTTTTTAATTTGTAATTTCCCTTCCGACAGTTTTTTCCTCTGAAGTGATGGTCCTACAAGATCCTCCTGATTGGCAGTCGAATAAGGGAATAAGGTATGCAGAACAGTGTCTTTCAGCACTTATCCTGGAGAAGAGAGGGCGCCATGGCATCTTTTGGAATGAAAACCTCATAACTAACATATGCGAAAAGTTACTCCAACCACCGAATGAATTTCACGTAATTCCTGTTAATTTCACACCCTCTTATCTGACAAGATTTCCAGTTTTTCTATATGATAGGAGGTAATGGAACTTCAATCCTCAACTTCTCCATGGTGATAATGAAGTGAACGTCGTGCGAGGACAGATGGCCAAATTTGTGCTCATTCAAAGATGAAGCTTTTGCCAAATCTTTGGGCGATCACTGAAGACGCCAATTTTTGCGAGAGCAACAACTGATAACTAATCCCTGTTCCGAAATCTCCCCTCCTTTAACTGCCTTTATTAATTCCTTTGTATACAGTTCTTTGGTCTTAAGAGTCGCATTAAACAGTTTTCAATGGAAAAGGTTAATACTAATACGAAGAAACCCCTGAGCCCTCGTGGTACCGTGGTGACAACAAGGGTTTTATATAGAAGCGGATGAAACCAGCACTGGGATCATTAACCTTCACGCTTGTTCCATCTCCGAGATTCAAGAGAGGTCCTCAGGGATAGATGAGTCTTGGGCGGAGTCTTCGGGTGACTGTCTCAACCGATCATGTCCTTGAACTCATGGCACTATTATAATTCGCCCTATCAGCATTATTTTGTGCTGTCCTTATGATCACTATCTATCTGTAACTCCCGTACATTATTGTTGTATCTTATAAGTAATTTTAAAAAGTTAAATCTGGTCTAAAATAAGCCCATCAGATTCCCAAGAAATTATGTTTCGGTTAAGAATAAGCACTTTGTGGTAAAAAAAAATTTTCAGGTTACAAAAAGATGCGAAAAGACAAGTGAATGTCCTGTCTCGACTAGCAATCAGCGATACGTGAAGATACCTCGTCGAGGAAGAAACTTTAGTGGACGGCTCCGAGTCCGGTACCTAGGAATTTCGGATAAAATACGCAGGACCTTCAATATAGGCAGACAGAATGGTTCAAGAGAGTTGAAATGGCAAAACAGCTTACTTGACTCCCCCTTGAGGACAGAGCGACCCAATATCACCAGTGTTTTCACTACCTGCGGGGGACAAGAATATCGGCAGACATGAGGTTATGCGAGCTAGCTGGCAAGTTAGTAAATTCTCCGGTTTCTTTCCACCGAATACTGATCCAGACACCACGCCACTCTCTTCCCCCGTTCTGCCGTCTTCCTGTGGCATCTCGCGCCAGTAGCAATTCACTTCAGTTTCCAACTCCTACATGTTGAAAGGTCAACAGTGGTGACAATGTTGGCTTAAAATGACGCACATACTCGACCAAATATATGGCTGACCTGAATATGCATGGCGGTAAGATCACCGGCTGGAAAAGCATTGGTGTTGCAAGCCATGAAAATAATTGACGGATCGTCGGGGTAGGAGGCGGGAATCGATGCGCCGATAGTCAGCACGTCTGAAAGTGAACAGATAGAGAAAAGTGAGAGCCCATTAAACAATAAACTACCAAAGAGAACCCCATAAAAAGAGATAACGCTAGCTGGAACGAACAGTGGCTGGACTTGAAACAGGCTCAAAATCTTTCCCCACAAAATCAATCCAGTTTTCCTTTTTGTAGAGACCCTGGGCTAGCACTATCTTCGATCAATTTGGACTTCACACTTTTTTTAACAATGAAAAATGAAAAGTTACAAAACGTAACAGAGGTTATGATGCCTGCTTTTGGAAGGGTAATCTCTCGATGAAATGTACTAAGATTCGGGCAGCTAACAGTTTTTTCCGCTTCAAATTGGAAGTCGAAGAGCTAAGAAAACCGACATTGCACGAAGACAGACCGTTTACAAAGTCGAATAATAAGGAAGGAATCGCCAATTAACTAGACCAAGAGATGTATGAACACTAATAAGGCATTCTCTAGGCTGTGAAATCTCGGCTAGTCGAAGCTTTAATTCCAGGCAGGGCTGAGTTATGGACATAGAGAAATAAGTCTCAATGACAGTCTAAAGTCGAATTTCGTACCTTGACCATGGAAAGCCATTTGGCATTTGAAAAAGGCATCCGTAGGTTGAATTAAATCCAATGCGATAAAGGTTTGGGCACGAGGCAATGTCTAAAAAGTGAAATCTATAGTAACTACCTACGTATTATTTATGAGTAGCTAAAGAGCAAATAAATACACTTATATCTTCAAAATTGACTCGGTCCCAAGTGCTCAAACCAATGTCTTTACTGATGGGAAAAAATGGTTTTTGACTCTCCGAGAGATGCAACACGCCGCTTTCGATAGCGTGGATCTGAAATATAAAGAAAAGAGGAATCGAGGATTAACTCAAATCGGCCTCCATGAAAATCTCAAAACATGCCTCGGCATTAAGCGACATTCTAGCCTCCAAACGTCGGCTGAGTGCCGCAAACCAGACATCGATGAATCCAAAAGGTTCGGTGTAAGTATACGACTTGGACGTTGAAGCAATGATATCACGTGTCGACTCAAGGTGAGGCAAACTTTGAAGACCACCTAGTTGTTGGGCCCAGGCGTAGGTCTTCCCTCCACCAGTGCCTACACGGTTAACTCCAGCCGCCGTCTCACCTTGCCAACGAGTGGCCTCTCCCCCACACTGCAAGTGAGACAAAAGACCCTCCGAAGAAAGAAGATCCCTGATAAGGAAAACGTTCTCAATAGGATAAGAATACCCTACAAGTTATCCATCACACCGTTAATAGAAAAGTGGGAAACTCATTAAAAAGAGTACATTTGCTTAAACGAAGGAGGAATGCTATACTCTCATTAATTTCGAAAGCTGAAATCCCCCAATTATTGGCCTCTCAAACATAGTCCTACAATTCGTAGCCAGTTTGGTCATTCAAAAGGATGATCGTATGGTTGAGAAGCTAAAGAGGTATGAGCTCTTAGATAGTTGCAATAAAAATACCTCAAGAAACATTGGTACCTCCTGAGACAACGAAAAATACTACAGATCTCAGGGTCAAGTAATAAGCTGGATGGCTTCCTCGCAAGAAAAGCAGCAAAAGAACCAGGACGATAGAGGACATCCGATTCTAGAATCAACTCAAATCTAAGAAAAGACTCGCATTAGCCAAACCCAAAAGGGGTTTCATTCGTCAAAATCCAAAGAGTACACCTATTTGCTGCAGTACGTAAAGTAACGAAGAGATTCTAAAAAAACGGATATCGGAAACGGCGACTTAAGTAATGAGATGCTTTTATGCTAAATGGAAGGTTTTCCACAAGGTAAATCGAAACATTTATCAGGCGAAACAATGGAGACTTATTCGCAATCCAGATAAATGATATGTTGACTGTTAACTGTCCAACGTCTCTGGAAAGATTTTCAAGGGTCACTTCAGTTTAATATATAAATTCCTCGTTTTTTCTTATAACTGCTGGAATAAATACAAATACTGCTTTATTCATCTAACCCTGGCGACTCCCGCCTACACTTAAAGGCATCACAGCAACCCGCCAGTTAGATATTATTCATTATATGTTTGCTTCTCCATGTAAATAGAAACACTTGCCCAGCGGTTTGTGAAAGGGAGCAAAGTTTTTCAATTTCATGGAGTTCCTCTTTCACTGAAATAAGTTGGGTTCGCATCAGCCAATCAAAGGTGAGAGTAAGCGTTTGATTCGCCCACTTCGCGTCAGGCCCTGAAAGGAAACGATATACAGTGTACGAGCACTTGTGTACTAATGTTAAGAGGCGTTAAGCAAGAAACGCACCGGTTGTAATGCGAACTACGACTGATAGAGGGTGAGATAAATCTATTTTGTGCTGAGAGCGCTCCTCTTCTTCATTACGTGGTCGTTTGGACTTCCGATGCGACTTTTTCTAAAACAGCGAAATAGTAACAACATCGTCCCATAAATTGAAAAACCTTCTCTCTATTGATGTATGAACTTTAAGGATCAATACTGCGCGAGACATTGAAACAACCAACAAAAAACTTTTGAAAAATCAAAGAAAGCTTCAAAGCTCGAAGAACTCGAGTCTGCTCGAGGCTTGAGTGTCTGTTTAATCAATAAGATCATTTCCAATGTTGAAATAGAACTTTGAGCGATGAAGTTAAAGATTCTGACTCCTGAAAGCCCAACGCTTGAGGAATGTGACTGACTGAGGCTCAAACTGCGCAAAGCTCTTTGCTAAAGTGAAAGCTAATAAAGAATCATTATTAGAAAAGTTAATAAGGAGCAGGCCGGCACAATACATGCATATTGAGCAATAAGGACCAACCAGTGTGGGTTGGAAGCCTCGAAAAAACGGCATCTGAGTTTGGAGATTCAGATATGCTAAGGGAGATGGTAACGCATGATCGCGATGAAGGCACCGCCAGTTGGACTATGGCTGCAGTCTTCATTAGACACAAGTACTTAGTTATTTGATGCACAAAAACAGCTGTTTAAACCCCAAGTCTGGCCTATAGTGTATCAATAGACCAGCTGCCTTGATTTACGTCAGTTGTAAAGACGCGGATGCGAACGAAAAATAAAACAAAGGAGAAAAGGGGGCGTAGAAACGCAAACATGCGATTACCGAAACTTTTGTGCTGCTTCTCATTGTATAGTCTAAATTAGCCTCTACGTGGACCCAGCTACCAAACTAGAATCGGATAATTTTGTTTTGCCAACTAAAAGCCTTTTAAACAAATAGGGGAATGAAAAGTTTAGCTGATTAAGTATATCACTCTTTGCATATTACGGTTGAACTGAATGAGTAAGTGACCATTTGAGTAGCTGTTCCAATGAAAAAACAGGCGATATGCTAGGTATAGGGACGATTAGGTTTTTCGCTAGGCAGGATAACCATCGAAGAAAAATACGACCTAAATGTCAACTCACCCGATTAGTCAATCCATCGTACTGTTCCTCGGGTTCCGAAGATTCTTCATCCACTTCTTCCTGATAAGAAGAGGAAGCAGAATTGATTGATCGGGCCAGGTCCAAGTCCCCAACAATTTTCACTGACACTCTGTCATGTAGACCTAAAGGTATGATAGAACTCGTTTGAGAAAAATTCAGAATATGAAGTAATGTTAGCGATAACACATACCCTTAACATCAAAATAGGCACACAATCTAGAGTATATGATATAGAGAGGAGAAGGGAGTAAAAACGCCGACTGAAGAGCCTCTTCGTTTTCGGTAATATTCAGACCCAAATCAGAATCCAGAGCCCTGGTTGCCTACAAAATTCTTAAATTGTGTAAACAAACCTCAAGAATGTTTTTCAAATGTTCGTTGATATTGTTGAGATATGCTTGTTTTATAGCAATACTTTCTTTAATTTCAGCCATGGATTTGGACATGCCCTTAATGCTCCCATTCAATCTATCAATAGTGAATCAGAGTCTCGCGAACCTTTTCCGCTGTTCCAACTCCCAATAGAGACGATTAAGAGTCTGTTGATGTTCTGATTCGACCAAATCTTGTGTAGCTATTGCTTTTCTATACTCATCAATCGGGATAAGTTTGATTTCATCATGGAGAGACCTAATTCATGAAAAAATAACTGGCGATATTTACCTAAACTCAAGACAGGTGCGGACAGATCCTTTCAAATGTTCCAATTCGTAGAGAAGATTTTGAAGCTGACGCGTTTTTTTATCAACAGCCAACTTTTTCTAACCAGTGTTAGTAGAGCAAAGTGTGAAACAAACCTGAAAAGTAGCATCTCTCATATCTTTGATTCTAAGCTGAGTTCGACGATTGATAGCTTTAAGAGTAACAATATACTTCCCGATAATGCTGCTTGAAATCTATACAAGCAATGTATCATCATAGATCTTCCATACCGGTTGTCTAGATTTCCTAAGTTGCAAAATGTTTTGAATTGTATCCTTGAGACCAGTACATTCCTGTTTGAAAAGTCGCAAGTCTAACTTTCCGTCATTCACAAGTTTTTGCAATCCAGCACTAGCCTCCATATCCTGTGGGAGTGCGTGAACAAATGGGCTACTCTAGAAATCGTACCGACCAAGCAGCAATCGGTTCGGAAAGTTATGCTTAGCTTTTCTTTTATTTACCATAAATTTGGTTTTTTGCGGACAGCTTTATTAAATTTGAATATTTACTTCAAAATGGGTTGCAAAATAAAGATAACGGGTAACAAAATTATTTGCTTCAGAGGTGGTGATTATATTAATACCACATGCTTAATGTAACAAATTAAAAGGCCATATAAATTAGTTTTCTCTAATAAACAAGAGTGTCTGTCGCTTCAAATTTTCATCACTTTGAATATTTCAAAAGTTTTTTTTCAGTTGATAGGCCTTACTTAAGCTTATTTTGAAGTTCATTCATTTTACTGTAATTATATTTTCCTTGTGAGCTATTTAGCAAGACTAATTTGTCCTTTGTGGATGATGCCTAATGAACTCCCTAATCTCTCGCTGTTGGTTCAAATATGATTATTTCGTGTTTTAATGGGTTTCCCGTTGTGAATCAATTGTTCTGAAATGCAAACTGAACCATAGGCAAATTTTTTAGCCATGCTACTGTGGAAACCATTGGTACTCCGGCACTTGCATCTTTGGTTGGTTGTCAGCTCTCTGGACAAGCGAAACTGCGAATTTTCATTGGGTTATGTAACCATATGAATTTTAAATCTTTAACAAGTTTTGCGTAAACCAAAATACCTATAACTGTCGCAACTAAGTAAACCGCACTCCAGCGAGTGAGAAAATCAAGGGCGAGTTCGTCGTTAATAGTTTATTTTTATTAGCAAAGTAGGCCGCATGGATAGAGAAGCCATTACGCAATGAGAGGCTGGACATGGTTGCAACATTCACATAGGCGAAGCGGTGCTTTGATTGGTTCCAACAGCGAACTCTTTTAGCCAGCTGCCATCTAGTTAACCCTGTCTACAAGCAATTTGTTCTCTATAGATATGCCCAGAGTAGGTAAGGAGGCCATATTTTGAGCCTACAGCTACTACTGAGTAGGAAGCCTGGTTAAATCTTCTAGCCTCCTGCGGACAATGGAGAAGGAGCAAAGCTGATCTTGAAAATCACTATGTACTCCTTTTCACTTCACTTTTGGGATGAAATTGGAAAATTGGGAAATATATTGCTCTGCTTCCCATCAGAAACATAGACCTATGTTGAATCAATAAATCGGTAAGCTAGGCGATCCGGTGCAAATATATCTTGTCCATTCGCTGCTGAATGATGACTTTAATCATTTTTCATCATCCATTTATTGGACAATAATGCAAGGGCTCACTAATTTTCAGAGATACGCAGGCCAGCATTTATCTAGCGATACAGTTTCTGAATACATCCATTACTTGCCAACACATCAATAAATGTCGACATTAATCAGTGCAAATACAATTAGAAGTACCTAAGATAGAAATGGTTATGGCAGAAACCGTACATACTAAAACGAACCAATCCTAAGCAAGTAAAAGGTTGAAACAGGCTTCATTATGAAAAAAATTTGAGTACTATCCTAAAATTTTCTTCAACTTGTTTACCAAAATGTGACGAAGACCGGTAATTTTTTTACTGTGGCAGGCTTTTTGTAAGTCCATATTAGCCTGAGCGATAAATTCCTTGGATATTCTGTCCGAAATAGCAGTGCTAAGCACGGTCGTTTTACTTCTCGACGCTTAATATTAGTTGCCAGAATGCATCTGAACAACACGCCTTGTTATAGCAAAACCTGTCGAATTTCGAAAAGTTGAATCTCCTTTATTTTGGTTGATCATCCCAGGCCTCGGTAATAAAACGAATGTCTTCGGCCAAAACCGATGCAATGTTCAAATGATATATCTGAAGAGTTGGTTGTAAATATTATATGATAATATTTAATTTGAAACAAAGTATCCGTAACCTAGAAGTGCGATTCCAAACTGGGAAGGAAATAATGGAGAAAATTCATCATGCAAGGGATTAGTGATCCCAAAAGGTTCGATTTCTACCGTATCCACTACCTTATTGTTTCTTTGCAATAATGCCTTATAAATATAGCTAAAACCCAAAGAGCTAGTAAAAAAGCTGTGGTCTCAGTAACTTCCATTTTTTATTAAGAAAGTAGTTTTATTTAAATCGTCAGAAAAATACCGTTTGATGACGCTGCGTTGTGTCAACCAATCGTGTACTCACACATATTCTGTGGAAGTATATAGCCGGCCATGATGACATCGCTAATGAATACGATGTTTGGTTCGTGGACGGGAGGTCTGGTAGTTTTGTTCTGTGTTCTTTTCGTGTGCCAGTGTGATTCCAAAGAGGAAAATGTTGGAAAGGTAATCGGTATCGACCTTGGAACGACTTATTCTTGGTATGTTTGTAAAGTTTATGGATTTTAACTTATTATTCGGTCGTATATGGTCTTCTTTTACATTTGCAGTGTCGGTGTGTTCGAAAACGGAGAAGTTAAAATCATCCCAAATGATCAAGGGAATCGTATCACACCATCGTATGTCGCTTTCACGAATGACGGTGAACGACTTATTGGTGACGCTGCTAAGAACCAGTTGACATTAAATCCAAGAAACACTCTGTTCGACGTTAAACGTCTAATTGGTCGTAGCTTTGACGAGGAGGATGTACAAAAGGATATAAAGCGCTATCCATTCACGGTTATCGACAAGAATGGCAAGCCATATATGCAAATTCAAGTTGGGGACGAGATCAAGGTGTTCGCACCCGAGGAAGTCTCTGCCATGGTGGTGGGTAAAATGAAGGATATCGCTGAGGCTCACCTAGGCTCCAAAATTACTCATGCCGTGGTTACTGTTCCAGCCTACTTTAATGATGCCCAACGTCAGGCAACAAAAGACGCCGGTGCTATTGCTGGTTTGACAGTCATGCGTATAATCAACGAACCTACCGCGGCTGCCATCGCCTATGGATTGGACAAGAAAGAGGGTGAAAAAAATATTCTTGTATTTGATCTTGGTGGTGGTACTTTTGATGTCTCCCTCCTGACAATTGACAATGGTGTGTTTGAGGTTGTCGCCACCAGTGGTGACACCCATCTTGGCGGTGAGGATTTCGATCAACGTCTCATTGATTACTTCGCCAAATTGTACAAGAAAAAGGAAAATAAAGACTTTACAAAGGATGTTCGTGCAGTTCAAAAGCTCAGGCGTGAGGTAGAAAAGGCGAAGCGTACGCTTAGTAAGGAGCAAAGCACCCTTATTGAAATTTCTAAATTCTTCGATGGAGAGGACTTCTCTGAGACACTCACAAGAGCCCGTTTCGAGGAACTAAACAAAGATCTCTTCCGTAGTACTCTGGTGCCCGTTGAAAAGGTAATGAAAGATTCTGGTCTTAAGAAGGAGGACATTAATGACATTGTGCTTGTCGGCGGCTCAACGAGAATTCCCAAGATTCAAGAGCTCGTCAGGGAGTACTTTAACGGCAAAGAGCCAAACAGAGGTATTAATCCCGATGAAGCTGTTGCTTATGGTGCTGCCGTTCAAGCCGGTGTCATTAGTGGTGCCGGCACCGGCGACATCGTACTTCTTGATGTCTGTCCGTTGACCTTGGGCATTGAGACTGTTGGTGGTGTGATGACCAAACTTATTCCCAGAAACACCGTCATTCCCACCAGGAAGTCGCAGATTTTCTCAACCGCTGCTGACAATCAACCAACTGTCACTATCCAAGTTTACGAGGGTGAGCGGCCTATGACTAAGGACAATCACTTCTTGGGCAAATTCGACCTAACCGGTATTCCTCCCGCTCCTCGTGGTGTGCCTCAAATCGAAGTCACCTTCGAGATTGATGTGAACGGTATTCTTCGAGTATCGGCTGAGGATAAGGGCACTGGTCAGAAGAATGACATTGTCATCAACAAGGAGACCAACCGACTCGATCCCGATGAAATTGAACGCATGATCAAAGACGCTGAGAAGTTCGCTGACCAAGATAAAAAGCTTAAGGAGCGTGTTGAAGTTCGCAATGAATTTGAGGGTTTTGCCTACTCAGTCAAAAACCAGATGAAAGATAAGGCGAAGTTGGGTGGAAAGTTGGCCGACGAAGAGATCGAGACAATTGAGAAGGCGGCTGATGATGCAATCAAATGGATGGAAGATCATCCTCAGGCTGAAACTAGTGAGTACAAAGAGGAGAAGAAAAAATTGGAGAGTGTCGTTCAGCCAATCATCAGCAAGCTGTACGAGGGTCAAGCACCACCACCGCGTGGCGATGAAAGTATGCCAAAGGAGGAGTTGTAGGCTGATTCCTTGGGCGTACAGTTATTGATGCTTTGTGCTCCGTGTACAGTGTGTTTAGTAGCAGAACTTGTTTTGTGTAATTGATTGGATTGGCCTCTAGTGCATTGTTTTTCCTTCCTTTTATATGAATGGCAGTCGATATCCAGTCTTGTCTATGTTATCGGCCGCAGAACCGAATAGCGGGAGAGTAGTGGGCTAAGGTTGTGAGATTTCATGGTTCAGTTCTTGGGTAGTGTCGCTTTCCCTCTTGTAAGTATGATCGATAAGACTCAGTGAGCGTGTGTTCGGTGAGAGTACCGGCTTGTCTTTTGCTACAGTCAGGTTAAATAGACGCTGATTGGAATGTTTGTTCGGTTAGATGTGTTCAGCTGTGTGGATGTCTTTTTAGCTATGCGTTCAATTACATGGCATCACTGAATGCAGGAGCTGCAGTCATGGTACATGGATGCATCCATCGCGCATAACCGACGTTGCCTTAAGCTTAGCATCATCATAGCAGTGAAGAAAAATCGGTGAAGCTGATTATATTTCCGAGCATTCCAGATCGTTCGCATCTGCGTAGGCGACGCCAGCAAAATTGCTTCGCGGTGACTTGATGTTAAAATATGTGTAGTTATCTACTTACGAAATGTGAGTAGGCTCTTAGGGTTTTCGTAGGCATTTATTTAATGGAGTATGCTTTGAAGCTTCTAGCTTGAATAAAAGGACACCGATATTTAGAATGTACAGTTCCCGTTGTGGATCACTGTTTCGGGTCCAGCCCTATTTATGTTTGCATAATAAGTGATCATTGTTCTTAGTGGTGCTGTGAGCTCAGCAGTGAATCGGGGCCGTAGACCAAGAGGGCTCTGCACAGAGTACCTGTAGGATTAGGTTTTTTAGCCGAAGGCTCATTATGATGAAATGGGGTGATCTTATTATCATCTCCAAGCCCTTCAATTTGCAAAGCTGAATTACCTAGGGGCACCGGTGTCTAGTGTCTAGTGAGATTGTTGTGTTCTGAGGATTAAGTCTGCTGCATTCACAGGGCTTCAGTTTTACATGTTATAAAAGTTATTACACCATCATTCTCGATCCGAGAAGACCAATTTGCAGGACCGCATGTATTGAATAGCAACTGCATTTATTAGAAACTATTTCGTGCTGTCAGTCCTCGGAACAGTACCTGTAAGTATCAAACGTCAGCAGTACAGCTCATACTGAAACATTTCAAGCTGTAAAAGAGTTCGATAATTTTATAGAACTTCACCAAGGTAAATCAGTTAACATCCTGGCTGAAGCAAGCTTGCCTCTAGTCATTATTGTCCAAAGGTATGTTAATACTTTCAAATTTGAACCCGATGTTCAGGGGCAATTATAATAAGTGCAACTCTCCTCTGATCATTATTCACCTGTTACCCAAATGAAATCGTAAGTTCATGGTTAGTCATTAACTATTATGTTGAACATGGTATTTTAATGGCTGGTAGAGCCGAGAATGAGCACATGGGTAGAGACTAGCAGAAGCCAGTGGCGATATCAAGCGCAATAAGCCACCGATAGTAATGCAGCTGTGTAAAAAAGAACATTCCAGAACGCATACTAATGCCTCAGTAGGTGCTTGATCGTCCAATCGGCTAAGGCAACGTCACCATAACTCCTTCAGTTGATTGGCTCAGGGCATTGGGTGGATATTAGGTTAAGTATGCTCTGACTAGCGAACGGGTTTTTATAATTTCAAGTCGTAAATATTAATAAAAGGTTTAATGATTCAGTTTAGTAATTCCTCACAACGCACAAGTATTTAGGTCAACATTTAACAACAGTAGTTAAATCAGCGGCCATCAAAGAAAGGCTTTGCCGGAATGTGGACCCCTTGATGATAATTTGTAATTTTCTGCCAAGCACAAAACTTTTGCTTGGGAGATTATAACTAACTGCTGCTCGACTCCCTGTCGTTTATGCACTTTGCAGCCCATAACTGATTGCTACCGTGCAGTTTCATACGATAGTTTGCCAAAATACAAAAATGTCTATTCCGATTCGCCATGGAAGGATCAAAAGCAAATATAATTGAGATCTGAGTACGCATCATCAAGTCCATGTTAATGGATGTGATCTTCGCATTTAGGCTGAATGTCTTGTTGAGATGCGGCATTTATTGAGTCCATCGGAAACAGGTTTTCATTCTTTTTCTTCATCTACGGGATTTTAAGGAATCTTATTAAAGCAGTTAATTGAGAATAGATAATAAAAACGGGTGACAAGCAATTGCTGAAGCAGTGAGATTTGTTTTTACCCCCCAAAAGCTGACGCCTTGGACCACTCACTTGGTCACATGAGAAGTCATGCAATGCTTGCCATTAAGTGCGTACCGAATAGTCGTTTCCACTGAATTAAAAATTGTCAGCATTGCGCCTCCATGAAACATTGCGACCAAACTGATACAACCAAGGCAATTGTGTGGATGATAGATAATTTCATCGGTAAATTTGCACAATAACGGTTGATCTCCTATCAAGAGGACGTCAAATCATTTGGCTGGGAGACTCAAATAATGAACCGGTGGTGTAGTGGTCGCATAAACCTTTAGCTCATCAGTTGAAAAGAACTCAAAATCTATCTGCGCGCATCCAGGAAATGACCCATGCGTACCAGTAGCAGCGGACAAAGGGGAAATCCTTAATCAAAGTGGTGCTAACTCACTTTCTTCATTCTCAAAACAAGCGTCGAAAGAAAGTTTCCTTCATTTTAGGCCTGAGTGTAAGCGTTATTATGATAGACGAGGAATTCAAGACATTCAATGAATGATTTGAAATACTTGTATAAAATAGTTTTAAAGACTGGTAGGGTTAGTTATTCGAGGAACTAATGGAGGGACTAGAGTTTTCGTAGACCAGTACAAAGACTTCAGTCAGGATTTCAAACAAGACATTTTCTTTTGTTAATCCCTAACTGGAGAGCCATATACAAATAACAATCATCGAAAGCAAAGGAACATTTGCAGCCTATTTACGTGGAAAGACAATGTCCACGAGCCCTCCCCTCATGGAACATAAGTTTCTTTGATTCTGCGAAGAACGACTAATCCTCGAACAAATCTATAATCCTGCACACGAGTCTTTCATTTATTTAATTAGTACCTTAATCCATACGGTTAATAACAGGAGAAGTGGCTCATTCGCATCGATTACCCGGTCCAAAATTTCCAAAGTGAAACCTGATGTTACTCCTCCACGACACCACGAGGCTGTTGAATTTAAATTCGCTGTCGATTCGATATCCATGACTGTTGTTGGTTCTTGTGCATCCGAAGCTAACTTTTCAGACTGATTGCTGTCTATATTATGCTTTGTTTCCTACAAAATCGATTGCTTTTTAGATAACTTTCATATGCTTTGAACGTGTATGGCTGGTCATGATCTGAAACACGACTTTGGAAATGGCTATTGCATAATCGATCTTGGTGGATCAATCTATCATAACATCCCAAAATTTCTTGTCACCAACAGCAGTGGCCAAGTCTATTCAGTCATGGCACTCAGTCATCCACATTTGGCTTTAAGCGATTTGGCCATCATTGAAAATCCTTACAGCTTATATCCTATTTGCATTTGCCATTGCAAAAGTGCAAATCAATTCAATCGTGATTATAACAGAAGACAGCGTCTCTGAACCCAAACCGGTAACGATCAAGTTCAGCAGTATTTTCGTTTAGGACACCCTAAATAGTAAGTTTGGTAGGCAAAACGACCACTAAAGTACTTGACATAGCTTGAGGCAGCCTGACCTTATCCCCACCGACAGTTGATGTGAGAACGGTATAATTGACCTCTCTCTTGTGGTAAGAGGATATGATGAAAAACAAGACCCGGAAGTTGAATGAGTTAGGAAATTCCACCTCTAGATGGTTCATAGATAGCCCTAAGGCCAGATTAGCTTTACTGCCAAAATGAATAGACATTTACACACCGTCTATTAATAAAACTCCGCTGCTCCCATCCAGTCGGAGGCGTTCACATAGTGCATCAACGCACTTGCACCATCGACGTTGAATGCTAGTGTGTTGCCAAAGTTTGTAAGCTACACTGGCTGGGTCCTAATGTGATCGAGTCGGCAACTTTTGATTGAACAACGTGTCTTAGATCGATTGTCTCTGGCACGCAATCACATTCTCATGAACTGTAAATAACTTCATCGCCTAGCAGTCGGGCTTCGTAAACACGACGATACTGATAATTATATCAGTTACCGAAGAATTTACATAGGGCAGAACTTTTTACATTTATCCATCCGATTTATCCATCATCCCCCTCACCCCTTTTCACGACCTCAACAATTACTTCAATCCATCTAGCGCTTTTTATGCCCTTCTAAGTTAGCACGGGTGTTGATTCTGATCATTGAATGTGGAGGATGAGTCTAGAGCGATAAGTCGGTAGCGAAAGCGCTGAGAAAATAGTGTTCCTAAGGCGAGGACACATACTAAAAGAGATGAAACGTTGCAAATTTGAATGAGAACCATCTGATCTACACTTTCAAGCCTGTAAGGAGTCTAGACATAGATATTGCAGCTGCATAGATATAGAATGTCCCTGTTTGGTACAGATATATCAGGGTTAGCTTATTCTGCTCATGGCAGCTGAACACAAAGTACTTCAACAGAAATCAGTTAGAAGTGGGTCCCTTCAGGGTGATCAACCCAAACGCGTAGCCAACTTTTTCTGAAGGGAATAAAATTGGAGTAATCTTGGAATCTTCTCCAAATCGTCCCGACGTCATCTTTACAAGTCCTTTAATTTAGCAAATTATTTCTATTCCTTTTATTTTATCAATTGGCTCAGCAGCACTGAAGTTAAGAAAACTAGACAGCCACAGTAGTGGCAGAAAATCAGTTTGCGGTCCTGCGATCACAGCTTAAGAGGGGGTCGAGGCATCTGATCTCCCAAAATACTCTCTTCAAACAGAGCTTCCTCTCTGTTCACGCCATCACCTCTAGACTCCAGAAATTCCATTCAAACCTTTTCGATTTAGAATTAAAGGGACGGAAAATATAGTTTTTTAGTGCCTTCTATTGCTTCTACATTTGGTGTAGAAAAGGATTTTTCGCCAGTAATTCTTCATTCTGATCTACTTTTCACTAACTCTTTGCGCCGTTATTATATGCAACCAAAAATGCTTTGGCATCCAAAGGAACTGGTTTTAAGCAGATTGACTAATTTACCAGTCGACCCTCCATTATTTCCCCACTGACGAAGTCTTGAGTCTCGGAAGAAAAGACACCTTAAAGAAGTTTGATCCCATTCTTCGGCTTTACAATCCCACAACCATGTCTTGAAGTTTTAATTTTAAGTACATACTGAGAAGTTCCTGTTAATTATACCTGATTTGGACTGAATTAACTAGTCACTTGCCTATGCGTAACTTGTCTTTTTCTTACTGTGATCCGACTTTATGGGAAAAATTTACAAAATCCAAACATAGATTGCTGAAAGCCTTCTGAAATTGACGATACTATGCCACTGCAGATAGCGTTAAGTACCGTTAAAATGTCGGTCTATCAACCAGTCACTAAGAGAAGAAAAGAACTTCCAAACAGGATGAGATGAAGAAGTCCCCAATGTTATGTCTTCAACTTTCCTCATGAGGTTACTTTCTGCTCTTATTTAACTTTCTGTATTACTTATCGTACTTCTCCAATAAATAAGACGAATCATTTAATACAGGATATCCTAATGTGATGGATAAATGTGGAATTTCAAACCGTTAATGGAGGTGATAGATGTCAGCTTTTGATAATGTTAACCAGTATACGTTACATTATAGGCATATATGCTTACAATGACTTGTTGAAATACTCTTATCTATTTATTTCTACTGTCCGCAATTCATACTGTTTTCCGTATTTCACTTATATTCGCAAGAATTCTAGTCCCAATACTCCTTTGATAAATGTTTAGACCCCTCGTTTACTTAAATGTAAATTTTTACCTACATGGAACTATTTCTCGAAATTCACAAAAAGATGGTCAATTAAGGCCATTTTAACAAGTTCTTGTACTATTTTGACTCAAAAAAAAAAAACAATTACAAGCTAAAACTGCATTACGACCTTGAGTGACCTCTGAAGGCGATTTGTACCTGCGTGGACCCATATATGAGAGATTCTGCAGTAATCTCAAACTTAACTGGGGCCCTGGTAAAAGTTCCATCATTCACAATAATAATATTGCAATTAGAGATGTTACATATGCCTCACTAAAGGTTCAACGAACAAGCGTTTCTGCTTGTAATTAAGCCATTTGTCTTCAATCTAGATTAAGAAATTAACGTTAAATGACGTTTAACTAGTTAAACTGCAATTGTTAACTGTCTGACAATTACAAGAAAAGCGAAAATTGAACTTCATTATCAAACTCAACCTCTCCTCTGGATGATTCTGATGTAAGTCCGCTCATGATAGCCAAACTGCAATGAAAAATCAGATCGATTAATACCTTTACATCTAAGGTCAGTTCAAATCAACAAAGAACAGCTCCTTTGTTGTTTAAATACTCCATCTTACTGATTTCTTAAGCTACTTTGGTCTGTTTAAATACAATTTTACAGCAATATGATGGATGCTCGACGTAAATAGGTTTATTAAAATCAGCTTTTTGTAAGCAAGAGAAAAGTTATGACGGTTTTTCGGAAGCTCTATTAATTAGTAGTAGTTGCTGCAAAAATTATTTCTGAATTTAGACAGAAAAGGTCATGCTTCCTGAAACAGTGGATTCAGTTCGGAATTTTTCATTTTTCTGGGTTATGCCAGTTGAGTTTCTTCCCAAGAGTAGGAAATTGTACCGATTTGCGCCATTGTTTTTGTTGGAACCCCTGCTATCATTTGTCATACTTGAAGTTACATTCTCTAAGTTAGGTGATCCATCGCAATTGCAGTTTTCTGTAGTTCAATTAGCCAGCTGACCGCCAGGAGGGCATTTTGATTAACGTAAGTCTAACCCATCTAAGGTGGAGTTCTGGACAAGAGATATTTCTAACTAGTTATTCTCTCTAACCAAAAGTTCGGTTGAATAACCATTCAAACATTATCGTTTAGTGATCTGATGGCACTCATAAAGGGGGAGAATCCCTTAACTGTTCAGTGAGTTGCTTGCGGGGATATTAACGAAAGATGACGAGTTTCTGAATGGATGGAGATGTAGGTGGTGAGTTGCACTAAATTATAATTTGCGAATCACTGGTCCTCTCTCCTGGATTCCCGCAGACACTGGCCAATGCAAAGCGCATTTAGGGCTTTATTTAAACGATGTACTAGTTCCTCGACTTTTCAGGACGCATACAGAAGGTTCGATAAGAAAAGTTATTAAGATTGTCAACTTGCAAAGTTTGCCCGGTTAAAAGAACCGTTACTGCATAATAACTAAATTTATTATTGAGAAAATTAAAACAACTGCTGTCCAATCCTTTATTCAATCGGGCCCGGGTTTATTAAATTGGTTGAAATTTGGTAGATTACCAAAGTGGCAATCGCAGTCAGTAGGCTGACTCTCAGCGGATCCCCTTATCTGAGCATTATTTATTCCAATAAGTAGGAATTTTGTCTTGTTTCAAATGGACACTCCGATTCAAAAGATCAAAAATTAAAAACCATCACTGTTTTTTGAAGTGCAACATGCTTCATCAAGGATCTACAGGTGATTTAGAAACTACACTGAGAATAGAACACTGGGTTGTGCAATCCGATTTTGATGAGCAGAAATTTCAAGAATATTCTCTGCAGCCGGCTGATTAGAGAAGGTACGTCTTAGTCCCCAAAGAAATACAATTTGAAGGCCCCTTTAGAGGGATCCCACATATTTTTTCTGATTAAACCTTCATAGTACTCGGATTGGCCGTCAAGATTAGCCCTATATTTATTTTAAATCTGAAATTCTGAATGCAATAAAGCTGGGATAATTTAGTCGATAAAATCTGCAGGTAAGAAAGTAACTAGGTCGAATTAAAAGGGAAGGTGTTCAAGAGTAAGTCCTCAGAATACAAGTCTCGTCTGATAGATTCGTTTCGATTCCTCCTAGTCAACGCTTCACTCCAGCTGCAGCCTGACAACTCGAAGCTTCCTGCTTAGATCACTCACCACTTTGTCCTTGACACCTGCACGATCAAAAATAACACTCCAGCTTGTGAATTTGATGCCCCTTTAACTAATAGCTATTCATCATTATATTTTCCACAAATTTCATCTGTGTCCTCGAGCTAACGTTCCCACTGTTGATCCGGCGCATTCGGTCGTTAGCAAAGAACAGCTCACCATTTCGGATCTCCCAAGGGTCGTTATTAGTCGGCGACTCTGTTTTCTTGGAAGTAAGCGTTAATAATGCGGATGAAGATTGGATCCTCTGAATGTATTATGGACTTATTTAGAAAAAAAGTATTCCTGATTATTAACGCCCACAACAGTCTAAAATATTACTGCCAAGATGACTGCTTCATATTGAACGTGCAAAAGCAGAGCCCGGCCTTGAGGTTAGCTATATCAGTTTGAAAATTAAGATCAAAACTTTCGATCTCTACTGATAGATAAGGTGTTCAAAATCGTAAATTTATTACGGTCCATACTGGCATAAATTACCTAACATATCCCACCTAAGGGGAAACAATGGTGCAGAAGCAAGAAATCAGTCTTTAGAATCAGGATTTGATTTTTGATGACTCTCCTCCCCTCGCTAGGGGATGTACATGGCCATCACTTGATGTACGTACACTTCTATCTTCCTCTTTTGACAGTTAATACTCCTATAAATGATGGTCATCCTTTTGATTCTTCTCATTTTAGGAACAATATATAACCTGGTAAGAAGTTCATTCTGCCGTTCAAAAATAGCGCAAAAAACACACAACTTCCCTTATAACCTGTAATCTAGCATAAGTGGCATCAAAGGTTCTGCCTTTGTCTTTTTAAAATGAAATGAAAAGGCAAATCAACGATGAGATCATGGGGTATCACTGGTCCAGCCATGAGTACTTGGTTTTCCTTCATCTAATTGGAAGTCTCATCAATTTTTTTAAAATATGCAGCTCGTCAATACGAATGAATGAATGAATCCAGCCACCCCATGTGCCCGAGTACACGTCTACAGACCCTTTTTACCCAAAAAGTGCTTATATGGGTTCTAGAGGGTACAAAGTTTCCGAGTGACTTACGTTCACACAAACACTCATCATTTTATAATAGAGCTTTCGTAGACGGAGCGCTTACCAGCTATCGTTCCTGAGAGATGTCGAAAATTATCGACGAAGCATTGAAGATTTGTAACGCAGTGAGTGCTCATTTGGGAGATTTAGAAGATTTCGGGGATCGGTTCAACTATATCGGTTGCACTTTGGTGCTGCTAATATGTACCTTGGTGGTCTCGGCAAAACAATACTTCTTCACTCCTATCTCATGCTTTATTGCTACGGAAGTAGGGGGAACAAACCTTCTTGACTATGTGGAAAATTACTGCTGGGTCCAGGGGACAATTCCAATCACCTATTCCGGACGAATGCCCACCAACGATGAGGAGTGGAGTATACTGGAGGGGAAAAAGATACGTGAGTCTGAAAGCAGAAATGCCGCAACCATCCTCAGTGATTTAGACATCGTTATCTCATCGATAGTCACTGTGGCATGTCATTCATGCTGCGAGAGTTTATTACTTTATATCTCCCTCTGATTAATTGTCCTCCGTATCATTTCTTCTAGTTAAAATAAGCCACTGATGGATCAGTTATGACGTATTCAATGTTTCTACTTTTCCCATGGAGTTGTCTGAGAGAGTTTAATCCCGGTGGATGCCACAAATTACTGTACTGTTTGGTAAATTATTTCGTCTACTAAAAAATTAAAAGTAGAATTTTTATTATTATGGTAGTATACTACCAATGGGTGCCGTTCGTGCTGGGTCTTCAATGCATTCTTTTCTGCATACCACGACTAATCTGGAAAACGCTTTACCTTCATACCAGTACGAACGGAAACGTGCTTAGTCGAGTGGTTCTCCGTTCGGTGGAAGCCCTCCATGCTCCATTAAACAAGCGCCAGGAAATTGTCGATGAGATCGCCGATGCTACTGAATATCACTTTAATGAGGTGAGCGAATTCAAGATGTTATTCAGCAAATCTATTTAAGGGTAAATTATGGTGTTTTTCATTCCTAGCAATATTTTTCGAAGATTCCATCGCATAAATGTCGCATTAGATGCTCTCAAAAGATGAATATAATCACCTCATACATGATCGTCAAGATACTCTTTCTAATTAACGCTTTCGGCCAGATCATTATGATGCAACGATATTTGGGATTTGGATCAGTCACAGGCTTCGGGTATGGCATGAGCGTCCTCAAAGACATCCTCGATGGTCATGACTGGCAAGTTACGCAGATATTTCCCAGAGTTGGGTTTTGCCACGTTGAGCTGAAGTTTCTAGGAACTTCGGCCAATGCTGTGACTGCTCAATGTGCCCTCCCACTGAATATGCTGAATGAGAAGATATATATTTTTTTGTGGTGGTGGATAACTGCTGCGGCCCTGATAACTGCTTTCTCACTTATCCTCTGGGCATTCAGATTCAGCACAAGAAACAGGGAAACGACTTACATTTCGAAGTACATTCTGCTGAGCAGCAATGGGTTCAGGAGTTACGATGAACGGGAGATCGAAAACTTTGCAACAAGATACCTTTGTCGGGAGGGGATGTTTCTTGTCCGAATGATTCGTCTGAATGCAGGAGAACAAATAGCCGCCGCTGTAGTTGAAGCCTTCTGGCAACGCTATCGACTGGCCATTATGGATCCCCTAAGAAGAAGCTTTCCATCGTCCAACGTTCCTACCTCGCCAGAATCAAAAATTACGTCAAGAGAATTCTATCCGCAGTTAAAGAACTCCAAAAGCAGCTCCTCCGGTAGAGGTGACACTCTGAGCGGAGACGTTGCACCTCCTCAAGCATACGTTTGATGCATCCCACGTTTCATTTCATAACTGTAATTCTTTGAACAGTCAACCAATTTATGCTCTCCCTGTCGTAGATCTTGATTCATGTTATCCTGATTTCCACATATTTGGCAGCAGTTATGAATACAATTCCTTGAAATAACCATAAAATTGGCGGAGAGCTGAAAGAATACTGGAATGGAAATGACGTCGCGTCAGAGAACATGTTTAATTCATCGGTAGCTTTGCGGTCGGACTCACAAAACAAAAGCATGTGGACCGTTTATTATGGGACTGACGATTTGTAAGATTTAAAAATGTTTTTTCGGAAGCTTAGATCAGCGATTTGCGAATGTGATCGAAAAATGGCGGTGAAAAATCGAAATCAATCACAAAAAAAATGAATACTGGTTACATTAAAAAGTATAAATCCTTTTGCAGATAAATCAAAACTTGCTTTTATTGAGCTGTAGCCCCTAGAATCGTGTGGTAAGACATTTTGGGGTCATGTTAAGAACGCCTTGGAGCTATCAATAAAACCCTGAGAACTTGAGAAGGTCACTGAGCATGGAACCCTAAGTGGTACAGTGTGTGTATGTTTTATTTCTCCTTTGATATCTAAGAGAGTTTGTGATCATAGTAGGCTTTAAAATGAATTTGAATCCAAAGTGTATGCCTACTTTAAGTGCTCCTCAAGCAGGCTTTTTGCCTAAATACGAGTAAACGCAATCATGGAAGCCTCGCACTCTAAGAAATCGATCGATAAATTGATTAAATTTGCACTGAAGAGTGAAACCCAAGTTGCAGTGGCAAAACGAATGAGGCTACAGCGTCAGAATAAGCACGCGAGTTTCATTTCATAAAGTTAGCAGAAAATACATCGAGTAGAGTGAAATCCTAGCAATGAAACTCTAACCTGGCACGTTCAGAATTTCACAAAATAACGGAATTTGTTTGTTTCATCCACTTTTACGGCTGAGGCTTTAAAAAGTCAACATGTGGGAAGACCGCCAGGCTGGTCACTTACTGCTAGACCCAGTTATTGGTCCATCTATTTAGACATCATAAATGCACTTTTTGAGTGTGAAATCAATCTATGAACTTCACTACTGAAGAAGCCAAATGAGCACATGAAAATCGCGCATAATAAAGTAATAGCTGCTAAAAAGCTCATCAGTGCCGATCGCTTATCCCGAATGGCGGTTTGTGGAATGTGTCAGTTTCAAGGCGATAAAAGTTGGATTACCATTCGGTTTAAGTTGCGAATACGTGGGCAAATGGCCGACTTCAAGGACACATATAGAAGGGTAGTCAAGTAATCCAACTTTGATTAGAATATTTAAATACCTGTATGGATGCAATACATGTGCGGGAACACAATGGTTGGGTCATTCGGTCATTGGGTCATTCAGAAGAACCAGCAGTTCTTAACTAAGGTCTTCTGGTCAAATTTACCACGGATAAGCTTGTGGGTTCGGATTCTAAAAAGAGCTTTATTGAACTAATAAGTGAGTTAAGACTTCGTGAAGTTTGGTAGCTGAACACAAGGTCGTATTTGACCCAATTTAGAACTGATCATATCCACTCATTTTTACCGCATGTGCAGTCTACAATCCAAGAAATGACACTCGAAATGATCACAATCGATAAGTAAGAATCACACTCACCATCTCTAATAAGCACACAAACTTTAGGTGAGAGAAGAGTACGAGCTAAGTTGTTTTTTTGTTTGTGTGATCACTATCACGACCGTACCTTCGTTTTGAGACGATAGAGAAGCAAATTACTAATGTATAATCACTCCAATCAGAACACAATCCAAGTTTTCTTTAAAATAGGGGTTAATACTAACTTTACAGTAAGCAGACAGACTCAAATGCGACCTAACGTTACGCGGTGGTGGCTGCTCCAAAGTGCTTTGGTGTCTATCGCCACTTGGTTAACTCAATGAACTGAAGTGGATGTGGTGAAGTGTGCTTGAGCTAGTGCCAGATTAAAAAGCATTTTCCATTAATGACAATGGATCTTGGTACACCTACTTTATATTAATATTGCCTTTTGTCGGATACAACAAAAGATAGTACAAATGTTGGGAAAATCCGAACTGCCAATCGCAGTACAGAATGAGACAATGTAATTACTGGCCCAAATAACCACTGACATTGGCCAATCAATGCCTTGTTTGTACCGTAATTTGCTCAGCCAATCAATATATCGCTTTTGTTGTTCTAGGGCTTGATTTTAAGGTTCCTCTAGACAACTAAAATTCAAAATAGTACAAACATGAATGACGAAAATGAGAAAATGAGACACGCCCAACGAAAATGATTTACAGTGATTATTTTTCTAATAAAAAAGAACTTTAGGGTTGAACCAAAGCAATAAAATGTAACGCATTGAACAATTACTGTTTATTGATCCGCAAGACAGGAAGGTTATATTATTGAAGAAAGGGTTTTAGCAACGGAATCTGAGAGGGTAAAAAGTGGGTCAGGTTCATATTGGGTACCTTCTCACAACTATCCAACTTCCTATCTGCTTCCCCTGTGTCCACTTGGGGACCCACAGAATGTTTGCTTACGAACGATCACAGTAACCCCCGGCCCTACACCGCCTAGTGGTTCAGGAAATACATAAATCTAATACCCGGTTGCTTCACTTAGCGCCCAAGAATTACATTGACCAACGTTTCCAATCGTCTTTATTAAATGGATTCTACGTCATTGGATATCGTAAATCATTGATTAATGTTGTCAACACAAGCTAATTACTTTAATAGTCATTAGAGCGCCCACTAGAGGCCAAATAATGGTGCAAAACTGCCTCCAATTAGTTTGAGTCCCACGTTAATTAAATAGGTGTAGTGAACATTGAACTTTCTTTTGTTGAGAGGGCAAAAGGTTGCCGTTAATATTTGACATCTTCCTTGTATCTTTATCTGTATGGCACAAAAATGAACCTGATTATATTTAATGGTTGGCTGTTGTTTATGCAACTATAACTGGAAAATATAGCGGAAGTTAAACCCTAGCCGAAAATTCCATCTGTCGTGGCTAAGAAACTGAGCATCTGAAGGTCAGATAGCTTTTACAGTTTACCGTAACAGAGAATAACAGTGGAAAATTTACAGTGTGAAAAAGCATTCGTAAGATGATACGATTAGCGGTCTTGAGGGTCGGCTTCAGGCATGTGATGAGACCTGTGTGTTTTGAAACTGAATTACTCCCTAGTTTCTCTTCATACCTTAGAATGTCGGAGCTTTGAAAAACTTTCATTCTAACAAAGGCACGAGTAACTGCGAAGGAAAATCTGTGATAAGCTGGTTGCTGCTGATTGGTGAAGGTGACTTTGAAATGAAATTAGACGAAGGCAGGAAACAGACGAAGGCAAATGGAGGCAAAACTGATGGCAATCGGTCGAGGTAGTGGGGACTTTTGAGAGTAAAAGTAGAAGAGTGAACAATGGTAATGGATTGGGAAAATTCGCAAAGCGCTGGTGTTTGAACCAACCGCTAATCAGACGGCAGTAACTGTTGCCTGTGAATAATTATTCATCCTATTTTCAAGCGATTCCTGTTATTTTCCAGATTATATCATCCAATGGCAAGGATATGATCAGATACCTCAGATTTGCACAACAAAGCTCAGCATAATCATCTTATTGCACTTCAGGATCCAATGGTCAAAACAGGAAAACATCTTTTCAAACCTTCAGTTGACCTGCCCATCCATATTTCCGGCAAAATTTAACATATCTGTTTTTTTTAAAGTTCTAAATTTAGTTTATATGACTTGAAACGAACGTCCTTTAAAAATAACGATAACTAAACTCCATTATGGAAAGCTGATGATGGATACTCTGAGTTCACATACAGCTATCGGCACACACACTCTAATTGCATGTGCTTTATGGTTCGATCAAAATGAGTGGCCAAATGATAAGAAAGTAATTTGCAATTTGAGAATATTCAAGGTAGAGAGAATGGGCAAATTCCACAAACTAGGATGTAAAATGGCGATGGCCACATTCACGTGGGCGTTCGTGGAGGAGCGTGTTCTGATACTGCATATATGCTAATCTGCTCGCCATATTGAAAGCCTTAGCCTCATGCAATTTCCAGAAAAACGCACGCACATACAAGTAAGATGAAACTGGTCATGGAAACTATATTAGCATAAGACACCTGAGGGTCGAAATTTACATTTTTAATTCACCTTCCTCCCTTCCCTACATTTGCTTGAGTTTTTTTCCGCGGGGTTCAGAAGACTGGATCAAAAAATGTTCTATGCGGTTGATTAAAATACAGCTTGGTGACTTTCAGTGAGCATCAATCAAATTAGACTTTCTGACTAGGTGGTAGCGGAATGTTAACAAGCATGGGTTCAACGGAAAAAATTTAGCTCACTCTGATCACACGGAAGGCTGGATCAGCTCAGGCTGACATCAGAAGATGTTGAAATGATGAAGGCCCTCTGCGAGTAGAAAATTCTGGGGTCCCTATCGTCAAGGACCCTAGTAGGAGAATACAAATCAAAATAATATTGTTTCGAGACTATCTGATCCCGTGATTGTTGGGAAAGAGAATGTCATTCATTTCATTGCACTAATAACTGAGATTTCGCTGCCAATAAGCGAGGTCAGTTTACTGTGCTCACCCTCCTTCAGATTGCTTTATTACCTCTCTTGCTATGAACACTTGATACTGACTCTGTCATTAGAAAAGCATGTACATTCCTTTTGAAGATTTGTTGAGCTATTTGACAAACAAGTTATCATAATAGCACATGGATAAATATAGAACATAACGCAAAAATATTAAATAATCATCCTCGGCCAATTCACATCGCGCTGGTTTTGAAACATCACGCCATAATTTTGGTGAACTGGTAGAAATGAGAGCGTGTGACTACTTTGAAGTAAAAACATTGAAATAAATCAACTGTTGTTAGTTCACACCTCATGTTCACCCAAAATTTTAGAAGAATGCGCAAAAGCTACTACAGATTTACACTTGGGATTCAGAAATTCACATAAAATGTCAATTCTAAGTATTGCCTTCACACCAGCATTTGCCCTTTGAGCGATTTTCCCATGTAATCATTTTTAGAGGCTATCAGTTTCTCTATTCAATGTGTCATCACACAAACTAAGTGCAGCCACTTTCAAAGATCAAAGCATTTGAAGGCATTTGGTTCCCATGGAGGGATTTAAACTAAGAATATTTTGGATTGAATGAACCTTGCCTTCTTCTGCTCGAATTTTTAAAGATTCGGAAGAAGTGGGTAGAAATTACCTTTTGAATTTCTGACTTGGTGTTTTCAAACACAATAATTGATACAAGTTAGAAATCCACCAATGAACACTTAACACGAGTAGTGGACCCTCTCTATTGATCATCTGTTAGTACAGCCAATTAAATAAAAGTGTAATGAAGGCAACTTTTAAAAGGGCCGATGAACAGGAAAAACCAGTTAATGAAGGATCAGTGAGTTGAAGGAGTCTCTCTTAGTACTTTTCTTCTTCGATTAGGGAATTTTTGAAGAATCGGAAGTTAATCGATTGCGCTTGTTGGTTGAACGTTGATCCGCAATGAAGAGACTAAACTCCATTGAAACAATATTTGAGAAAGGCGCTGGAAGAAAAGGACGTGATAAAAAAGTGTGGGCAATTCTGTTTCCTCCCCTTAATTCTTCACCTTTTTTCTCCAGATAAGGTTTTAAAGGCACCTTCTAAATAGTTAGAAATCAATAATTTAGAAAAAAGATCTTTAAAACAATTTGATTTTGAGGTATTGTAAAGTTACAAAACTCAAATCAAGAATCTACCTAATGTCCTCCTTGTCGCACCAGTAAGGTTAATTTCGCTTATTTAGATGCGCTCAAAAGCACTGAAATTGCGCAAATAAGCATTTTTCAAGGTTCCCACGTTTGAGGATCACTTGCAGTAAGGACCGATGCAAGAGAGGTCGCCTCTACAGTTTGTTCATTTGAGCCGAAATTGCCGTTCTCCTGAATGTCATGAGTGAATCAGAAGATACTACTTCCGAGAAGTGAGTACCCTATGCTAATAACCATGAAAGCTGTCCTTCACCACTTTTTCCGCTCTCTACTCTTACTGTAATTATACTTCCATCGCCCTCTTATGCATGCCGTGGTAATTGCGAATTCGAACCCTGGAAACCCCCATTTGCATTCCTAAGTATTATCGCATTTGGCGAGCAGTTGTATAAAAATTAGTTATACATTCCATCTAGCTTCCAGACGACTTCCATCTACCACAGTCCCCATATAATCGGTCTAACGTTAATTGCAATTAGATATCAATGACTCAACTTGGATTGGCAATCCCTGTTCCCATCCTATCCATGACTAGTTCGAGTTTTCCAATAATAACCCATACTCACCTTGGAAATTGGAGCCCTGTATATTTGTCATTGACTTGACATTGACAGAAACTATCATGTTAGTGTGCGGTTACAGTGACCGCTTAAATCCCAAGGCAAGCAACACTTTAGGTCGTAAGCACTTCAAACGAATAGGAAACCACCGGTCTCTGTTGTCTTATTATTTTGATCCATTTATTTAAACAATCAAATAATTTACTTTTGAATAAAATAAAATTTTACAGCGTTTCAAGCTGATCATGTCATTAACCTAAATGTTGCTTTAATCTGGATTTTCTCAAGTTAGCAACATTATTTATTAGCCTGGTTAGGCGGATACGGCTTCATGGCCTATGGCTGATTGCGTCACTCGGCCAGCCTCTCCCACAGGCCAATACATTTGGAATGCGCTTCCATTTGAATTTTGATTGGCCATTTTAAATCAAATTTTAAGGGAGATGCTTGAAATGAACTCTTCATGAATAAATTAGTTTTTCATGGGGAAATGACGAAAGGTTCCCCAATAATATTATAAACTGTATTTAATTAATAAAACATCAAGACAATAGAGTCGAAACTCTTTTATCACAAAGCTCCATGTGAGCGCCAACACATATGAATAAATTGGGAAAATGAGCACCACTAGGTGAATTATGACAAGTACGCGCACCACAACTAGCCATTTAGGAGTGAACAGTGCTGTATAAAGTCGATTCTGATTGACTGACCCGCTGGCCAATAAGAAGGGCTCACACATGTGGTTTTACCAGGAGCTCCACTCAAACACGCTAGCACTTTAGTTTCACACACCGGTTGGTGAGTTGGGCTTCGTATTGTTTCTCATTATTTCCTTCTCCAGCCATGTACTATCTTTAATATTCTTTCTATGCGTTGAATATTAGTTAACCGGTGTTATTGTAAGACCTGTGACTGCTCGTGTCCACATAACCTCATTCTTGGGCGCTCAATTTGCGTTTAAAAATTCATACAGATTGAACGCTCTGCTCATCTGCAAGTTCAAACTCGATGTAATCAGTCTTAGATTAAGTTGGTCAGGCTAAATATAAGAGTTAGGGTGATTATATACGACTACTGTTAATATTCATACCCCAATAACGATGAAGACCTGGGCCTACGTGAAGCATCTTCATCTATTCCACCTAAAGGAAATTCCATTATTAGGAACGTTTCTAGTGTTTTTCATTCCTTTACTAACTATTTTATTTTTGCGGTTCATCACTTTTACCACAATACAGCATAAGGGTGCTTTATTTTGCTCTCCTTGTGCCAGTAAATGTGCAATTGTTATGAATCTAGTTGGAGTTAGCAGGTGAGCGAATCTCCCGCGTTAAGTAGGTTGCGTAAGTATGGATTTTTTTGCACTCCGGTATTTGCATGAACGCTGTTTCCTCTAGCACGATAGTCCTAAAAGTCAATTAAGGTCAACGCCCGTTGACAAGATCTTTTAGCATTTTGCATTGATCTCCTTTCAGCAGCTCTGCAGAGGAGGCCAAAGAAATGATAGAGTCGACATTTATTGACTATCTCACCAAGTTTAAGGTGACCACCTATGCAGGAATCGAAGATTTCGCGGACAAGTTCAACTTCATTTTTACGGTGATCACCCTCTCCCTTTGCACTGTTATTGTCACTGCAAAAAGCTACCTACTGAAACCCATCTCTTGCTACATTTCCACTGAAGTTGGTGGGACAAATCTACTTGACTACGTTGAAAACTACTGCTGGGTTCAGGGCACCATCCCGATCTCTTATTCTAGTAAAATGCCCTCAAATGACGAAGAGTGGGCAGCACTAGAAAATGTTAAAATCCGTAAGTTCCAACATTGAGCCAAGGTTAAAAGTGTTAGAGAAAGCAACGAGGTCTCCCGATTTCATAGTTCACTTATACATGTGCTTCCTAGTTGTTACCGTGGTCGTGTATCGCAATCCCAGGGTTACTCAACAAGTATTTTTCACCAATTGGGTTCAAAAATACATTCTTGAAAGGGTTGTGTTTGCATTTAGGTTATGTTAATCTACTTTTGGGTCCACTCTTAATTGCATCCCTGGGTTTAAGGCCATATTTTCCGCGATCTCCATAAGCTCCGCCTAGTTTCAGACAGTTTCCTCTTATTTCCTAATTTTTGTTCAAACAGTGTATTATCAGTGGGTTCCATTCGTTCTCGGTCTTCAATGCTGCCTTTTCTACGTGCCGCGCCTAATTTGGCAGGCCATCTGCTACAACCGTACTGGAGCCGACTTGGAAAATTTAGTGACCCAAGCAATGAACGCCATGCACAGTGTTGGAAAGGATCGTCAAGGCGCTGTTGATAATCTCGCCTCAGGAATTGAAGATCTCATCTTCCAAGTGAGTTTTCTCCGATTCATCTATTCAATTTCGAACAAAAGTTATTTTACATTAGGGACCTTTGATCGCTTGCGTTAAAGGAATGTGACACACTCCCAGTTTTAAGTGGACATGTTTAGATTAAATCTGGTTGCAGTGTTTTATCTTCGTTGTTTCCCTTTTTAGAGCCAAAAGAGAGCCAAATTAGGCAATAGAGCATTCTCAGATGGCATTCGAAGTGGTACGGACTCGGAGGGTGAGAATATGCTCGGCCTCTCAAATGGTAGTCCTCTGAGACATAATCTAGGCGTCCAAGCTTCTCGCCTTCGTTTTATTTCGAAACGCCGTGGGAACTATATTGTCCTCACCTACCTTTTTATCAAACTCCTCTATCTTGCCAACGCTGTTGGACAGATGTTCTTGATGCAACACTTCCTGGGTTTCAATACAACCATAGGTCCTGCGTTTGGATTCAGCGTCCTGCGCAACATGCTCAGTGGTCACGATTGGCAGATGACTCAGATTTTTCCTCGAGTGGGCTTTTGTTTTGCTGAGTTGAAGATTCTCGGTGTTAGTGCAAACGGTGTCACTGCTCAGTGTGCCCTTCCCGTTAATATGCTTAATGAGAAGCTCTACGTTTTCTTATGGTGGTGGATCCTAGCTGCTGCAATAATCACCTCAATCTATCTCTTTCTCTGGGTCTACCGAATGTGCTCAAAATCCCGAGAAGTTGAATACATCCTCAAGTATATCCAGTTTGCTGATGATGTATCCAAGATTAGTGTAGAAGATGTCGACGAATTCGCTAGCCAGTTCTTGCGTCGCGATGGTATGTTCCTTATCCGCATGGTGCGTCTCAATGCCGGCGACCTAATAACGGCTGGAGTTGTCAATGTCCTTTGGAAACGTTATCTTGATCGCATGAGATCACCTAATCGTGATAGATTTACCAACGCTAAGCCGGACGTTGGTTGGAAAGCAGGACTCGAAAAAGGCGGCGATACGACCCTACGAAATAGAGCAGCCGATGTAGCACCAGTTGATTTCATGAGTGAACCACCATACCCCCAAGTACCAGGAACTGTTGTATAATTCGGTCCAGCCCTTCCCCACCACCTAAATGTTTGCAACTGCTGCTACTGCTATCTCAAGCTAGGTCGCAAATGCTCACGCACACCTGAAGCTCAATCTCATTCTTTGCACATTTGTTTTTCAACCTTTTGTTTAATGATGATGCTGGTGATGTGTTGAAGGTTCGTTCTCTTTTTTCTACATGTGAGCTCTCTCTGAAATTCCCCTCTCTTTCCCCCTCCCCACTCAAATTCCACTTCTCCGTGTGGATGGCCGTGATTACCTTGCCTTTCTAAGAGCTACTATTTTCGTAATGAGGAAGTTTTAATAGCATATTTGCTTAGAAGCTCTTATTAAGTCAAGCTGAATAAATTAAAGTATTATTAAAGCTAGACGCCTTCCAGTCTTGTTATGCAATATTGACCCGACGTAAGGGCGACATTTTCATAACTGGCGCGTCGCTTGCTCAACGTGTTTTAAATCCGGATCGTGGGCATTTGTAATCGAGTGATATGTCCAGATTTCTGCCTTATTTTTTGACAGCTCTCTGGACTGCATTTACCGCATCATATCCGTCATTTTAATTTCGTCTAGAATTTGCTGTTCTCTTCATAAACTTTAATCAAGTTTGAGATGAAAGGGTTTGACCAGGTGGGCCGTACCCCCTACTCTTAAATCAAGCTGACACTGCGAGGCCTGCGGGTCTCACAACCCGATAACACCCACGGAGAGGCTTTGTTTTAATCGACGTATGCATATTGGGTGTGCCTATTCGCTAATGACTCATTTCTAGCGATGAGTCACAGAGAACTGCTGCCAATATTAACACTACCACAAACACTCGACATAGCTGGCCTTTGTGCGTTCGAATAAGACGGCGACTGTCTCCCACCATGGTGTGTCGGCCCCGTGTTGGCATGGGCGACTCGCAGTTAACTTCGAACCTGATCTCATAAACGGCCACGTCTATTTTGCCATGCCGGTCTAATGTCGAATACAGGCTAGGGTCGTATTTCATTGAGGCCTTGCTGTCAAGGTCAGGTAGAGGATTTGGGATTCTAGTGCCGACGCAGTTCATTTTCGATTCTAATTATTTGCGTGAATCATTATAAATTGGATTTCACTCAAGTTGAGTAATCATGAGGTGAAAGCCGTTCACCTGTAACATGCTAATTGGAAAAATGGGCCGATGTGGTGAACACACATTTAGACTCTAACCCACGGTATCAATTTCTCCAGAAAAGGGAAACGAGATCTTGGCATCGCACTGCTGGTAAGTGTATTTTCAAAAATTTTCTTAAATTTGTATTTTAGTGAGCCAAAAGTAAATGCTTGTGTTCAAACGATTACACTAAAATTTAGCTGGGGTATCGAAAATCGATATTTTCTTGAACCAGAGGCGGTTCTCAACCGTATTTAAGCATGAAAATCTGTGCGAACATGTGCGTGTACTAATTTTGTTTCTGTGGTCAGAACTAGTTCAACAGGGCACAGTCTCTGCGTTTTACATCTGTCGCTTAATGTTAAAATGAATGCTCCCAACTGCGAGAGAAATCATCCAGACTACAGTTTCTAATTGTCAACTCTTCTCTTCATTTATCAAATCAGTAATTGTGGCCTTTGATAATACGGGATGACTTTATCATGAAGCACGAATGCATGAATAGGCGACACCCATTAAAACTTGTACCAGATTTTGGGGGAAACTTTCACCAGGGGTTCTTTGATACTTGATTTGGTGCTGTAAGTGCTTCAGTACAGTTTTACCAATTGTACTGCGACTATTTGACTATATATAAACATTTATTTAGGCTTGGTGGTCATTCCTACTCTCAACTTCCTCGTGGTAACCACCGGTAGTCCCAGGGACAACTGTTGGGACTAATGAGAGGGGTGGCCGGATAGGACTAATCACCCACCGGACGTATAAAAGTAGATTTTGCCAGTGGAAGTACAACCTCGTGCAGCCTGGTAAACAAGGTATGACGTAAATACCTAAATTCATGGTCTCAAACTGGACTGTGGAAAGTGCATGCGTGTAGCAATTAATGGAATCTCCGTCAGAAGGTTGAAAAGACGTCTGGAGGAGATATGAAGATGGTTTGTCCTTAACAATGTCGAAGACGGAGGAGGTGCCACTACGAAGTGGAATTGTTACCTGTTCCAGAGAATTGACCAGAGAACCAAAGACGTCGATAAACGCTTTACTGTCTTCTGAGTTAACTGTTGTGCGCTACTTGTTGCAAAAGCTATTTGTGCTTGCTGTTTGAGACTTGCCCAAATGGGTAGGGAAGTAAATAAATAAATAAATAAATAAAAATAAACATTCTTTTCCGCTTCCAACAAAATAACCTGCAATCACCCAAACTGGTAATCGACTGATTTTTCAGCAAATACTTGGTGAGAGTGAGCCAGCCAACAATTACGTCACCAGACATCTTGTAGAAAACCACAGTTCCATTTGTCATACAATACCATGATTTTCTCAGTGGTTACACCACGATTTATAATGACTAGTTTTTTTAGATGATAAGGCAGCAAATCAAGGGAGGCAGTAAAAGCACTTTGAAGATCGAATAAAAGAAATGAATTATATCACAATCCTTAGGCACGCCTTAAAGTTGCTTGCACATCACCACCAAGTGATATACGGCCTACTCGATACAATCAACCCAAATTAACCAAGTCGTGCAATGAAATGCTAAGCATGCTGGAATAAGTTCACAAAAGTGGCTTAACAAACATTTTGTGACCTACATTGGCGATGGGCGGAAACACCACTGAGCAAATAAATTGTGCATTTAATCGGAAACAGCTTTGAGGAACCGGCTTGGAGCGTAGCGAAGTGTGAGTGCTACGGACAGGCACTAAGTGATGATTGGTGCGGGCTTTTCAATTTTAAGGGCACTGATTGGTTAATTGTACTGTCTTGGCCTGATTGGAGCCAGAGCACTTTTAGGGTTTCGCCCGCATTTGATGTTTCTCTGAGTTTTGTTCGGTTGTAGAGGTCTTGTTAAGCTTCGTTTAAGTAATCAACCTCCCTCCGAACGCGGTCACGTCAATTGAAAACATTTATATTGTGCCCCGATAGGCCTCAACCATGATTCAAAAGCTATTTATGGACTATGCGTCTAAGATGCAGGCGGCAACTTACGTTGGGGTGGAGGACTTTGCCGACAAATTCAACTTCATATATACAGTTATTGTTCTTCTCATCGCTACCACTGTGGTCACCGTGAAGCAGTATGTTTTGAAACCCATTTCCTGCTACATCTCAACGGAAGTCGGGGGAAAGAATCTTTTATCTTATGTTGAAAATTATTGCTGGGTTCAAGGGACAATCCCTATTTCCTACTCCAATGACGTTCCAGAGACTGAAATGGACTGGAATTTACTAGAAAGCCACAAGATCCGTAAGTTTCTTTTATTTCGGAGTCTTTGGGTGATATCTTCGAACATTTTGAAAGTTCACGCTATGTCAGTCCACCATATTTTTTGGTCTCAGAAATCATCGTTATCAAGTAAATTTAATCAAGGCAGTACTTGCTCACTTGGTCCCTTAAAATTTTTCTTATGTCCCAGTTTGACTGAAGATTTTGCGTTATTAGTAACCCTTTGCACTGTAATTTTATTTAACTCAAAGTACTTCTCTGACGTTCACATACTGTGCCGATAAAGAGCTAGCGATTTTTCAATTTTTTATGATGTTTCATTTTCTGAAAAAGACGCTGGAGGTTATGAGCCTCCTCTTCAGAAGCGAACTTTCAGTTTCAACCAGTTGATGTGAAATTTTAAGAGATCTACCTTAAAATCATAGCACGTAGGTCCCTGCTGTAGGCGATGTAAAGTACTTTTTAGTATGTCTTGAATGAGCAATCTGGCACATTTAGGTATCATTCGATTCTGAAACCAAGTTATAACAATAAGCCAAGTCGCTTATTTTGAGGCATACGTATGTTGCAGCTTGGGTTCATATGAACTACCAATTGGATGAGTGCGGTCTGACCTCTGTTGTCAAGATTAGTTTCTTGATCAATCGAAATTGGCCTGTGCATACATTAGAATGCCGGTGATAATGCACTCATCAGAAATCCTTAGCTGCAAGTCGCCACGAAACTTGGAACAAAATAATAAAATAGGCGAAATCTGCACCACACCATGAGGCAATTTGCATTAAAGCTCTCAGCTGATTTTGACCCCCGAACTATCGACGATCCAATGCGGTAATCAATTAACCAGTCGGTTCGTACAAGAAAAAATGGGGTTATCGTTGAACTCTGCATCCAGTTCGCTTTAGTGTGCGCAACTCACGTGTTCTTTCAAGGGCGACAGTGCGCAGATCAAATCGTTGCGCATTTACGAAAATCGATTTCTATTGGGTTGTTTTCAGAGCGCGTTTTAGCAATCGGCACATTATTAAGTGTGTAGAACTCGATTATAGGAATATATATTTTCCTTCCTCTATTTGTAAAGGAGGCTTGGATTACTTCCCTTCCAATCAGGTTCGTCGTACGCTGCCTGAAAACTCCTAGCCTATCTATTGAATTTTGAATAAGTAGTTAATCAAATTTCCGATTCTCTTTTTCAGTATACTACCAATGGGTGCCCTTCGTTCTGGGCCTGCAGTGCATTCTTTTCCTCATTCCCAGAGTGATTTGGCAAATATTTTGCTATAATCAGACTGGCACTGATCTGTACCACTTAATCTCTATGGCCAACCAGGCTTGCCATGCAAACATGGATAAGAAGGATGACATGGTGTTAAACCTGGCCAAGTCGATTGAACAATTGCTCTATCATGTAAGCGCATTGGGTCCTAATTGAATAGTTTTGTACTTGGGCACTTGTACTTCAGTACTGCTTATTTCCTCCATTTCAGCGAAATAATATCAAGGTCTGGTTTGGTAGTACTTCAAGTGATGCTTTAATGGTTTAAATATGAAAAGTGTGATTGCGCAATTCATTTTCAATTTCTGGTGTCATTTTAATCAAATTGATTTTCTGGTGGCGCTTGTTGTGAGATGGTGACTTTTGGATTTATTAACATGCGCTGATTTCTACCCCACAGGAACGTAAATCTAGGTCTCCATGCCCCGACGAAAGGGCTTCTCTTATCCACGAGGTGTTTAAGTACCGTAGTACCTTAGTTACACCGACATACCTGCTTATAAAATTCCTTTCTCTTTGTGATTCCGCTGGACAACTCATATTGATGCACCTCTTCTTGGGCTTCAAAATAAACTCAACACCCTATGGTTTAGCTGTGTTTTACAATCTTGTCAGAGGTATTGATTGGCAGGCCACACTTGTCTTCCCCCGAGTGGCATTCTGCTACACCAAGCCCAAAAGCCTTAGAGCTCGAGAAAATGCAGTTACTGCCCAATATGCTCTCCCCATAAACATGTTGAATGAGAGGATCTATGTGTTTCTGTGGTGGTGGATCCTGACTAGTGGCTGCATTACACTCTGTAGTCTATTGTTCTGGGCATCCCGCCTATTTTGGCCTGATTCACCCTCCAGATATGTGGAAAGACATTTGGTGCTGGCTCTGGGCGTGGAGAATAATGTTGATCTTGCCTCCAAGTTTATCCGACACGATGGGGAGTTTTTGCTTCGAATGGTGGGTATCAATGCCAACGAGGTGGTAGTCGGAGAGACGTTGGTACAACTGTGGAAACGGTATCTGGAAAGGCATGGGTTGAAGGAGTGCAATGTGACAACTTTCCCTTCTTTGCCCTACCCGACCTCGTCGAAAAATGGCTTTAACCTAAATGCTCCTCTTCAGAGGGCCGGGGATTTCGTGTGACGTTATTGTTTCCTTAGGTTTCTTTTTAGTTCGCACTTTGTGTTTGTATTTTTCGGTATTAAAGTCATGAATCAAATGGGATGGCTTGGCGTGTCACTACTTGTAGACGTAAAGAACACTGAACACTTCCTCAGTTGAAAGCTTAAAAGGCATGCGTAATTAGTGTTAAAAGACTACCAGGTAGAGCTCGAGACGGGAAGCCGTTTCGGAGTTTTTACATTGAGTAATCTCAAACACGTTGAAATGGCCTCCAAGGCTTCGGAATCCAATTTTGTCAAACTGCACTTGACTTGCCTTCACGGACAAGACGATCTAGTCTGAGTTTTATAGTCAGTTATATGGAAAGCCCCTAGGGTTTATCCAAGGTGATTCATGGTGTTTTGCGCACCTATGGAAGCGTCTAAAGGCCTGCTCAAATTGGCGGCACTTGTTCCACAAATTGTCCTCGGATTGAGTCTTCCTGTTATTATAACAAGGTAGGCCCGCCATAGTCATTATTATGTTTCAAAACAGTTAAGAGATTTATTCTGATATTATGATAACCCTTATTACCAATGAGGATGGCAAACGGCCATCTATGTCGACGATTCTGATAACGAGCCACCATGTCACGAAGTATACCGACTTTGTATTGACTTTTCAGAGTAGCACTTTGATTCGTTTATACCGTTGCCCGATAATAGAATAATTAGATAGTTCGGTACCGTTAGTCGCAACACTTGCACCCAAGGTTTGTGAAGACGGTTTCTCCTGAAAGTAATATCTCTTATTAAAAACTTTTATTGTGGTCAGTTATAACCGGTGTAAGTTCTGGTATTCACGAATCACCTAGTCAAAAGGAGCAGTCAACTTGAATCAAGTATTTTATCTTAACTAGGGTAATTTAGAGGCTACGAATTGAAACCTCTTGTGAATTACTAGTCTTGAATAATTGAGTCATTGCTTATCTTCACTGGAACACCTATCTATATCTGGTGTTATCGATAACACCTTTCTTCGTGATCAAGCGTTTTGCACATCCTGTTCTGATTTCCATTTATTTATTTGGGCTTAACCTAGCAGTTGGTCGTGCTACAGTAAAGTTACCTAATGTATTTTAGATGATAATTGAGGGACGTAATAGCATATAATAAGGGAACTCAGTGGGCTAATGTGGCGATCATGTGGACATTCAACTTATCCAATGAAATGGGTTTGGGGCCCATCGGTACAAACCCAGTGATTAGAAGGGACATCCGAAATGATAATGCGAATCCATACAAGAATGACCAAATGGAAGGCCTCAATCAGGCTTTTTTCCCTCTTCAAGGAAAGACTATAGCGCTATTTTACTCCAATACAAGCTACGCCAAAAGATATATCTTTATGGGCTTCTCGAATGATTTTTCAGCCAGCGGTACTCTGGAGTGCCGTTTTAACCTATCAAGGGAGTTGTCAATACTGAAACTCTCTATTGGCGCAGACGTTCTTTTTCATAGCCTAGGGATTCTTTTGCATTGGCTTGGACCCATACGATTTATATTTGTGATATAAAACTAGTTGTTCGTTCTCTCTGTCGTAAGGGTCCGATGAAATGAGAACCGTACCGCACCAGAGATGAAAATGTAAAACAGCTCACGCATCGAGAAGGTTCGGGGTCTGCTCCGAGATCGAACTTATTTTATACCGAAGCCTACCGAAAATGGGTGGCTGAACATGTTTGAAACAATTGTCTATGTGAAGTTGCTTTCGAATCAGTCCTAAGGGTTACCCTCTATGCTCAAATAGTGACAAATACTAGAATTTTATCCCCAATCGATGTGCTGCGGTGGATGAGAACATCTCTACGACAGCGAGAATTAGATATGGACAAGTGGATCTTCATCTCCAGACCTTAGATTTCTTTAATCTCCTGCTTATCAAGCACGCCATAAGTTATTTTAAGAAATAGGTATTGTTGCGACGTATTAAAAAATCCCGTATTTCTGCTTTTAGAGTTTTGATTTCACCAGTAGCTTCAGCCATTCTGACATTGACTGCAAACTGCAATCCAAGAAATTAAAGTTGGACGGCCATTGGGATGGAAAATGAATTTGCAGCTGTACTGATCGGAAATTTGCCTTCACATTGAGGAGTATGCCAACGTGGCACATTGCTGATGTTTGAGTAGTTACTGCTGTTTAAATGGCTTTAATCTTCATCTACTGAGATGTAGCCATGTGTTGTCTTGGATTCAAACCTTACCTTTCTCTTAGGGTTCTTCCACTCTGCCGAATTTTGAATCCACTCAATGTGATAGTGTCATAGAATTGTAATACTATGTTAGTCGGCGTTTCAGTTCCATTGGTTACCCAGAATCGCAACAATGATGTTATCTTCTGATCGAGAACAGACCTTCAATTTTAGCCCTATCTATGACGATATTGAGTACAAATAAATTACTTGATTTAATTTGGTAAAACATTATTCTAAGTGTCGCCATTCTTGGCTGTGATCGAGTGGCGTAGTATAGGGATCGGTATCTGAGTCGGTTCCATAGTTATTTATTAATTTTGGATTTTTTTTTTCCTTACAGAGTCGCGAAATTCGGTCAGGCAAATCAGTCCGCGTTCGGCGAAAGATTTTCAAATGCTGCTCCGTGTTCTACATGGGCAAACGTCTTGGGAATAGACTATTCGCTACTTACTTAATAATCAAGCTTCTCTATATTCTGAACGCCGTTGGACAGATTTACCTACTTGAATCCTTTATCGGTCTCAACTACAATGACGGCGGTTTTCTAGGCGTGACACTGACTAAGAACATGATCGATGGCAAGAACTGGCAGGTACGTGATTTAATTCAATCAATCATATATATCTCCGAGATGACGATACAAAATAGCTTAATTTCACCTTCTAGTCAACTCAAAACTTTCCTCGTGTTGGTTTCTGCGTCGTTCCTATTCGCCAATTAGCCGGACAGGTGTATGTGACTGCCCAATGTGCCCTTCCAGTAAATATGTTGAATGAAAGAGTGTATGTTTTCCTGTGGTACTGGTTTCTCCTTGGATCATTAATAACAATCATGAGTGTTCCCCTTTGGTTAATCCGTATGGCGTACCAGCGTTCCCGTATACATTTCATCAAGCGTTATCTTCGTCTGAATGAGGTCTCCATTCGAAAAGATGATCTTATGGTGCAGAAGTTCTGCCGACAATTCCTGCGTCATGACGGCATTTTTTTCCTTCGAATGATGTCGATCAATGTTGGAACTACAATATGTGGTGAAGTTATTCAGCAGCTCTGGAGCATTTACAAGACCAAATATTTCAATCGTGACTTCAATCACGCGAATAAAGAAGAGAATTTTAGTGAAGAGAGCGAAGCTAGTGTGAGCGATTTTCCAGCACTGGCAGGTCGACATCACACAACCATACCACTAGACACAGTGACGCCAAAACCGTCGGCACCCCCACCTTCATCGTCCAGTGGGTACAGCGAGGATTTTGAATTGAAGAAAATGCACATTTGAGAACCAGACTTACCCTATCTATCATTAATTTGTTCGCTTGAAATGGGAAATAATCAGATAAATTTTTTTTGTATTTTATACCCCTTTGTTGAAATCATAATTGCCATAGCTTCTAAGCTCTTTTTCAAGGACTCGCCAATTGATGCCTAATAATTATGTATTCAAAAGGAAAGTTGTACCAAAGGGGGCTGAATTGATCTTCAGCCATGGCTCAGTTCGGTAATCAGATCTGTGTGAATACTTTTAGCTAATAGCAGCTATTCAGGTCTAAGGATTACATCAATATGGTGATGAATTTCAAGGAGGCAGTCATTGAAGCACAAAGTCTCGGTAAACTCGGTCAGACCAGCACTTCTCCCGAAGCATTTGGCCTCCTCGATGGTTATTTAGAGACTATTAAAGCCTCAACTTCCAAGAAACATGGCTCTTGTGGATACTCATGTTGTAGTTGGTGTTGTGCCACCCTTACCAGAGACCTCATCTGCAACCCGTTGAGATAAATCGAGTACTGATGAATGGTGATCCCGCATTTGAGTGAGTTCATTGAATTGCTATATTAGACGGTTATCTGAAACCCTGTTTGAGAAATTCCTGACCCCTAGTCTCTGATATGCTATCATTACCAACGTTGCCTCACCGCACCTCAGGCGAAACTCGACAAAGCCATAGACACGCATTTTGAATAAGGCCGTCCCACTCTTCCTGCGAAAGGCTGTATTGAATGAATCCGCAGGCGATCTCGCCCACTCTCGAAAATACACACATCAAGTTTCAATTGGTTACCAAATAACCCCTTTAATCCAACAGCAGCAAATATAGAAATGTGACATTCCCGTACTCACAGCAGTCAGGACATTAAATAGACGTGTATTCAGTGGAGACTCTCAGCATAATACTCTCGTTACCATACAGAAGGAGGATACGAGCAGGAAGAGATAACATGGCGATGAGTGTGAAAACGCATTTCAGGGTTCGTCACGAAAGAATGAGAGTTGACCTAGATGGGGAAATAGACTTCCCACAGAATATATGTACATACTTTCCACCAGAAGATAAGGAGAATGGAGACGGCAGAAACATGCAGAATAGAATGAGTTTTTGAGGGAAGACATAGGAGTGGACATAGAAACCAAATGGATGAAAGTGGGAGGAAGCTTGGCAGTTACGATGATTCGCCACTCATTCAGCCCCTCATTTGAGCATTTTTGATCATCTCTAAACGTCGACGGATATTGATCAACTGGGTGCGGGACATTCCACCACTATCTGCAACGTCAAGAGTGACTTCTTGTGGATCCTCCGTGGCATTACCGGGACCAATGTCACCCTTCTGCTGAACTCCATCCTAAAGAAAATCAACCGTCAAATAAAAACTATAATGAAAAAAAGAATACCCTTGCGGTGAAGTCCATGACAGCATTTCCTATTCCGTAGGTTCCGGAGGAAATACGACCTTCCGGATCCGCATCTTGACTATTGTCAATATCAGTGGATTTAGACTCTAGACCTAGTTCCTTCCTTAGAGTTGTCAACCGCTCCATGAAGAGCTTGGGATTCGCAGGCTGTCGACTTAGGTCCTCAGAGCTCTCCGGTGACTGAAATGAAAACAATTCGAGTAAGAGAATGACGCGATTCTAAGCAACATGAACGTTCTAACAAAGAGTTCAAATGGAATTCCGGTCACATTAGACAATCCATCTCCCCTCAAATGCGAGCCGCCTAATGTACAGACGATTTTCACGTTAACATCATTAAAGTTGGGGAGGTCCATTAAAAGCAGCCTAACGATACTATAACTCAATTAAATCGAGCTATTTTTAAGAGAATTCATTCTAAACCTTTGGGTACAAGATTCAGGTACTTAGAAGAAAAGCCGTTATTCATAGAATTTCCTCTGCGAGAAGGGACTTTCAGATTTAGAGAAATGCAGCTTTAAAACATTCAAAAAGAATTAAACTTCGAATTCGCTAGACGACAATGTCCCAATCTCAACTGCTGGGTCAGGACTAGGAAATGACAAATTAGAACCCTTCCCCTTCCCCAAAGAGGTCTACTCAATATCTCCGAGAATTGATTGCATTAAGTTGATGGCGCACCGAATTTACAGAGTTGCTAAATGGTTTTCTTTCGAGACTCGAAACGCCACAAACAGAAGAAATCTTCTAACTCAAGAGGCGGAAAATCATCCCACTTCATCCCCTAGTACTACCAGAATTTTCAAGATGCTATAAATAGAAGAAAGATGGCTCCTTAACGGTCGGTGTTCTACTCCCTGACATACCATATCTACAAAACACATCAATACGACTGAGGCTAAACCCTAATCCCCCACCAATTTTATGAACTCGGCAAGTCACTGGATCCGCTTTTTGGCAGCGAAGACGCATTGCACTAAGATTATTCGCCATGACGAACAAGAATGAATCTTGAGCGACATTTTTTGCTTCTAAATATAAACGAGAGATAGCTTGTAACTTGATATGCCGTAAAAATCAAATGAACTTTGACCTTACGCAGCACCGGTAATCCTATTGGCAACAAGCTGGTGCTTCAGGTAGTGGTAGTAAACGAAAGGGTCAAATATAAACAATGGAATATAACAAAAAAACCCAGGTAAAAGAGAACTAACAATAAACAGAGAGGTACCCACAATTTTTTCAGAAACGTCCAGTGATTCATTATTTTCACCATGCAGTACCTTGAGTAGGCGTTCGCGTAATAGGCTTTCGAAATTCTTCAAGGAGGATAAATTAAGGCTTTGAAGAGTTGACTATCGATGGCATGAAAGAGTGGGCATTGGTAAATCTAGACAACTTAGAGCAAATGACCCCCTGCTATATTCGTCTGCCTCATCCCTTCTTTAAGAGTGGTGGGCTAGACAAAAAACTGCAACATGTTTACAATTTTGCGTTCTGAATGGATATATCCAGTATCTCCATCCCGCCTTCATTGAGATTCTAAGGGTGGGACTCAAATGCTCTAGTTCCGATTAGTATCTGATAGCCATATTGTCACGAATTTATGCATGAGGACCGGGTATACCAAACGGCGTCAAAGGTACGCTTAGATCGTGGTGTACCCATCATATGTCAGAGTCGCAGATGATCCCAATGAACTTCAAAGCTTTTACATTGGATTCGCCTCGTAATTTTGGCCGATGTGCGAACTAAAACAATAGTATCGGCCTTGTTGAGGCATCGTCATATTGTATTCCCACCATCTACCTACTTAAATACCGGAGCGTCTTTTTGCGGTTATTTATCTACCATATAAACTGCGATTTCAGTTATAATCTGTGCACACACATCCATACGGTTGAGTGGGAAATTTAGCTGGAATACTTTCATCCAGAGAAATTGCTCGAATTTCAAGTATTCTTCTAATTTCAACTCAGATGCAGCAATGTTGACAGAAATTTATCAATTATCAAACAAACATACGTTTGCTCACCAATCAGCGATATGTATGATAACTACTCATTCCTCTCCTTCCCCATTAGCGTCAATCCCAATCTCCGAATTTGACATCTTGGTAAATTTACATGATACACATTTCGATTTGGCATGTGGACTTTTCCCATTTACCAAAGCGGCAGCCCGTTAATTAATGCGCCAACTTTTGCATAAATTCTGTTTGAGAAGATTCAAATATTGGGATTATTTTGATTTGTCACCGAAGGAAAGGTGAATTACAACTTTGTAGGGAGATCCATCGCAGCACATCAAACCTAATTTCCGTGAGTCACATCAGGGTGAAGCGATGAGAACCCAATCAAGATGACTCAGCAAAGTCGGAATAAGAGGTCGTCCAAATTCTGCGGCGCATTCGTGAGGACGCAAACACGCGTTGTACATGGGCAGCAGTCTGGTTAAAGGGTGGCGTACTAATGCTAGCCACATCAGTGAATTGTTTTTTCTCCCCCAGATTTGACTAACTTCATATTAGGTAACATCAGGCCTCCTTAGGGTTTGATGGCTAAGAGCTCGATTCAATGAGAGGGCTAATTAGACAGGCTTCTTAACCGAACTGATGAACTGGATGGATGAGCCTGTCGCTGGAACAACGCTAGAGAGAACATTTGCTGGAGGCGCTACTGAGCGTAAGAACAAATGCTAGCAGGTATAAGAAGTTGAAGCAGTAAACGAGATTGCGTATTTAAGACTGTAACCTTCCCAAACCATTATTCTTCAGGTTCGCAACTTGAAGCGATTCATAATTTAAACTTGCTTACCCTGTAAAATATATGAGGGAAACTGATTCAACTGCATGTAGAAATGGTGCTGAAGAGGAATACATTTTCCAAGAGCAGAACTGTATTTATCGCGAAGATAAGCCTCATTTCAAAGCAGATATAGCGGAAAGAGGACTCGTACATAAGAAAATGAGACATTTTGTTTCAACACCAGATTGTTGCGTTACCTTTTTCCTTCCACAAACTATTAAGAATCTTAAAAGTATTTAGAAAATCGGGGTTAAAGAAACTTAAGCTTACTTGATTATCTTTGAATCCATTAGTATCAACACCGACTTGTTTGGAATTGGCACGAGCCCGTTTGAAACCTACATTGAAGAGTGCTTGGCGAACGAAGGTCTGAAAGAAGGGCGTAGAATCAGCTAGATAGGGCTGGAGATCTAAATCGGGGTAGGCCGAGGTCAGGTCGTAGAGCGCCTCAATGTACTAAAACAATTTGGAGTAGAGTGAAACACCTACTTATTAGAAGTTAGTGGCAAGATTTAGTAAAACGCACAGAGTCATCTCGAGAGGAAAGAATTCTGGTAATGAGAGAACTTAACTTTGCCTGAACTTCTGGGCTCAAAACAGCCGTCTAAAAGGGAGACAGAAAGGTAAGAAATTAAAATAAAATAGGGGTCGAGCGCTAAGGATATACACCTTTGGAGGAGTAGTGGGCTGTTTTTGGTTTGTTTGGAGAACCGGTGGCAGCTTACCACCATTTGCAGAGGCAAGAGTTTTCAGCGTTCGCTTCATGTAGGTCTCCAGCTCTGACTCATCCTAGAAAAGATGAAGAAGCCTCAATAATCCCATTTAATACGCGATAAATATGCATGGTAGGTGGAAAAGGGCTAGTTCCATATTGTTTAAAATCTACAAAACTAAAGGAAATAGCCAATGAGAGGTATTTTAGAAAATTAAATGGGTGATTAAAACTGCTGAAATCAGCAAAAAAAGGGTCTATTTTCAGGTAAATTATAGGAAGGAGTGTTCTCAGTTTCCAAATCTCTCCACCGCGATTTTACAGTCAGAATAGAGATCCTGAACTTGCAAAGTCAAAGAGACGAATTCCGACGATCTATCAGCGAAATTTAGCCAAAGAAACAATACCAGGCAGAAATTGTTAAGGTAAAAAGCATCCTCGGTTGGAAGAACATGGTATTATCTCACCAGAGAAACGATCACGGAAGAATGACTTCAAGGATAAGGATTCCTTCGCAGTCCACGGGAAAGTGAATCAAGAGCGTTTATATAACATTGATAATTACATCAAAATATATAATGGAAGCTGATTTCTTTTAGGAGGGTGTTAAAAACATATGCAAAGGATCACTGCAATTTTGATAACTGTGTACCATGATAATCCAGTAAAATGTCGATAGAAACATGCCTTATTAGGAATCGTATCTACAAATTTGAGAACCGCGGGTCCTCGAATAGTGCAGAAAGAATGGAGCATGGTTTTAACGGTGCGAAGAGGCAGATCCGATTTTCGCGCCTTCCATGATGGTGAGGGGAAAGCTTTAAGGAAGTTGTGGCAATCGAGAAACACCAGATCCAGCGAGTAATTATTGGCTACAAAGGAGGCAAAATACAAAAAAATCTCAATAGCGAAACCGAAGAATACGAGAGAAGTAGATGACTGACCAGTTTCAGGAAGGCATTTGGTGATCTTCCAGAGACTTCGGAGAACCACCTGGGTGAATCGATTACTGAAGTGGCCGCTGCTCACACTTTCATGCAATAAGCGGATAAAGGCACTGTAAACGTAGAGAAAAAATGGGCTCAGGAAGCATTGTCAATAGTAGAAATATTATCGACTGTGATTCACTGGATCAAATTTATCGAACGAGAGCTATTCGATATGGTCATTGGGTCTCATATCTCCAAATTACAAATACACAACGCTAGATCAAAAGCTTGAATGATTGTAATCTTGAGTACCAATTAGTAACTCTTCCTAGGTACAGAAAATACTCATCATCCACAATTTTCGATACCAGGTGTCCAAAGTGGTCAGCAAATATTCATATAATGAACACAATGCGCTGATTTAAACTTGTCAGCTATTTAGCAAATTCCAGAACAAGTATAAGCAGCAATAAATTACCCTCTAACGAAAAGCGCATGTACAGCAAGAACTGTCGACCTTCGTGGCGCTGTGGGGTGACGAAGTACCTACCGTTAGCGTATGTGTGTGTGGAGGGGAAAAGCCTAAAAGGGTTCTAGGCTACTTTTGCTGGCTTGGTCATTTTCCAAGACAATTTTTCGGGACTCATATTGCCAGTAGACTAAATATCAATATTCCAATTCAAGGGAGGTTGAGGAAGTGGACCCAATAATCCCGATTCATACCGATTTATTAAATCTTCCCTGTAGCCACATCGTCAATTGGCCTTCACGTTAATATTTGCAGTTGCATGGATTTACCACTCCATACTGTTAAATCAACCTTAGAAGTGTATGGCGGTCCATAAACGCCAAGTGCAAAGAAAACTGTGAGCAAGTCTCGCTACCAAGGGCTGATTTTCGCTAGCGAAAGGTCAAGAACCAAACAAAGAAGACTCATTTCTAACGCTTCGAGGGCTGATTAACAAAGTTTAAAAAGACAGCACTCAAAATGCCCTACCAGACAGATCTAAGCCTAAGGAGAGCGCCACGGGGTGGAGAAACCAGTGATTAATTCATTCCCAAGGTTTATTGAGATCCAAATTATGTATGATTCGCCTGCCATGCGGAAAATGAACAAACATTCGAGAAATGAATGCCTACAAGTCCCGAAAGAGTGGAAATTAACCCCATAACCTTCATTTAGCCACTTTAAGTGCCCAGATGTAATCAATACTTGTTCTGGCGTTAGGTTAAGTCTATGCCCTCTTTGACCATAACTTTGGATTAATGTGACTTTATGCACGTCACAAATAAGAATGAGTTTAAAAAAATGAATTGTTTCTAACTATTACTATAAAGACGGGTAATAAATGGAACTCACCCAAGGACACGAGTACTATTTGATTCCATAATAATTAAGAGAGTGATAGCATTGATGGATCGGATAATTCCACCCCCACCAGACAATTCAGAGGTCTTTTCATGCACCATCAGATGCAACGAGGCAAAGAGGAACTCTTTTAGCGATTCACGAGAGGCTTCCCGAGCTAGCAAAGGCCGTTTGAAGATCTGGGAGAGGGTAAAAAATAGCAATGGCAGCAAACATCAATTCGTGAATTAGAAAGTAGTGAAAGAGCCCTGTCTCACCGATTCAGTAGTGACGAGAAGGCATCGTAAGGCAGTAGACAGCTCGCCTTCGGAGATGGTGGGATCATCAAAGAAACGGGAATTTGTCTGCCTCAATTGGATTGTTATGAGGGTGATAATTTGATTGATGTGACCGACAAGGAGTTGCCATTTGTCACCTAAAGAGAAACAAAGCGGTTGGCAAGTGAGAAATCGAAAACAACGAGGTAAGGATTTGTGTAGAAACACACTTTGCAGGAGGGTATCAATTTGACTCAAGGCGCAACAGCAGGAATTGAGATCGTTGGAAGAAATCTGGGTTACTACCATGGTGATCGCAGAAGCTGCATCTGGACTGGTTCGAAGAAGACAGTTCAACACCGTCTGCTTGTCTCTGGTCCTGGAAGGTTAGAAAACTAGCTTAATACAACAATTAGAATGTGCGAGACCATCACGAAAAACCATATGCGCCTTCCTGCACGAATTAATGGCCATCAGAACCCTCACCGATAGTGTAGCGATCGTGACCGAATCAGATTTACCCATCAATACATTCGATGTGACTGATACTGTGAGGGACAACCAATTGGGAAGCCCTCAATCTTCCCAAAAGCTAGAGGCTCAAACCGTCATCGTAATTTGGGTCAATTGGCTGCGAAAGGGGACGCAATCGCATGAAAAATCAAAACCCTCTCCACTTGAGAAATTATTGCAACTAAGGCTGGTGAACAAATTCGGGTAAAGTAGGTGTTAAATGGAGAATCGTGGATTTCAGGATTAGCCGTGATTCATAAAGAGAAGACTAAGTAAGAGATCCCTAGCCAGAAGAACACTAAAACATGCAAATTGCATCGATGAGTCTTTTGAGAAGGACCTGAAAGAATAAGACTCTAGAAAAGATCCTGTGAAAGAGGAAAAGACCGTTCGTCTGAAAGTAGAGCAGCACACAAAGACGAGACACCATGTCTTTTGATTACATTCTCCTCTGTGGATCACAAAGTTGATTTGTAATACTATTAACAGAGGAAGACCAGAGTGTTAGGAAGCAAGTTAGGAATGCTCTACCGTTTGCCATAAACATACAGATAGGTTAAGGAAGACGACTCTAGAGTGGAAATCCTGAAGCCCACAAGAACTAGACTGTGAATGCATCTTTATTTCCAACTGAAGAAGCACGAAAACAAGTCCAGGTTAATGCAGTCGATGAAGCAGATGTTCTCTGGGTAGACAACTCTGGGATCAAACTCCATTCTTGAAAACAATTTGCATTAATCAATAATGAAAAACCAACAAAGGAGAAAAGCATTCGATCGGAAATAAAGTAGCGCAAGACTTTTTATTGTTGTGGATGGTAGTCAAACCTACTTTCAACCTCCTCGTGGTGACCACCGGTAACCCCAGGGCAACTCTGGTAAAGGAGGCACGACGTAAATAACCGGATTTGTGGTCTCAAACTGGAGTATGGAAAGCACGTGCAAGTAGCTATAAATGGAATGTCCGCCAGAATGTTGATTTCTGGAGGAGATTTGAAGACGGACGAATTCGGACGAGGTGGCTCGACGAAGCTCAGCTGAAGCTGAACTGCTACCTGTACGATGAAGCCATGCCAAAGAAGAGACCAGACAAACGAAGACGTCAACAAACGTTTTTACTGTTCTGTGTTAACTGTTGTGCTTAATTGCTATATAAGCTATTTGCACTTCTGTTGTACTCCCAATAAGTCCTTGGGACTTGCCCTAATAGGTGGGGAGAAAATAAAAAAAATAATAAAATAAAAATTGCTGTGGATAAAAGAGAACCCCAAAGAAATGAGTACAAGCTACCTCAAGACCTACAAGAACTTGGGCCGATTATCGATAGCTTGGAGAGGTCACATTAGTAATTGCTCATGTATTAGACCAGGATACCAAACTATAGTGAATGCCAGCTTGAATGAATGAATCTCACCGCATGAGATGAGTGGACATGCATATATGCGGCTTGGCCATAGAGGAGAAAAAGCTCCACTGCTCAGGCCTAATCGCCTTGTGTGGGAAAATAGAAACCGCTAGAAACCAACAGTTCTAAAGCAAGCGAATCGACTCACTTAAGTTCGGGGATCTTGATCGGCTGGAAGAGTTCGTTGATGTCCCTATCGAATTGCAAAAGATTAGGCATGATAGGAGGATGTTCAGAGTCGAGATCACTCAGTCCACTAAGTAAATGCTGGGCACGAGCATAGGCAATGGCGTGGACAGATTGGGGGCCACCTCCTCCACCTTCTCCATAGGGCGTCTTTGGAGCCTGCTGTTGTGGGAGTGGAGCAGCTCCAGCGTTCGGCTGAGTTTCTCTAAAAAGTAGTGAAGTTAATTTAAGAATAAGATATAAGGAAACAGATCTGGACAAATTTTTATTAGGGAAATGGACAAAGCTGCTTGGCCTTGTATGTAGTATGTAGTACGTATGTATGAAGTAGCAGAAGTTCAAATTCCAAGAAAATCGACTAGGATAATGGTGACATTCAGTGGCATAAAATTTCCATGGCAAGAAAGTCGGCGAGCACAAATTCCCAGTACAGTTCGGCAAACCCGGGATTCAAAGACGCATTACCTGGTGAAGCAGCAAGGTTCGCAACCAGTGGTGGTAGTTTCCGTCGATCTTATGCAACGGGAATGCAAATATTAAGATCCAAAGAAAGCTAAAAGTAGTATAGGGTGTGGATTAAAAGGGAGCGATGTTTAGTGCTTACCTAAATTAGCTAGCATTTTCGAGGTAAACGGCCACTTCAGCGATCGCCCAAGAAAATCCATCGAGGCTTCATCTTTGGACGACCACATAGCTCTCTTGTCACCGCCCATATCTTGGATTAATCATTTTGTCACACCTCTTAGTCACAAGGGGAAAATTATGTTTAAACATATTTGGTAATCGCTCGACGACAAAGAAACGATGGAGTCCCTAGGCGGACAGCGTTGCCCTAATTGCAAAAAACTTTCAAGGATTGAGTTATTCCTATAGTCTCTGTAAAGCATCCCTTTTAATAAATAAAGAGGGGTGAAAATGGAGTAGGAAAACAATTGATCTCAATAGAACACAGCAGTTCCGAGTTTCTAACTTCGCCAATCTGTTTTTTAGACAAATAAGTCATCTATCGTATCCGAAATATTGTTAGTTATAGGTTAAGAGCTGTTAAAAGAGCTACGAGAAAAAAAACATGAACAACTGAGATTTTTGGCTATTGAACTTAGCTTAAATCAGTCTCTTAGCACAAGAACACGAAACGGCCATTTTGTTAAAACGTTTCCATGAACAACTCTCATAATAACCAGAAACAAGGTAACACGAATGTAGCAAAGGCGGCGTAAAATAAGGCAGTGAATATGTATGCACGTGAAAAAAGGCCCGTTTTCTCACCATACTGACACCATCACGTCGAAATATCGTGAACGATTCAGGAAAACAAAACGAATTCAGACAATGGAGGCCATGCAAAAAAGGAAGAGAAGCCCACCTTCGATTGACCGCACGTTCGGAGATAGATCTCTTAGAAGCAGAGGGATTAGGTCCGGCTGTATTGGGTCTGCTGGAACGTTTGATACGCTCTTCCAACATTGATCGCTCCTTCTCTGGCATCTGACCTAGCATTTTCCAGAGTGGTTCACCGACGATTGCGTAGACACAAACAAGAGCATTCAGAGCTGCTGTTCGTACTCCTGAATCACGATCACTTATCTGAGCTCCTAGAACCTTCAAGGAGGCTGTTGGTGAGGGTTGACACACATTCAATCCAAAGTGATCGATCATGCTTCCAATTTCTTCTAGGCATTCTGCCGAAGACAGGGTATTATGTGGTCGTAATAATACATCGTGAATAAATAATTGAACAAGTAACAAACCTTGACGAGCCTTATTGACTTTCGATTTGAGTCCACCGATGAGATATACGTAGAGTTTCTCAGGCGGATAAATGCTTGTTAAGACTCGAAAGATAGCCCGGACATCCTTGCGGATATTTTCCTTCGAGTCCCCGGTCTTCATTACCAAGTAGGGCAGGAATGCGGAAGCCTCGTATTCGGTTAACTGCTGCTCTCTATCTGACATTCGAGTGAACACCTTTAGAAGGTACTCGAGACCCCGAGCAAGAAAGGCAGGACTGGTTTCGAAGAATCGAAGAACCATCCATCGGAGAATAAGATCGAGATTAGCACGTGTTGCTGCCTCACCATCCACAGAAGTCCAGCCACCGTCGAGGAGACGGGTGAGAATGTCCACCGCCTTGATGTGTTGCTTGAAATCGGTGTGAAAGAGACAGGAATGCAGGTCGGAAGATGCGCAAGCTGCTGAAAAGAGGGTACTCAATTGCTGTACATGATCCTTTGTTGGCACGTCGAAGTCCCATTTCAATAGCTAAAAGATGAATGCGTGAAGCTGACATCTTACGGAAATATAGATTAACTTGATAAACAATAGCAGATCTAAGCATTATTGAAGATCTAGTGGCACAGTGGTCACCTCTACATCCAGTGACTGTAGTTACTAACTCCATTTGTTAAATAATAGTAGGCGAAATGATAGGGTAATAATAAGTGGCTTCAAGGTGTGTTCCCTGCATGCAAGAAAAGCGTTGAAAGACACTTTCCTTCAATCGACAATTCACGAAAACTGCTTGATGGTTGAATCTACGAGTTTTTTCAATAGTCCAGTTCCCCCGTTCTTTTCTGTCACAGAGGCTCCCAGTATGTGGCATACACAAATTATGAATTGTGGTGAGACCTCCAGTCAGTACTCTTCAACTACAAAAATGCAGGTGAGAGCGTGCAGATAGCAGAGCACGATCAGCTATGATGCGAATATATCTGACTAGAGAAGGGTTTCAGTACCTATTTAGGTATCGGAATGGGCTTGTCTCAATGCCATATCTGAGCCGTTCTACTTATATGAATAACTCGTCTATTTTCTCACTGAATCTGGTCCGGCGCTGATTAGGTGCCCTTCCCGACAATAGCATCGATGCAGTATATGAACCCAAGTACCTCAATGTGGAAGTTACTAACGAATGAAATCCGGTCACCATTACACACTTTTGCCTCGGCAATTAATTTACCGGTGTGACATTTCTAAACCAGCAGTCTTTTTCAAGACCCTGACTTGTGAAAACAAAATTTAAATGGCTCAAAATAAGACGGATGAGCATGAGTCTTATGGACTACAACGTTAAAAGTCGAATCAGAAATATATTGTCAAAATATTAGCAAAACGTAGAATATCTGAATTAGGGGCAAATAAACCAGGGCCTGATAAGCCGAAGAAGCATACATTATGAACTTTTGGAGGTAAGTGAACCTTATAAGAGGCTGGGCTTTCTTCTTTTTTCGAGCGTTTGAAGCCTCCAGCTAGGCTAGAGTGAGTATGCATATTCTTCTCGCAATGGAGACGAGGATGAATACATGAATGAAACTAGCAACGAAGCTTCGTCGACTCAAGCTAACATAATGCAGTTATCGTCTAAGAGTGATATCACACAGAGTAGTAATGAGGCGAAATTTTAGACATTTACAAACGGATACGAATGAAAAATACCACGAAATAAATGCGATTTTAGGATATTTTTAACGAAAAAATAGAAAACAAAGAGAAATCCAACACAGCCACATGGTCCAAGCATGACTCTGCACCAACAAACAAAACAATGATGGATCTAGTCTGAGCCATCACCAAGACTGCTAGAATCAAAAATACATGTTAATTTAAGTCAGTAATGATTGTAAAAATGCTAGAAGAGTTTTATCATAGGCACGAATTGTAAATGTCAGCAGATCTGTGATTCCTATGGCATCTTCCACTCCACACACACACACCTGAAATCGCACACAAACTGGGTAAATTTTTGAAACTTACTCGGCGTTTCTTTTCGTCCAACATTCGAGTTTCCCGAAGCTTGTTAATTTGGAGGGGAACAACAGCAGCGGCCTCTTCAGCTTGTTCCAGAGCAGCGGCACGTTTCGTGGTCATGTTAGGTCTCTTAGACACGACCTTGTTGGGAGCTTGTTTCATTGAGGTCGTTGTCGAAGATTCTTCTTCAACGTCTGGGGTGGTGGCTGGAAAAAACGAAGTGCAACATTTAGAACCGAGTTGATTTAAGCTCATTAGCTGATTAGAAGGGAATATCAATACCCGGAGGTTCAAGAGCAGTCTCATTTGGAGTCGGGGTTTTTTTGGGGCCACCACCACCACGAATAGCCTTCGGAACAGCTTGAAGAGACGGGGCCACTGATTCGTCCGCGGCCACCTGCTCTCTAGCCTTGTCCAACATCGGAGAGATCACATCCATGTTGGTCGGCTTGAGGCGTTTGAGTGCTTTTTGCAATGTATCGAGACCCAGAGAACGAATCAACACTGGAAGAATCTTTTGGGCCTTCTGGCGAGGTTCAGGATTGCGATCTTCGCAGACGCCATATATTGCGAAGGCTAGATTAATACCGAATTCAGGCGAGAGGCCAGCGTTGATAGCAGCCTTAGTATTCAACTTCTGATCGGCTAAAGCGGTGGTTAACCATCCTATCAATTCTGCTCGAAGATTGGGGTTTTCAGCCTATCAAACCAGAAAGCACATACGGAATGAGAGAGCAATTTGAGAGGATTGAGTTTTAATTGTAAGGCGGAGCGGGGACTTTAGATCACTTGACTTTGATAGGATTACCAATCAGGTGTGCTTCTGTGCTATTGCACATGATTAACTGGCCTAAAGTTAGCTAATACACAGTCTAGATGCCACAATTCAAACATTTGTAATTCCTGGCCGCAATAAAGTAATTCAACCGAAAAATCATGCTAGTAAGATGGCGATTCTTCTAATGTTCGTAATGACTAGAATAATTTTCATGAAAAAAAGTGGCGAGTTTTTTTCTAGTAATTTTTTAGTCTCACATAAAAATCACCAACTCCATCATGAGAAAGTTGATTTTCAGGCTTAAAACTTAAAAACAGCCTTAAATGAGTGATAATCTACAGATTCGTTACCCAGGCGCGACGAATTTAAATAGTGAAGAAAAACGCCAATGCATTTATGACATTGTCCCACTTCGGGTTATGGGTTGACACTGTGGGTGAAGAGAGACATCGCCAAAAACTGCAAAGAAAAGCAATTTGAGCCTACTTTCAAACTCAAAATGCCGTAATAAACGTCAAGAGCAAGAGTCCACCGATTTCACAGAGCTTCTTCCAAGTTTGGAGCCATTACCTCCCACCCCCAACTCAATAAATGTCCAAGTATACCAGCTTTCAATTATCAGAACTTTCTAGGTAGTGAGCTAGTGACTGGTCCTCCAGGCATTGTTGTCATAACTGACAGAAAAAAACAATAATAGAGTAAATTCTGCTTTACAAAGATGAAAGACAGATGGAAGACCCTCAGTCAGAGAGATACATTCTTTGGTTCTTTTGAGTAAGTTGACCAAAGGGTACAGTTACGGACGTCATCCGTTCCAATAATATTCCGTGGAGATCCGAAATAACTCTGTGCGAACCACAGGGCCAAAATACGTGACTCTTTCAATCACAACCATATTTTTTCCAATAAAGCAATAAGATTTCAAAAGCTCTCAAGTAAAATTACTGAGGAAAAAAAACACTAAACCCACATAAGCGAAAGGAGCTCAAAAAGGGCACACAAAAAATACTACCTTGATTTATGAGAAAAATACGACCCATGGTGATGAATCATAAGGCAGTGTAACATGGCATGAGCACATGCGCCTTGCATAACAGTGGCAGTGCAGCTCACGTTTGCTTAATTCAACGTGTGTTTGAAGAAATTTAAATATTCCTCAAAACAAAACAAACGAAATGTCTGAGCCCAATCGCATAAATAGCGGCTGCTCTCTGCTATCTACCTCAGCGACTCAGTTTAAAGTTTAGTTTTGTCCCCGCGGAATGAACACTATGAGCGGTTACTGTTCTCATGTGCTTTTAACATCTCCTTCGGGGATATAACAAAAAAGGAAAGACATAACACACCTTTAGAGCTTCGCTGAGCACATCATTATCTGTCATAGGAATAAGTCCACATCGTTCCTTCCAAGCACTTAAGGCCGAGACGGCTGCTTCACGAAATTGCGGTTTGGAATCCCCCAAACACGTCAAGATTGATGATTCGACGCATCTGAGAACAAGACAAGGTAAGCAAACTTGAATTTCAAGACTGTAATTATGGAACCAAACATACCTGACCAGTTTCTTGGCGTCAGGTTTAGAGAGAGCCTTGGAGAAAGTCTCCATCAAAGCCAGGGTAGTCTTGCCCAATATTTTGTTCGCATCAGTGCAGAGTTTGGAGATCGCAGAAAGCGGTTCCTGCATATCCGAGCCCCCGGTAATGAAAGGATTGGCTTTCAGAAGTTCCTCAACTTGCTCCAGACCCTCCTTTCGTTCCTTCCAGTTCTTGCTTGTCAGGAGGTTCAAAATTTCCCCTCCTAGTTTTCCACTAAAAAGGATAAAAATGACGATATCAAAGTACAAAGGGAGAGCAATCAGAAGCCAGGGGAGAGGGAGGACGGTGTTAAGACGCCTATAGTAAGATACCACCGCAGTGTAGAGTAGCAAGCAGCCAGTAGGAAAGAAATTCAAGTGGTTGTATAAGGTTTTATGGCCACAGATAAAAATAGGCGAGAAGCGAAATAGTGTGTTGATAGTGGAAACCGATTTATCAGTCATCCACGTGACAGATCGGTAGGTGCGAGGGACAATGGACAACACGGAACGCGGAATTCGAGAACGTATACGACTAGGGGATAATCTGGGGGAAGAGAGATATGGAGCTAAGATATCTAGATGGTCTCAGACGGAAAAATATCGCAATAAAACAGGTGATTTAAGCAATTAAGTGTTTCCTTATTCAGTACCATTTTGATAAAGCCTGAGGATTTCAGAGGGTTGGAAAGAGAAAGAAGCGAAGAAAATCAAAGCACTAGTACCATTCTCTTCATTCTCCCGATGATCCTTTCGCGTACATCTCTTCACTTCCCGTCTTGAGTGCTATAGCCTTATCAAAGCTGAGATCAAACATTCTATACTGTACAATCAGAGGGTGTGATATGCCTTACAACGCCGAGGTCCGAGAGGCTTAAAAATGAGCCTCAATAGATTTCAGCCGTTGTTCTAAAACGGGATGCTGAGAAGCATTGAAAACAACATATAATCGACCACTAATTTGTTCGCCTTGACCAGAGCTATAAATGGTAAGAGGATACAAGTACGTGATTCGACTTTGAGGAAAAACGCGTTCTCAAGGTGAAAATAAAAAGCAAAAATCCACCATATCGTAAAACATTGAAGGTCGTACGTTCAAACCCAATTGGCAATCATGAATAAAGGCATTAATGATCTAAAATAAACGAAATAACTAAGAGGGTAAAATGGTTGTGCAGACATTCGAAGACGTGGCTTTCCGGTGTCATTTAAAATGAGATACTTAAGTGAAGGTAAGTGTATTGACAAATAGAGTCAAAGAGGGAAGAACAAATATAGTTGAACAGGAAGACGAATTGGAGTGGCAGACGGTGTGGCGAGAAGTATACTACCTAATACTGCATACCACTTCTGACCATTCCATACTATCAGCTACTAACCTGATATTAATCCTATCAATCAGTTCATCAGATTCTGGTTCTGGTTGTTCAACTCTCTGATCCTCTTCTGTAGATCCCGAGCTTTTAATAACCACTCGAAGACCTCTGACTGGGGCTGGGGGCTTGGAATCACCAAGTTTAGTCCACTCATCTTCCATCATTGCAACAATAGCTGGTTTCTCGTCAGCCATCAGCGTACGAAGAGTATTCCCCAAGTAGAGGTACAACACTCCTGAGAGTTGAATGCACGATTGACGCAACTGAACATTGGTCGCGCTCAGACCCGTCTTCAAAAAATGCACTGTCTGTTTGGGGTTCAGTCTAATTGTACAACAGAATTAAGCATGTTTATGTGAAGTTGAATAGGAGCAATTTAAAAAGTTTAGCTCAGTTTACTTGAAACCGAACTCCTTGATAGCTCCAGAAAGCCAATTAAGGGCTTCAATCTGATTCTTGGGGCTTTTTTGTAGGAAAGCTGCGTCTAGCACCCGAGTGCCGACGATGTCAAAAGTCGTGGCTTCCGCAAGGGCCGTGAAGGCATGTTTCACAGCCTCCCCAGCCTTCACGTCACCGATTTTATCGAGTAAATCAGGAAGTAAGAGGTCAACTAGCACCTCACCAACAGGCTTCCGAGCTTGTAGTATCTCCGTTATTATATTAACTCGCATTCGTAGAACTTGAAAATTATTATCCTTGAGACCGGGTTTCCTCATCATCAATCGACAAACAAGTTGACAGGATAGTGACGAGGCATCTGCAGCTCGGATCTTTGATTGGGCCGATTCCACAGCAGCAATGCGTTCCTTCCACACGGAAGAGGACAGATCGGTAAGAAGCGCTTCTCCAAAGAATCTGCCAAAAAATAAGAAATTAAAGAGCTGTATAGTTTCAGACAGAAACGCTACTCCGAATGAGTTATGAATCATACTCAGTCAACTGGGCTTCAACAACGTCATCAGGTAAGAGAGATTCTTTGGGAAGATCGTCGACAGGAGCAGCGGATAAGACTTTACCAACGCTTGAGAGCGGTTTGGAAGCAGTACCTGGTCGACCTCCACTAGAAGCGCTGGTAGCTGGGCTTTCTTTCTTGACACTGGATTTCGCTCCACCCTTAATTACCTTCAATTGAGGTTTGGAGGGTTCGACAGCAACGGCGGATACAATGGCGCCACCACTACTGGTAGCGCCACACCCCGCTAAAATAAATACAAAAGAAGATTTAAATAGCGATGACAGCAATCTATCATGATCTCATATCCGAAAAAAATTGTTTGCAAAACGAAGTGACCCAACTGCCGACAACTTCGAACACGATGTTGAAATGACCAGTTTAATTGATGGATCGACTACTTTGAACGAAAACAAAGGAGAATCAGAGCTCGGATTGGATTCATCTTGGCCAATCCCATAATGCAGGGAAATGCCTTTCAGCAGTTGTTTTGGGAGAAAGAGGTTATATTAATAGTTTGTTTGAATAACATTGGTGGATGTGGATGATCATTCCACTCACCGGACGTGCGCCGGTGGGTTTCGAAGTGGCGGGAAATAAGACCACAAACAATATAATTATCATAACTAAGCCATTACGTATCGATATCGAATTCATAATATGTAATGAACTCGGATTTGGAAACCTAATTGATTTTGACTCTGTCTGGATAAAATTTCTCCATTTCATTAGAACCTGAGTTAAATCTCAAAGAAGATCAGTTCCAACATATTCCGACCCCTAATCCGATGAGTTCACAATTATTGAGCAGCCATTCCTTAACACAGAAGTGGAATATCCAGAGACAAACTTGGATGCGCAAAGCGAATTGAATGAAATATAATAACACTTCTATAATCATCAGCCAATTAAGAAATTGCTAAATAATGCAATTCAAACTAATGATTCGTTCGTTAAAACAAGCACTTTTAATTTTGCACAAACTATACCGTTTTTGTCACCTTTAAATGCGATGTTGAACAATGTAATAACACTTAAAGTAGTTTCAGTTAAAAAAGAAATTTGGATCCAATTAAAAAGCAATGAAGGAATGAATTAATTAAATCAGTCAAGTGAATAAGTGGAAGTCATCTGTTTGAGCATTGCATTAAAGAATCGTGACTTTCAGAATCAACAAAAAATCGAAATCGTGAAAACCGATAGTCCATAAAAAACCGATTCGACTCCGCGACGAAGGCACTCACTAGACACTAAAAGACCCAAAACAGCTATTTGAGTATAGGTGCCCATTAGAATTAAAGACGCAAGTATAGATAAGCAAAAATATGTCATGAATACTTACCCATCCTTTTCTCTTCGACGACTTTTTCATAGAACTCCTTAATCCTTCCCAAACGAATGTTATCCACATCTCCCAAAAACGGCATAATATTCTTCTCCGTGACAACGAACATTGCCGTACCCAATGCAGAGAAGCTCGCCTCGCGGACCTCCGACGCAGTATCGGTGGAGCACTTGATTAAAGGTCCGATGAAAGCTTTCAACAACTTCTTATTTAATGTAGTTACTGTCATGCTAGCAAATGCACGACCAATGTAGAGGCAGATCTCAGCTCGGATACTTGGCACCTTATTGGCCGTTGCCGCAATCACGTCTTCCTGAATAGCATCCAAGCTGGTCTGAAGAAATCGAAATGGGCATCATACAAAAAGATGAAACAAAGCAAGTGTTCGAGAAGACGTACGGCTCTGAGAGCAGCGTCAGCAGCACCTCTGATGGCGATAAGAATGGCGGGTTTCTTCTCCTTGAATTTGTCTATACATACCCGAATGGTGTCTGCAGCATACGGCTTGAAGTCTTTGCGTAAGCCGTTTGCGATTTGAGTTACAATTTTGGCACTTTGACCAACAAGAATGACATTAGTGTCCTTAGAAATAACCGTAATCAAAGCTTTCATTAACTCGCCATAGTCACCGCGAGCTAATCGTGGTGTATCGGTGAAATTTTCAACCAAACTTAGAGCTTCTTTTCTTTCCTGCCACTTCTTAGCTTCCTAACGAAATCAAGGACTATGAAAAACAAAAGAACTCTTACAATTCGCTCATAGAAGTCGTTAGGTAGTTTAGAGAGGATGTCAACTGGATCAGCAAGGTCGTAAGGATCCAACTCGGGTTCAGCAGCAACATCGCCTACGTCACCATTGAAATCGAGATCATTTGTAGCAGCTGCGTTATTTGCCTGCTGAGGAAGGTCCTTCGGTTTTTGGCTTTTAAGGTATCTAGTAGGAATAGGCTTTTGTCCAACACATTTGGCGAACTCGGAATCCAAATCAGACAGTAAAACGGGCTTTAGGCCAGACAAAAGGGTTTTAATTGGGGGTCCGACCCATCGATACATCTCAACTATCAATTCCTTGCTTTCATTACGAACGTTCTGATCGCGATCTTCCAGCAGTCTAAGAGTGTCCTTGAGAATCAGTTTGTTAGGAATGACTTTTGAACCGAAAACACTAATGAAGATATATGTCATACAAAAAGACGTAAGCATACGAAAGAGCCATTCGGAGAGTTTGCAGACAACCCACTACAATCTTAGGTTGCTTTGCTGAAAGACCCTTAACCAATTCCTCAAGAACGCAATCGCTTTTCTCAAGTTCGATATAATAGAGGAGAATTTCAATACCCTTTTCTTTCGTCTTTACACGCGCAGCATTCAAACATTTGGTAATTACCCCTTCGCAGACGTCGGGAGCAGCTCTTAAAGATCAAGCTTTAGGCACAACCTACCGTGGTGCAACAGAGGCGTTTTCAAGAAAAGCAAGGACAACATCAAGACCCTTCTCTTGAGCCACAGCATTATTATCCGCCACCATTTTTTTCAGCAGTCCGAGGTATTCATTAAAAACGGGACTCTTTTCTGAAGTCTGAGTTTGAAATAACTTAATGGCTTCATTGTAGCCCGCTACACGAGCTTTCCATGACTAGAACACAAATAAAAAGCTAATATGAGACGAGCCTTATTTTCAATTTTTCCAATGGTTGGCAAATCAAGCCATTCAGAATCATCAGCCATTCCAACAGCCAGCTGCTAAAACAATGAGAATGCGTAACAGAAGGGAAAAAACCTAAGTGTCGCAAAGTCTAGAGGCTCGAATATAATTGGTTAGAAATATAACTTTGAAAAGCCACCGAAGTTAGTGCTTTATTATTCCCAATTGTAAACTTGATTGGAACAACAAATCATTGTATCATTTATTCATTTAGTCTAATAATTATGATTTTGGCCATAAAAATTATTTTCTAAATTTCGCATTACCACTACCTTACAGTGTTATAATTTAAATAAAGATAGGAGGTTAAATCACCGCTTAAAATTGCCGGAGGTATGTGTTTCAACTTTTTCCTTTTGAATAAATTCAACTTTAAACTGTTGTGCGATATTTCGCACATGGATTTTTTAAAAATATTTCAGTAACGAATCGCTTTTAGCATCGAGTCTAAATCTACAATTTCATTGACCTTAAAATTTTAATTCATCAAGCGCATTAGTTGTTTCATTGGTTTGTCGTGTCTTGCGAACTTGGTGTGGCCAAATTATCCAGAAAGAGTTAAAGTGCAGGACATACGGTGTTACGTATTCTCTTTCCGAAAAGCTCTTTTAGCTTGACAGATGGCGTGTGTACTACTCTACTACTCTAGATATGAAAACTAACCACTCCTCTAAGGTGTATCGAGCTCAGTCTGAGCCCATCGACTTTGACCGGCTTATTCCAAAAACGTGACTAAGGATTCAAATCAAGATTTAGTTTATCCTACGATTTATAGATGTTTCTAGAATCCGGTTTTCATGTTTAAAATGACTCTTGGCTTTTACTTTCTAAAAGCATGTTAAGAAATATCTAACCGATTTATTTAATGTTAGCGGAAGCCGTTTCCCTGATTTCACTATGAGTTATTCTAGCATCGCTTAGGCCGCTGCTTAAATTTTGCTTACGAAATCGTTTTCATAATACTCACTTTAGTAAACTAGTCGAGTTTATGTAGATGAATTTCGAATACATTAACTACATAAGGTAGGAACACAAGTACTTCGCTTCCATTCCAATGATTTGCCTGTTGTTGGGGTTTTTTAAACACCCGTGTTTTGTGCTCTACTCAACACTCCCAAAGGATTATAAATTTGCTTTTTATCTAAATTCAACTAATTGAAGTTTTTAAAATGAGTCACCACAAAGTAATCTTCTTTGGGCTCAATTGAAATTGCGCCAGGTTACATATTTACTGTTAATTTTCGATTGGTTGAAGTAATGCCAGAGCGTCATTTCATCGTTTATCACGGCGTTGACACCTGCTCAATCATATTTTCAGTTTATTTCAAATCACAAAACGTTTACACTGTGATTCTACTGAGATATCTTCTAACTCACTGAGCAATTGGTTAGTTCATCCCTTCATTCGACCTCATCTGTCTTGCTCAAAGCCAATAATGAAGTTCACAAGGCCAAAATGATGCTAATAAGGTTTGAGCTCAGGTACTTGGTTGTTAGGGCATTGAGTGTCGCCATACGTATTTCCGCGACACACCTAAATCAGTGTTGAGCTAACATCTTTCCTCACTTTTCCCCTGGAAATGCTGGTAAGCTTCGTTTTAGGAGCTATTTCATATTGCGTTTCTTAATTTTTTGCTCATGTACAGTGTCCTCTGTGGCCTCTGCTCGCTTGCAGATGGCTGCCCAGCTTGTCCAGTCAGAGTCTCATGCAACGACGGTCTTTTATCTCTACCTTTTACTTGAGGACAAGACAATCAGCCGGTTGAGGGGCTTTCTGAACTGCTACATTCACTTGTGTGTAAGGAGTGGCTGGTCAGTTCCAACCCTGCCCAGAGCCCTTGTTAACCGCTAGCTCCCATCCAATTACGGGCTGTCAGTCTATGACTACTAGTTAATTCTTGAAACCATCACCCAGTGGCTGCATAGAGGTTTGTGGTCTTTCCCGCTCTGCCCTCTCTCGTTCGCATCAAGCCTGTTCATTGTGCGCCTGAATTTCAGCAACCTAGAACATTGGTCTCTGGGGCTCTGATTTCGATTGCCAATTTTTACACTGCTCGTATCAAAACACTCAAGTACCGTCTATCCATGGTCTGTTAGCCACATCTCTGTAAACAGCTCTGGGAAATATAGTCTCTCTTGTATTTATTAAACTCTTACGAATAAAAGTTCTGTCAAATCGAGGAAAATTCAGCCATGTAAGTGCTCTCCTTCAGATTATGATTACTTTTGATAGGTTGTTGAGTGTTAAACACACGTTTAATTACATTGTAATGAGGTTCAACCAACATTATTGTTTTGGACAGCACACTTAGGGATGGCGATTCCAGCGGTCCCAAGTAAAGGACATAGATAATGAAATAAGGCTACGGTTTCCTGGTTTAAGGATCATGCGTTACTGCTGATTGATGTATTCATTAAATCAAATTATTCCTCCACTAGTGTTTGAGAATTCATTTTTTGGGCTTTTTGCATTCATTTATATGGAGAAAAAAATGCTACCGAGTGGATTTTTTTACTTCACTTGAGACAGTCCTGACGACTTCAAAGTGAATCCATCACGCCTAGTCTTCCCTCGTTTGCAGATCTCATAATTTTGGAAGATTTGTCGGCTTAACCTATCGAATTTATTTTACTTGCGATTTCGCAATTCTAGCTTAAATTAATCCTCAAAGTTCCGGCTGAGAAAATGATTCCTTTCATATGTGCCACCTTAGTCCCACTTGCTTTTATAATTGACAATGCTTAAAAACATATTGCATTCGTTAGAGACCAAGTCTACCCTGTGTGCAACTAAACTAAGTGTTAGTTTGCCTATTTTAGGCACGTTTGAACCAGCCATCACCTTCACTCAGTACTCATGTACTTGATTTGAAAAGCAGTGCTTCACAAACCATGCAAAATACTACCGCTCCCACGCAGCCAATCGCCTCACTCTTTTCTTTTCTCTACAGACACGTAGTTTGCTGCTCTTCTCTCAAGAACATCACTTCTCTGAATCACCGAACGTTTCCTCATCAATTGTCCGATTGGCTGTTTCATTCTACTGCAATTTCACATTTTCAGTAGGAAATAGGGTAGCGAGGCCCGAGCAAGTTTAGCTAAGCTCAATTACTACATAATCATGCTACTGTAATTCTTCGCCAGTTAACTCACGTGTGTGAAAAGCTGAAGAGGTGATAGAAGGCGGTGAGTCTTACAATAAATCTTTGTTCAAATTGGGTAGTGGTTGAGCTAATAAAGGTGTTCGGTAAGATTGCATCCAGCCTCATAGCCTCCACATCAGGCGGAACTCTAAGTGGAAATTTTAGTAATTAATTTCATGAGTTTATCCATCTAACACTCCACAATCGTCACTTGAACATTGGATAAAATTTCAAAGGCATTAAATGCGGTTTATCTTGGTTTGCTAACAGATCCACTCGAGGGCTTAGGAGAGATTCATTTAAATCTCTGATCTTTATTAACCGTCAGATGCCAGTAATCGTTCACGGAATATATTTATGCAGTAGAATCAGTCATCCAAATAACTTTATGATTAAAAGTTAAAGAGATGCCACCCATGGGTGCGGTATGTTGTAGAAGAAGACCGATTTTGTGGGAGTGAACAACTTTAGTTACCCTGATCAAAAATGAGATTTTATTACTCGTTGGTATGAAAAGTAAGTTTTATTTTTGTAAGGTGGAAATTTGGCTGTTCACTCAAATAAATAAGGATGTTTAATAAAAATTCTGTAGCTGCATGGCCAAAACCCATGGTCTAATCCACAGGGTGACAATCTCCCCATCCTATACCCCCTTGTCCTCTTCCTCATCGATAAAACAGGGACGTCTACAATGAAGCCAGTCAAATTTCGCGGTTAAAGAATGGCGTAATTCACCTTAAAATTGGTTCTCGAAATAAATAACACCAATTTTACTCAAATTTGTCTGCATCATGCGTACTTTTTGCCAAACTTGTTAAAAAAATGAAAAATCCTCTGCTTTAAAAGAAAATACAAAGTGTTGTTATATTTTTGGAATACCAAATATCAACAGTGTCGGCACTGCGATCGTGATAGAAATGAAAGAAAGACGTATTCACATTTCAGCTTGGAAAGTAGCAAAATTTGAAGAAGGTATTGCAATCTGAGTAGTAGAAGCATAGGATATCATTAGTAACTTTAGTAGCAGTACAAGCATTGGTAGAAAATAGGCACTATCTGAAACGCTTCATGTGGAATAAAGTGAATAAGTGTGAAAGAATTGTGAAAATGGAAAGACTTATTGGAGGCAGAGATGCTTGACATGGTCATGTCCATACAATGGAACCGATGGCATTCTCTTTGGACAGCTGTGGCGGTGTCAAATCTTCCTGTGATAGGAAATCCTCAGGAAACCTCACTAAGTGACCATGGAGACGAGTTACCATCTCTTTAGCCTTTTGTGGGTCACTTCGGCACAGGGGTTCTACACTGCGAATCTCGGCAACTTTGTCGAAGGACTCCATGTTATTTGAAGGCACGCAACTGAATACCTTTTTGAGGAAAACGAGTTTGTTTCACTATACTACTGATAATATGTTAGTAAAAATAACTTAGTAAGATTGACTTACGTCGTCGAATATCTTCATATTCCTCTCAGCAAATTTGCACCAAATTTTTTGGAAGAACTTATCACACACAGGGTCGTCAAGAAGATTGTGATCCCAATCTGCAGTTTCTCGAGCTTCTTTCGTCAAAACACCAAGATGCTCAGCCATTAGGGACTTGCGGAATCTGCGCGCTACTTCGCCTACAAAAACTTTCTTGCCTGCAAATGTTGCCTCTTTTAAAGCACCGATCTGTAGAAAAGAGAAGCGCATCAGATTCATTCCAATCATATCATGCAATGCAAAATGTCTAGCAAGATATGTAGTATGTATATGATATATACGCACAAAAAATCGCGAAATATACTCTATTTAATTATCACGAGTATCCTCTGGGGGTCCAGAACATTGCTACTTGAAACAGTTCAACGCTTTTGTAGATGTAGGATTGAGCTCATCATAGCCAAGATTTTCTGGATGCACTTTAGTGAAATTATGACTAGAGGTAACTTGAATGTTCATTTTCTCCAGTGTAAAGGAGCAGCTAATTCTTTGAATAATATTTCCCGATCTCTTTTCACTGTCTGGAATACAATCAGAAGAGTTATCGTAGTGATCTGGTAGTGTCATAGCCTAGCCGACAGCTATGGCTCCTAGTTTATCTCGCTTAGTCTTGCTGAAACGGAGAGTCTGACTTAGAAAAACAGATATTTAAATTTCATCTACCGGTCTGCAGTTCATTGATCTTTAACCTTAACCTAAGAATTCAAGCATTATGCTCCATCACTTAAATGCGGTTGAGTTGAAACTTCGCGGAAATCTCCTTTTGTTCTTCCCATTCCTTCCAGTAGGTTGTCAAGACTTAATTAGCTACTAGTTGAAGCATTGAATCTCTTTTCCATCAGAGCTTGAAAGTATGAATGGTAAATCTAAAGCCTGTGGGAACTTCTACTAAAAACTGTGCTGAGAAGCAATCTGAAATCGCAACACTCAATTGAGATTTGATCAGAAAAGTCAAGAAAAGAGCGAATAAAGATTTTTGGAAATGAAGGAGTATGTTTTTGAGTTGATGGTCTCAGAATTAATACGATTTCAAAATATGCACCATCGACCACCTCTGAAAGATCGACATAAATATATAAAAGAAGAACGGCCCCCTTAAGAAAGGCCCAAAAAATGAAGCCCTTCGTGGTACTCACCCTTCAAAAGAATCGACACTGCCAGATAGGAGAAATCAATGCAACGTAATACTTCTCGCTATTTCGAATCTTCTATGGATGGTTACAATCCATCCGCTGGTTCGAATTCGTTCACTTACATGGACGCAATCGTTCAAATAGTAACACGATAGTTTAAAAAAAAAACAGTTAAACAGCTTATCAATTAATTGAGAGGAAGAAGGCTGCAATGACCCACCTCTGGAGTATCTTCGGCCACTAGAGCGAGCTCACTATCACGATATCCAAGCATACTGCGATCATTGATATTTGCAGATCCAATTATTAATTTTCGATCATCCACAATCATTATCTTCGAGTGGACGTAGATGAACTCTGTTGTCTGTAATAAGCAATAAAAACAACATGTTTATCTGGGAAATGCTAGTCTTGATACCTAGACACCCTGGTTTTTGGACACATTGGGCACCCTCATAAGCGGCTTAAAAGAGCATCTACATTTGCGTGTCTGGATTTCATCTTCTATGTTCTTTAGGTCGACTTTCCACTATACATTTGGTTCCCAAGCTGTGATCTTACCAGTTAAGAAAGGTGTTGAAGGCTTACCAAACGACCATCAGGCCATGTATCGTAGGTTCGAAGGCCACAGATGCTGATATAGTCTTCCGGTTGTGCTATGATGCATCTGAGTCGTGGAATGAGTGCAGTTGGACCGTGGAAGAGGCTTTGTTTGATAAACATCAGCTCGTAATTAATGGAGGTTCCAGTCTCCCTGGAACCCGCATCGCCCTTGAATCCAGGCAGCAGTGGCAAGATAATATAGACGCGGAAGGGTGTCTCCTCCCTAAGACGATAAAAAAGCCTCAATCTAACAACGTCTAATTCAACCCAAGTAGCCTCTACCTATATGCAATAATTTTTATATTTCATTTTTGGAAGCATCTGGGCATTTAGTGAACAGATGTGCTCGTGAATGGCGTGTAAAATAACTTCGAAGTAAGGTATATTTTAAACAAAAGTCAGATTATTGCGCCTGAAGTAAGAGGGACTTTGATTCCGCCCTACACGAAACAATTTATTGCTCAATGACTTTATGAATAGGAGCTGCCGCCTGTGTTAAAAAAATCCTTTGTTGTTTATTTACTACGCATACTTTTCAATTAAATGCACATTATTTAAAAATTTTTAGGCCTTCAAAGGTCATATCGTTCAAAACCAAATTGTATACTGGATACACCATTGTGATCCTGGTCTTAGCTAAAGTTGTGCACGACTGAGGCAATTTAATGCCAATTTTTAAAGATATCTTCGCTACTTTGTAGAAAATGAGTGCCTCATGGTTCAAAAAGTATATTTTCAAGATTTGTTTGACTATTAGATCAGTGATGAGCATTCTTTTTAATCCTATAGAGATTACATTTTAATTTTTTGACTAAAAAGCGAGAAGTAAATCTGAGGTTTACGCTCACATCTAATGCAGAATCATCAGACAATAGTGAAATTGGAGTCTGGGGATTAGGGCAAGAGGGCTCTTATCCTACGGGATTCAAGCGCTCAGAACTCTGAAAGTGGATGGAAACTGGTGAAACTATTAGCTCAAAGGAGCTAACGATCTTTTTTGGCCTATGATCAATGCTAGTTGTACCAGGCTTACTGATGAATGGCTGAGATGAAACTGAGTCTTGTACTTAATCGGCACAAACAACACAATAGAAGACACTCGAGAAAAAGTTGTTCGAAACAGTCGTTCAAAAGAGGTGACACCTGAGACTTTGCCTATATAGGACTCTTTGGGTGCCAGGCATAGACTGTTTGGCATTCCAGTTGACTCTTTGAATAACTGATTAGTTTTATTAGTAAAATGTGGTTAATAGCTAAGTTGCCGAAAGTAATACAGTAGCCTCACCTATACGCTCGCAAAATTCTGTCATAAAGAGCCTGTGCAATGGCATTTTTTACCAAGCCAGGTTGCAGCTCTGATTCCAAAGTCATAGGACTTCCAGGCGATTTGGAGTTCTTCGCCGCTTGAATATCATGCTCCATGGTTTTCTCGTTTAACCAACTTACAAAGAATTGATTTTCAATATACACATAATGTTCGGCATTGCGAATCGCCTCAATGTAGGCGTTGTGAATAGAGCGTTCTGTGAATTGGGGCGTGATGTTCAAGTTATTAGGCTCTTCAGCGAAGTCGTTATCGCCTCCAGATCCACCACTGCGATTCACCACCAGAGACCAACGCGATGCAGATCTCAGCGCTTGCATCTGGATAGAGTGGGGTCGCCGACGACCACTCACCGTTGACATTCCCGTGTGCTTCCAGGGTTCGCATGGAGGAGAAGGCAGTAGCATGGGCGGAATCGGTAGCTTACTTTGAGTTCTTCGTCGTTTCACTTTTCGCATCTGTAAGTGGATTCCATCAGTTATGTCGCTATGTCTTACATCAGAATAGTTAAGTTAGTCATATTCATTAAAACAGGTAACGATGCTCAACTGATCCTAAGAAGACTAGGTGACTTACCTTTGCAGTAGTAATCATATCAATTGTAATATTTATTAGAAATGTATAAATAACCAAATATAGTCCTAACAAGGGGTTATGAGCTTAAAATTTCCTGCATTTAACATATTCGTGATCTGCGCAACTGAAGGTTCATCATAGACAAAAAATGCTCGTTAGTGAAAGCGAATGATTTTTATGACTCTTAGTTTTGGGGAAAAGAGTGGGGAATGTGCGTAGTCAGTCCCTCTTATTAAGCCACAACAAAGAAAAAAAACATGGCTACCGCGTTTCCGTCTAGACTACTATCTTTTGTTCTCATTTTCCAAGTGGTTTGTCTCGAATTCTCCTCTGTCGGGATCGATTTCAACGGCAACGCTAATTTAGCTTACATATTTTATTACCACCGACTATGAGCCTCTATTCGTTTTCCCCTTTGTGGTCCTGACATATTATCTCTTAAAACTTTTGAGCGTATACCAAAAGGCCGTCATGATATTGGTAATAATGAATCCGTACTTCTCTCGGACCTCCGAACATTTAGATAACAGATGTAAACCAATACTCATGATTTCCTCACAAGTGAGAATATAATACCAGTGGGCAAACCATGCCTCTATTCTGCTACTAAGGAAGCCGTATTAATGGATAAATCGAAATCGTTGTGCCGACTAGAAGCATTCGCACAGGGAAGAAGAGGTGAACCATCTCTAATAGATAACCTGCTTGGTTAACCAAGTGATGAGAATTTGCGACAAGCCGTTATGGAGTAGTGGCACCTAAATAGTCTGCTCTCACTCAAGAAATGCACCCAAGTACTTATCGAGGATAGAACCAAGTGTGTAAGTACCCTTCTCTTAACAGGAGCCCCTATGAGAATTTGCCACAGCAACACCCCACCTTGATAACGAGTACGGACACATCCAACCAATTAGTTCTTAAACGTTTCTATATTTACCTGAGCGACTTGTCTTACTTCTCCCGGCCAGGTAACTTCTGGTCACTTTTGGAGGGGAGTTTAAAGTAATAATAGGTTCACTTCTCCTCATATCGTTCAGTAGTTGCTTGACCGAGCTTATATTTAAGTTGACACAAGGCTGAAAGCGTCTGACAAATCACTTCCCCACCCAAAATGAGCAAATTACCTATCATCAATACCTAATCTCGACCGGAAGTCAACGTTATGACATCACTTTCCACCATAATTTACTGCGAATCCTTAGTGTTCCAGCGTCCAGGCAACTGCATTGTCATAATGTATGCTAGGTTTGGAGTGAGTGTTCTCAAATAGCCACTGGCCTTAAATTATTTAAAATCCAATCGACTTTCAACTGCAAATTTCATTTCTCTAACAACTTCAACAGGAAGCTAATTGAAAGTAAGTTACAACTTACGTTTTGTTATGTAATGTCTAGCTTGACTTTGTTTAAGTTATAGCCCACTTTCAATTCCTGAAATTGATAGCTTGGCCTTAAAGAACTTTTGCGGTATCATGCTGAGTGTGAAACGAAATCAGAGTGTTCGTGGACTTACTCGAGTGGCATTCCACCTTTGAATGAAGTGGCGGGCGAAATCGGAGACTATGGATCCGGTTAATACGCAACCAACATCATGCCAGGGCATTCGCGGAATCTCATTTCGGTCAATGCGATCTGCAATTGCCAAATAACTCAATAAATGATCAAGATGATCTTTTCTTCGACGTGTTCAAACTGACTTCTGAATCAAGTTACAACGGGTGGATGCAAGAAGGGCATCACTGAAAGTAAGTACATGTTATAATATCAAGACAAGTACTAATGACTTTTTTGGGAAGTAACAAAGGTTGAAAAGGTAAACAACAGAAAGAAATAAATACGAACTTTATTGATTTTCCCATTGTTTTAGATGGGCCAGATAATCGAGCTTTAAGTAACCTAACACTCTAGTTCTCAACGGTTGAAATTTCACCAAGAATCTCGGTTTTTTCATCAAGCACGGATGGGGGGGAACGGTACCATTGAGACTCAATCTCTATAAGTATCGTCAATATTCACAAAATCGATAATTAAAAGAGATGTTTCGAGTAGACTGTTGTTGTAGGAGCTATAAAATCGTGGGCTGGTTGAAATCTCTTGGTAAATTAACAAGATCGAATCTGACCTGACTGATCAGATCGATTTGATCAGTTCGAAAGGGAGGACAAAACGCAACAATTTAACTGGAATCTTAACTTGTTTTTGTGATTCTCTGTATTTCAATCCTCCTCCAGAAGTCCTCGAATTTCAAAGTAAGTGCTTACGTAATTTTTAACTATTAGGTTAACCACACGCAATTGTTCCATAATTAAAACTGAGATGAATAAGTGCATGATTACCCGCCACAGAAGACCCTTCATGCTAAAAGTGTGTTGTTCTGATTCAAATTAAGATAGTTTTTAGAAGTACTCAGCTTCTTCTCTACCAAGCGCATACACACAGAAGCCTAAATGGCCTCGAGTAAGTAGGCACATCGGTTTGTTTGATCTGAGCCAATATTTGCTCTCCAACCAGACAGAGCCAAGTTTTTGTGTGTGGTGCATCCGCATCTTTTGAATGTGCAAAGGTCATCATCTTCATTTCTAGCTGCTAATGGTGCGCGACTGATGGTTTTTTAATACCAAGATCTCAAAAGTACACCAGGAAAATTTCCATTTATTTAATTTGAGCTTGCCCATTTCCGAAAACAAACAGTAAAATGAAGAGTTTAATAGGTGAGCCTCGAAGGCAGTTAAAAAGGGACCAGAGCATGGACGAGTCCTCGCATAACATCCCTTCAGTTGTATTATTTGGATTGCATGGGTATCAGATGCATCAGATGGCACGCATTGAAAATCGTTATTGGGCATCTAGTGACTGAAATAATCTCTTAAGTGGTTAAACACCGAACTACGTAGGAACGCCAAAATGATGGATCCCGATTCCTAATAGTTTTGCATTTCATTATAAGTAATTATTTTCCTTCCAATTTTTTTGAATAACATTCCCGCCTGATCACCAGTATCCAATTGCCTGGTTGACGCTATTTAAGAGTTAGTTATGAGTGTTGTATCCATTTTCCGTCTATTTCTCGAAATTTTTCTGGTGATACTTTCACCAAGAGCTATCAATTTCTTGAATTTTAACAAAGAGCCTTGAGCGAAATCCAACCTTCTTGTATAGGTACCTCAGATTAAGACGAGAAAAACCTGTTCTTGGAGCGGAGGTAGCTCCGAGAAAGTATCTCCAAGTAAACAACCTTTCCGATATTGAGAACAGCTGAGCCTTGTCGATAAATAATAATTCGACAAATTATTGGATTTGCAATCAGCAGGAGTGAGCCATATTCAAATGGTGATCTGAAAGTATTAAAGTGGGATCATACTTGCTCCCTCTTGCGTTCATACGAAGTCACGCAGTTAAGTGTTTTTAAATTAAGTGATGGGCACACAAGGAGTAAAGTAATTGAAAAAAAATTCAATTGTAAAATTTTAGAGCCTTTTACTAGAAGTTGGTTCTCAACGAAAATTCTTTGGAAACACTTTCTATCGCGTCAATCGTGGGTTACACAAGCCTCTATAATAGAGCAGAGAAAATGCGCACGATTCCATGCACGAGTCAGTTCATGCGTAATATGGAAGCTCAACTCAAACTCGATGAAACTCTGAGTTGGTTCAGTATGGCATCAACATGATTGAGGTCCATTTCTTAACCGAAGGGAAAGAGAATGACAAGCAATTCAATTAAAACTAATATTTAAAAATGGCCTTTCATTTGAAGTCTTCTGTATTTTAAACACTCGTTGAATTCCAAACTTATAGCTCTGAGATTCGCTTTGGTGAGGCAATTCTATTTGTTCTCGAATGATCCTAAACCGACATTCTCACGGTCAGTCCTCTTAAGTACACATAGGTATTCATATTTATTGAGAAGCATGAAAATAATAATAGGTCGAGAAGGTGCTCTCTTAAGGTGTCGGGAACAATGGGATCAGAACTGAAAGATAGCCAAGCAGAAAAAATGCAGCTGTTTATATCGATAAAATAAATTTTCCGTGGATAGAATAAAAACTGCGAGATTATAGCTTAAGCATGGCCAAAAATGTGGCCTTCTGCCTTCCATGTTGGACATTTTAGGGTCAATTTCCACTTCTCACCTTCAGCTGGAAGATTGAGTTCATCAGCGTCCCTGAAAAGCCAGTTTTCATAGTCCTTTCCCACAAACAGAAACTTCCGTGAAAGTTGTGCCAATTCTGACTCTTCCTCGGGGATCAGTGGCTCTTCTCTAACTTCAGGAACTGCCGAGAAATCAGGACCCCCACGAATTTTTGAGAATGGCCCTCTACTTTGTTTTCTTCTGCCATAATATCCCAGATTCATGTACTCTATTTCGTCGGATGCATCTGAGTCCGATTCAAGCATTTTTGTACTTGGAGATCGTTTGCGCTGAGAACCCATGCGAGCGAACATATTTTGAATGCCGGTGGTTATCTGTAAGTGGGAAAGTGCACATATTAGCAGGAATAAATACCTAGTTAAAAATTTCAATTTTTATTCAAGTTAGGCAGTCTACCTCAGCAGTTGAGAACTTGGACTTCCTCGGTTTGGACGGTTCTCTTGCTGAATCTAGATCATTTCTAGGAGTGTTATCCAAAGGGGGGGAGACTGACTGACTACGGGAACGTTTCCGAGCGAAATTGGCCACTCTTTTAGTAGCCATAGAGGACAATCGACGTGGACGTCTTTCGGAGGCATTTAGTCGATGCTCCATGGTTACTGGAGGCAGCTGATGGACGCCATCAATAGCTCCTCCCCGAGATGTATCAATAGGCACTTGAAGGCGACCGATAATGGGAATGTGGATGTCCATGGTGGGCTCCGCTTCATCCGCAATCTCTTGGAGACGATGACCTCCATTGCCGCTGTCACCAGCGCCGTCCTCGCCATAGTAATGGTGTTCGTGATGATGTCGTGTGCTCCTGCGAGTTCGTACGGAGGATCGGAAGCCTATTTGACCATCCGGCATCACCTTGAATCCTGGCTGAAACAAAATTACAATTTAATAGCCATTATGGTCAATTGCGAAGTTGATACACAACAAAACCGCCTTTAGTTGCGGAGGCACAGAGAAAACGATTTACTTCTGGGTACATAACATCGTTCAGCTGTGTCTGACACAGGTTTAAAATGGAATTATTTTTCAGGGACTTTTGTATACTGTGGTGCGTATAAACAAGGCTGAGAATCCAGAAAGTGTACTAAATTTTGTATGCCAACTATAGTGGATTTGGAACTTTTGAATCAATCTTACTTCGAATTCCATCGAAATCTTTGGCTAGAAAAAGACCCTAAAGACAATCTGCTAAATTAATTTTAGTTAGGAGAATCTTCAACTAACGGATTCGTCACCCACAATTAACTAAACTTCCGTCTCTATGTGGCTGACTAACCATGTGGAAATGGCGCGAGGTCGTTGAAAAGAGCGGCCACAAGACGTTCTCGATTAGACGACGCACTGACCCCGAGATGTAGATGGCCAGTTTGCTAGACGAAACGTCAAAAAGAACGGGACACTGATAAAGTTTCACCTCAGCCTTAGGACGGTCATGGATAAAATCGCAGTGTATTGGGTTATCGCTGGTCAGGTGATTTACTGTAATATAAAGAATTATCGGTTTATTTCCTACCAGATAGAAGCTTTGGTTGCGAGAACCTAATTCATCGGAAGCAGCCTCTGTTAAGGAATCCGAATTTATGGTGCCAACTAGCTGACGAACAAGGTATCGAAAAGCACTTTGCCGTTGCAAATACAAAGTTGACACCAAATGAATCACCTTATCTTCAAAACTTCTAGAAGCAGCATGGCATAATGGAATTAGTAAGTAGATTCTAGAACAAACTGAAACTTTTGTTCAAACGAGGACTCGTACTTGGTCTTAAGTTGAAATTTTATTCGCCGTTTAGTATATATAAACTGACTTCCTGCCTTCGAACAGATTAATTACGAATTTTTGCGTTACTGTAACCGTTGGTACCAGTGCTTTTGTGTGGGGAGTTGAATAAGGGGCGTTCCTGTGGGAAATACATTCGGTGGTGGTTTGTTCGGAGAATGCTAAACAAGGCTTTTAAACCTCGGTGTTGGGAACAATTTCGATATGAGGTAGGTTGACAAAAAAAATGTTCAAAAGTGTTTTCTACACGATGCTATTGTCACTTTGTTCCTTTTAACATGCTAGTGTGATGGCCGATTTTTGTTCGTATTAAATAAAAGGCAATTCCAGTACTCTCTGGCCCTAGAGAGCTGTGAAGACGGACCACAAATTGGTAGCTGAAAGAGTTTTGAGCAGTTCATTTGATAATCTGGGTAATAGTAGAACAAATTACCCATAATGTCCTTTCAAGGTGTATTTATTTAGATGATGCACCAACTCTGGGAAGAAATTTCATGCGAAATAGGTACTGAGGAAATGTGAATGAGTGGATTTATATGGGATGAAGTTTCGATGTAAAAAGGAACGAAGGTGAGTCCAACCGGCCCTAAATCTGATCTCTTAGATCAATAGATAAGGTAGTGAGAGATATAGTTCTCTTTATTCTGAAAGCTTTTTTCATTCATCAGGTCGAAACACTAGAAATGAACTGCAAACGCTGCAAATATGTTAATCTGGAACGTCAAAAACAACGGAAGCGTCAGCATCCGACTTTATTTGCAGCCAGCGCGAATGGTGCCTTTTGCCATATTAAATAAATAGTACATGATTAAATTAAGCATAACCGGTGCTTTCAATAAAATATCTATTGAAGACGGACTAATTCGGACGAGGTGGCTCGACGAAGCTGAACCGCTACCTGTACGACGAAGCGACGCCAGGGAAGAGACTAGACAGCCGAAGACGTCAACAAACGCTTTCACTGTGTTCTGTATTAACTGTTGTGCTTAATTGCTATAAAAGCTATTTGCACTTCTGTTGTACTCCGAATGAGTCCTTGGGACTTGCCTTAATAGGTGGGGAGAAAAATAAAAAAAAATCCATCGTAACAATGTCAACCAACTTATCCTTGAGAGGGTCTTCAATTCCCTCCTTTACTGGTTACAATTTTAGTTCGAAATAAGATGTCACATTTGATGCAATAGTTTTGGCCTCAATTTGTGAACGGGATAATTTGGTCGTGATCTGCATTTGTGAAGCTCAGCGTCTTGGATCAAGAGCAACTGAAAAACTCTAAATATGGCTAATGTAAAGTGAAATAGATCCTGAAATTACTCATTTATGGCCCATTTACTAAGCAAAATGAATAATATAAACTTTGGGGAGGAGCTGGCCGATATGATACACGCACGCTGATCATGAGTTGCCGAGCCGGTGTGTAAAAAACTCAGCCATCTTAACTCGAAAGCCTTAACATCATGGTAGTATCCACTATCGGAAATGGCGGGGAGAGGGCTCTATTAACTGGACGATGGTCTTGAAAACATCTCGCTTTACCATACAAATTGTTAACGGAAATGAGATTATCTAGTTCTCTTCAAAATGGACTGAAGTAATGTCTTCAAAAGTGAAATTGAAATTTATGGACAAATTCCACTTGTAATCTTGAAGTATTAATATCAGAACCGAAAAACCAGTTAAATTTTGATTAAAAACGTCAAATGTCTACTAAAACCTGCTGTATTGAAGAAGCTAATTCCAGTCGTGGCATGAGAATCAATGGCTTATCAGCAGGAATCCTTTCAACGATGGTATCTCTTTAATGAAACTGAAATTTTTCGCATTATTTTTGATTAACTTCCATCTCTGAAAGTACTCCATCTCTATGTCAAAACAGAGTTACTGTTATGGGACCGGACGGAATCACGCACACTAGCCTTGAACCATTAATCTAACGAAAATCCTGAAAAAAAACGGTATTTTTTAACAACTGAGGTGAATCGACAAAGTAAAACCACAGTCGGTGGCTCAGGTAAATATGCTAATTTTGTCTAAATAATAATGTTTGGATGGACCTAGAACTATCGTCTGAGCTTAGCTGCCAATGAAGGTAAGATCAGTCATCTTACGTCATCTTATGTCAACTGATAACATCAGCTGATGTGAAGGCTTACTTTCTGGCTTTGATTGTTGTCGACTAAGTTATATCATCTACTTTTGTATCCCTACATACTCACATTTGAGACTAACAAACGAGAAAAGACCAGTAGATTTATTCAAGGGAGTTTGCAAAGGCGAAACGGTCATTCTATTTTCGATAACACGATTAAGAGTCGTTCCTCCCATCCCAAAGTTGGGAGAAAGATTTGTATTGCAGATGACCTCCTGATTTCGTGCAAAAACATGTTGAGTACTCATGGCCTTGAATACGCAGGCAGCGTCGATGTTTTGACTGAAATGCAGAGCGGCAGGTTCTCTAGACATCGATGCCTTTTTTATAAGAATGTCTGAAAAAGTTCAGAGTTGCGCAAACTTTCGATCTTTGACGGAACGATTAGCTCTTAGGACTGTAAATTTACCCCAATAATTTTCGAATTTAAATACTGATTTGGAGGAAAACTTGCTTACAACGAACTTTGTCTCTCACTAGATTGGGATAGTTACGATTGGATTATTCAAAAACCTCTTTTGCCAACGCGATGGATTCCTATGAATATAAATATCCCATTTATTAAAATTTCAAATCTTTCTTCGAGGGTCACTTTCACAATTTCACTGAATAAATAGACTTCGGCACATTCTCTTTCGAAAGAATCCCGGGCAAGCTCTAATAATCAGCCATTGCTTGGAAAATAAGCTCGTGAAAGCTACACATTCCTCTCTCTATTAGTATTTTCAAGCAAAGGCTTTAATGGTCACAGTAGTCCAATGACGATTAACTCATTAGCTAAGTTCTCTAAGTTCTCTAAATAACTATGTGCAAGTTGAATCACATTGCTAACTAAGTCCCGATAACTTTTATGAGAAATGCGAAGGATTCAGGCGAAGAGTTACTCTATTTTGGCAGTTAGTTTCCATTATTTCGGATAATTATCGCTTATATAGACCATTAACTAGAAAGTGCCATTCTCGAAGGAACATTTCACTTGCCTTACAACATGGATTTATACATCGAAAGTCTTTCCTCCGCTGATCATGTCTCCTGGATACGTTCATTTCCAGGCAGTACTGACACCCTCTTATGTTTGAAATAGTTAAAAATGGTATAGCATGAATTAGATATATCATTTATTTCAGAATCTATGTCTCTTCGAGAAGCTATTCACGACTGCAACTCTGAGGACAGTCTGATTCCTCTGGAGAGAAGCATTCTCGAATAAGTATGTGACTGAATCCATCATTTGTCAGTTGCTAGAGGATCCTTTGCATCGGCACCTCCATAATGATTTTTTGTTCTATTGGTACAGGACTTAGCCATTTATTTTATTGAGCACTCATTAATCTTGGAGACAATACTTCAGTTCGTTTTAATTAATTATCTTTGTTTTAGGAATTGCAGTGCCTTACAAACAGTTCTCTGACCAAGTCTCCGTTTTTGCGCACAATGAAAGCTCTCTCATTTCATTAAATACACTGCGGGAATGACCCAGTCTCCTGGTTACTAGACTCGGTGAGCGACCTCGTAAGGACCAAAGTGTTGTCTGGTCCGCTCTCTTAAATACATTTGATCTGTGTGAACGGTGAAATAAACCATGATCCTGTTCCGACTTGCCTTCCGACCTTTTCTGAGTAGGAAAAGTGATCAGATTTGTAAACAAGCTGCGATCAATTTGTGCGTGCGTTTTGGCGTTCTCGTAAGCACTATAAATTATAAACTTTGCAATATAACCATAGATAAGTTGCAATATGAAACTTTAGTGAAAGAGCTTTTAATGCCAAATTTCGTTCACCCACTTATCACACCTGTGTGTGGGGATGCCTTTGGTGTTACTACATTTATTTACACGTTGAACATACCTCCAGATCTTCTTGATGGGCGATCTGCTTCCTCCAGGCCAGGGCGGCCATAGACGTTTTGGCAATGGTGTTGAAGCTCATTTTACCATGCCTTTGAGCACGGTCGCGCTGAATCTCTTCTTCGGGAGCATCTGTGCGAATCAAACTCAAGGAGTCGTTACGACTTAGTGCACTGAGATTGATGTTTGGTAAATGGCCAGCGCTCACAGCCAGGGCAGTTCCAAAAGTGGTTTCTCCATTCGCGTCCCCGTTTCCTGGAATGCCCATTGGCATCATTGGCAACACAGGCATGAAGGCTACCAGAGCTGATCTCGCAACGTCTTGGAGCTGCAACAAAATGAAAAATTACTTCACATTGGGGGCAATAAATACGAGATCTCAACACCCAGAACATTCAGCAAAAAAAAGAACATTTTGAGAGGGAAACAAGAGTTATTTTAGACAACCCAGGGTTCAGTCAAATCGATCAAGAACTGGATTAGAGGGTTACAAGGTGAAATTAAGTGGTTCCTCCGAGATAGTTTGATTCAACTGAACTGGAAAAGTCAATCTAAATGGGTGCGAACTTTTTCCCATTATGTGAGGGACTCTTTGCGACACCGATGAAGTAATCAACAGAATAAAGAATCCATAAAGGGTTTCGCCTCGAGACCTGTGAAGCGCAAATTTGATCTTGAAAACATCTGGAAGTGCCAGCATTTCCAATAAAAGTAATGAAATTGGAGTTGGAATCGACAAGAGAAAGAAGGACCTAGGCGCTGGATAAAATTTTCCGGATAATTTAGTTCTTGCTCTACTGTTACATTAAGAATGCACCTTTCATTTCAACTATGGGTTTGACTCATTGCGTAAATTGGAAAATTATAATCTTATTCAAATGGAATTCGTGATGGATCGGTCAAATGAAAGCACTGCCTAATCTGTTCTTTTTATAATGATTGCAAATGCACACGAATTTTCTTGGAGTTGATCGAAAGCTCTTGAAAAATTGATAACAACGTGAAATATGGTAATCCAATTGAAATTCCTATTTCTTATTTCGACAATCGACAATGAATGAGAAAAAAACTAGATCCACAAGTTGGAGTCATAACGAGGATGCCTTTTAAAAGGACATTAAGCGAAGACTTAATAGATGGTATTTTCTAAGTGTCTGAGCGGTCACTGAGAAAGCCATTGCAGGATGATGCATTGATCAGAGTAAGTCGCAGAAGAACAATAAACAAGATCCAATACTTTGAAATCCTGATTTTCAAAGCAAGGTGATCGCACGCATCATGATCCATGAAATTATGATAATAATCACTCAGTTGGTAAAGAATAACCAATCTCTATAGAAGCCTTGACTAGCAGCGCAAAACGAAGGGATCGGGCAATTGAATAAACCAAGATTCGTTACATCAATGAAATAAATAACCATTTAAAGGAATTATTTTCACCTCACAATAATCACCCAATCAATTAACTCATCCAGATTTTAGCGCCCCACAGATCAACGGTGCTTGTGGTATGTAACAAGGTGAGCCAGCTAACCCACGATGACAGAGACCATGTGGATATGACGCTCATCGCGCGACTGCAAGGATGGGACAATGCGGATTTCGCTTGATCTAAATTTTTGAGCTGGAGTAGAAATTGAGAAATAGGCATTTTCAGGGATTTGCTGCAAGGTGAAATATCACCAATGATTACCAAACTGCGAGAAAATCTTGCCAGAAGTGGTATCTCTAAATGAATCCCCGGAGGAAAATTAATGAAAAATAAGTGCGAATCAAATCTATCAGATCACATCGGTTCAAAGTCTGCCGCTTCGTATCAGTAAGTAAAGCGATCACCCCAATTAGTGAATGCCTGGCCTTCAAAAAGGAAGGCCGAATAGGCCTTCCTCAATCAATAATAACATGAGAGATATTCAAATATACAACTATTCCTTTAAAACAACTAGGCCAGGATGATATAATAATAACTTAAAGCAGACAAAAATAAATGGATATACTGACGGTCAAACCTACTCTCAACCTCCTCTTGGTGACCACCGGTCACCCCAGGGGCAACTCTGGGGGCCACCGAGAGGGGCGGCCGGATAGGACTAATCATCCACCGGAAATAAAAAAAATTAGATTATGCCAGCAGAAGTACAACCTCGTTCAGCCTGATAAACGAGGCACGGCGTAAATGCCTGGATTCATGGTCTCAAACCGGACTGTGGAAACTACGAATGGAATCTCAGCCCAAAAAAGTTGAAAAGACGTCTGAGAGATTGTCTGCCTAACAATGTCGAGGAGGACCAAGGTATCACTACTAAGTTGAAGTGCTACTTGTACTATGAAACCATGCCAGAGAAGTGACTAGAGAACCGAAGACGTCGATAACCGCTTTTACTCTCTCCCGTGTTAACTGTTGTGTGCTATATCCAGTAAAAGCTATTTGTACTTCTGTTGTACCCCCAACAAGTCCCTGGGACTTGTCCTGATGGGTGGAGAGTAAATAAATAAATAAATAAATAAAATAAATTGATATACTGTATTAATCGAAAAGTCGAAATAACAGACCCTTAAGACATTTCCGTGCGTTATTTAGGCAAAAGATTCACAAGAGCCCTGAAACAGTAGGCAAATCCATGTCGTACAACAGGCTCTTCTCAGTACCTGGGTCTTTATGGGGCAATTTGGCTGCAATAAACTTCCCAAAGACGCCTCCCAACGAGGCAGGAAATAAAACTAAAATAAAGAGATTCTCGAGAGGAGAAAGTGGGATTGGCTCAGTCAAGTTAACTCGATATAAACAGGTGATAAAAAGTGGCGGAAATTCAGTTAGAATCGAACATGTCATTTTCGTCAGTCTCTGGGGATGGCCTAGATCACGTCCCGGAGCACTCAAATTTGGACTCGTTTGCTCGGCTTCTGTTTCTGGTAGGCCCACTAGGACATAACTGTGCGACTTATAATTTTCGCAATCTTTACCTTTTCATTTTTCGATAAACAATAGACATTCTTTTAATCTAAGCATTTCTTCTGACGCTTTCTAGGTTGCTGAGTACACTCTGAACTAGCATCTAGAAGGGTAAAACACTTGGAATTGTCTAGAATAGCCTATCAGAGACCATATCTTTATTCCTCTGGTACCGAAATCTCCTAAGGTAGTAGATCAACTACTAGCTTTTCAAGTTTCTCGATGTTGTGAGATTAAAAATTTCGAAAATGCACGATGCTAATCTTATTCCCCGCGTATAATAAACTCAATAGAGTTGACTGATCTTGAGCAAGCTACTGATAACTCAGTTACTGGTAGTCTCTGCATAGAAGACACGCGCTAAAGTGGTGGTAACAGGGAACGTCAGCTGCTTGTCAAGTCCATAAATCTTTCGTAACAATCAAAACATAGCATTTAAGCACATTTTATAGGCATTTCAAAAAAGACGTCAACTTACCTGGACTTGTTTACGCTTATATGGTACTGTTTTGTCCAAGTCAAGTAGTCTATTGAAAAAAATAGCAGTGCAAGAAGCATTTAAGAAAGCCTTATAGTTATTTAAAACTGTAAAAATAATGGTTTGTTTTTGTGGGATTCAACTGGCAAATAGAGGCTTTCGTTTCCAATGAAGTTAACTTACAGATCATTTATCTAGATTTTCCATAGGAAATGTACTTTTTATTGGTCAAATAATATCTTTGGCAGGAGAATTGCTCGACATTAATGGTCAAAATGATTTAGCCTCGTAAAAGGCTTTTCGTCGTGGTGGATGAATTGCTAAGATAATTTTTAACCCACGACTTCGGGGAACCTGTAGATGGGAATAGTTTTCATAAGAAAACAGTAGGTCATTCCTTACGGATGATCCTGTCGGTCCCAACGACCAAAGCAAAGATCGATTCCGCCCATGAAAGCGATGGACTGATCAATTATGACTATTTTTTCGTGATGAGACCAGAGCAGAACGAAATCGCGGAGGTGATCTGGATGTCGAATGACCTTAAAATGAGGAAAAAATTCCCTAATAAAAGTGTCCAACTTCAGTAAATTCAAGTGTAAATATCACCGTCTAGAGTCAGGCTTTAAACGGTCAAAAGGCGTTGTTTATAATAGTTTGTTCGTCTCAGTCTTTATTAAAAGAAAGTTATGCATGTTTAAGCCAATAAAAGGATAAATAATATCGGCTTATCCGGGGATCTCAACAAGTTAGAACGGAAATCATACGGAGGAATAGGGTAAAAGTCTAAAGCAATGCCCTTCACTTAAGTCTTCTTATAAATTGGTGTATACTGCGAGTTCCATAAATTGACACTAAGTTTTGAAGAAACGGAAGTCATTGTTGAATGTGCCACTTTATTCCCACTTAACCCTTAGGGCGTCGAATGAGGATTTTCACTTTGGAGATAAGTTCGCATGGAAAAGAGGTAGTCCCAGGATTTTCCAATCAGCAAAATTTGGTATGATAGTAACGAGTTGTCATATACGGTTATTACAAGCGAATTTGTCAGATTATACAAGAAAGCACAGAGCTTGCATTTCCTTTGCTGAGACCCACTTTTTTTTAGGGGATGGCTACCAAATGGTGCAATATTGTTGAGATCATAGAGTAGAATCGGTTCAAAGTAGAACGAGGATCAGAATACAGATTTATGCAACATGAATGCTTCCGTCAAATCAGGTTCTTTGTGATGAATCCGTCGCACAGACCATTGGGATTTCCTAGGTGGAAAAGGCCGCTATTTCTTGAAATGAGGTAACAAGATGAGTTTCCCTGCACTCCGACATTGCCACTTGTATTAGGCGTTGGATCAGTAAAAGTCAAATTTTGATGAAGCCGAACAACGGAAATTCATACAGACTGGCATCGAAATGACCACACACTCCCGGTGAAAACCACACGTATCTCGGTTAAAAAACGTCGGATGAGCAACAAATAGGGTCATTTACAGTACAAGCGCAAACTAATACATTGTGGGTGACTTCTGTTCTTCCCCCTCCCCTAGTCCTAGTCCTCTTTACACCCCAATTATCTACCCCAACACTACATATAGGCTAATCTTCAAAGTTAAGGCAATGAACCGGTTTGACGCATGATCTGGGTCGAGGATCACGTTGTGAAAGACCCTAAAAGAATGTGAGAAGAGATCCCATAAATGTGGACGAGGGGCTAGAAAATGTGCAGTTCTGGTGAGGCACGGACCTGTGGTGGAAACACGAGGCTCCTTTTTAGATTGTGGGAGACCGGTGGTTTTAAAAAACTGTGCCAGATTAGAAATGACCAAACCCAAATTACTAGTCTTTAATGTGGCACTTCAAGAGACCTGAAAAGTCCCGTAACTATCGAATCTACACCGATCAAATTGCCCCTGATGGAAACATGAGAGCATGAGCTGCTTATCCACAAGCGGACAGAAATTGAAAAGGAAAATGGACAAGGAGTTTCCGACCGTAGAATTGCGTAGGTACCAATGATGCTACCTTCTTTTGGACGGGTACTGAGTGAAATGAAACGACACTGAAGAGATCACATGGCTCAGAAGATTGACTCTTATAAACACCATTCCTTCAAGGATGTTATGTCAAATATCCTGTTCGTCAAATTCCTTAACTGAACCAGCTTCCACTTGACTCAGCGTTATTATCAAGTTACTTAGACATCACTAGATTATTTGAGGTTCCTAGGTCTTTCGAAGCGGTACTAAATATTTCCACTTCAGACATGCCATATAAGAAATAAAAAAGCCCAAACTTACATGAATATTTGGGTGGAGGCTAGACAGCCAAGTAGAGGTATGTTTACTGTTAATCGTCAGAGCCTGCGGTACCTCTCTGTAGATCATTATGCAAATTCTCACACCTTCTTCCTGTAATAAATAAAATGACAAAAGAGATTAGTTCTGTAGAGTTTGTACCAGTTTGCCAATGCGTTCTTGCGATATTTTAATTAACTAAGTATGAGTTTCCAATGTCAGTCAAAATGTAAATCTGAGCATAATCACCGATGTGGTCTACCTTTATTTGGTACCGATGGGCTTCAGATAGCTGATCCCTGTGTCTGCTTAGCAGATCCTCTAAAGCAAACTATACCTGCCATGATTTGACCCATAAGCCATGAGTATGAAAAAATCGAATGCAAATGCCCAAATGAGCCTCATTATTTGAGCACAAATTGAAATTTAAAAATTGATGCTCTAAAGATGTCAGCTTAACAATTCAAATTGTTCATCACATTTTTGGCTGCTTAAATTATCCATTTTTGAGATAAAATGCACTATTTGAGTCCTACAATGGCACGCACTTTAATACCTTCATGTTCCGGGTTTTGACTCAAGTTTCATTTTAATTCCTGTAGGTAGAATTAAGACTTTATTTCAAAAGCTTGATTAGCTCCATATACCCATCTCTGCGATAAGCAATAACAAATCATTACTTTCGACGTTTAATGACGAAATATTTTAAGTTTAAAAAAATTCTGGCAATTAGCTACCAGATAAACAAGGTCTTTGCAATCTATTTGGGCGGGAGAAATTATTTTAAAGATGCGATTTGCGCAGAGGTGTATCAATTTACAACAGAATTTTCTATAGCAAAGACGGCGCTGGATTATTTCATTGTTGTAAAAGACCCTGGAAAATAAGTAATAAAATTCAGTCATTGTGATCGCTCGAAAATGGGCTTTTCTTTCAGATACATTTAATGACCTAACGATTAGACACAAAAAGTTTTGTCGGAGCGTACAAGTTAAACTAATGGTTGAAGCGGTTTTGAGATTAGACACGAAGAGGGACAACGGTAGCGCACCTAGTGAATCGTCGACATTGGACTGGGGATTAATGCAGCTGAATTCGCAACTTAGCGACATTACGAACGCATACTATAGCCCAGGTACTAGAAAGTCCAGTGCAGTTAGTATTGCCTTTCATTGAAGAAAATTGAATACCTCCTTAAAATCCTTCCAGAAAAACAAGAAATAATAAAAGCTAGAAAGTTTCTAGTACCACCGCAGTCACGTTAGTAAAGATAGTACATGAGTCACGAAGAAGAAATGAAATGGATCGTCATGTGAATTATGTTGAGAACGAGTCATTTCAAGGAATCAAAACTAGTTAGGTGCAGGCAATCATAGCATTTGATAATGAGTAGGTGATTGAAAGTGACTTTGAGTAGTTAATTTAGGATAGGTTTAAGAGAAATCTAAATAAAGGTGCTGTAACGAATCTGTGATAGTGTTACAAAAAAATTCATTCAAGACGCCGTACAATTAATCCTTAATGTAGGATCATCCATCGCCATGATGGCATATGCAATCCTACCACTCAAATAACAGATGTTCTGTCACAGTTCTGTCATAAAATTCCGACGACATACCATGGAAAGGTGGATCAAATACCTAGCCTTAAGGGGAAAACGTGCACCCACTCTGGAAAAATTAATTAGGTTCGTGTTTAACAAAATATATTTATGATAGGTTTATGAGTGGCCATTAGTTAATTAGGGACTGGATCCTGTGATTCGCTTTAGCAGATACGGGAGATCATCAGATTAGTTTGGTCTCCTATCCAGAATAAAAATCAAAACGGGATCGTTTTGTTTTGGATGGACAGCGGTTCCATATTTACCGCGGTTTTTTACAAACGAGATAAAAGTGCTTCCGTTCAAATTATTTTAGGGAAGCAGGCAGTGGCAATATCTTACCGAAAGATGTAAACATTAAATTACACTATTTTTGACTTTAGTCTGGACCACAAGTCCAAACATCCGATATGGCAACAGACACCAAACCTCGACAGCTTCCACTAAACTAGAGGACGGCAACTCGCTACCATGAAGGAAGTAAACTGAGAACTCTCTTGCGAGAAAGGAGAGGAGAAGATATACAGACTGTTTACTAGACTCATAAGGAAGCCTGAAATGAATACACTGTATAACATAGGTTCAAACTTTTTTCTCTGGATTGCTAATAATAAGTCGACATGAATTTCAAGCAGTGGCTCGTAACTACTGAATTCGAAATCTGAGCAAAGGGAAAGTAGCCAGCCAAGACCTAATAGATACAAGATTTTTGGTCGTGGTAGTGAAAATGAACAGATCCTTAGGGAATGTTTCGCAACAAATAGAACCCTTTGAATGTCAAAATGTAAGTTTAATCAAGATCTAACTAGTTCAAGGGTGGCTAAAAAGTACATTCACAAGTGTTATTCGATTTTTTTCACAATGAGTAACAAGAATTCAAAGCATTGTCTTATTCTTTGGTTCGGTCCGATCAAATTTATTTGAAATTCTCAGAGAGGTAGTTAGGACTTGGAGTGCTGTTTGCTTAAGTATGTCGTTTTCTTCTGGCGAAGACTGGGATGAACGAGACGAATTCACTGACGAAGAAATTGCTTGAATCAGTCGACACGTGTAATATAAGGCTCTTCTAGACGGTTAGCAAAAATGATAGATGTTGGAGAACTGGTTATCACCAGGATAATTCCCAAAAATACGTCACTTTGGAAGTTAAATAGATGGAAGCAGCAAGACCAGGAGCGATTTGGAAGGCATCTTAAAGAATGTCATCCACTTACCCGACCAAAAGAATGGAAACTGACATCTAAGGATAGGCAGGAGCATATACGTTGGCTTTTTTTTCAATTTGGGAGGGATGAAAGAAAGACCTTGTACTTTTTCCGAAGATGACAGAACAACTTACAGCCTTTTTTTTAAGCATATAATCGAGTCTCCATTTATCACCGCCATTAGGACGTTTGAGAAGGATTTCTGGAGATAACCACCAATCCGTGATAAAGATTTCGTGCCTAGCGCATTCAATGCCATTGGCCACGGCATCCATGTAAGAGGCACCGTCGATACACCTGTTGACCAATCAAATATTTCGTGTCAGAAATATCGCACTTAAAAAAATGGAAAACAATTTACCCTCAAATGCTTCTAATTGTCAAAAAGGCACAACTCTAGTTTGCATATTTATTTTGGTTTCATTATTTGCTAATGCTAATGGAAAGGAATATTTAGCAGGAAATGGGTGAAAAAAAGGAGGTAAGAAAGTTGTTTTTCTAGTGAGGAAGTCTGGCAGTGGTCGTGCTCCCTACTTTCAACGATTAAGTTTGGTGATAGATAAAGGAGAAGCCAAAGCGGAACTGCACACCGATTAAAAGTGCTTGTCCAGAGATAATTTGAACAGAGTTTGGGGGCAAGGTAAAGTAGCCATGGCTGTATCCGATTTGTACATTCGCCATCCAGACGTCGAGAAGTCTGATGTCAGAAATATGACTTCTCTAATGCACAAAGGGGATAATATAGGATTAGAGTCATTAAAGCAACTTTGGATGGTCTTCGCGATCATCCAGGTTGGTCCGTAGGGAGTCTAGCCTTGATAACTTTCGAAGGAGTACTGGAAGGAGTACTGGAGAACATATCAGGCAGTTGGGAAATGTTAAACTTAATTGCCTACATAACTGGTAAAGGATTTGCATAAGAAGGCTACTTTGACAGAAAACGTAGTTTCTATCCAAGAGATACTAGTACTCCTGATTTGAGAGCAAAAAGTGGTCCCCAAATACTCGGAAAACTTACACAACGAATAGGCTCCATTCTCAAGACCTGACTGTAGTAATGTAGCAGTCATTCTTACAAACGCTTTACAAGATATTTTCAGTAGCTACTTGTTTTACATAATATTAATTCTTGACAAAAGTTACGTCTTGCCGCCACAAATAGTCCAATTTTCAGCTAGCATGTGTGAAAAACATGAATGCTGCTTGGCAGCATTAGTACTGCATTTGAAATGCCATTTCTTAATTGAGATTTGGTATTCCTAAGGTTTATAAAAAGTATTTGAATACCTTCAGTTCATCTCCGCCCACTTTCCAAATATAACTTTAGCAGTCTTTTTGACTCAGCTTCAGTATGATTTAAACAGACAAACCGCTCAGACATATCATTCGACCTATTGCAGCAAATTCAGATGAAAGGTCATCAGTTTCAATTGAAGCCATGATCCTTGAAAGCTGACACTAGGGAAGAGGAACGTTCGATCGAAAAGGACAGTCACTGAGGGCGTCTTTGATGAAGGCGATAAGTATTGGTCGAAATGTGATCGAGAGACTCGAGGGATTTCATCTTCTCTTCCTCTTATCAGACTACGTCTCGCTATTAGTGTTTAACTCGCTATTCTATAGCCTATCACTCGTAGATATAATTTGATTGAAACTAAACGATTTTAAAGTAAGATGAAAAAGTTTTCAAGAATAAAAATGGATTACTAAATTGAAATGCAGATCACTACCAGAAGCAGGGTCGAATGTCAAATTGCAAATCAGATGTGGAACATATGTTTTCTATCGGAGCGAAGCCAGGTACCATGGCTGCCACCCCCGGGCAAGTTAGGTGCAGAATTTGAAACCAGGCTTTAAACTTAATCCTATTAAAGCCACTTCGGTTGACCCAGACCCTTTTTCCATGACAAGTGAGCTGGGTAGTCATTCCGATACACCATTTGAAATAAAATTAGACACGAGATTATCAGTTCGGTTTGTCTCAAGATCGGAAAAGGGTGTAATAGCTTGTTTGTAAATCTAAAAAAGAATAAATACAAAGTGTCTAACTGGTCTTGGAAAATATGTGATATACCTGAACGCCACAAAGAGACTTTCGAAGATACGCATCTCACAGAGAAAAGTGGACCAGAGGCCAGAGCAAAGGTGCAAATATTTTTACAAGCGGTCACAGCTACTGCCCAGGCACCCGAAATAGGTTATCCAATGTTCTACTACCAGAGTGCAGACAGAGTCAGGAAAAGGATGACAAAGTTGGACCTGGGGTAAATTGAGGGCGATTCAATTCTGGTCTTGAGGGAACGATTACGGGGAGAATTTACAGAGAGCAACCCCTTGGGAGAATAGAGTTGTTGATTCTGATCAGTACCCTTCTCTTTTATTGACATGGTTCCAGAGGCGCCATTTATTATCTTTCGGTTGTGCTATTAACTTGAAATGCCAAAGGATGAACTAACTGTCTAAAATCAAGGAACTCGACCTTCCGAAGATTAAATAAAAAGAAGAATAAGTGAAAAAGTATATGGCAAAGGGAATCTGCCTGTAACTAACAGAAAGTTTGAAACGGTCAAATCTGTTGAAGGAAAGATAACGAGTTGTTACAGGCGGACAAACAAATGAGTAAACAAGAATTGACAAGTTGACATTCTTCATGTGTAAGTCAAGCAATGTTAGGCTGGAATTGAGCTGGTTCGGCCAAATTTTTGTGATCATTGGGAAAATTGTGAGCGTGAGCGCTTGCGTAGAGATGTGCGGAGTTAATTTATGCAAACTCGATGGCAACACGGGCCAAAGGGCTCGGGCAGGCCTTCGGTCCAATGCCAAATTTATTTAATGATCGGATTCTAGGGATACAGCTTCTATTTCCCTCAATGCTTTTGATCCAGTCGCATCCGCATTTGAGAGCGCCGAAGAATACTGGTACAAGTCCAACCCTCCTATACACCTGAGCTAATATTTCTACTGGAAATTATCGCCTCAAACAGTCACCGTACGTCCATCAATGTCTTCAATAGTCTTTAAATGAGGAGCTTGTTCTACCGAGCAAACTAACTAATCCGACTATGAAACCGGCCTACATGAGGCAAAATTTGTCAATTTAGAGTGGCATGATGCACGATCCTCGACAATGTGCGATCCTCCAACTTCAGAGAAGCAAGTGTGCGATTGAAAACAGGAGCCAATCACGCTACGAGCACACCACCGATCAGATAGGAGCCACGATATTTCGCTGAAGGTATGTCCACATGGACGAGTAATCTTAGGCAGATGGTGACTGGAATTACCATCCCGATGTTGTAAGAAACGAGAAACGGTAGAGATAAAGAGAAACGAGGGACCGTCGGTCGACCATAATGATAATTGAACATGTTATCGAGTGGGGCAGGAGCAAAGGAAAGTCTCAATAAAGTTCAGATGAAGTGCGATCCCTCTCCGAAAAATTCCATGTCGTCTGGTCTCCACCCATCCCACCATTAACAACACTGGTTTTGATAAAACTTTTAGAATAGGAATGATTTCATACGTTCCCCTGGCAATAATATTTACATTCAGTCAAGCCTACTTGGTCATTGGGATATGGATTGTGTGTGGCCTTTTGCGTCAATTCAAACATCTCAAGTAGAGCTTCTCAAATGACCTTCTTCACTTGATACTTCCCCCTCAATCCGAGATTAGATGCTAAACGCAGCATGAAATCGCATCATAAATCGTTACAGTAACTCCACCAGACGCGCGCAAACGATACTCCCTGCTGGTTAATAGCGTAGACGTTGGTGGACTAAAGTACCCATATCGCTCGTCAGCTTCTCTTTTCTCTGATGAAGGTTAGGTAAATGATATCATTATTTTATTTAAATCATGGATTAAAATTTTAACGCCAGAGACTTTGAATTAGTAGTATTTTTCATACCCTTTTTTCTTGACATTTAACTACTTATTCAAATCATATTATAGCCGAAGAGATAGAGATCAGATCTAAGTTTTGCCATGTGGTTTCATTAAGCTTCGTCCAGTTTCTGATAAGGAGATAGTTCTCGTCATGAATCCTGTTTTGACGAATGTTAGATTTCAGTAGTTTAATCTAGCAATAGAAAACTAGTTTTTCATTTTGTGTCTCTGTCGGCATTTCATGTTAGCACGCAGATTAGAAATAGGCTACTGAATTGCTCATTACCTTTTTGGTTTTTCTCTACTAATTATCGACATATTTTAATCTAAACCCCCAGATCTTCTCGATTCTGAAAAATTATGGAAGAGGCTGCATGTTAACGAGGGTTCTGAGCATGCTAGGAGGTAATCAGCCATTCTTCGCTGGCTCATCAATACAGTGTTGGATTGGACCAGATCAGCTTCCGTAGCGTCACTCCTGAACGCTCAAGAGACAAAGAGAGAGCTTCCTTGTTAAATAGGCAACTAATCTATGAACTGGGTTGCTATCTACTTAGGAAAGTGCTAGGCGACGACAGGGTAGCTAGCGGCGAGATGGTCCTTTAAAGACTAAGCGGAAGGGCCACACACCGCGAAAGGAATGTCGGCCAGATCGAGTGGAGGGAGGTGTTCAGGGAAGAAATCTCGGTGTTTAATAAACAATATTCTGTTTGGAATTCCCTCTTTATACAACATTAGTTTTATAAACTCACTGATTCATACAAGTGGACTACAACGTCTACTTGATAGAGGACAAATTTCCCCAGATTAACTTGGCGTTTAAGTCATCGGAATTTTGGCAAATAAATGAGAGCAAAACCATCATAAAAAAGATAAGTTTAAAATAAAATCCTTCCTAGTTAGCTTTAGATTTTGTGGGGAAACACTAGACCCTTTACCTCTGAATTTGTTTAGAAGTATCAGATTAACATAACATGGAGTATTAACCGACATTCTTTTAATGTTACTTGTATTGCTGATGGGTGAGGGACCGTTGAAAATTGATCAAATGCAATATTTAACACTTCTGAAGGTCCACGAATTGGGTTGATGATATCGTCAACGACGGACATGCTCGAGAGTGGAAAGATTGGGACCTTTGTGCTATAATGACCGATAAGTTTCAAAATTCACTTTTCTATAAATTGTTTAATGGATAAACGGTGATCTTGTCTAATTTCAAGGCTGGCCTAAGCGGTTTACGTGAATCAGCCACGATTTCGCGAATCCAGAGGTTTAGGGATCTAGCCAGTATCACTGGTCTCGATAATACGACATCGTCCAACTTCTGGGATATAGAGATAGGGTGTAAAAAACACCGTATAACCATGATGCACACCTTCCGGAGTTAGTTAGATAAGGATATGGCGCGGATTAACCAGGACATGAGCCCACAATATTCAGTTTCGTCTGAGTTCGGGTTCTGAAACTTTGTCATAGCGATGTTTTGAAATCCACTTCATTTTGCACAAAAATGAGGTGATACCAATATGAAAGGTCGTTAAAAGTGTGCCAATCCAGTCTACTGTCATTACTTTTCATACATTTTATTTAAAATTTAGGCAGGCTAATAAGAAAACATAAGAAAACTGACACGAAAAAGAGTAGAGGGGTTGAACAAGTGCGTCTCTAACATTGAGATTAAGCCAGGCGTCTATACTCATTGTCTCAGCATACCTTGGTTTTAAGAATCGTCATCAAGCTAACGCTATGACTGGTAGCTTCGTCATTACCCCAGGGCTTCTCCCATTGGCTAACAATCTATGGTAATGAGCTTGGATTTGGTATTACGGGCACCGTGAGAATGCTGCTGGGGGGTAGCCTTATTCCCACGGCGATTTCATTTTGATTATTTGGCAAAAGTATCTTTGGTGAATTTGAAAGTTTCCCAAGTATGCGACTATTCAATTGAACATTTCGCACACTATTAATTTCAATTTTGACAGTTTTGGCTCGGTTTTAGCAATCGGCAACCGGTGTAAAGTGTAAGCTCTACGTCTTATTGTCTTTTACAATATTACTCCAAGTCGCTCTTTCAAGAAGGAGGTAAAAAGATGGGAAATAATTCACCGCAAGGTAGTTCGATTATAAGTAATAATAACTTCTATAATGGGTCTGATTAATGACTTTCACTCCAAATTTGGGGATAGTAAGACTTCATGACCAATAAAAACTCACAGAGAACAAAACTTGTGGATAGAACACTTATTGCTTGTCTAAATCGCCATGATACCTTATGGAAGTCTCGAGTGGTCAGTTAATACCCTGAATCAAGGACGAGTCCAAATTTCGCAGACCTGGTCCTCAAAAGTAGAAAACGTTTAAATAGAGTAGTGTTTTACAACTTCACAAATGTTGCGACAAAAGCTTTATGTTCAAGTTAGAGAAGAGTCAATTCTGAAAACATATGGATGTGGCTTGACAAGAAAGCAATTGTGGAGCAGAAAGAGGCATGTGTCATCTTCGTAAGAAAACATCCCCGACTGGACGTAAAACAATGCATCGAATGAAATATCTGTGTAGTAAGGGTGGATTCCTACCTTGCTTTCCTCTTCTTTCCAAAATGAAGCTCTAAGACATTCAGTTTTGTAAAACAGCCAATCCATGTGAAGCCATTTTCTAAAGGAAGTCTCGAGCACTAATGGGCACTGAATGATCTCTTAATGCGAAGTTCAAAAACGAAACAGCAATATTGCTTAAGGTAATTAAATAAGGCTTCTATAGTCTGGAAAATGAAGCAAGTGAAGTAAGAGTGGCAAGGAACCTTCTGGAGGGGGAGAAACATAGAGCAAATCCAAGTTTTAGCAGGACCTAGAATATTCGGCATAACCAACCGCACTCTTCTCAAGAATAGAAACAAAAGACACTTGCTTATAACAAAAATCTGGATTAACTGAAATAAAACTAACGAAACTACATCCATCAATCTAAATGTATCTTTGAGAACCCCATTTTTGAATTGTATAACTATACTCGGATAAAACCTAAAGGCACTGACGGATGGACAGATTTTTTGAATTGAATAGGCTTGTAAATTGGAATCAGTATTTGATAAACTGATGATGTGAACCGGCCTAGCTGTTCTTCGCCGTACTACGAACTGGGATATAAATATGGAATTATTTCGAGATATTAAACACGAATTTATCGAACTTACAGCAGAATTTGGCCATCCTTGCGGACTGGAGCGAAGGAGTCATTAGGATTTAACTGTACGTATTCAAGAGCTGATGGTCGGCTTAGTGCTTTTGTCATTTCAGCTACCCAGTCGTTTGGTCGCTGCGTCCTCATTTTCAATTCACTATCAGTAAGCGGAAGATAACATTTAGCACTTTAATTTAAATATTTTTAGCGAATTTACCTTATTTAAAAGCTCCAATTATTGATATTTCAGTGTTCAAATTTAGCTTATTACCTTTCAAAATCAAATCCAAACTTATTTAACAGGTATCTGGTTGTTTCTAGATACTGATAAGATCTATTTGTGAGTAGAATGAAATCGAATTCTTGTGCTATGCTCAGTCAGTTCAGTTAAATTTGCCAGTGAATGTCTTGCATAGGAAAACGAAGTGGAAATTCTATTTCCGTCCAAAGTATCCGCCAATATTTGTTGAAAGTTCGGTTGTTGTGCCTCATTTTTACCCGTTCATTCATTCATTCATTCATTCAAAATTTTGCCTCGGTTACAACGGCAGGACGATTCATGGTAAGTTAACTGGAGCGTTCCAAAGCAGAAGGAAAGAAAGTGCAGGTCAAATGAACGGAATTTTTTCTCCCATTCTGTTGATTTCGTGCTTCCCTAAGCAATCTTTCACCTGGCACGCTAGAGTAGCCACAACAGATTATATCTACCTTGCATTGAACAGCGAAAGTGAGTTAACACAACTGATTCCTCGGATGTGAAGCAATAGAAAGTCGTTTACACTTCAGGTCACTTCCCGTTACACTTCCTGCATTGAAAGAGCAGTAACGTATGCAGATATGTCAAGGCTTTAATTTCTTCGATAGATATACTACCGATCGAGTTCCTCGAAAGCGGATTGTGAATTCCATGAGTTTCTATTTCAACAGAGTCTCTTGGCTCTGAAGGTAATAGAACCGGAGAAAAATATATAGGCTTAAAGCTTATCAAATCGAATCTATGTCAGCATCGAAATCTCGCCACTATATAACAGATCTTTACGAAATGTAACCTCTCCATTTCAACGGAGAGGAATCAAGTCTTCACGTAGTTGGAAGCAATCTGATGCTCGAGCTTTTAGCCTTCAGGTAACCTTCCACAAACGCATGAACTGACAGGTCCAGGCTGATGCAAAAGGACCTCTTAGATCATAAACAAGGACGTCTCCGGATTGAAAATAATGTGGCCACCTCATCGCTAAGAAATGACTTGCTTCATATAAACCTGAAATGCCAGCCCAAAAGAGATGTTTTCTTAAAGGACCAAACTGTTATCTGTTGCTGTGAGACCAGCTGGAAAATGAATCTGTGAAACTGAAACTCTTCTTATGCCAAATGAGTAAGCATCACCAGTCTCTCAGGGAATCTAACCCTTTTTTTCCAACAAAGAGAACGGGTACTGAATATCAGAAACAAGACACTTTGTCCACATCAATCTAAATGAAATGAAATATCTAGACAAACGATTAACTTTACCGAACAGAATAAAACTGAGTCAATGAATAAACGGATGGATGGATTAGTTAATAGGATCTACTCTCTTACTCTGATGATCTTATCAGAATGACGCCGAATTTAGACCAATTTGGGCTTGCTATAAAGACACAACAGCCGTTCACAAACAGCCAGGAGGTCTTTGGAAGTTCTCATCTTTTGAATGGCGATTCGCCTGAATATTTTATCACAGCTCTCATTTGAAAGTTCGATGACATTGAGAGGATGATCTTGACATCTTCATAGATAATGCACTGAACCCGGCATTCGAAAAGAGTGTATTTAGGGATCACTATTTCTCAGCTTTCTTTAGGTCATTAACTCAGTTCAGCCTCTACTTGAAAACCTGATTTAGGAGATCTTAATTTAAAGAGCTTAATAATCTAAACATAGAAAGTTATTTCAACTTTTCCGATCACTTTGTCGGGCTATTTTGCCACTATCCTAATTGAGTTTAAGCATTTCGAAATCTTCTACCTTATTTAGTGCGCATTGGAGCAGTGAGTCAGTTCATTTTCTACCGAATGCAAGTGGAATTGTAATTCATTCATTTTACAGACGGTATTTTTTTGGTATTCTGCAAAGACAATTAAAATTGCGCCAATGGAATAGATTTTGTGTGGACTACGTTTCAGACTTTTATTCTGCTTCTCTCTTTGAATTTCAACAAAATTTTTCGCCAGCTTTAATCGGCTTCTCATTCCCTGTTTTAGTTTAAGCTATAACGTCCCTGGAGACATGAGAGCTTTATATGGCACGCAGCCGAGGGGACTTATTTAGCACTTCATTCTAAAACGGCGGGCAGACGCCTCGACGTAGAATTCACGTGTGCACACAAATTTTTCACGTCTATAACAATGTATCAACCCACTAATGCATATTTTTGATAGTGAGAATTGTTCCGGCAGCACATTGTTCTGTGGAATATTTGAAGAGCTGATCCATGAGGATAACCTTGCAGAAACGCCAGCGCCGGTTTCGATGATACCACCGATGAGCAGCCCTGGGTTGATGATGCATTAGGTGGGGCTCCTCTTCTTTCCTATTGGTTACTTCCGTCTGCAGTGTTGATTGGCTGGCTGTCAGCTGATTAGATTTCGACCCGTTACCATACTTCTGTTCGTTGACTTTACTCGGTTTTAGCATTACTAAGTAAGAGTCTTTGAGCACCAGCCAACTGAAATGACAAAAAACAATGAAATATAGCAATATTATTTGACGTAAAATATTTACAGTTGAATAGGAATTTGCTTAGAGGTTGGTTTACAATAGAACAAGCAGTTTGTCATGGCCGTAGTGAGAGACCTCATTAAAGTACAATGGAGCCGTACTTAACATTTTCCAATAAACAAAGATTTTTGGAGAATTCTTCATTAGACATTCATAGAGACCTACAAATTACATTCTGTCTATATAGTTTTACAGAAAAATATGCCCAAATGACCTAATAAGCATCAATCCATTCGTTTACAATCAAACACTTAGCATTAAAAGCTTACACCCACTTTTTGATAAAAGAAATATTAAAAACTGTTGAATACTTGGAATGTCATTAGTGTTATTGGTTACAGCGGGATGTAGCTCACTAAAATACCGGTCGACTGCAAAATTGTTCGCATAGCTGGTAATTTGCACGCTCTAGCCGTACCACGCGGTCGAGGGTCTAAGCATATACAAGGCAAAAGCTCGCATACAATTGTAGCTTGAGCGTTAGCAAACGGAAGTTATACAATGAGGTCAATCCTCACTGTCCTTCTATACACAACTCACCAGAGTGGCGCTAAGTTCGCAAAAGTTTAAACGTATGGTGTCCTGCGTAGTTTTGAAAATCTCACCGTCTGCACTTTAAGAAGCTGAAAACAACTTTGTGAATAATTCGATGCTGGAACAACGCTTAGTTCCAGTTATGAATTCATTGGTGGATTCTTCACGGAAAACCCACTAATAGTTAGCGTATGTCTGGTCGGGTCTAAATTGGTATTAAATTTAAGAAAAATATGAAGCTTTGTCGTCGATAAAGTTGATAAAATAAAGTACTCTAGACCGCCTTAGTCTATGGCGTAAAGTTCAAACTTTAAGCAAGCATTCTAGTATGGAATAGGGATATACAAAATGGACTGCAATCTTGGCTGTGGTTAGGCGTTTTGGACTTATTTTTTTCAAAAAGAAATTTGAGTTTACTGTGTATGGTAAGTATATTTGAATCCTCGTTTATAATTTCTAATGAAGAAACTTAGGAGTTGAATGCTCATAGCATAGCGTAAACATTTATTTTACATATTCCATTGGGACTACGTAGCAGTAGGTAGACTAATTTAACCCTATCGACTATGGAAAATGAACCATGGAGGTATTACGGCCTGTCCTCGAAATGCGAGCTCGTACTAATTGAGTGTCACCAGGCGTTAATTTTAGTGAGTGAAATGGACAACCAACATTGATAACAGATTTGCAGAAAAGGGTCCATCTTGATTTGAACCACCATCTTATGTGGTACTCAAATGGCATAGCTAGGTAAAGCTAACCTTTAATTTATAACTTGAATGAAGTCCTCTTGTGTAAACATTTCGGCAATTCAAAATACAGATTTGGTTTGCTGTGTTTTGGAATTATGATTCACTGGTTCCAATACATGAATTATCAGAGGGATTCCCTATAGGAGGTGGCTCTTCATTGTCTTGAAGTTGATTTGGGAAGGCTGCGCTTCTATCCAAATTGCCTCGAAGGCGCCAAATGTTGCTGAGACAGTTCGAAGGAGAAGTAGTGATAAGTTAAAACGAGTATTTCATGCAGAAGACATTGTCCACCACGGATTATTAGAATTTAATTTTAATGACCTGTTGCGTTGAAAGGATAGTGTACCGAGAACAGGAATGTGGGGAATTACTAAGTCATTCAAATCATCCCACAGGGTAAAAGAGGGAATTCGAACTGTGTGTTCCTCCACTGACGGTTAATTTACACACAGTATATTCAGTATTCAGAGGGTATTTAGGCATTCAATCTTCGAATTTTTCTTAAGTCTCTTCCGGTAAGAGAATATTTTTCTTTGATTCGTCGTCAAAATCGAACGCCATCCTGTTTGAAAAACTTAATGAGCCACTTTTTATATTCAACTTTGAAACATGAATGAATGATTCCGAAAGATTTAAGTGCTAACACCTCAACAGCTTTGTCAAGTACCTGAGTCTGCCTAAATGCCGAAGGTTAGTTACTCCTTGGAATTGTATTCTTTATTCAAGAATCGATCTTAAGAATCACTCAGGAATTTGATACATTCAATCTAATGAATTGACTACTTGATCTTGCAAATGTGCCCTGAAAATCTTCCAATCTGATACAATTTCGAAATTTTAATCTGTCTGAAATGTCAATTGTTTCATATATTAAGCTACATAGCAATAAGAACTAGAACTGTCAATACATGTTTGGCGAAATAGGGCCTCACTTGTTGTGCTAGTGTTGACTCTGCCGCCGTGAAAGGTACGTAATGGTCACCGGGTTGAGAGAGAAGCATTTCTTTCAATTGCCCACCCTACATGGTCAGAGCATTATACAATTCCTTAAGAGGACAGAGAGGTGTGCAGATACTGAAATAGTGTCATCCCAATTACCGAAGGGCTGAAGAGCATCGCAATGGTTTAGTTTTTTTTAAACAGAGGATAAAAGGGGTTAGCGTACTAAGGGTAAAAAGAGATCAACTTGCCAGTAGGAAGTGAAAAGATATGGATTAAAATTACATGCCGATAGATGAAAATGCTTGAAACTAACTACTAAAGGCTACTTCTACTCCACATCAGAGAGGAATTTCACTTAGAAGTGGTTAGTTTAAGCTGGTTATTATAATCTGAGAAAAGGATGCAGAGCTCCTCCTTACTGATTCTGAATAAAGTTTCGTTTTGAAATCTACAATACTCAACTACTTTCTTTGATATATTTTTGCATGTTTTTAATCCTTCTGGTCAGACAGATCCATGACTGTTAAAAATTTGAACGTTGTTGTGCTGACAAAGCGATGTTGCTATTGTTATTGCTCCACTAGCATTTCGGCGAGAGCATTAGATTGATTTGAAGCAACTTTTTTAAAGCCGAGGTCGAAAGTTAAAAGGAACTGCACCAGAGTTTGAATGATACATGAGGAGGTACAACGAGTGTACACGGCCATCCTTGTGTAAGTGGAGGAGCTAAACACATTCAAACAGATTCAAACTGTTTGCGAGAACAATTTGAACGTAATCGTCGACCCCATGGCTCTGAAAATCTGCTGACAAAATACATATTCTTCGTGACAGATGGGGAAAAAATCGTAAATTAGACTCAGCCAAAGGTATTAAATTTAATGGCAAACAGTGAAATAAAATACCGACTTGCGTTTTCGGCTGCCATCAACTAAAGATTGAAGAAACTTGGAAACTTTGGCTTATAAAAGTGGGAGGAAACCAGGAAAGCTTCTTTTTAGTTACCACTAGCCAACATTGGTTAAAAAATGGGGGGTTAAATTGAGAGTTTCTCGGTCAGCAGGACAATAAGATACTTTCTCCTCTACAAAATAAATATTTAAAGACATTCTTCAGCCTAAGAAAGGTTGCTACATGATTTCTGTCTTATCAGATTACTCCATGGAGACAGAGCTGATGTTATTCATTTTCAAAAGAACGGAGGTAGTCCTGTGAAATACCAAGAACGTCAATTTACCACGCTTAAGAGTTTTTTACATCGGCATGGGGGTGTTAGCAACTGCGTAAAATAATTATTATTTTGAAGTGGTAGCCAGATCGACCAATTGAAGTCTCGGCGACTCGGCACGGCTCATCAATCCCGCCTTGAGATCTTAGTCATTGGAGAGGAGTTAAAAGCGGAAGTACATTAAAACTGTTTTTTTTTTAAAAAAAAATATTCATACGGTTTATTGAAGTCTGTCTATTTTTGTGATCCTTTTGAGCTTATATCGTAGTTATATGAAATTCAAACTGAGCAATGAATAAATATAAAATGCTTTTTATGAAGGCATGCAAACCGAATCCCTGACTTACGCAAAATTAGGCAGTTTGAATTTACATACGCTGTGATGCCTTGTACCTGTACAACGCTAATGAAAGTTCCACATGGCTTAGTAAAAATCTCGAGCGTCATAAAAGGCGCTTTTTGGTGGAATGCTCTCAAAGGGACCATTAGCTGGTGATTCGCCATTCACAATTAGTTACTGGAATCTGCCCCAATTCGTTAGTGACCTAACAAATACCACCGATAATTAAATATAGGTTTTAAATCTTAATAAAAACTGACGAAACAGTTTTTCTATCTTAAAATATTTCTGCTATTTAAGTAATCCATATTGTGGCATTTTTGGGGTTACAAGACAGCATTTTAAAGACATGAATTGGACTTTGAAGTTTGTCTAATGATCAATGACTTTTAAAACAACGACGTTTATGGCGCTTGTTGACCCATGAAAGCAGTTTGAATGTTCACGTCAGGTTCGCTTAGTGTCAGACAAATGGATAAGGCAGAACCCATGCTAAAGAAAAGGATACCATTTAGAAGATAGCTTTTGGAATTGTCTCATCAAAGAATAGTATTATATTAACCAAACGCGACCTGTCGAGAGTCAAGGAGATTATCGGAATTGGAATATCATCATATCAAGTGGCTAATTACTGCTAAGGAATCCATCGGCACAACGGATGCACGTCAGTTAAAAATTGTTTGAATCTAAGAGCCGCCTCCGAATCGTCCAAACTATACGAGTGACTTGATTTTTCCCTCCTTCTGTCTGTTTCATATTCTACCAATCTTGTCGAAAAACTGCAACCTGATCTTTCATTTCTGGATAAGCAGCTCTACTTCACCGCCTGAAGACCAAAATATTTAGTACTCGTCCATTAGCAGGTAGGAAGCGTAGACCAGACCGGTGGTGGTCTAATCAGAAGATGAATTTAAGCCTACTTCATGCCGCTGTACTACCATTCAAACTCGCAGTAGATTTGTTGATATTGGTTTATTCAGAGCATAAGGTTCACCCATTGATAGACTACTTTGCTCAGCCATTTTATGGGTGCCTAACCATCTGAGGAATGACGGGCCTTCATTCTTTGAAAGGATTGAGTAATGGAAACTGTCATATGATGATCTCTATATAACCAGATCTGTTTCGGCTAATCCAGTATCACGAGGCTCAAATCGGCTTATATTTACCGAACACCCATTCAACTAACTCCTGGTAGAATAGAAAAGTGAGTTTGATGTCTTTATTCTGAATCGGTGTGATTTGCGAATCGCCACACATTTCCATGCTATGTTGGATGTCGACTATCAAAAAGCAACCCGAATATGGATTTACTTTGCTAAATATAGTAATGATTCTTCCTATTAACTCATAGATTGAAACAAAAGACAGAACCATGTTGTCTTTGAGAAAACTATTATAAATTACTTTGAAAGGACAAAGTGCATTAAAAAAGAGATAAAGTAGTGGGTCGTCAGGGTAATTATGGTTGTTCGCCACATCGGAAGTGCTAGATAACAAAAGGATAATCACAAAGCAATCTCCTTCACACAAATAAAATTTCCACGTATACTTTCCCTCTATATGTGCTTAGGTGTAACATTGACATTGCTTACTGGAAACTCCACCCTCTTATGAGTTAAGGATGGTAACAAACGGGGGTTTCTGGAAATAGCTGGTAGTGATCAGTCATTCTCTGAAAGCCGATCGAAGCAACAGTTATGTAGGTTTCACAAACCCCGACTCCATCAGTCCACAAAGCTTAGCTTACCTCTGAAGGTGAGGTAAGCCTGAGGCCTGAATTGGACAAGAATACAGACAGGATCTAAGAAGGACAGTGGATATCGAGATTATCATTTGCAGATGAAGCAGAGACGGAGTCTCTGGGTTCTTAACGAGTGGAAATATACTACGAGAATGACTCAAGGGAGGGCTGAGTGTACCGAAACTAACTTCGAGTTCTGGTGACTGGTTGCTTTTCTGAACTCATTTCCCACTTTGATCCGCCCTACTAGAATCTCTGTATAATATGCTGAACGGAGAATATTATTATGAAGAAGCATTGAGGACCGGTTTAATACATAGTTCCAGTTTTATTCCATCCAGAGCATCGCCAGTGCACTAATTTTTGGAAGCCAAGGCAGAGACACATAAATCTGATTTTCCGGAGTTAAATACCTCAGTGGAGTTCCAATGTCTCCGATAAAACAGAGATGATTCAAGATGAAGGTTTCTCATGGGAAATTAGGGGGTTGTTTTGTGAGAAGCATAGTAGGAATCGATCCGAGGTTTGAGCCCACTATTTTCTGATATTTTTTCACCGATTGCTGGAACAAACAAGTGGGATGCCATAGTGAAAAGTTATTTTAGAATTCTGCAACTCTGCTCCAGCAATACACGTGGATTTTGAAACTCAGATTGTGCAATGTCGCACAGTGGACAGTGGAGAGAATTTATCTTTATAAAAATTGGAAAGTTGCTTCAAGGATGAGTAAAGGGTATTTCGGTAACAAGGATGCTCCAGGTGAATGTAATGGAGATTGACTTAAAGGAACAACAAAACGAAATAGCAGGAAATAAAGGATGAATCATATTTACAACGGAATGTGAGTTACTTTTGTCCCTCCCTACTCTCAAGTCAAGGTGGTATATGTATATTTAATAAGGGGTGGGTAGAATGAATGATTGAATAAAATGTTAATAGATTGAAGCATTAAATCAGTACTACCATTTTATCCTTTTCTAAAACGTAAATACATACATACATACGTAACGTAAATACTACTAAAAAATAGCAGTTTGACAGAAAATGATTAAAAGACAAGTTATGATTTTGTGCAATAACAGCGTTAGTAATTAGTGAATGATGGGCCTCCTACTGTACTTTGTGACTCAAATTTTGCCAACGCACGGCAAGCTTAGGATTGGAATTCGGGGGCGTCAGAAATTTGGAATATACCATTTTTTATGGAACAAATGTCTCATCTAGTATTTCACCGGGGTCTGTTTCATAGATTTTCACTTTCATCAGCTTTAAGGCGTTAATTTCATGAAATTGAATAGGCTATCGTCTGAGCTCAGTGAAGAAACCTGAGTACTTGATAAAACATGTGAGATGAAGATGATTATCTTAGGTTGCATTGACGCGGTGCCACAGATCTAAGAGTCAGTTAATCACATGAAATGTCCTAGTTGAAAGGTGGTAAGCAGTTCACTAACTTACCGAGTTTGCCATGCGCACTCGTACACACAGAAGGCGGTCAGTCGGATTGGGAACTTTCCAGGTTTTGGAATCTTGATTATAACACCCTCTTTAAACTTTGAGGTGCCCAGACGAAGTCGGAATGTAATCGGAGATATCTCAAAAAAGTTCATCTAAATGTGAGGTAAGCCAAAGCATAGGTGCTTAAGAAAGCTGAAACCAATAAATTAACTTAATATGGCTTACAACACCCTCTAGGTACCGAAGAGGTTTGCAATTTACTATTGATTGAAGATACTCCTCTAGCAATTTCTGGCGTTCTTTCATGGCTTCCTCCGGAACTGTGAGAATCCAGCGTTTTGGAAAGACAGAAAGTCGGCGTTCTTGTGCAACTTCATTTGATGACGACTGGTGAAAGCCTGATTTCACTGTTTTTCTGGAGAGATGGTGCATTTGCAGCTATTAATGAGCACATATTTGAAAGTAATAAGGGTTATAAAAAGAGTACTTACGTTGCTCTTTTAACTCGACGTTTGACTTGATCAAATGCTATTTCTCTGTGCAAAGCGTAGATATCGTTGTATGTTTTCATAAGTCTCCATTCATAGGGTCCATGCTGAACGCTGATTTCATAGCGGCTTGGAACTCGGCCTGGAACACCGGTTGTCTCTTCACCATCGATTGTTGTTTGGTCCACAATATGTTGAGAAAAGCTTGGGCTTCGAACTCGATCCTTCAGATAGTTGAATTTACTCGTCCAGTATACTTGAGTAATTTTAATGTTTATTGGTACATTTGGTAAATATATTTGGCCGGAGTCAAATGTCTCCCCAACAGTTGGAAAGTAGTTATCGTGTTCATCAGTAACTTCGTCCTCCTCGCTCGAACTGCCTTCAAAAGACAGTTCAAGAAATGTATCCATGGAGGAACCACCCACTATTAAAAAGAAAAATGAGTGGTGAAGACTGATTGATTATGAACCAATACCCAATCATTGTCAGTATACTATCACCATAGGCAAAAAATAAAAAAACATGCTCACTTGCGTGCCTAATCAACCTAGAGCATTGCTTTATTTTATGGCAGATCAAAGGCACCAAATAAGGTTTATTTTAGAACGAATTAAGCAAAATTAATATGAAAACTATAATAAGAATCGAAGTCAAACAAGTGAACTTGATAGACACCCCAATAATTGATGTACGGAAAGAAGTGAACTACTTTAAAGAAACGGGGGCGACTAAGGCAATTGAAACAATAACATTTAGCCTTGGGAAATAAATTTAGCTGAAAAAGTGCGAAAATTTTTGTATACGTAAAAACAGTACTGTGCAACCACCTGCTATGTTATTCCTTTATTAAATGTAGTTTACAGTGAAGGAATTATACCAATGTCGTGCATGCAAATTCTATCTTGCCCGCATCTTTAAAAATTGCGGCAGTGGTTTAATTTGATCTACGTATTTGGATCAGATGCCATAATACCGAATAGCCTTCACTTGACTCCATAAAAAATAGATTATGCATCATGAAATGGCCCTCCCATTCTTTTTGACAAATAGCGATTTATTTTCTATGCCGTCTTTGCTGCTTTCGATAAAGTGCTACTATCTTTAGGTGCATGCACTTAATCTTTTGGTAAAATCTGCAATATGTTTCTTATTATTTGGCTACCGGCATAGTCAAATACGGAGTTTCTACAATTGCCATCAAATGCAGTCGTTTTCAGGCAGAAAACACTTAAGGTTTTGCTTGCATTACTGAGCGCACTTATCATAATATGCCACGCTTTAACACAAGATGGATATCAACGTCAAAATTGGGTAATAAGGTAGTTAGTGCATACAGAATATATATTTTAAAAAATGTTTAATTTTTAGTATCTGTTTTATTTTCTCATTTTTGTTTAACCGTTTCACCATACCACCGCACTCTATGTCCCGCTAATTCTACGGTTTGTTCGCGGGGGTTTGTGGGTGTTGCGTAATGCTCCGGTCTAAGTTATGTTCAAGCAGCCAAGGTGGCTTGTTATTTTCCTGCTGCATCGCTTATGAAGATCCATTGGTACAAAATCTTGTCTAAATAACCCTGTTTTCAGGAACACAAGATTGATAGGCGTTTGATTGGTCCTCCAATGGATTTTCGGCATCTTGCACACATGGGATCTGATGGCAGCACAAGTGTGGTAAAAGTGTTCTCTTCTTGACGTACAAAAGTGCCTTCCGCCTATCTTACTATGTTTTTTCCATTATTTATATAGACGTCATCTATTATCAGCGGTGCCGGTTTAGATGATCCGTCCTCTCTTCCTGTGCCTATCACGACTCACTTGAAGTTAATTGACCTTTCCGAGGCTCTTGCAGCTCAGAATGCTACAGCGGCTATGCGGGCTTCTCGTCAAAAAGTCGAAACCGATTCTGATATTCCCTCTCCCCCATCATTGCCAGTCAAATCGCGAGGATCTAATTCGGCTGAGCGGGTGCGTCGCAAGTCACCAACCGCCTCTCGATACCTTATTAGTGGTCCACTTCCACCACCGCCGCCACCTCCCCCACCATCCGCTCTCAGTACTTGAGGATACTAGATTATGAGTTCTCTAAGTGTTCTCTTTCGTATTCCAATGTACATATTATTCCTGTTTATGTCCATTCCATTCATTATTATTTCTTTGTGTTTTGTTTAATTTATGTGAATTTTATCATTCTTGGAACTCTTTTCAGGCACTGTTGCCCTTGGTAGGCCTCACGTCTAATGTCGCAGGATAGAACTAATGCTTACGGCTAATTTACCTTTTGAGCTTACTTAAATTTTTACTAAACTTCAAGGTATTATCAATGAGTTCACCTCGTTTATTCGCTTTCGTTCGATTTTATTTACCACCTTTTTTTTAAAACATCTATGTTTTTGGAAACCTCGTCTGGTGCCGAGTAAATAGTTTCTGACCTTCATCACCTCAGTTATTGGCGCGTTCTCTGTCTTTGTTATGCTCTAAGGAGACTCATCACAAGCCTTAGCAAGTATTTCATTTCGTATTAGTGAGCTAGGTACAGACTTCATTTCCCTAGGAAATTGTTATAAAGGTCTAAGCTTTAAAACGGTATTCTAACCACTCCATAACCTAATGACACCTAGGCAGTTCGCTAATACGACGTCCCACCAGTCGTGCTTGTATTTTAGCTGCGTCTTTTCGTGGGTCATTCAACAAAAACAAGTACCTCGTCTTGATCATTGAGGCCGTTACAAATTTAACAATGAACTACTTATGTATTTAGACCCTAAATTGCGTATTACAAAAAAAATGTGGACGTCGTCCATCTGCTGACTAACCCTAGGGATGTTAAAATTTTGTAATCAGATCCGGAAAATGCCAGCTCAAACAGCACACGTTTTAGGAAAAACGCAGTTGTGGTTTTAGCCTAACTACCTTGTGGTATAAAACGGATTTTTTAATCGTTTAAAGCCTTGAAAAAATAATTGTTCTGCCTGCCAGCTTAGATGAACATGAAATGAGAAAGGGTTGAAATGTTAAAATTTACTCTTTGGAAATGTTAGTGATCCAAGAAAGCAGTTGTTCACTGTATTGGCTGTGTATAAATGTCGACTGAGGTGCCTATATCCTTAAGAGAAAATGGAGTAATGTGGTTGCTTTAAGTTGATCTTTATGTAGTGATTTCCGTAAGTGTCGGGCGGCGCGTGATCCCAGAAATCACAGAGCATAATGTTCAGTAAAACCGCAAGCCAATCTTAGCAGCTGTTAAGGCTTTAGAAAAGTTTTCTGATCAGAGTAGCCTTATCAGTGATCATTCACGCATATCAATATTGCAATAACGAGATGACAATGACTATGACGAGATCACTGGTGTTTGTATGTGCGCATCTTGCATAGCGCTATTACCACAGTGAATAATAGCAAATGACGATGCGCATATGAAAGTCGCATTACGTCTCCCATCCGAGTTTTAATGGTCATGACTGTATTTTAGTTATTACTGAATAAGAAGCGATTCACCCATCGACCGATTGATCACTTTGCTCCTGACCAAACCGAATAAGCTAGCGATTATTAAGTTCCGAACTGTTGGCGCATTCAATTATTATGCACCATGGGATGGTCGGACTAACTAATATCCCTATCAACTCACTTGGATTGGTCATCATTTTTAGGGTTTGAAGATCACCTGGTAATTTGCTCAAGGAGACGGCAGATTTGAGAATCACCAAATACACCCCCACATTTTTAAGGAAGGGATGAATTACAATCGTATGCGCCATTTGAGGAATTTCAACCGTTTATGAATACCACATTTGTGAAATTTTTTCGAGTCATTGCATTGCATAAGCAATATCTAGCCGTAAAAAGCAATTATAATACGTTTTTTACTCCCTTCAATGGGCTGGAATGAACCAGAAGTGGTACAGTCTGTCGAATAGTTTCCATCAAAACTGAATTTCACTGAAGTTTTCAACTTAATGATTGTGGGTCTTAGCCAGTAATGTAGCATCTGACTAAAAGAAAATAAATTAAAGTCGCAAGAATTTCATCTCGTAGGTGATCAACCCTACCCTCAACTTCCTCGTGGTAATCACCGGTAACCCCAAGAGCAACTCTGAGGGCTAATGAGAGGGGCAGCCGGGTAGGACTAATCACCCTCCGGACGTATTAGACTAGATTATGCCAGCAGAAGTACAACTTCCTACAGCCTGGTAAATGAATTTATGGTCTCAAACTGAAACGTGGAAAGCACGTGCTTGTAGCAACGAATGGAATCTCCGCCAGAAAGTTGAAAAGACTTCCGGAAAAGGTATGAAGACTGTCTGCCCTCAACGGTGCCGAGGACGGACGAGGTGCCAATACAAAGTTTAACTGCTACCTGTACGGTGAAACCATGCCAGAGTAGTGGACAGAGAACCTAAGCCATCGATAAGCTCTTTTACTGTCTTCTGTGCTAACTGTTTTGTGCTACTTGCTGTAAAAGCTATTTGTGTTTCTGTTGTATCCCCAATAAATCTTTGGGACTTGCCCTAATGGGTGGGGAGTAAATAAAAATAATAAAAATCTCGTGGTCCTAACGATTGGCAAATTTAAGCTCGAGTTTTTGAAATTTCAGTGTTAGATTTTAAATCCCACTGGTACGATTCATTTCTTGAAATCGATTTAATTCCGGTATTTTCAACTCGGGAACGTCTGCCTAATAACTAGCTGTGTTCCTTAATTTCAAGCTGCTAGAACTTAAAATCCGATGTCCACAGATTAACTCCTTTTAGATGAACCTTGGATGCCAAGTTTCCTAGAAAAATATTTGCTAAAGGAACAGCAGATATCAGCTCTCTTGGATTTCGAGTACGTAAAACGGTGGATTTGATGACACGAAGAAGGAGTTCATCGAGTGTTTCAAGCTCTGACTTATACACGTGAAATTTGAGCATTTTGTTAATAAGTGGGGACAATAAAGGATTGGCAATAATTCAAGATTCAAACTTACCTTCAGCATGTTCGATCAATCGTTAGATGTTAAGTTCAACAATTGTTTCACTTACTTTGAGACCTGAGTTCCTGTTAGGAATGCAAGTCGGTAATAATTTAAGTGGGGACTCACACCAGGGAAAACAATTGTAAATCTGTTTTTCTGGAACTGGCAGACTGAGTTTTCACATAATACATCTCACTGCAGATGCAAGAGATTTTCACGTTCACTGACAAGTTGCAAATCATCGCGATCTACAGGTTGAAGTTGGGACCTTCGTCCCAAGATGAACCGTAGGCGGATTCCCAATGTCGACTTCGTGCATATGCAAATTGGACAACAGCATCGAACTGAATTTTATTCCAAAAAGAATTTAATTGCCTTAATGAACAATTGGTTTAGTTTTGATTACTTCGCATTTAGTCAGTGGCTTCGCTCTGTCATTGAGATGAGGAACTTCACTTGCGCTAAGCTAAGCTAAGTATAGTACTAATAAAGTTAAAATTCGCATTTCACTGGAGATTTAAGAAGGAAACCAGTAGTAAAATTGATCGAATTGGTCAAGACGGTAGATTTAATGTTGGTCCATCTAAATTTTGTGATTTCTGGTTGTTTAAGCACGGATGTAAAGAGTTGGCTGTTCACCCGTCAGCTTTTTCAGGTCACTTCAAGCTGATTTATATTGGCAATGACTAGGTGGGGATCTACAGTTCTCAACGGCTCCCAAGATTTTAGAAAGTACACCGGCTTAGAGCGCACTAGATCCATATTAAATGTCTTGGACACTTTCTCCTTTTGTAGAGTTCAGAATTTCTCTTGTTGGATGTCCACATTTATTGGAACGTTGCATTATTTTAGGTGAATATTCGCAAACTGGCGGTACTGTTTCATTTTGGTGGTCTTGCACATTTTCCTTAGACAATCGGGTACACGAATAATAACACTAGAATAGTTTAACCTGATTTTTGAAGCAGGACTGATTATGCCAAACAATTTGATTGTACTATCATTAAGATTATATTTTATTCTTCGTATTTAAAGCAATACAGATGCTTGCATTTACTTCCCGGATATCTGGGTTTCCAGATGACTTCTTAGAAGTTCGTTCAGGCTGTTACCGTTTGGGCCTAAAATAGGTTACTAAGGTGAAAATTTTAGAAAGGAATTTACCACTGAAGGTCGTTCACAGTACTCAAAAATGGCACCTTTTTAAATGCACCGACGTGGGCGTCCAGCGCTTTGCAGACGCATTGAACGATGAAGGATTCATCACGTGAAGAGTTCATTTTCAACTACTGTGCAAGATAACCTACAATATAGTACACAGGCACATAACGAAACCACGGCGCCTGGTAATAAGCAGACAGGGCTTAATGACTTAGGCTTATATATGTTTAATTGATAGGCGTATGCTTGTGCATTTCAAAGAAGGCAGATTTTTAATTTGGTGTCAACCGTCAGAGGTACCCGAGTTAACACGAGTTTTAACAGTAGTTTCAATGCAGTTCCATTCAGTAATTTATTTCATGGCAGAATAAAGACACGAAAATACTAATGACGCTTTCCTGTTTATTTCTATAATTGGTTTGGAGAGCTCTGGAATTGAAACTGGGAAGCTGTCATGAGCGAAGTGGAAATAGGATTGTACAATAACGCTGAAATAAGTGCTGGTCACGCAAAGTGAATCCACCTTTCACCAATCTTGACCAGCCTCGGTGCACATCAATGATCTGCGCAAGAAATAAGGTTCGAAGTCTCACTCTCCTTAATCTTGTAATAGCTGATGGGAAATGTAATATTTTGACTTATCGATAGTTCCTCACCAACTCCGTGAAATCGCAATCCTCAGTTGATAATAAATGTGTGCTCGCTATCGTCAGCTGTTCGTCAATCGAAACATCCATTCTTGCAAGCAATCTGTAAGTGGTGAATGAAAAACCTTAATTTTTGAGAACGAAATGGATGAGGCAATGGGACTCATTCGAAGACTTGGGGGCTGCTAAATTACATTTTGATATTTTTGATTATTAATTCCGTTCTCAAATGTTCTGTCTTTTGATTCGTTCGAATTTTTCTATTCTCGACCAATGAAGCAATTAATTAACTTAAAATATTCCACAGAGACAAATTTCGAGTCATAAATAAAACCCATAATAAATTAATAAACGATCCTTTATTAGAAATGCTAAATTTAGAATTTTTTACGGGGAACTGCCATCTCAGTCAAGCATTTTTCAGTTGATAACAGGAGAGAAGGGGTTTTTGAGTTCAGTCAAACCTCCATTTGATGGTAAGCTTACAGCAATTGTCAAACTTTCTTTTTCAAATCCCTTAGAATGTGCTCTGATTACATATGATTTCCATTCCATTTCGGAATACACTTTCTGCCTTGTCCCACACTCACTCCAGATGCCTGGCATTTTTGCGAATTTCCTAAACTGAAATCTCAGTTTATTAACTGTTTACCTTATGCTTCAGGAAAATTTACTCTAGGCCTTTAAAGTAGAAAGGTGCAAATTTGAGATTTATGAGACATTGCCAAAACTACCTGACGACAGATAAAATATGCAGTGATTTGGTTCAACTAAATATCAGCATGAAATTATTGGGTCCCGGAAGTAACTTATGTAAAGAAAAAGATTATGGCTTAGTTCTCAATTTCTTCCACTATCTGTTGCCACAGAAGTCACTGGATTTGTGTCGAAATAACAAATAAACTGCTTTTCACTTTGATAAAATACGATAAAGTAATGAAAGAAACCAGCCTAGAGCTTCCCGGTACCATCTAGATGTGATTTTATCTACTCTATGTGCCTGTCACTGGAAACATATAAATCGAAAAATTACCATTAATCGTTGTGTGAAATTTCGGTTCCCTACATTCAAAGTAGCACCTAACTGACCTGCTTTACTAGATGAAGTTAATTGCAGCGAACATACGTAGCTGTGAATGCGTTTATAAGGGGTTCTCGCTATTGTTTCATTCAACTCGTATTGTGGTTTACGGAGACATTCGTCCTAAAGACTTCAGGGTTTAATTAGCTGGAGTGCACGATGGAGTAGAGAGCTCTCCAAGTGGCTAATTTTGGTGGTTGGTCGCTATCAGTTCCAATACTATCGTTGCTGCTGAAAGCGGATACAATGTTTGAAACCTGAAACTAATCTTTGTTACATGGGATTCACAATCATCCACTTTAAGTGGATGCAAGATAGCGTCCAAATAAGTTTATGGATAGGAAGGGTCACCCATTCTCCGATAGTTGGTCAATTTAGTGAATTGTTTTGGGATCGTTGGTCTACAACACTCGAATTTTCTCCACGGCAAGAACAAAGTGGGGAGCTCATCAGCCAAAGGAAACTTATTTTGCTCCTCTAGAATGTCCCTGGAAGGAGGAGGAAGGCTAGTCAAAACGGTTCGAGAAAGTGGTGTAAAAGAAAACGAGATCACGCCCTTCCATGAAGAATTTCTCTTTTGTTCCCTTTCATACTTTGTTCCCTTTAATTATTGTCTCTGTTTACTATACTCAGATCTTATTGTTCGCAATGCCTAACTGACCAGTAAAATAGTGCTGCGATTAGCGCGTGTTTTAAGGTCCGCACAATTGTTTTATTCTTATTCACTTCTTCTCGTATAGCCACATGCATTTTATAACTTCAACAATAAGCTGAACTCAGCTTTTCGGAAGTGGTTTTCTATTGGTTCCCACTTCTGAGTTAAAAATTCTTGAATATTTGATTTTGATTTCAATTTCTCTAAGAAGTAAGGATTCATACGTCGCAAAACAGGCTCTATGTGATCCTAAAACTGGCCGGCAGGTTTATGAAAGTACTGCTGACACAACTGCTTGTTTTTCATGGATAGGAACAAACAGGTGTAGGCAAAAAGAAGCCCTGATAGATAGGAAAACTGCTGTGGCTTCTTTACATGGTCATGTTGTTTCAGTTGAGGTTTGACTGCCTGCAGGACTAACCTACGAATGCGTAAGTTATTCAGTGGTCGAAGGCCAGTTCTCAGTAAATAACTAGAACAAATCGAAAATGTTCTGAAATGTCAAAAGATGATTCGTCGAACCTAGTGTTATATCGCAGAATCAAATGCTTTTCAGTGAAGCACAAACTTATCAGAGGTTGACAATCCTTCGTAGAATTGGGGAGTTCTTGCGAACCGAAAACGTGGTGGTCTACTAATAAAATACATAATGAAGAAAAGCGCCTTCAAATGGTTATCTAGAGAAGAAACCAACGACCCAAAGATTGACCTGGTACCACCCTACAGGGAAAGGTGCTACTCTTGACTTTATTCTGATGAGAAGATCAAATCTAATCCTAATCAGTGATATACGAACTTCTAGAAATGCAGACGCCAACTGTGATCACTGCTTACTAACAGTAATCCTCAAGCTCAAATCATATCTCAGAAAAGGCTTAGAAGAAAGAAAGAACAGAACTTTGAAGGAGAGCATAAATTGTCAAAAGCAACGGTGGCAACTGCTACAAAAGCAGTTGAGAGCAAATTGGCTCTCAAATCCATCTCAGGAAACATTTATGAGGTACAAAGAGCAGAGAAACAAGGTGAATAACCTGACACGAAACTGGAAAAAAGCATATCAAGAAGAGAGATTAAACAACTTTCCTGTACATCTCGCAGAGAAACAACCTCGTAAAGCCTTCATGTTGCTGAAGGACATAATGAAGGAAAACTCCTCATGGAATACACAAACTGGAAGGACACTAGTTAAACCAAAAGATCTGGTCGGGAACTGTTCAAGGAAAGAACCATTGAGGAAATTAAAAACTATGCTCATCTACCAAGAGACTCCTCTATTTCAATGGAGGAGATCGAGATAGCTAAAAATAGATTAAAACTACATAAAAGTCCCGACGAAAATAGAATTGGATCCGAACTACTGAAATGGGACAATCAGTGTCTAAATGCCTACATCCTAAAAGTGTTCAATGGCTTCTATAATGGGACTACTCCTATACCTCGAGCTTGGATCGATGCTGAAGTTGTAAGTATCTACAAGCGGAAAGGTTCGTAGACAGATCAATCTTCCTTCTAGATGGATTAGGTAAGTTATATGCATCTATTCTGTGCCAACGTTTGAAGCACCATCTTGACGAACTACCCTCAAGAATCCAATTTGGATTCTGTGAAGGAAGATCAACCGAACAGGCTATACTTGGAGTGGTAGGAGAAAGGCAACGAGATATTGTCTGTACCAACGCAAACTGTCAAAGATCATGAAGAAGAAAAACTTACAACTTAAGAGATATTGGAACACAGACGAAAGTGCCCTCTTACTGACTGCTTTAAAAGATGCAAGACTCAGGGGTGGCTAGAAAGACATATTAGGAACTGTCACCCTTCGGTCGAAATCAAAGAAAGGGAGAAACCAAGAGAGAAGAGGAAAGAATCAAACTGAAGTAGAAAAAGCAGAAAAGCTGAATACGAATGAGAAAAACGAAAGAGTGGAAGATAGGAAAGAAGACTGCGAAGAAAAGTCCCTCAGGCAGGACGAAATACACATCTGCTCCATCACGGCTGGGAAGAACGCTATCCCGGCAACTCCATGAGATGCAGCAGAAGAACTGAATGCTATTGCGCCACGCAACCATGCCGAGAAAAGACCATCGGGTTGATGAACGTCAAATAACTGTTCTATGCTATAATATGTAACTTTATTGTATTTCTATTGTACCCCAAAAAAGCCCTTGGGACTTGCCCTAAAGGGTGGGGAGGAATAAAAAAAATATAGAAGAAGAAAATAGTGCAGTGCGTCTCTGATTGAGAACTCCTCGATTAGTTGTTGAGCGCTTAACCGAACTTAGTGGTAGTTTCACTAACCAAAGTTAAGATGATTTCGCACCTGTTTCACCTGATGAGCTAGATTACACACGATGTCTGTACCCGTAAGAGATCAGAATAAGGAAGTTGACACTAAAGAACTCATCATCAAATGAGATAGGCATTAAGTGGTGGACACATAAGTTAACAGCTTAAAAACTCTCGGCAACTGGGAATGAAGGCAGAGAAGTTATATAGATGCCATCACAATACGAAAGATCTGATTTATATAAAAATCATGCACAACACTTGGACAGTCAGCTTTGTTAACATATTATTCGATGCTAACTGAAAGTATGAAAACTTCAACAGCTGCGAGTCTTAGTCTTAGACAATAATATTCGAAATACATTATAACTCGGTCTCCATTTCTGGAATTAGAGGGTTATATTCAACCCAGAACTTCCAGTTCTGGAATCCGCGTAAGTCGACAGACCATTAGAACAATGTTTACCGCGCTACTTACTGAAATAAGACTGCAAAGCAGCCTCAAAGGCATTTTGTTTATTTCTTTCAGGTCGTTTTCCTTCTAGACTTTAATGCCTCTAAATGATATACCGATCGCTAGGTCCTCCAGCAACATATTTCCCAAATTCAAAATTATTAGGGTATCGAAAAAACCTCTCGATAGCATTCAAGGCTCTGATGATGCAGATATCAATGTTATCTAGATAAAATAGTAGGCGTAAATGAGAAATTCGAACTAGAATGATGGATTACCTCAGCTTCTTCCTCTCTGTTATGAAGAGTTTATTTCGGCGATATACTCGTACTGACGGTAGAGTTAGTGCCTGAGGCCTTTTCGGGAGTTCAAGGAGTCAAAAATAACACTTTTTTTCCCTGAGCAGGTGATCTATGCGAGTGAGAACCACTTTGAGCAATGCACTTTGTAGAAATAAATTTATACGGAAGTGCAGGTACGGGAGCGTATCCCCATTCACGCGGACTCACCTGACAAGCTAAACGTCCACTAACATAAAGTCAGACCACCTTATCCGCGAATATCATTTTAGAAATGCAGAATCCGCCTAATGCCCGTATTCGTCTTCCCGCTTTTTGGCCAGACCAGGTTCAACTCTGGTTTTCTGCCTGTGAAGCCCAATTTACGGCATACGGCATCCATAACCAACACGCCCGCTACTCTTGCGTTCTTGCTCTTCTCAAACCCGAAGACTCTTGTCGCTTGAGTGACCTGATTCTTAATCCTGACCCCAAGCGTCCCTACGATCGTCTAAAAGCCATTCTTATTGAACGAAGTCGAACTGCCCAATGGAAAAACGCAAGAGATGAAACACCTTCCATGATACTCAATCGAATTCGGCACGCAATGTATGCGAAGGCGATGGAAACAGATGAAACGGCTTTAAAAGAAATGCTCGTCCCTTTCCTGCCACCTGCCGTAAGATCGATTCTTGAGCCGGTAAAGGAGACAGCATCGGTGGATCAGTTGGTTCAGATGGCAGACAGGGTTCTGGCCATGAAGATGGAGGAAGAAGCCATGGAAGCGGCTTTTGGGGAAATGGTTTCGAGACAAAACTTTCAACAGCAACATAATTATAGCCAAAATAGATTCCAGCAGCAGCAACAGCAACAACAACCCTTTCAACAGCAAAGCCAGGGGTGGCGGCAGAGATCCGGAAGGTTCAGAAGGCGAAGTGTTAGTCGAAGGCCACGAGCAGCATCGCAACGCCCAACGAGGTATGACTACTATCAATCGAGATTTGGAGAACTCATCAAAAATTAACAACGATGCTACTTGTCTCTAGTTTTGTCTTACAAGTTAAGTACTTAAACAAAAAATAATGGATTTAGTTTGCATCAAATTCAACGATGATTGGTATCAAGAAAAGTTCTGCAAAACCTCTATGCAAAAAAATAATGGTGGCTAGCAGAGGTTTTTCATATCATTTGTTGACATTTATTATTTTTGTACAGCTGTTTAACTTTTGAGGGTTACGACTGACTTATTGCCGAAAGTGGAACATTTAGTAAATATTGGCTGTTTAATGATGGAAAAGCACTTCAAAGATTTATGTAAACAGACGATATTGTAGTCAAATAGGCTTTTCCTCAGGTAACCGGGGTTTTTTCCAAATGAGGCTTGTGAAAGCATGACAAACGACCCCAAAATATAAAAGTTCAAACTGCATGGCTAATATCAGAGCATGACAATGTAGACACACTCTATTATTGGTATCACACTTTCTTCATGCTGTCTGTACAGTCTGAATTTACATGATGGAGCTTACAATCATCGGTTCGGTTATTTTGATCCATCGCAAATGCTATCGAAAAAGCACATGGTTAAACTAGCTAAAAGACGATCAAAAAACTTGAGTGACAACAGCACGTAAGAACAGGGTGTTAGCCGCCAGTGCCGCTATTAACTAACGCTAATAATGTTTTGAGTCGACTAAGACTGTGGATTTCGTTGAATAAGTAGGGGAATTCGCAAATAGTAGGGTGACTGTAAGCTTTATCTGCTCAGCGACGCCTTCTCTATACTTTGTTATCCGAAACAATAAAAGTGGCAAACTTTTAAGGGAATCTCTATCGTTTTCAAGGAAACATTTGCTCCACCACTCTCTTAATCCAATCAGAACTTTTAGAGACCAGGTTATTGAAATTTACTAAATGAAGTTTTTAAACATTTTGCTTGACATCCGGAAGTTAAATCATCAGCTTGGATACATGAGCTGCTACTTATTACAAAGTTGAGAGAAATAACCGTTTGGTCGGGAAGCCAATAAAAAAACGAGTTGAACGACCTCAGAGTTTATTTATACCTCAAAACGAAGGAAATCGGCTAAAGCAAATGAGCAGTCAATGAAGAAATAATTGTAACATGTAGTTGACAATTTATTCAGGGGAAATAGCATTCATTTACCCTTTATACTTGGCAAGTTGGAATGGTAAGTTGATATGAAGACTTAAGTATCTAGTTTCTTGGTCGATGACCAGGCTATATCAACCGACGTAACAGATTGTGCTCGTACTTCCCGTCTTACAAGCAAAATCATCACTTTCAAGGTGTTATGCTTTCATGCAGATGAGTAGCCGAGTATTCAGGCTTCAATTCGTGCCTACATAAAGAATATGCCATGTAAAGTTTTCATATTTGTCTTCATTTAGGCGAAAATTTAAGTGTATTTGGCACTACTATTTGAGTATATTGAATTTGGGACCTAAAGATCCCGAGAAATGCTTTCTATAGGCTTACCTAAAAATCAACACTAAAAAGGTCAAAAGCGAATTCTAAACTATCTAACTTTTACAGATTTAACAAGGAAACATTTAACGATTGTTTTAATTTCTTACCATTTACATTAGAAATGTTGAATATACCAGCAGCTAGGAGAAGGAGTGACGAGAAAAGTAAATAATTCAGCGCTCTTTAATCCTAACCCCCATCGATTCTCATTCGTTTCAAAGTAATAACACAAACCTTATTGAGAGCAACATGCTCACAAGCGAAAATCTTGAAAAAACCTAGGCAATTTTTTTCCTTCCTAAAAGAAAGTGGCCTTTAAAAATGACTGGTTGAACCTTGTATAGGAAACGAGTAGGTCATCAGATGGTTACCTGCCTAAAGTTTGTCCTCAGATTCAGTCCTCACAAGGAATGAGAGATCGCTTTCGTCCAACAGGCCAATATTAATTGGAAGTGAGCTCTGAAAGCACTCAACTCTGAAATGCTAATGCTCCACTGATTACGACTTTTCGACTCTGAGAAAAGTAGAAAAGGGATGCAAATGGCAGGCGCACCACCGATTGGACAAAAGTGTAGAGCCTACGATTAAATACCTTATTCATATGACAAAAAAACGCTTTAACAGCCTAGTGGCTTGCCGTCTATCTCTCTTGGCTGGTCTCGTCTGCTTTGTAACATCAAATGCCCGAGTTACATTTTTGCCAACTGCGGACATTTTCCAAGTTTTCCTTCTATTCTGCGCTGAGCGAATTTCTTAACTGAATGTTTCCCCTGGTAAATTGGATAATGAGATTCAGTCCTAAAATTTAAGCCCATTTGAAGAGACCCTTGGAAAAATCGTCATCTGGATGATGGTAAGAGTCCATTGAATAATTTTACGTGACTGTATTGTGTTGAATCCACAAAATGGATGATATCAATGCAAGTAAACGACAGGAAGTATTTTTTGAGGGTTGAACAAGTACCTACGACTAGTATAAACTAACTGACGGGAGCTCCTGCGCGTAGTGAAATTGTGCAATTTCTTGTAATGAATTGTATTGTCCGTCGGTAAATTACCGATTCATTTACATAAAAGTTGTCTAAATATTGGCTTTGTAGTAGTAGAACTACTTTGGAGATTAGTATTTAATATAACTATCAAGCTCTGAGAATGGCGTACGAAGGGGATAGAGTTTTTCTTACCACATAGCCGCTTATCATATCGCTTACTGTTTCCTCACAGTGATAGCTCAAAGGCTCTGCTTAAGCTCTTCTTTGAATGACCATGTCATCACCACCTCATCCCAGTAAAACATCTGATTTGGCTCCTGCTTGTGCATGGATAGGTACCCAGCTCACGGATCGGGTGTGAAACACTATTGTTTAGAAGGTCTCAGGGTTAGCTACGTAGGCTGACCTGAATGCATGAGAGAAGAGAACGGTGCCAGTGGTTGCCACTATTCAAATGGCTACCAGAGCCCCTTTTTTATGCTAAGTCATCCGCCTATTTAAAGCTTGGGACGATGAGACACAAGCCATGAGACCGCTAGAAAAAAATGACCTCGATTAGCCAATTGAGAAAAGGAAACCACACTTGGCCCTTAAAATTAAGCTGTAGATAGGTCTTCATATCTATGTTTCACATTATGAAATCGTCTTTCAAGGTTCAACTATTCATCATGGGGGAAAACTGAAATCATTGGGAACAATAGAGCGAGAATAGATATTCAAATGACTGACCCATCTCATAGTTGTATCGCCTAAAATTCTGGGCATGTTGAACTAAAATCTACCCAAATTTTTACCGATTTATTCGAATATACTGCTTAATAAATGTTGTCTAGCCTTAATGGCTTTACTGAGTTCAACTTCCAACAAAATGTTTGCTTTCAGGAAAAGTTATTTTCTCATGTTTAGTCGCATGATCTCAATGTGCGAACAGCATCAAAATAGTTAGTAAACTTTCGTAAACAAGTAGCTTATCGTTGCAAATGTGGTCTAGTGACATGATCCATTCCTGTAAACAAAGTTTAACCGTTAAAAACCGGCAAATAATGGTGTTATCATTTGAACATTAGAAAGTCATTCCTTCAGGGTGGTGCAATTAGCCAACAAATGCAAAATTGAAGCTGAACGTAACACATTTTAATATCTTTCCTGCGCCTGAAGGTTCGGCGAGAGTGCTAGCGTCGGTGCGCGTCCTGTGGTTAAAAAGATGGCTGGTTTTAATTAATCCTGATATAAGTCGAGAGGGCCAAGTTAACAGGTCTCAATCAGAGTGAAACCAAGGTATCGTTTGTTTATCTAGGATAAGAGTTAAATGACGCGCTCTGTACATGAGGACTTGAATGTTACCCTTGGTATCCCCTAGCCAATGAAGCTAGGCCCTATTATTCAATGGTGTTGCCGAATAACATCAAGCTTTTTGGGGAGCTTTTGGTAGAGGGCTCTGGGGTATTGGCACATATTGATACTCCATTTCACCATCTTCTCCTACTGCGCATTTATTAACCACATTTTAGAAGACAATGGCTCTACTGAACTTAATCCAGTGGGCTAGGTTACGAAATAGATGCTGAGGAGGCGAAATGTATAGTGAATTTTAATAATTAGTATCTAGGACATGTTAAGGAATCAGCCAGCATGATGACCCCATTTTAGATCAAGCAAGCAAGCAAGCCGCATAACCGTTGAATGCCATATGCCTCTAACGAAGAGTGAACCAGAGACACACCGTCGCAGGGATATCGGTGGGAGGCTAACTACTGTTACTAATTGGTTCAAATTTGCTTGAGTAATTTTTTTTAAGGTCTCTTTACCAATACGGAGATGAATTGGTAAGAGATGTTGGGATAGTCGTGGATCCATCTGATTACACGAGTGACACAAATCTCCCACCCTGCAACTAGTATGGAATATTAAATAGACCTGAACCAGGGTTCCAGGTAAAAAAATTTGCGCTCTGTCTGGCTTTGTAACTTTTAAACATAATCCGAATCGACTTTAATTTGAATGAAAAAGCGGGAGTATCTCCAAGTTGCTGGAGCCCCGAATTTTCTCGAAGATAAGTAATTCTGTAGTCAGTATTGAACGATTATTAGATGATGGAATTCAGATGTGAGACAACTGATATGAGCACTGAGTATCTTTCACCGTTCTCTCACTGCTTCGTACCACTCACACTGATGTCATTACTGTCGTTCACTTTGTTTCTAGCACTTTCTTCCGGTAGGCTCTTCAACATCATATCGACAAAGGAGTCCGCCAACAAGCTCTGAGATCCAGTTCAAAACTCAAACTGAGGACCTTTCTACCCCTAGACAACTAAGTGGTGATGTCACTAGTGCCTGATTACGTAAGCTTAGTTAGCCAAATTGTACCTGCTCTCCTGACGCATTTGGGCCACCTGCCTTAAAAACTTCATGTCACTGAAATTCATAATTTATTAGCTTGGCACTAGTCATTACTCGGTGAGTGAAAAACGGAGCAGTTTGAGATCGCGAGGGGCTCTTCAGGGTCAAGATAAGACACGCTTATTGCTTTACCTCGTGCTTTCATTGGGAGACAGAGCTTTCAGAAAGGCATTTTTACAGAGCTAAAAGAGAATAGGGGTTGAGACAGTTTACAGAAATCATAGATGGTCAAACCTACTCTCAACCACCTCGTGGTGATCACCGGTAGGCCCTGGGGTCACTCTGGGGGCTAATGAGAAGGGGGACCGGATAGGACTAATCGCCCACCGTACGTATAAAATTAGATTATGCCAGCAGAAGTACAACTTCGTACAGCCTGGTAAAAGAGGCACGACGCAAATACCTGGATTCATGGTCTCAAACTGGACTGTGGAAAGTGCGTGCATATAGCAATAAATGGAATTTCCGCCAGAAAGTTGAGAACACTTCTGGTAGAGGTATGGACATTGTTTGCCCTTAATAATGTCGAGGACGGACTAGGTACCACTGCGAATTTGAACTGCTACCTGCATGATGAAACAATGACAGGGGAGTGGCCAGAGGACCGAAAACGTCGATAAACGCTTTTACGGTCTTCCGTGTTAACCGTTGTGTGCTACATTTTGCGAAAGCTATTTTTACTTCTGTTTTAACCCCAACAAGTCTTTGGGACTTAACCTAATGGGTGGAGAGTAAATAAATAAATAAATAAAGCAAATAAATAATAGAAATCATAAATAGTTTTCGGTGGTCTCCACAATTTTTCCGCACTCCTACTTCCTAATGATAGGTTCAAACATGCCCTTCTTCAATCTTTATCCAACAATTTCTCCATTGATCCCACACAGAAGATTTATGGAATTCAGTTTCAATTGTTCAGCTGGTTTGATCGGTTAATAGACTTTTGTAATAGAAGTGGCCATTTATAGCAGATTTTATTCCACTTCACCACAAGGATTTGAAGAATGGAATTTGGGCTAATCTAATTCATTCAGGGATCTGGCTCACCATGAGAGAGTTTCAGATACTAGAGCACTGATTTCTTATTGGATGATTGTGGGGTCACAAGGTATTTTGGCAAGTTTCTAGTTTGTGAATGGAGATGCTGGTTGACTAAATTAACATTGTCATATAAATTGAAGTAGAATGATTCAAGTAATGCATTAAAATTCAAAACACATCTTTAAAAAGTTGAAAACAACGCTTATGCCAAAAAACTCAGAACATTTTTTATTTATACATCATTTTCACGGTATTCGTTTAATTTAAAATACATTCTTACTTATGAATGCTTCTTTATCGGATCAGTTTTGAAAATATTCCCGTTTGAATTGCAGGTCATCCCCTTGAGCTTGTAGAGTAAAATCTACAGATCAGGATCAACACAATAGAAGACAACACCTTTTTCTTCTGCGATCAAATTTGTGTCTTAGCGAATTGATATAATAATAATAATATCCTGTACGAATTCACGAAATTGGTAACCTTAGATGGTCATTCATAGTGTTGGAGGGTGCTAATTAATCCGCCCAAGGTACGAAGCAAACGATGTGGCATATTTTTAAACAGGAGAAAATAGTCAATATTAATGAGCTTGATATGGATCTCCATAAATCGCTGGCCCTCATAAAAGGAAGTTTGGTTGACGACATCACTACTTAAAGACATTTAAGTTGGATGAAAGTGAAAATAAGCCCAACCATTGCCGACCCGAAGCACTATGGGATGCCACCGACCCCTTCATAAAAACTTGAGTGGATAAAATCGGTATGGCTGGTCACATTTACCACAAATGGTCCTTGGCAAAACAGCCAAGTACAGAATCATTTGGTCTTAAAATTGTGAGACATAGCAAACAACAAATAAGTTTGCTGTCTCGGCTAGCCTGTGAAGGAGCCTTGCCTACTAGCCCATACATCCAGTAAAGAAGAACAAATCTGGAGTACAGTTACAATTGAAACGCTTGTCTTTTGTATTTTGGCGAACAAGAGCCAGTTCAATTTATAAACCTCGGAAACTGGATGCTATCCACAGTAATGCATTATTAAAAGGCGAATCTTTTGGAGTCGAACGCTACACCGATTAAGAGCTTAGATTTTGTGTTTTGCATTACTAAACATGTACCATCTCAGCACTTCAGACTATAATTTAGCCTAATAAATTCCTCTTTTTTGCTTATAAAGGCTAAGGTCTTCGATATGCGTTACAAGACTATTTACTATTAAAAGTCAAGCAACTTTCAAGTAAACGGAGCCACCTCAGCATTAGATTGACAATTAACTGAACAAGCAGCCATTGTATTCGTTAAGGATTAAAAAATTTAATGCACCCTTCGAATCTGAAGCGTGAAGGTTACCCATTATCAACACATCAAGTTAACCTTTTCATTTTAAGAGGGCTCAGATATGCTATTCAAATACACTTAAGCTACTGTTATGATTTATTTTGCTAAAGGCACAATTCGGTTTGATTGTATTGGGACTACGAAATATGATTGCTACGGCTCTGTAACTTTGAACGGGCAGTTTTACCAAGCCCTCTGAACCATCTCACGGTTCATATGGTTTATTAATATGAGATTTAAACATTTTCCATTACACTCAACTACTACTTTATCCTGGACGTTCCATGAAATACTATTGTCAATTACTCGTAGTGCTATGAGTTAATGTAGAACCGTGTGGTTTAGTAGGAACTGGGGAATGAAAGGGCACCCTTGCATATTCAACAATGCTATTGCATTTGGCCTGCTCTTTTTCTGTTGCCTGAAAAGAAACGATAAGTGGAAATATTCTACATTTGGAAAAGTTCTCGTACCCAGAACTATAAGGCGAACCGTGTTTTAGGCGACCTGTCGCAGAAAGCGTCTGAAGGGGCTGTGATGGACAAGGAGATCATTTGAAGAGACCTCCTAGAAGAAGGAATTCTGTGAAGAAAGAATTCAAGTGAGTACCTAGAACATTTCTTTTCATTAAGTCCTAAACGAACTCTTACATACCTGCTTGCATCGGTGTTTTCAACTGTTATCAAGATTAGTCCAACTGCCGAGTTTCCGAACATGAGGTGCCATTGTTGATAGCCTCAAGTGCGCAAGTCCACGTTAAACTGCCTGATTCATTTATCCTACCAAATGCGATCATTAGTTTGATCTAATTTTCACTCACACAATCCTAGACGTTATGATCCTATCTAGTTACACATTTCTGTTATATTGTTACATTGAAGTTTATGCAGGATAGAGAGAATCAAACTACTTTCGTTAGCAGAGCTGATAAAATAGCTATTCTAGAGGATTCTGTGCAAAGTGGACACAGCTTAAAAGAGCAGAGATATTTAAAGGTGGTCAAAATAAAGCTGAAATTCTCTTCGTAGCGTTGTGCAACAACATCTGTCTCTTCAACGGCCGATGATTAAGGAGGGCGGATCCTGGTCAATAGACCGATATGACCAGCTTCTTTTACTAGTATGATCTTCTGAAAAAGCAGCTAGGCTGAGTAGGACGTGGTGGTGGTGTAAATGAGCAATTTGTGTGATAAAATTGATATGGTATCTGAATCCCTGTCCTTTTGACCATTCTTGAGTATCGCATGAGTAAATAAGAGCTGAATAGAATTGAGAAAGTATTGGTATCGTCATTGAAATTGCAAAATTGAGAGAAGGAAATAAAAAAGCACTAAAAAGAGAACGGGTCAACAATCGAACAGAAACTTGGACTAGAATAAAAGGGGATGTACCTTGAAAAGAAGAGGCGGCAACAGCAATTATGATCTTCAGTCAGAATGCTCAGCCAAAAATGGTGCTTTCCTTCTATACCTCATTGGATTTCTGCATGAGTCAGCAGTGGATCAGTCTAGCTGCTACAGCTCGAAGCTGCCGGTCGCTTGCCTGTCGCAAGGCGGCTCATAACTTTATCAGACACCATCTGCCAGAACTTTCACAACCGTATATATTTCCTACAACTCAAAGCTCTATTTTAAAACTTTCCGCCCATCCATATGCAGTACCACTTGTATTTTTTTCATTGTGGAACCCATAACGCGGCACAATCCAATTAGAATTAGCTATTCTGTGGTGTATGCGCTTGAGATGTCGAGTCAGAATAGTGTGCGGTCTAGGCTAGTTAAGAAAATAGATATCAAGTGAGTATCATGGCCGCTTACATAAATAAAATTCGAGTTTAGAAAGATCGTTACAATTTGTTTTATGGTACTTGGCCTCTTCTGCTCCATTTGACTGCTTTTTTGCTTTAAATAGTAAGTCAAATAACAAATTTATAGCGAACCAAATCCCATAATTGAATACCAAAGTAGTATATTACCCAGTAATTACTAATCTAATGATCTGAAATGGAACAATCCACATAAAGTACTTCACGGAAACAATTCACAAACTGGGTTAATTTTTTCTACCTAGACTCAGCAGTAGATTAGATATTCAGCAATATTATTAGTTTCTGAAATTGATCGAATCTGGTTGTTTGAACTTCAGCATGTGCTTTTAGAGGGGACCAGTTGTTAATGCGGGGCCTGGTAAGGGTTGAGAGAAGTACCAGCTATTAGTACTCATCAGACCGAAGGTTTCCTATACATGTATAAATTGAGCGGTCAACAATGCCAACAGGAGTTGGAACAAACGATGCCGTAATGGCTGACAAGTCGGTTGTTCGAGAATGAGGCCTTGCTGGAGGCTCTGCTCCGACTGCGGGAAAAAAGCCATGAGAACGCTACAGGACAGTGTCTCTAATCGAATGATCCCTTCCTTGTTTTGAGACTTCTTCTTCAAAGCCCCTTTAAACCATCGAACATGGCCTTCATTTGGCCGCTCTAAGTCTATTGTTCGGGTGAAAAAAGGAGCGGACTTGCAGGAAATGAAATAAATGGATCCTCAAAAAATCTCCAAACAATTTATCTAGGAATGCAAATATCGAATAAAAAATTTTGCGACAATGTCGAACTACAGCAAGGGGATTAAGCAATTCTTACCTTGGTAATCTAGTTTTTGAATTTTGCCTATTCTGTTTATACCGATCAATTTTGCCATCCACTATTTTGTTATGTAATTCTTCTAAATTGAATACAAGTTTCTGCGCTACCCCACTGCATATTTCCTCCGTGCTATAATTTCCAAACATAAATCAAAATTGCTTAAAACATATCACTTTATTTCCAGTAGAAGCAGTTATTCTGAACATTTGAAAATGGGGTGGGATTTGTAGCAACCATAGGTGACCGCGTTTTCATGCTTAAGTGCGGAGAGTTACCAGGCCAATCCAAATCCATTGCCAACCAATGAGAGAGCAGATCGGAGTTCGCCGCTGCGCCATCCATCAATATGGCCTAAGTGGGTGAAGAATAACTCGTTATTTTAGACTAAAATTGGATAATTTAATCGAATTTCTCAGATGGTGAGAACTGCTGGCGAATGAAGTGACAAATATCTTGTTTCAACATTTCATCGAGCTCATTCATCCTTTCTTGATTATAAACGCTTCAGTGGCTAGCGTAGACCTTTTAGAAAATCCCTGCTTGGATAGACAGAAGATACTCCTCCTTTTCAAGACCCTACATTTGATAAGCCCTTTAAGACCAGCACTATCCAGTGCAGATAGAAATTTTAGTCACTGGGCTCGGACCAACGAGTTGCGAAACTGGCGTGAGGGTTCAAACTCGTAAGCAATCGCTGAACCGTTTGCGAGCATGGATTTGTTAGTACACTCCTCTGAATATCATTTCACTTAAAACCGTCAGTCACACAAAAAATAGCCTGCCTCTTACATGATCAACCTTCAGTGTTATAAGATCCTTCAGTCTTGTTGCTGCCGGGGTATAAAACCGACCTGAGATCCTTCTGACCTGATTTCAACTTGACAGATTATATATAGTCAGATTTATTCCTTCCATAAGCACAGACAGCGATTAATGCCCTTGCTTAGGCTTGATGTGATATGATCACACGATATTTAACGTTATTAGCCGAGGTCATTTTGTAGGTCACATTAGAGATTCTTTATATTGACAAAGACAACGAACTTGTGAAGCTTAGAGTTTGCTATTGTAAAAGGGCTAAAAAGAAATATTGTTTGAGAATTATTTCATTGGTAGGCAAATATGTAGAGGGGTCAAAAATCAACCAATTTTGTAGATGTATTTGAGAACTATGGATTCAAGAGTGGCGTCAAATTTTGAGTGAAGTCCCACTAAGTAGAAGCATCAGAAGCTCTTGAATTCAGGAGATGAAGTGTTGATAAAACATGTGGCTAAGAATTCGACATAAGAAAAAAATATTATGCTTTCACTCCAATTTCCGAACTGGATGGGCTATGACGAAACTCGGCTTCGTTGGAAATGACTCCCAACTCCAACTAATGAGAAGCTTGCCTTTAAGTCTATTAGTTCGTAAATGTAAATTGCCTCACGTCGGAAGATAATGAGGTAAAGTTAGGCAAAAGCCTTTCCTCAGAGGAGTGGAATGAAATTCTTTGAAGGAGCGCCACGGCCAAATCCAGCCTTCACCACGTGATGCTGTGCGGAAATAGCAGTCTTCTCACGTTGAAGGAGGACGGAACTCAGAACACCAAGGCCCGCATCCTTGAATCGCCGTATTAATCAAGCGTCGCAATAAGTGAGGAGATAAAGAGCTCCTCAATTACTTATCGCCAATGTCACACACAGGTGTCAAGAGATCTGCTAGACAAAGACGAGATGACTGACAAAGTAACCTTGCAAAGATTTAGCTCTGGTGGAGGAAACCATCAGCATGAGGAAAACGAAGGCCACAGGGATATTTGCCAGAGGTTTGGACCGACGAAACTGTGGCAGATTTTACCAATTAAACCTCTGTTTCACTACTTTCTGTCATACATTATGGAATTCATAATATTCCGAGCTTTGATGAATGAAGACACCGTTGCGACTAAAGCAGCTTTCATCGGCAGAAGTAATTCTATGCAGTGAATTATTTCATATGCCAAAAAGGTCGCTTAAAAGCTAGGAAACCTTGGGACGGCCAAATCAATTCGTTACGGAGCGAAAAATGCTTATATGAATTAACTGCCGATTGTCCAGAGCATCCAAAAACGGACAAATTTAAAAGCGCTTAATTATTTGCCGAGATGCATTGTTCTTGTGAGAAAAGTTGATTATCAACATAATTTAGACCAAATAATAATTGGAAAGTTAGCTAAGCAACTAAACACTAAGATGATGATTAGATGCAAGGTATGGATTATACACCCTTTGGAAAGATTAGCCTAATTAAAACTAAAGAAAGGATTCATACGGGTTTTATCAATTCCTTTATACAGATGTTCGAAAGCCATTCGCCCACTTGAAGAAAGTCAAGAAAATACGATATGTTTAGAACTGTTTTTTATGTAAATTTGTTTTTTTCCTAAATTAGTTTCTACAGTTGATCCAACTATCAGATTAAGCATCTGCAATCTTTTTCTCTTTGCCCTATAGTATCAAAATAGTTGAACTCTCATACCCATTCAGATCCAGTAGGCAGTTAATCGCGAATAAAACGCTCCATGGCTCCAATTGCACACACCTTCACCTCCGAAGTTGGACAAAATAGTGTTGGCGTCCCTCTAGCTTGGGGTTCGGATAACTACAAAGTTACGCATATGCCGGGTGTTCGTCAGCTCATCCTCGGTTGGAGGTGTGATTTTAGTTATGTTCTGAAAATCTTCTGTGGTAGGTTGCCCAATTCCAAATCTGCTGTCATCTCATAATAAATAAATAAATATTAAACTGAATGGACATAATGTTGAAGGAGAAAAAAAACTATATTAATGTACTATCGGAATATTAACCAACGGAGCTCAAGAAGGTTGCTGCTAAGTTCGTATTGTATTGCATTAGGATAAACTGCAATTTGCAGCTTAAGTGTTAATCCGCACTGCAGCCGCTTTGCCGATTCAGTTGTGAGGGTTCCGATTTAAATAAATTTAGAATCAAATTAAATTCTGTGTTAGACTGTTTGAATTGCCAATGTAGACAGGGAAATAATTTAATGCAATAATACATGACAAACGAGTTTAGAGCAGCCAGTGTGTTCGGTGATCCTGAAGTGGGCCTTGGGAACTTTTATGCCATGAACGTCGCTGGGCCCGGGCTGGTCGTAATTAGGTTAGTGAGGCTGGGCTTCTAACAAACGGGTTGAATATTTCAAATTTACCTCTAACTTGACACTCCACTAGAAGGGAAGCACCTTGACACCATTTTTTTGGAGAGAACGAAAGCAAACGAAGATAGAAAGTCAGTCTTTTGAATATGGGCGTTCGTTTGAAGCACTCTATCACGACTACATGTGACGATAGATAGAACGGCTTTTTCCTCTAATTTTATTCCTGTTGCTAGCTTTGGCCAAGTTTGCGTGCACAGGTTGTGGGACAAAGCGCAGCATCAAGTGTAAATATCTGAATTGCACAAACGCCAAATCAAAACCCATTCTTGAAGTGTCATGTTAGCATGGCCCAGGCATTTATAATCTGGGGAGCATTTCGAAACATGGTAGCTGGACTTCAATCCGGTCCACTTGGTCCTAGTTTGTCTTTTCAAACGATTGTAAAATGATTGTCTCGGCATTTAGTGTCCTCGTGAGCTGTCTTATCAACTAACGAGAAGAAAATCGGTAGTGCATTTCAGGGTTTATCGATTAACTAAATATAAATATAAACTTAAATCGGAAAATTCCTGTCCGCGTTTATGGAAAATGGATGGGAGTCTTACGGATGGCTAAATAAACGTGGGCGTAAGACACCTAGGAGTGATTCGTTCGTCAAGTGAATGAAGTATATTTGCCTCCATATTGATCTTTCACTCAGAGAACACACAAACGTAGTACTTAAATTTTATAATCTACGTAACAGAACACGCATCTAGACTTGCTATGTCAATTGAAGAAGTCTTTGAAGTGAAAAAAAACGGCTGAGGGAAAAGTACACCGCTGAAGTCGAGGGCCTTACAAAACTGCTGATTTGATGGAATAGCTTTCTCATTTATTAAATTGTAACCAAGTCAGTAAAGGGAGTTTTGAAGCACATGACACGTTTATTTTTTCTTTTATGATGGGAGCCTTTGAAGGCGATAGTTGATCGCATACAGTTGGTACTTTTGATGCCGCTTAACTGATTTTAACTGAATAGAATAATCTAATGATGATGAAACTGTAATTGAGATTTGTGTGTGCATCATTCTGCATTTTATTCTCATAATTAGTGACCGACTCACTTATCCGTTAGACCAATGCTTGAACCACCTATAGAGTCACGGCTAGTAGATAATGACATCGAGTGAAGTTTCAGTGTTCATTGTTGTCATCCACACTCCATTATACTACACTTGTATCAGTGTAAATCACAAAGGGCAATATGAGCTGCATTTATTAGCAAATTCAACCAATCAGATAAGGCCAGGGAAACAATGAGAACCTTGATACGATTTCGAACAATTGAGTCCCGATGCCAAGCCCGTTTATCACATGCTGATCGGTGCCAATCTTCGTAATGGAATTGGATAATTATTGACAAAGACTAATAAGAATTCAATAATCAAAATACAAGCCCAGGAACAAAGCACCTCCTCTTACTAAGAGAGGGAACTATTGCCTTTTCTTAGTTCAGCTCTTGGGCTTGGGTAAAAAAACTCTACCCAGATTTCTAAGTCCAACGTCAAAATTTGACCAAGTCTACTCAAAAAAAGGTCAAGTTAGAGACTATATCAAAAGCCATGGCTGGCCTGGGTGGGCCAAGCAATCTTGGCTGGAAAATTGGACCAAAAATTGTTCATTTTTGTAACCACAAAGTCATATTAAAAAAACACATTCAAAAACAGTTTGAAAATGTATCAAATTCCAAAAATACACCTTTATTCCGGAAGAAGGGAGCTAGAGGAGCCTCATTCTCATCTTCGGTGCCAATCCTTGGATAAGATTTGGATGAAATTCTCTGCCAAAAGGCTACTCCTTAACAACCAACGCGCCTCAATCGTTCACCCATCTCGAAATGTAGAAGACGGCCTTACCAATAGTGAGGGAAAGTAGTGTCGAACACTAATAGAGACACAATTGAGATTCCATGACGAAAGCCAAGAGCGGAAACCCCAAGCTGCTCAGAACCTTCCCCCCTAAAAACTAAAATATTAAGAATCATGCTATAAGTGTACTAGTTTTTAGTGACGTATTGAGGGAGTGTTAACTGACAAACGATAAACACTAAAGCAGAATCTAGGGAAATCGGCGAAATCAGCAATCCAGATAATCTTTTTAAATGAAAACAATGTCGTCCAAAAAGGATACCTAACCGAGAAAGGTGGGTGGTAGACTATCAGTACAAAAGAATGGGAAGCATAATTTGAGAGCATTGAATCGAAGTAGGGAATATCCAGGATCTGATCACCTGATATTCAGGAGTATGGGCTGCATTACAGATATCGATATTCAAGACTAAAAACCAGTAAAAGACAAGCTTCCCTTTTCAACAGACAAATCTGCTAAACATAACATAACTAGCATACGTTTAAAATAAAGTAATATTATATGCTGTACAAAGGTTACTCATGATCATTTTCTGTAGGTCCTGGACAATTTAATTGGAGATCTGAGCTGTTAGAGAACTCTGCTCCGCACCAAAAGCAATAGAAATACTTATCACGAAGGTAGACTGTGAGACGAGAGAGGATTACATCCGGCTGAAAAAAAAAATGAAATTTTGGGGATGCAGCCCAAAAATGCAATCAAGAATTAAAGAAAACACACCTGGGACTCGATAGGTCCATGTTGAGCGGCATCGATGTCACAAAACTCATCCTCATCAGATTCGACACCAATAACCGTGTCATATTCACCACGATAAGCGTCCAATTCGTCAACATCACTATTATCCTTTCTGCGATCATGGTCAGAGTCGGAGGAATTTGCACGTTTACGTCGCTTATTGGAGAAACCTCTTCGCGAATTCGAACGACAAACCTCCCTACGAATTAACCCAGACTGGGCAAGAAGTTTAGCTCTTGTTTCATCTGGGGGCCAGAATGCCTCATCAATGGGTTGTTCCAAAGACTTTAACGTATCAAAACGTTTGCAGATGTGACGAGCAGCGGTGAGCTGACGTTGCGCACGCTCGATTCGAAATCTAGTGGCCATTGAAGCACGGAAATTTGACTGCACAGAAAGTATGCATTCCTCACGGTGCCGACGGGCTGAAGCTATTGCTTCAGCCCGTTTCTTCTCGATATTGTGGAGGCCAAGACCCCTACGACCATCAATAACTTCCAAAGGAATCGGCTCGGAACGTCCATTAGCTAAACAATGAAATAAATATAAACCATGGGTTGCGATAAACATGGTAAAAAATGCAAAATGCAAACTTGCCCTTTTTACCGAGTCCGCCATCTCCCTTGAAACCCATTTTCATTAGCATTCTATAACCAATATTTTCTTCTCCTAGGCGCTTCTTCAATCCTTCTTCGCGTTTAACGGTCATTTGTTTAGCCTTGGGAGCATCCTGACGCATATGCACGCGCTCCCTTTCTATACGTTCTTTGGATGATTTTGAAACAAGACCGGAGCAGGATGGCTTACATCTAGCAAATAATAGAAAAAATCTCCTTACGGAGGATCCAAAAACTTGTCTGACATGTAATCATCATCACTGCTAGTATCCCCGCCCAACATATTCGTAAAATACGAGGTCCTAAACTAGTATAATAAACAGTAAATGATTATCCTAGATAAAATAATACTTTAGTTGTTGAATTGCGCAAAATGAAGAGTGAAAATAAAATTCAACTTGTAACTAAATGAAACATAAATTTTAACCCTTAAATACAGGAATTTAGCACTGACAAAGGCTAGTATAATTTAGCCAAATAAAAATTTAGTTTTATCTTTTTAAGTCCACTGATTGTCTTGGTCAGAGATTAAATTTTCGAGCGAAAATTTGATCGCTACTTATTTTTGACTACCCGCCTTATTTAAATTATTCTAGGATGGGTAGACGCGGGTACGTAGGGAGCGCGTTTTCTTCTATTGTTTGATTAAGTGGATAGCTTAAGCCTATTGGTCTTGTCTTTAGATCTCCTAGTCCTTCCGGAAGGTCTGGAAGGCCATTCAGATCAATGCCGACCCGACCAGCGTTCGCGCCACCGCCGGTTGTCCAGCCTCAACAGCCTAGTATGCTCAAGCAAGTTGCCGCCACAGCTGCCGGTGTAGCTGTCGGTTCTGCTGTTGGTCATGCGGTTGGTAACGCTCTGGTTGGCGGCAGTTCTGCCCCGGAGACAGCCATGGCCCATGAGGCTCCTGTAGCTCCCGCTACGGAACAGGCTTCTACTTGGAATCCTTGTCGATTTCAAATTGACCAGTTGATCAGCTGCTCTCAAATGAATTCTGACATCGCCCAATGTCAGCCCGTTGCAGATGCTTTAAGGGACTGCCGCCGGATGTACAACCTCCAGTAAAGAGTTACTTTTCAGTAGATGTTGTCACGCTTCAATAAATTCAATGATTTACTGATTCACAATGGATCTCTAAGGCATCTTAACTTCGTGCTTGGTGTCTACGTTGTGTCCGTTAAAGAATTGATGTCCGCATTCAAACGTTTCAGAACAGCAGATTTCTTTTAGATGCCACTCTCGAGTTTCCCATCTGCTGTCTTCAGTTGCTTCTCCTTTTATTACGTTTCTTAAAGATGACACCTAACGACTTCGTTGGAGTCATATTAACCACGAAGTGAAGTCTCAGGCCAGTGCTTGCAATCCCTTAGTTTTCGCCATTAATTTGTATCAATATTGAGAAGCTAGAGCCTGGTTGCTCCAGTTCGTAGCAGTGTCTCAATTTTTAAGGAAATAATTTAGCTGCTTGTCCCCGAGTTTGGCTGCTGCGCATCTGTTTCTTGACTACCATGGATTTTCAGCCCATCCCGAGGGTCAAGCTTCCGTCTTTATCATGCTTCTAATGTTAAAGCACGTGCACCAAAGCCCCCGAGGATACGAAAATATCTCACCCTTGCAATTATTCGATCCAAGCTGTTCTTAAACTAAGTCAAGCGGGGACGAGGGGTCGCTCGAAGACTTCGATGTTTTTGTACTTTGTCGGAACGGGTGAGTGGGTGCCGGTCTCGGAATTCAGGGATGTTTTTCTGTCTTTCTCATGAAGGGCGTGGACTAGAATAGAGCAGGGCCCTGTGCCATGTAATGCCTTTCATGTTTCATGCGCTCCTGTGCCCAAGATCTTGCTTACCACTGATGATTCGGTGTGATATCGCCCATCTGCTATCCACGTACGTGGAGACCTGAGACAGAAACTATCTGTAATCTTCGATTCTGAGATTAGGCTAAAGAATGGGACGAAGCGAGGTCAATAGCGTTGTTAAGCCGGATGGAAATATTGAGCCGAAGTGCTTGTCATCGTATGAGAGAGGTGAACCTTTTTTTGGTTGGTGGCGGTATTCCATTTCCAATAGTCGGGCCTATCGTATTGGAACATCCTCTTGGTTATCGAAACAGTTTTGACGTATTTTTTTATCTTATTGATGAAACTCCGTGAGAAGGAATTCTTAATAGAGATCTCGGGAGTTTACACGGACTTTGTTTTGAAAAACAAGGCTCGTCGGGCCAACTAAGAATGAGACCGATAAATGTTGGTGAGGAACAAGGATGGGAGTAAATATGCATATTTTAAGAGATTTCAGTCTCATCGTTTTAAACGTATCAAAGAAAATGCAGAGGTCAAATTGAAGCATCACAGAATAACTTATAAATGAACATAAAATGGTGATTTACAAGCCTAACAAACAGACCGAGTTGCCACTCTGACACCGCAAGCACCATATATTGTGAAACATTTTAGGTCATGTGGTTAGAATGAGAGGCATATACTGCTGATCGAAAATTAATGTTACTGACAATGAAAATAAAATAAAATCATACGACATAACCTAAAGAGTCGGAAATATGTATTGAACAAATAAGGTTAATATAAAGGCTCACATCATTAGAAATATTTCGTCTCCCTTGTCAATATTGTTTTTGCAAAATATGGAAATGTTTCGAAAGTAAATTTCAGCATTAGTTCGTACCAACATTTTCATTGAGAACTAGTATTATCCAATTGGATGCTTGTACATATTTCGTTCGCTACATGCAGACGGACGGATTGATTGTGGGTGAAGCGGCTAGGTTTCATAAACCAGGAGATAATTATAAGACTGACGGTTATGTAGTGACAGGTCGTACTCATGGCTTACTGAAGGAACATTTAGCCGCAACTGGCGGGAAAGTAGTGACTCGTTTTCCTCCAGAACCGAATGGGATTCTTCACATTGGCCATGCTAAAGCTATCAATTTCAACTTCGGTTATGCTAAAGTAAAAAATGCCTTTTAAATCGCATTTATTAGAAAACTGGAGGCATATGCTATTTGAGATATGATGATACTAACCCTGAGGCCGAGGAGGCCCGTTTCTTTGATGCCATTCTTGATATGGTTCGTTGGTTAGGATTCGAACCCTACAAGGTCACTTATGCTTCCGACAATTTCCAGCAGCTTTATGAATGGGCCTTGAAGCTGATAGACTTGGATCTTTGCTATGTTTGTCATCAACGTCCAGAAGAGCTAAAGGGTTTCAATCCTCCTCCTTCGCCTTGGCGTAACAGACCGACCGAGGAATCTAGAAATCTCTTTATTGACATGAAAAATGGCAAGGTGCGTTGGAAATACTTGTTTTTTGTGCCAAATATTTGTTGAGTGCGTTCGTCAGATTCCATTTGAATCCAAATTCGTTAAGGTATAATTGTCACTTCTTCATTTTCAGTTAGAAGAAGGATCGGCAACTCTGAGGATGAAGCTGACGCTGGAGGATGGCAAACGGGATCCAGTTGCATATCGCGTTAAAATGGTTCCTCATCATCGAACCAAAAATGAGTGGTGTATTTATCCCACCTACGACTATACCCACTGTCTTTGCGATTCTATCGAGAACATTACGCATTCTCTCTGCACTAAGGAGTTCCAGTCCCGGTTAGTGGAATTTTCGTCCTTAAATCCGTTACTTGATTTGATGGGAATTAACAATTGGTGATTAGGTGGAAATCATTCGCTTTACAATTTGTTGAAGGTAAATTCTAGGGTCATATTCTGTCACTGAGAGACACCTCTTGCATAGGCACTGATGAATTCTTTGAGAAAGACTAACGAATATTAATTTGGTTTGCGTTCCCATCGAATTTTTTAGCCCCTCGTGTTTGTACTTTCAAAATTGAAAATCAACCCAACGTTTGCAGATTAAAGCTTGTTGTTTGCCCAAGTTTGTATCGGCTTCCGTTACTTAACGATTTCTGCTTACTTTTTATCAATAGTGATCAATCTTCCTGTCCGTTTTGTTGTCTTCGCAGTTTGTTCAGATTTGTGAACAACTATGTTTACTTATAGGTTACTAGTAGATATCTATCAGCTTTCTAATTTATTTCTGTTCGTACATTTCAGTTCTATAGACTTTGGAACATGCAAACTTCGACTAAAAAATGCTAAAATCAAGCAAGTGTTGAACGGATTCATTTCACTATCAATCAATTACTCTTAGTAGATAACCTCACTTGCTCTCCGGTATATTTAATATACTCTAGTGCTTTCCGCTTCCTTTTAGGCTCTACTGGTCTAACACGATGGCAATCGACTGATTGAGGTTTCAAGTTCCAGTGGGCCTGCAATGAATATTTATGCTTATCGTTACATAGAAAAGTAGCTTAAAACTTTGGGTTATCAACTGGATATTATTGATAAAATCGTAACTTTCAGTGGACAGCTGTCTAAACCGTGATAGTCTTGGGGTTGAGAGTCCACGTTTTAAGTGTCTTTTGATGTTGACAATGCTGCTCTCTCCCTAATCAATAATTTTAAGTTAGCATTTTGAGTTACTGCAGTTTTTAGAGAGTTAGCTAAAGTAGCAGACGAGAAGGGTAGTGGTAAAACTGGGAAGCAGTCTAATCATTTTTTTGACCCAGGGAGGGGAGTGTCTGTTACTCAGCCAGCCTAATCCGTTAAATCCAGACGGTTTAGGACTACCGAATTTCAATGAGGAATCATCTCCGTAAGAAATGTGAGTAGTTCCCCTCCCTGCATTAACATGTAGATTTTTTTGTGAAATGGTCTTTTGACACGTTTTTTTTATCCCTCTTTGATCTAAAAGCGCTCCATGGATTATTTGAACTCGTTAACTTGACACTGTTTTACATTACCCATCGTAGTTTCGCTTTGATAATTTCAGGCGTTCTTCCTACTACTGGCTGTGTAACGCCTTGGACATCTATTGCCCGGTGCAGTGGGAGTACGGTCGACTGAACTTCACCTACACTGTTGTATCTAAGCGCAAGATCCTCAAATTGGTCTCCGCTGGTATTGTCGCAGATTGGGATGATCCCCGTCTCTTCACCCTCACTGCACTGCGTCGTCGTGGTTTCCCACCTGAAGCCATCAACCGTTTTTGTGAACTCATTGGCGTTACAATGAGTCAGACGGTGTTAGATCCCTCCGCTTTGGAAGCTTGTGTCCGTGATTACCTTAACAAACACGCTCCTCGACGCATGTGTGTGGAAGATCCGCTGAAATTGGTCATCACTAATTGGAAGGAACTTTATGGAGATAAAATGGCTGCTGATGTAAGTGTAGTAAAGGTCGCATGCTTGAACTTTTGAAACGGGAAGTGTTTAGTCTGTTTCGGAATTAATGATTAATAGCCTATAGAGCATGGTCATGGTTGTGATTCAAAGAACTTCAGCAAGATCTTCGTGTTTATGCTCTAAACTTCAGGTACCTATCCATTTTGTTCTATAATTTTATTTGAAATTAATGCCTCTGACTCCAGCGGTCGAGACAATACCAAGCGTCGTGAATAATTTAGTTCAAGTACCTTCAGTTGGTCCTTAAATTTCCGATTATTTTTCGTCTTAGGAGCGTGATCATCCATTTGTATATTTAGGCAGAAATTGTTTTAAATTATCTACTGGAAAATTATTGAATTACAGTGAATCACAGTTTGATCAATCACGGTTTAATATATCTAATCTAATTTTTGGTTGAAATTTTGGCTTAAGAATCCAGACTGTTCAAGCGGCACTTCATAATCACTTATAAAAATATTTGATGGTTTGAACTAGCAATTCAAAATGGTGAGCATGTTATTTTCCCAACTTTCGAACTAATTAAAATAACCGCTGTATTACACTTGTTATCCTATTCTGTAGCCTTTGCCGAATAGCGTTTCCGTGTCCTCATCCAATCTGATCACACCGACTTAAGGCCGTCACCTGGACGCCTTTACAAGAGGCCTTTTTACAAAGGGATTTTTTGCACTTAAATGGGTTTCCGCTCCCCAAAAACGCATGCGGAGTTTAATTTTGCCTCTCGAAGGTTGAGTATTGCAGATCGCTTCGTCACAAAATATGATTTTTACGATATCCACTATTTGAAGTAATCTTAGAATCGCCTTGAAGTGATTTTGATCGGAGTTCTTGTAGCATCTCTGGCGCCAATTTTATTGTAGAGAATGTACCTGCTGGTTGTAATCCCGTCGACGTTATGGTTTGTAGCGTTTAATGTCGCACCCCGCTCTCTTGCCCTCAATAGCGTCGCGTAAGAATACAATAAAACGATTGTTTCGAACGATCTCGATGGCTGAGATGAGACCACGCGGAACTTGGAACCTCCTCTATCTTTTACATCATTTTCGTGCCTGATGCTGATGTCCTTTCTGCGCCTTACTAATGGTTTGAAATTCTCATCACCCCGCCTACATATTGTAAGCTTGGGTTTTTTCTCTCTCTCAAAGCGCTTAGGTTTGTTTTGGGCTATCTCCGCGGTCATTTGTGTTTATGAATCCTACCGATACTGCATACTTGAGCATGTGGGCTCAGGCACTAATTACTACGGTCCCATACATAATTCGGTTGTCTAATTCATGGAAATATGGTTTAATTAATTTCTTTAATTTCATTTCATCCGTGTTTGATCTGGTTCTTGTTGGAGACAGAAATTCTCTCTAGCTGAAAATTTGCACGGGGCTTGAGAGGCGTGGACATCAAGGTTCGTAGCTCTCCAGCGTTTTTGGTCGATAAACAACACGAAGCGCTAGCTCAGAAAATTCGAAAGCCTAAAGGAGATCAAGACCTCCAGGTTTTTCGTTTCTAGACTCCACCCCATGAAATGATTTGTGTGGGTAATTGTCTGCAATGAACCATGTTAATACAAACTCTCCAATGCTGTAATACCATATGAGATGAGGAATTTGCATGATGACCACTAGATTGAGAAATAAATCCTTTCTCTGGCGCTTCGCAAATTGACAATGCAGACGTGAAGTCCTGAGATTCCAATCACTGGGCAAAACTTTTAAATTAGCGTTTCGTACAAACTGTTTGCTTCTTTTTGATGAACAAAACAGCCATGCCCACATCACAGAATATAGTTTCTTTAACACAGCTTGGAAAAGGGCTATTTAGACCATTGTTGGTTTGTATGGGTGGTCACCGAAGTTACCAGGTGTGCACCGATGGATTTCGAATGCTTGTCATCTGAATTGTCAGATACGGGGGATTAACATAAAGGTTTGTCACGTTGATTAGTAAGAGTTGTTTCCGGAGCAACTTCAATCTTTCTCTGGGAAGTATTGGACTGTTAATTTTATTTTGTATTAAATTTTCTGAATTTTTTTGAGTTTCCTTTGTTGCAACTTATTTTGAACGCACATTCTAACACTAATGACTCTAAACGCGAAATGTTTTATTGCTCTACCTCCGAAGGAAGCTGTAAACGCAACGAAATAGGGGAAGAACGGGCTCTTCAGTTAAATGATTGGAGGGTAGTATTTCAGTGAAGGAAAGTCTACTAGAGATTAGGTGACATAGGATGCTCCTTAGTGGCTCCTAACCACTTTTATAACCGAAAACTAACTACTGAGTTTCTACGCTTTTTCTAATGATCAAACGATGAATCGCTAATTCAATCATTGTCTGCCTTTCAGAAAATCCGCTGTTCCAAGTCAAAAGATATCATTTTGTGACATGAATGATAAATAAGTTATTCTATCATACCCACAATCCGAATTGATAATAATCATTCAAACATCTCACGAACTTTTCCACAAAAATGAAAGCTGCCTTTCCTTTCTCGACATTATCATTCTATCGCTTCTCACAGAGACAATTTCGAATTTCTTTCTATGTTACTCCCTTAGTTCTACTGCATGCCTCTGTGCTTTTTTGTAAAATCGTCTAAGTGAAGGCCCTTGTATGAATTGTCGCTCATCAGGGCTCTATCAAAATATTGTACCAATAGTATTAGTCTCATTGCAGTGAGACGGTTTTGATGGAGTTGTCATTTCGTAGAACAGGTGGATACCTCGCTATTTTCGGTCTGCACATCTGCGCATCTGAAGTCTGCATTTGATAGAAGACCCACAAAGTGAATAGTAAGTATTATAGCATCGAAATCGGGCGTACGCAGAATGCTAATTTTTCAAACTTTCATAGGATCGGTCTTCATTTATTTGCTAATGGTGTGGCAACGGTATGACTGGAGTTTCCTGACCGCAATATTTTTTAGAACTTTTAATCAGTGAATGTCTGTGTTTGCCTGCGTGCAACTCAATCTCCTTTGTGTTTATCTATTATTTGTCATAAAAACCTAATAAGTGTGAGGGAATAGGCTTAATTCAATGCAGAAATGCAGAACTGCACAACTGCAAAAATCGGAGCGGGCTCCTCTATCTATCTTCTTCTAGCTTGGGTTTAAATGAATGCCGTCAAAAGTAGAAGGATTATTATATTAGAAGCTGTTCTTGTCAGTCGCCTCAAAGTTGAATACAAAGTTTAAGTGGTGCATCGGGGCGAAAACTGTGCAAGGGTTTTTGAAAAAAGGAAATAGGAAAAGGTTCGGTAAGTAGAATCCTGTGTTTTGTTGGCTAAAAAGATCCCACTTTCAATTTCGACAGCCAATGAAACAGAAATGGACATCCTACAGGATGCCCATGCTGAAATGGTGGAACATAATTAATGTCGCACGTCAGTACCCTTTTATCGACCACAAATAAGTCATTGCCGTTTGCTCAGCTCTTAGATTATGTACATTTAATCTTGGCAAATAAAGGCTGCCTTAGATGAATGGAAAAATGATTGAAGGGAACAGAATCTGTTAAAAGGTTTACTTGATATTTGTCAACTGACGTTTCCTTTTATTTCATCATTATTCTTAAAACAAGAAAACGTTATGCATGTGATATAAGTAGTGCCTCTACGTTGAAAACATCTCGTGATTCTCCTGACAGAAAGAAAACATTTACCCTTAATTGCACCTGCAGGTAACAGCATCTGACTTCCCAACAGACGAACAGAGTACCACTCGGAAGGTGGTTCTTACTCCCGAACTCTTCATCGAGCAGTCCGATTTCCTACCTGAGACCAAATCCGGCTTTCGTCGCCTCACGCCCACTCAGCCTGTCGGTATCCGCTATGGAGGTCTGGTTCTTTCAGTTAAACAAGTTCATAAGGTACCATAAAAATCTCCAAATTGTACGTTGCTAATGTTTTTTCTGCCATTAATGACATTTATTTCCATTCTCAGGATGCAGAGAACAAAGTAACAAGCATTTCCGTTACGGCTACTCCTGTTTCCATGGCGAACAAGCCAAAAGCTTTCATCCACTGGGTGTCTAATCCTCTGAAATGTGAACTCCGTATCTACGACCGATTGTAAGCACTTGACTTTTACCCAACATTGTTTTCCACCTTTACGGGGTTTGCCTCGGTTGGAGGATACCGCAATCGTATTACTTGTCAAATAATTCTATCAAGCATTGAAATACTGATACGACTGGTGACGATTGTCATTCTCTGACTCTGTTAGGTTGAATGTGATGCGGTCGAAATCTGTTATTTCCGATTCTGCTTGGACTCCCTGGTCAAACATCATTTGTCGAAATTCCCGATATTTTCTGATGTTCAACGTAGTGTCCAGTTCACGTTCATGATCGTTTTATGAGTTCTGACATCTGCTCTTTTAAATATCTGGTTTCCGTTGCATCGAGTCAATCATTTCTTCTGCAGATTAAATTATTTATAATTTGTTAATTTCTACACAGTTTTTATTTTTTGTATTCGTTTTCTCCCGCTCTCTGCGGCGGCCCAATTTTAGTGTGTATCTGTTAGAATCGTGGTGGGTGGCCCCTCCCCCTGGATTATTAAGTTATAGACGTCAGGGCGTGTATTCATGATTGTGTCACGGTTATGTTTTATGTCCCCTAAACGCACTGCCGCTTAGTGTCGATATTCCTTGCTCTTTATCTCGGACCCCCTCTCATCTTGAATTGGTTCTTGAATATGATTGAAAAAATGTCAGTCGTTTTTGACTGGAGAAAGGAGCGGTATTTTTTTTCATTGTAGCTCACGGAAAAAGGCATGGCGGGTTCTTTAATCCAACCCTATTCATCAGAGGCAGAGAACCGAAACAGAGTCCAATGAATTGGATTTTTGCTTTCTTGTATTTCAGATTTAACGAGAAGAGTCCAGAGGATTGCCCTGGTGGATTTATGGCTGCTATCAACCCGGTACGTGTGCCGATTTTACTTTCAGCTACCTATGGCCGATTTGAGTAATACATCTTGTATCGTGGCTAGGATTAATTTCTTAGAGTCAGTACGATCTTTTTCAAAGGCTTAGGGAATGGTCTCTTCCGTCATTATATTTATTATCTAAAATTTCGTAAAACTAAGGCCATTTTGCAACCATTTGTCTCTAGAACACTCTTTTCTAAGTTCAAGCTGCAGGAAATGGCTAGGCCCCGTTTAAACTTGTTCACCTTTCCTCTGTTTTAATTAATCTCTGTTTACGTTTTTCGACCTTTCTAAATTTCTTATCACTTCGTGATTTTCCATTTTTCCGCTAAACACCACAAATTCGAATCTGACCCCAAGAAGACAAAAATCGATGTTATCATCTAGCCAATTAGTGAATGATTTGGACAGTAATGGTAGTGGTTGGTCAGTAGAACACACTCAACACCCGCCAGTGTCTATTTCGAGAGACTACTTACCTTTTCTTCGTATAGCCAACTACTTTTAATCACGACTGAGGACAAGTCATTTGATTTTCCTCTTGTAGACCAACATATAGCCAGTGTTCTTGCTCTTCCAGATATGGGAGATCGTGGGATGTTTGCATCTTTCGAGTATTATCTAAATGATACGAAGGCAGGATAAAAATTAGTCTAAACGAAAAAAAATCACAATAAACTTGACTAAACTAAAGTAGTTCTGCTTTTAAGCAAAGAAAGGTTATGGAAAGATTTCACTCCGGCTTCTATTCTTTTAAATTTATCGTGCGAGTAGATTAAATCAGTAAACTCTTTTGAGTTATCTACTAAACTGCGTAGCTTGCAAATATTCGTACCTTAAGCGGATGATAGAAGCCATTTGTTTCACCTTGTTGCTCTCCCTGCATGGGTTCGTCCTGCCATTTGAGAATTTTCGCATTTTTCTCTTCACTTCTTTTCTGTACTGTCCTCGATTCATTTCAGCTGAGATTAAATAGTTGAAGAGGATTTTATCCAGATTCGATTAACAACATTTTCTAGTTTAAAGCCTGTCTAATGCCAACCTTATGCCAGCATTTGGACGGCAAACCTTGACATTCGAAACAGCGTCTTTTTAATGATCACATTTTTTACTTTCCTCTTGCTTTAGAATTCGTTGGTTGTGGTTTCAAACGCCCTGGTTGAACAGTCTGTAAAGGATGCCAAAGTTTACGATCGCTTCCAGTTCGAGCGCATCGGTTTCTTTACAGTCGATCAGGACAGTGAACCCGGCAAGGTCAGCTTTCCATTCCCATTTAAATCGACGTACAAATGGCTTGTCTGCAACGCGCTCTTTTATCCTACTGCTTACAAAAAGGAGCTAGAACAGATGTCAGCCCTCAAAGAATTCCCACGCCTTAGATCATACCTACCTTGTTTGGTCTTATTTCCTATGAGAGAGAAACTATAAGAAATTAATCAAACCTGAGATTAGCCAGCTTCTCCAAGTCCATTTCAGTAGACTGGCGTTTCCAAGAGAATTGAAATTGGATGAGTAGTAGATTGATGGCAACTCAATAATCCGAAGGGTTTGCATGCTTGCGCAAATAGCTGTTACCTTAATTAGTTTAGAATTCACTTACTCCATTCATCTCCTCAGCCTCAGTTTTTTTCAGAAGACGGCTCCACTTCCTATTCTAGAGGTGCACAGGTGTACGAATCATTGTTTTTCTGCTCGGGAAAGAAGCACAAGAAGCGAGATTCACCCGTTTTTCGCTTATTCTTGCTATAATTTTTTTTGGAGTTTGTTCCATCATTTAAGGGCCTACGTGGTTTTCTGCATCAAGTAAACACTTAATCCAGCTAATTTATAATTCACTTGCATTTGTCTGAGTTTTCTAAGGCGTTTCAGAACCGGTAGTTGATTGATTTTCCAGAAATCGATTTTCCACATTTTTTTTTTAAATTTACCAAAAAATGTAGATTCTTGAATCACTCTTTGTTGTAGCGTCATTCATGGTATTGTTGAGAAATAGGTGGTTGGGCATGATCAGTCACTCATATGTCCTGGTCATGATTTCGGAAACTACCCTCTTCTTATTAGTCGAATTTAGTCTTCTTTCTGGAGCCCTTGGAGGACCTTTGTTAATCTTTCTTGAACGTGGATCAACTTAATGCTGGTGGTCTTTCAGATCGGTAAATCACTTTTGGAGTTGATTCAACGCCTCTGTATGAACATGCGGATGTTTGTGATAAGTTTCTGCTCTCAGATCTTAGATCACTTGGCCGATTGATGCGTTGTTGCATGATGCATTGTCTTTGAAGAAAACAATCTTTTGTTCCCCGGCCTCTTGTTAGGATGGCCCACAGCGGTGCATTCAATTATTGCTAACAACATGAAGCACTAGTATCGAACGGTTTTCGGAATAAAAATCGCTTCTGGAGACTGGTTATTTCTATTTTTTCGTGTCAGAGGCGGACTTCGTTCCTTTAACATTCTGCCTCCAGATCCTGAGAATTGATGGTAAATATGCATCCGAAGACTTTATCAGAGGACTTCAATTGACTCGAGAGTAAATAAAGCTGTGAAACAAATGATCTCTATGGAAGTGGATTTCAGTCGCATTTCAGAGAGAGTGGAGATATGCTTTTTTTTCTGCACAGTTATCTTGCTTTCGCATGAAACGTAAATGCGCAGTCCAAAATTTGCAGCTCTTGAATTCCCCTTTACATTTTCTTTTTCTAGAACATATAACTTTTAAAGGCAGCATGAGATTCTTAAGTGTCATTACCTTATAACTGGTGAGTCTGTTCTTCTCAAGCGATGGTTTTTTGCGCCATTCATTTTTGTTCTTTATCTCTCTAATTCTCAAACGCTTGACCTCAACTTTAATTCAAGCGAGAGAAGGCGATACTCTTTCACTTTGAGCCACTTTCTCACCTTTTTGCATCGCAAAGTACACCTTATGTCTTTTCGTTTAATCTTTACCACCATCCCCTCCAAATCCCCATTCATGCGTGGTCGTTTTCATACCATAGCGGTTAATTACGTTGCAGTTACACTCTTTCACTCATTCTCCAAATTATCAAATGGTTTTCTTGGTCATTTAAAGGACTTTATAGCAAGTTTTGATAATTGGGCTTTGATCTCTGCCTGATAGGCATTTTCCTATTTACGTCTGGATTTATTTGAGCAAGGTACTCGATAGTACTCCACGGTTATTGTTGTTGTCTGACTGAGTATCAAGGTGAGTAAGCGAAGTAAGAAATATATTATTAGCTGCCAGGTAGAGTCGAGGATGCAGTATAGTGACTGAGAATTTGAATTCTAATGAATAATTGCCTCTTTTGATCGTTTGAGCGGTTTTGACTAAGTTACAGCCGTCCCATCCGTCGTCAATTCATAGAGTTTTAGCCTGCTTTCCCAATCCCTAAATGTTCAGCTTTCATCTCAAGTGAAATAGCTGTTACTGCAGTACCAGTGTGCCGGACTCATCTTTGTTGATAGCTTGGCGGCCAAGTTTTCTTCCAACATGATGATTATCAACACCGGCTCTAGAAATAAATGCAAATGAACGCACCAAAAGAGAGTGGATGCGTGTTTATTTGTGTTTGTATGTGTTTTGATGGCTATAACCGTGCCGTAGTTAATGGCCCACGCGCATGCCTAAAGCCGAAATACAGCCCTCTTGGCACTACAGTCGAACCATTTTCATCATTTACAGTACATACAGTGGGTCTTGATCAAGATTTGTTTCTGATAAAATTGTTAGCTATTGCCCCGTTTATTATGGGTTCAGTAATCCCACTGGGGTGTTGTTCTGAAAACCCAGAAATTCTGTCATAATGTCATCTCGTCATTCTCTACTTTTTGATTAAGCGTGTATATCATTTTTTTCAATAGAGTTTGAGCCTCATGAACAAATCAAATCTAGCTGCCTTGGAATGTAACTTTCTTCGTTACAGCATTGCAGTGCATAAGTTTCTGTTTAGACACTGTTACCGTTTCCGCTACATATTTGGATGGTGATCATTATTTTTAGTTCAGTCGCACATTGATAAACTATTTATGATTCTCTCTCCAAACTCTACTTTGTTTCTCTCTTTCTAAGGCGAAAGATATGGAATTAGTGTTGCGCCAGTGGTATAGAGGTCGTGTAAGCAGTAACAGGAGAAAGCACGAGTTTGAAGCCCCTCAGAGCACATAGTGATTGGAACGATCACCCACGTTGATTAAATTCCGTTCCGTAAAAGCGTGGCCCAAGAGGAGGTGCTAGGTTTCCTTATGATATTTCCTTTCAATATCGGTTCGTATTTATGATTATGTGTTATTCGGCCTTAATAATAGATCATCGACCTTGTTGGATTTGTGGTGATATGCTGGTATCATTTGTATAAATAGTGAAGTGACGTAATATCTGAACATATAGTCGGGTTACTAATGAGGCTAGAACGAATGGGGAACGCGTTGTGATTGCTGATTTTATGAAAACGTTGAGGTACTTACACACAGTCTAACTAAACTGTCTAATTGGCGATGTATTCACATCGCAGTTAGCTTTGGAAGATTGCTTTTTGGTTTTACGACACTATCCGCATCCTCGTATACACATCCCTCAATTTGAAAGATATCGAGTTTTCGAGACTTATGAGTAATAGTGTCTGGTCTCTTATCGCTCCACGTCTGACTATTCATAATTGACTTCCGTTTCTTACGTTGGCAGGCTCCAAAGTAAAACAACAGACGATCGGCGAAATGCGCTCGTCGTGTGCTTTAGTTTTTGGACGTTGATCAATAGCTTTCTCTTATTCAGTCACACTCGTGTGAGTTCGTGGCGTTTTTTTCAATCCTTAGTATAATATTAGCGGCTTGCGTGTTTACCTCAATTATTTCCACTACGCTTACACTTATACATATACAAATGAAATGTGCGTTCTGTATTTACGCGATTATTTTGTCCCATCTTGCCAGCATCAAATTAAACCATAACCGTTACGTTTTCTTCAAATTTTGATGTCTGACGCGCTTCTATGAGAAACCTAACTTGGAAAAAAAGCGACTTAACTTTGTCAGAGATTAATGCTCTTAATTCCTTGCCGGCATTCAACGTTTCCGCAAACAGGCGCCCACAATTGTGCCTTGACTATTCTCCCAGAAAACGCCTCTATTTGTCAGCTAAACTTTAACGCTGAGTAGTGGTAGTAGCAGAGAGTGCATTTATCATTTGCGGAGCGCATAATACTTGAAGTGCCCACAAGCACTGGAAACGTTGTGTGAGGCAGAATTGCCGTTCCCTTTCAAAAAAACAACATTCAAATATCGTGTTTGTTTGTCCCATCCTCCTCTGTTAGTCTACCTCTTTCATCTCTAAATGATCAAATTAACTGCGTAGTTTAGGGACCGCTCCTCTTTATATTTGTTTCACCTCTGCATGCACATCTATCTCTCATGCCCCATGACCTTTTCCCCTAACTACCGTTGCCTAGAATAAACATGAATAAGGAAAAAGCCCCGCTTTTGTTTATGTTTTGTTCGAGGATTAGAGGTGGAAGAGAAAAGTTGGGGCTCTAGAATGCTATTTAGGTTCGTTCTTGTCGTAAGATGATATTATGCTAGTGTTTTCGAATGTAAAGTTAAAAAATAATGCTTACCGCACTGTCTTCCTACTCTCAACCTTTACACGCTGACTGCTGGTACTCTGATTGGGTGACCTCTCATCAAAAAATGTCAGGAATAAGAGTCCGAGAAGATTTGGTGACATCGCTGTAAGTAAAACTCTCTCGACCCCATTTGAATGCAATTTTTTTCCATAGGGGCTAACTGAAGTATATTTTGCTTGTCACAATCGCTGGCGAAAATCCCATGCCGCCACTGGAGTAAGAGCCTCTTAGTTTCAGTGTTACCTGGATGCATTGGTTTGAGGGACTGATTTGTGGTAAAGTATACTTCACCCCCAAACGACCACTTCGATGTCCTATCCACACACAGTTACCTTTTGCTTGTGGCCCTATGTAATGAAGATCAGACTCACGAACAGAAGAGGTCATTAGTAAGCTGGCTCTTTGTGCCAATTACGAAGAGGATACAGCGTTGCTGCAGGTTCCTGCCCTGGCTCTTTGTGTCTAGTTGTCAAAGCATAACCTGCCGCATTTGTTTTTTGTTTTTAATCGATATGTTTGCAGCAATTAAAGAGATCGCCCCATAAGAGCGTTGATATGGTTGTGAAGGGACAAATTATGTATCCGGAAGGGTCGACTGATGCCGAGTGGAACCATGAAATATCTTTCCTCAAGTGAGCTTCTGCCGATCATAATAGGCATATTGATTGGATCGTTTCACTCCTCTCTGATGATTAAAATAATCCTAAGTTAGATCACTGACATTTTTTTCAGTAGAACTTATGACACTGAGGAACGGTAGGTATGAAAAAGCTTGTCTTGTGGGTTGTTTCGAAGTCCCTCGGCTTTTTTAGAGGAATTTCAGGTGAAATATAACCCAATACGCAAATCGCTGAATGAAATTGCCTATACATCATTTAAACCTGTTAATTCATGCCTTGTTCAGATGAGCTAATACCATGTCTTTCCTTGTACCTTTCAGTTGGTGTTTAACCGGACGGTTACACTGAGGGAGGATCCGGGCAAGAATGCTCATCAGGAGAAGTAAGGTCTTTCAGGAGGGCCAGCATATCCGCGCTGTTTCCCCTTTTTGAACGACTTCCTTCCCATCCTTCTCCATCAATTACCTCTTTGCATTTACCTGCTCTTTCAGTGTCCTTAATAAATGCCACCTTACTTGGACTACTCCTCTTATGACTTAAAGGTAGCTCATAAACCATTTTTGCTGCAGGCACTGGCTGCTTGCTAAATGCATAACCCACTTGATCAACTTTAGTGGTTAGATTTACTCACCAGTGGAAAAATATGCGTTCATCTATTTGCAAGAAGGGTGCTAATGATGCAATTAGCAATTAGGGGCAATAGAAGCGCATAGGATCCAGCTAGCTGAACTTTACTTTTGGTTGGGGTGGTGTTCACTTTTAGAAATTAATATTTTAATGAACGAGTTTCAGCCTGAATGGGTTCGGTGAAAAGTAAAGGAGTTCGTATTTTAAGGACCGATGAAAGCTCAGAAATAGCTTTCGTGGATCAGTTTTGGGTCGATCAAAAATAGTATAAAGACTGGACATGCCAAGATACCAAACCAGCCTGTTTATATCCGTTAGATGGGCTCTCTATTCATACATTGTGGAAATGATTCTTATGAATAAATGATTTAGTAAACAAGTTTTAACTTGGGACAGATAGCCGATAAACTAGTCGATCTGGCTAAGAACGCTAATACGTCCTACTCTCTACCTCCATGTAATGACCACCGGAAACATCAGGGGCAACTCTGAGGGCTAAAGAGGGTAGGCCGGATAAGACTAATTACCCACCAGCAGAAGTATAACCTGAGTCCACCAAGAGCCTCTTAATCAAGGTACGACGTAATATCTGGATTCATGGTCTTATACTTGGATTGTGGAGCGTGTGTTCAAGTAGCAGTGAATATAAAATCTGCCAGATGGTTAAAGAGGTTACTGGTAGGGGTATGGAAAGTGTTGCCCCAACGGAAATTTGAATAAAGTTCTGCTCCTTAAAAATAGAAAACTAGGCTTTCTTCAACTCTGGACACAGTGAAAGCTCTAGACCGAATAATGGGGTCGCCTTTCTGGTCAAAAAGAGCATAGAAGCTGAATTTAACCTTGTCTCAACTAGACTTGCCACACTAACACTCCAAACTAGAGGAGAGGGATGCTATGCTCCGACCGAGTCCACGGAGGATGCAACGGTTAAAGGATCCTTCTACAAACTTGTGGCCAAACCTATAAACTACTCCTCTCTAAATGTACCCAAAATTATTATCCTTGGCGATTTAAATTACAGATTGGGCTCTGATGGTCGTAACGTTGGCTTAACTTGTGGGTCCAGTAACCGATCGAGATGACACTGCATAGAACGGACGAAGGCTACTAGGCCTATGCCAAGAGTATAATTTAAACGTGATGAATACTTTCTTTCGGAAACCAACTTCTCGAAGATTGACTTGGTACCATCCTACAGGGCAAGGTGCTAATTTTGACTTTGTTCTAATGTACGAGCTTCTAGAAAGGCAGATACAAATTCTGATCTTTACCTACAAACAATTATCCTCAAGCTGGTGGTCTAAACCTACTCTCAAATTCCTCGTGGTGACCACCGGTAACCCCAAGGGCAACTCTGGGGGCTAATGAGAAGGGTGGCCATTTAGAACTAATCATTCTCCAGACGTATGAAATTAGATTATGCCAGCAGAAGTACAATTTCTTACAGCTTGGTAAACGAGGCACGATATAAATACCTGGATTAATGGTCTCAAACTGGAATGTGGAATGCGCGTGCATGCAGCAATGAATGGAGTCTCCTTCAGATTTTTGAAAGATTTCTGGCAGGAGACATCAAGACGGACGAAGACGGACGAGGCGCCACTACGAACCTAACTTCTACCTGTACGACGAGGCCACGTCAGAGAAGAGACCACACAGACGAACACGTCAAAATACGTTTTAACTGTGTTCCGTATTAACTGTTGTGATTACTTGTTATAAAAGCTATTTGTACTTCTGTTGTACCCCCAATAAGTCCTTGGGACTTGCCCAAATGGGTAGAAAGAAGATAAAATCCTCAAGTTCAATTTGCATATTAGAAAGCAATTAGGAAGAAAAGGAATAGAACTTTGAAAGAAGGCATAAACAGTCAAAAGCAAATAAGGCAACCCCCTAAAGGCATCGAACGAGAAAATCGAAGGAAAATTACCATGAACACCTCAAGAGGGAACTACCTCAGGACTTTTTGACAACTACAACTACGAGAATATTTCGAAATTTATAGAAAAAGCTGCCGCTCTTGAAGTACAAAGAGCACAGAGACTCCCCTATTTCAATGGAGGAGATAGAGACAGCTAAAAATAGACTAAAACTGTGCAAAAGTCCCAGCGAAAATGGAATTAGATCTGAGTTACTGAAATGGGACGCTGAGTATCTGAATGCCTAGCTTCTAAAAGTGTTCGGTGACTTCTACAATGGGAACACTTCTATACCTCGAGCCTGGATTGATGCTGAAGTTGTGTCTACAATCATGAAGGTTTGCAGACAGATCCTGCAAATTGTAAACCAATCGCCCTTCTAGATACATTAGGCAAGTTATATTCATCTATTCTATGCCAACTTTTGAAGCACCACCTTGCCGAATTACACTTAAGAACCCAATTCGGATTCTGCGAAGGAAGATCCACCGAACAGGCTACACTTGGAGTAAGAACCATTATACAGAAAGCCGTGGACTAGAAGCAGAAAATAGTGCTAGTGTTTGTCGACTTGGAAAAGGCCTTCGACTCGTTGCCTAAAGCTGCAACAATCAACCGAATGGTCGATCAGGGCTCTTCTTGGCAAATGGTCCTTTCGGTGAAGTTCTTTATGGACTCATCGATGGGGAAATTGAGGGGAGCAAAGGACTTCTTCGTGATGGAACGTGGTGTGAGACAAGGCTCAAAAAAGGACCACCTCTTTTCAACCCAGGACTCCAACTTATATTGAAAGAAGCCTTCTCCTCACTCAACGACAGTGCAGTTCCGATGATTGATCACTGGGGCAAAAGATGGCTGCTAAATCATCTAGAATAAGCAGATGACCTATGCCTTATTGCGCCAAATAAGGTCGCAGCTGTCAAATTAATAGAGCATCTGGCGAAAACGATGCATAAATACGGAATGCAAATTGCAGCGAACGAAAACCACTAGTTTCAAATCGGCGCCGGCGAGGATCAAACGCCTCTCGAAGCAGCAAGAATGTCATTCCAACGTGCCTCATACCTCAAATACCTTAGCTCCATAATTCAAGACACCGGTGAGGTAGACGGAGCTATAAAAGCTAACCTAGCCAGGGCAAAAAGGCACCTAATACGACTATGACCATTCCTGCTCTCAAGGGGTCTCAAAAACACCCTAAAAGCATATCTGGCGGGAATTTTTTGTCGATCCTGCAATCACCTATGGATTATCTACTATTGTCTTGAGAGTAAAAGATAACAATTGACTACAGGCAATGCAGAATACGGCTCGACGTATGATACTTGGATTGTATTCGCGAAGAGCAAAAACTGTCGAGGAATTCCGAAAGGAACTGCCGATGCGTAACTTGGCAAGTCTTATACAGGCTAAGGGGTTGAACCTATGGAAGAGTTTGAAAATGGACAAAGATGGCCTGATACTCTCCATACCTAAGAGCGACTTTGAAAATGGGAAAGGGAATCGAAGGCTTCAATTAATTCAAGATGCGAAAGAGATATGGCAAGAAAACTCAGAATTATGGATACTCGATCCAATGGAAAGCCTCAAAGTTCGAGACGAAAATCACATGCTCTAGATTGGCAGGAGAAAGGCAACTGGATATTGTCTATACCAATGCAAACTGCCATAGATGTTTCACCACAAAAATGGAGATGCGAAGACAGGTAAGACAATATCATGGAGAAGAAGAACTTAAAACTGAAGAGATACTGGATCGTAGACTGAAGTGCCCTCTTACAGACTGCCTCAAAAGGTACAAGACTCAAGAGTGGCTAAAGAGATATATTAGGGATTGTCACCCTTCAATTGAAGTCATAGAAAGTGAGAAGCCAACAGAGAAAAGAAAAGGACCAAACTGAAGTAGAGAAAGTGTAAGAACTGAAAACGATAGAGGTAAAAGATAGAGTGGAAGGCAGGAAAAAACTGTAAAGAAAAGACCATCCAGCAGGACGAACAACACATCTGCTCCATCATGGCTGTGAATAACTCTGACTCAAATACGGTCGACAGAAAAGAATACGTGGATAAAAGCAAACTGACGAGAATAACGAGGAGCTGCAGGAATGAACTGTTACTGCACCACGAAATCATGCCGAGAAACGGCCAGGGAGCCGAAGACGTCAATGTAACTGTTCTATGCTCTGCGTAAATGTCTAACTGTTGTACAAGCTCTGTAAGCTTGCTTGGAACTTGCCCAATGGCTGGGGATGTCTCACTGTTTCGCTTGAGTTCTGAATAGTCTTTTTCGATTTGTCAACATTCTTTCCTTTAAAAAACCTGTTTCGCTACATCATCGGACTTCATTACCATGGTTGTTTAAGAAATTCGCATCTTCATGAGCCATGATAAATAAAAAAGCATTGGTTTTGACCGCGACTTTTTAAGAAGCCGCTTCACAATACACTCCATTGTCTAAAGCGTGATGTTTCACTTTAACAGATTAACTCTTGCAACACTTGTTAACTCTGCCTAAACCCTGCTGGAGACGGATGCTCTTGTTCAGAAAGGCAGAGGTTGAAATAGGCTGGAATTCAGTGCTTAAGTGCTTCGAATAAAACTTGCAGAGGGGCGCAAGAATTATGCTTGAACTAACCGTAGAGAAATAGATCAGATTAGCAGATCAATAGGGGCCTTGAAGCAAGCTCAAATTGCTTTCCAAAATGCATTTGAGAAGCCCGACAGTTTACGAAGGTTAAGATTTCTGCAACATTGTCAATTCCTTAATTTTTTGATTAATAAAGCTGCTACACCCGTTTTACCATCCAATTCTGTTACCGGAATCGGTCTCTTAGCCTCTAAAATGTCATTGAAATCGAGACAAACAGTACGTAATCATTATCACAATCTAACGGCATTGATAGTGCTTCGATTGCATTTTTTGAATTGTGAAATCAAATACATATCTTGTAGATGCGAAAATTATGAAAATTGAAGGACTTTTTACAACTGCCCTGAATGGAAAATTAATGGCTTAACTTGTCAGTGATGCCCTTAGGACAAACAATGAGAGTTTTTCTTAAAAATAAGACCTACATTCTATAGAGAATATTCATTTCTTTTTGCTTGTTGAAGAAAACATGCTTTCAAATTTTTATTCTGAATAGAGAGAAAGAACGTGAGGGCCACATTCTTGCAGTGTTTGGCGTTCTTTAATGCATTGCAACCATGTCAGAAAATTCGGATACAACACTACTTTTCTAGTTTTGTACTTTAGTTTTTATCTGTAAATTCCTTTCTGAAAAAAACGGAACGGCTATTCTTTACCACCCTTTGAGGTCGCAATCGGTTATTAGCATAATTTTTCAACACTGGCCTTTTAGATCTTAAAGTAATGTAAACTTCAGGAGAACTTAGAACTCATTTTTGCAGTAGTGCAGATCATAGTCTGTTAGCCATTTCTCATCCAGTATCTCGTGTAAGCATGGTGAGCAGGTGAACGTTGAACTTTCCGATTGCTTTCAGCCCTTTCCATGCTCGGAAGCTTATAGAGAGACCTTGGCATCTTTCATCGGTGCTGTAAGCCCAAGAATCTTTCTAATGAAGAACTGAAGACGAGATATCGTGGAGCGTCACAAATTCTGAGAAAAAGAATTAGACAATTGTGCTTTTAGAGAAGAGAGAGAACAAGCTCTTTAAAGCTGAGAGTAATTAGCCGTATTAAAGCTAATTCCACTGAAGGTTAATGCTTGTAATGTAACTCGCATTCATTAATCATGCCGGTAAAACAAATACTTGACAACAAAACAGGTCTCTTCACTAGCTGTGATAAAAAGGTGAATGAAAATAGGCTTGCATTCGAGTGCCTATTCGGTGCCATTTGTGCCATTTCGGACTTAGAAATACTAATAAAATACCAGAAACGCTCTCACAATTGATTTCATTTGGCTTATTCAAGGACATAAAATCCACTGAACAGTATAAAATTAATTCAAGGGTGCGCCATGGGCTAGATGATCGCTAATTTTGCAAATGAAATCGGAAAAAAATCTGTTGACTTTTTTTTGAAAGCCGATGAGTACATGACTATTTCGATTGAATCGTAGCGTATTTTTAGTATCAGGTATTCCAGGTATCCAGTTCATTTATGCACCCTAATTTGTGCTTGTTCAGTTGTAATCAGTATGAACTTGGAAGAGTGATACGAATACTGCTTGAGTTCAAGCCTCAAACTGATAACACAGTAACTATTTAAATGTAGGCTGATTAAGAAAGGCTATCGAAGAATTAAGGTATCGTACGCGTGGTCTAATTTCAACAAAACAAATGTGAAAAACAATGGAGGAGATAGAGTTGCTTATGCAATAATCTCGAGAATGTAGTGTGAATTTTAGCATGCGGGGCTTTGTGCTTAGTCGCGATGTTGTGTTATATTCTTTTAGTAACGGAGACTCCTGTTTATGCGTGTGTTACAGTTTTACAGTAAAAAAAACAAAAGAATGTTAATTATCGAGTGCGGACGGTGACATAAGGATCTGAGGTTGAAAGTCGGCGATGGGAGTTAGCAAGATAAATATAAAAATGTGAGAAAGTGAAATCGACACTTGATTATACGTCGCCGCAGATGTTGTTCATAATGAGCAAGCTATAGACCACAACTAAAGGAGTATCAGAGCAATTAAGGGTTTGACGTCATTGTCGAAAACGTTATAGAGGTAGGAGAAGTTGAGAAGTGATCTACAGGCTTTGATGAACTAATCTGTCCGGTAGGGGAAAGAAATGCGCAATTACTACTTGGTGGTCACTCAATCTACTCGAGATAACAGCCGTTCGAGTCTACTAATTCAGCAGATTCTTCAGCTAATTGAACTATATTTCCGAGGCAATCATGCACTCAAAGAAAAGAAAAACACTTTGAAGAGCATGGAGTTTGAGAAATTTCTGGCATAATTTTGACGAAAAAAAGTTTGTTCAAACTAAACGTTATGCACATAATGCATATTGTAAAAAATAATTCACAGAGCACAGGCCCATTCAGATGAAGAAGTTAGGTTGGATTTACCTAAAGTTAGAACCGAATTACTAAAAAGCACTGAAAAGCGGAGTAATATGAAGTTATCTCCTTATGAGTTCAGTGAAAAACAGTGCCTAAGCGAGACAAAAATAAAATGAAATTTCAATAGAGTGCAACTTTCAAGTCGGAATAACATTTTGATATCCTTGAAAAATAGCTAACGGGATAGGAGGGATTGTGGAAAAATTGAAAGCAATTATAGGGTGTAGAAACTAATTTCCAAAGTTCTAAATTTGCCTACGGACTATCATAGATCACCATCACGCTCCGCATCTCCTATTTTCTACGCTTCAATAACTTTATGACCATCCACAGTGTAAGATTTTCGCAAAAATCCTCAAAATTCCTCAGCAAAATGTTAAAGGATCGGCTTGGTGGGGAATGAAATTTTCTTTACCACTGCACCATTCTTCTAATGCTATTCTACTGCAAGTCCATTAGTTTTCCTTGACCTGCCCCGGAAGGTAACTAATTTTGCCGCACGCACGAAAGGAAATTTCCTGTAATTACAGTTTCAGCCCTCATTTACTGATTGGAGGAAGGGCCGAGATTGAAAAAGAAAGTAGTGGAAGACCAATTGGAAGATGTCGATAGATAGCATCCTAATCGTTAAAATACAGGTATCATTCAGTTCACTCTACCCGCAGACCTATTTTCGCCTTCATTTCTCTGTATATTCATAACTATCTCCGCTACTGCAAGGATTTTCATTGAATTCACCCATCATTGATGAATGTACACTACCTGCAGTATAGGCTGTCGTCCAGTTTAGTCCAGACTCGTAAATGCGATCATCTCTGGGGTCAGATATTTCTGAATCACCATCTGTGAACCGTTTACGAGTTAACTTGACCCCAACCCTCATCGGGACTAGCCGTTGTCGAAATGCTTCGAGGCAGGATAATGATCTTGAGCTCAAGTTTAAACTTGAATATAACTAGATTAGAAGAAAATTCTTCTGTCTAAGCCGAAAATAAATTATATTTGGTGCAGTGATGCGGTATTTGAGGATGAGATAAAATTGAACACCATGGAATACGAGCATCCTAATGGATTCTTCTTAATATTAGATCTAAATGGCGCTCGCTGAACAAGGTTATTTTTAGATATTATTTACATAGGCATGTTTACTCTAACTCCGTGAATTCCAAAAAATGCTAAGCTTCATGTTTGCTTGTTTCTGACCTAACAAAAGAGAGTTATCGTTGGGACGAAGTTTCTTAATGTACATCAATCAGTAATTAGATATTCACCTAATTAATGAATTGAGAACTAAATCACTAACTAACTAGGACTAACTAGGACTTTTCCTGTGTATAAATCGTAGGTCTATTCAATGTCCAGCACAATGGCGCCTTACTTTACTTCTAGAAGACAGACAGAGAAGATTGGAGCATATATGCCACTGAATGTTGTGTTTCTTTTTGTCTTCTTAAAATTTGGATAGTCTTGAGTATTTTTACAACCGGAAAATTGCTTTCATTTCCATTTGATTGACCTGACCATTATAGGAACAGGAATGCGCTGGTCACATTACAATTTGACAAATTTGCTAAGTTGGCAATACTGGGTTCAGTTATTAATTTCATTCCCATTCAAATGATGTCTGACATTAAAAGAGTCGCCATAACTTGCATCAACTGGATCTCTGTTATTAGACAACTACCCCCTAAGGAATATTAAAATAATTCCAAGAAACAATAAAGTCATGGACTTTTGTTGCAGACAAATATAATTACTCTCCAAATACTACAGAACTAGACTCCTGGTCCACCTCCTTTTGTTATCTTCATTTGGGGAGTCGAAACAACTTCTTTTATTCCTAAACAACAGAGTCCATGTTGACTGCAGTTTCCAATTTCAGAAATCAGCCCACATTGTGGTCGAAATTAGTCCCTTCTTTGATAATTGATACCCTTCTAGTCCCACCATTGGTCATCTTTCTAGATAATTAACTCAACTTATGGAGAATGCTACCTCATTAATATTTCACTCTATTTTCAAAAGCCCTTCTGGGCTCTCAGAAACAAATTTTCTGCCTACTTTTAATTTGAACGAATAGATTCAAGCACTGTCAAAATACTAGTCCTCCTGGTGACAATTCAGTCTACATTTGTTAACCCGTGTTTACTTACCCACTTGTTATGGTTTTATCAAATTTCGCGATTCAAATTCACTTAAGGACTTTAGGTCTTTGAATATCACGGTGCCATCAAAGTGGCAATCAAAATATAGCTAGGATTACGTAACTTTGATTTATCACCCGCATAGAAATGTTCCGTAAAGAACAACAAGCCAATGCTGCAGCTGAGAGAAAATTTTGCGTCTCTGTCATGTGACAACATGCCTATCGGTTCAACGACAATGCAACTTGGCATGTTTAACTTTCACAATGTGGAAGAATTCCCTGCCTATTAAGGACGCATTCAAAGTTAAAATTAAATGGCCCTATTTGATGTTTACGCTAGGAAGCCACTGAAAATGGCAACAGGTTGATACGGTTAAGACCTTTGCTAACATCAAAAAGTCAGGTGTAATTATTGAAAAGGGTGGTTGGCTTGCGGCATGTGCATCTCTGTCTAATGAAGATTCTAAAAGATGAAGCCTATGTGAAAAATTGACTATGAATCTCTGTACCACTTTAGATTTTGCCATTGTTACATTAATTTAAATTTTTGAAATCCGCACCTAAGCCGAACTTTTAAAAAATTTAAGGCTAAGGCCTAAAATAGGTCGAACTGAAACAGGGTGCGGTGAATAGAAAAACTGTAATACACTCACTATTCTTTTTCAAGTTCCTTAATCTATTCAACCATCTTCATTAGCTTCCTCATTGCCCGCTCAATGGCCTCTTTCAAGGATGAAAACTTTGTTTCTCGCCTCCTTTTTCAATTTTTCTCGTTAGTGGTATTGTGTACCAAATCACCTGAATACATCGTGATTAGTATGCTAATAGAGTTCCAGATAGGCTATAAACTCTGTTGCCCGAGATACCAATTGATCTGACAAACAAAATCAAACCTATAGACTTTGGCCATCTGAGAACAAGCAGTAAGTCAAATTGAAGGAAGCGAATTAAAGTTTTCTCTGGGGTAGTAAAAGCGGCACGCTTGATTCCCGATGATCAATACCTTATCAAGCCCTTGATTCGGCGGTCATGTGGGCATCTGACTAATCAGATCGCAGATGTCATCAGCATAAGGATTGGAAGTGGATTTATTTCTAGGTAGGCTACTACTACTGTGAAGTAAAACACGGAGACACCAGGAAGGCACAGAGACAATATAGAACAGCAAGAAAATTTGAGAAACACACTGACCAGGTATCAAATTTTTTTGATGCTTGATTCCCTCCACAAGCAGTAATTAAGTTCCTTGAAGTCTTATCTGATTCGGTTATTGTAATTTTAGCTACTTCAAATTAGCTTGAAAAGAACCAGTTTGTGGTCATTTGGATTGACCGACAAGGAAGCCTGTTGAGGCAGTTGTTCAGCTAGTAATTCTTGTTATCCAGTCACTATTAAATACTCTATGAAATATTCTGTTGGTCTATTAAAACTTTGGTGTCTTGCCATGTCTATGATCTGGTGTTCTGAAGGATAGATACTGTTGTAAGCCTCTTTGGGCATGTGCATGCACACCAAGTACTCGATACATCATTTTTTTTAATGCACATTACTTCATAACCATTGGAATTTCAGTTATTCTAAACTAAATTCCAATTCATAGCACACTTTACTTGCACAACTCTTAGAGTAACCAATGATCATTCACTTGAAACGCATCCGTCCAATCACATCCTGATTCAAGCACCAATTGATTACGCATTTTAGATAGACAATTCATTAATTACGTTTCAATTGCTTGAGAAAATCTTGCCAAAAACCAAACTTCTCTTTCCACTTCCACGAGCTAATCTTCAACCATCTTTGATTGGTTTTGCACTTATCGGTATTTATACCTGCACATCCACTCTCTTTTTTAGCTCAAGTGGATCAAATTTGGTTAGAAGGTGGGGACGATACAGCTAGAACGTTCGAGATGGGTGTTCTTAGCTCTTGCCTTCCTCCCATCCACGTAAATACAGTTTTTGTCTCTGCCAGCGATTTTTGCTTCTTAATGCAGCTGCGTTACAAAAAGCTTCTCGTCTCGTTTCTTTCAACGCATTATCAGAACAGATGAAGTCTTGCTTAGCTTGCTTAGATAATCATGAGTGTAGTTTGATAGCAAAAATGCAAATTACAGTCAGAACTCAATATCAATGAAATTTAGATTAGCAACATTTGCCTTTCTATTTATAGAGAAAAATACAAGTTTAAAATGGACCTTTCGTTCAGAATGACAAAAATTATTATCCGGATGTCCACTTAGGGCTTATTGTTTTTGTGTTGGCCTGCCATATTCGGTCATCTGATTTGTGCATCAACTCATTATCTATCATTAGGATATAGAATCTAAATTGGCGATATATTCACCCAACTAGCCTTGTCGGCATATGATTATAATGTCATCGCTCCATAAAGATTCTGCCATATCATCCAGATATTTCCTTTTTCCAAATTATAAGCCATCTACTAGGCTTGTTTGCCCCAGAGGTAATGCTAAACGTTGCATATTAATCAGTCCAGAGTCAGATAAGCATTCTGAATCAATGGGTCAAATACAATCAGTGGCATTTAAAGCTCTATTGTAGGTAGACCTGTCGTCTGCTCATAACACAATCCGACTAGTCGCACTATAGTATCCATTGCCTATGCTAGTGAATGGAGTGAAAGCCTCTTTCAGATATGTAGTTTGCATTTCAATGTTAGCCCAAGAATGTCAAAATTTGTTTGGTGGCGACAAAATCCTTCGGTTGATAAAAAATGTTAGCCACGTCATCTCACGAAATCAACTTTCATTTATGTGTCTAAGTGTTATTTTCTGAGTACACAGCATAAAGTAGGTGGGAGAGTAAAGCGCCGAAGATTGCGCCTAAAATATTTGCAGATAATGAGGGCAGATAATCTACCAGCATCTCCATCATAATCCTTTGCTTCTGGAAAAATTCAATTTTCTACGGAGTCCATAAAAAGAACTAATAACAGAACTAATAATGAACTCAGAGCACATTGCCATTGATTCTATGAAAACAAACGCGATCAGAACATCTAACATCACAATATGATTAGAACCCCTCAACTGAAAGGGCTTCACATTCTCGGTAAAACGCTCAGAATTTCGGCCTAACGTTAATTTAAGAACATCTGAATTGACCGATTCATTCAAGGTGTTTTAACAAGTCCCGTAGCAGTAATTTTATGCTTGGCA